>JAIUSX010000064.1:2428393-3642590 GCA_026573805.1 Hesperophylax magnus
AAATACTCCGATGTTGTTGATATATTTGGTACATCAATTTCACTATATAAGCATACCTTATTGAAGTTTTGTTCATCAAGTAGTGGAATATTTTGATAAAGCTATTTAAATTGACAGTATGCACGTTAACAGTATTTTGTAGGCTGAAAGAAAAAAAAAATTTGGAATTTTTATTTTTATATTTTGTATCTACATATTGTGTGGATCAAATTCAAATATATTTTTATTTATATATGTGTTTTAAACAGTCATTTCCTGCACTATTTACGAGTATAATTTCGTAAATATTGTTATATTTATGTAAAAACCTTAATAGGCGTAAAATAAATAAATAAAATAAAGTGAGAATCTTAACGATGTAAGTGACAAAGTCGTTTAAAGTAATATTTGGTGTGCGGCTGGGCCTACGGTCGAATTTGACCTTGCAGGCATAGAAAATGGATTTTTTCCGTAGGATTTGATTTTCCGATTCGGTGTGCAACTCTGCAATGCGAATGCTGGGTTTTGTTATATGTAATTCGAAATCTTTTACGAATACGGCAGTCAAAAAAATGCTTTATTTTACTCTGGTTCGCAGCATTCTTGAGAGTGGATCGATAATATGGGGACCCGAAGATGCCCTTTACTCAAATGATGTAGAAAAGGTGCAAAAAAAGTTTATGCGATACCTCTACATGCGAGAGTTCGGATATTACCCTTTATTGTATCCCTCCGGTTTTTCTTGCCGGAATGCTGGGGATAGAACGTCTAGACGTTAGGAGAAATATTGCAATGGTGTTAGTGGCGCACAAACTGCTAAATGGGCACATTTGCAATCCAGATATTCTGGAACGAATTTCTTTTTATGTCCCTGATAATTTCATCAGAGCTAGACAGCACAGATTATTTATTTTTCCAAGGGGCAGGACCAACCTACCAATGATCATGCCTTTGGGGAGAATAACTACTTTGTTAAATCACATTTCTTCTGTGATTGACATTTTCAATTTGAACCAAAGAGAATTTAAGACGGCAATAAGCATACTATTTAACAAATCTGGTTAATCAGATAGTATTGATGTACTTACCCATGCAAATAAATGTATGTACTTACTTATTATAAACTGTTATTTGTGAAATGTAAATGGATTATACTGTTTTTCACAATAAATCAATAAAATAAAAATAAAAAAATAAAAAAAATATTTATGATGAACGTATTACTAAAACCTCAAATGTTTTTAGAGGAATCCTTTAAAAAGTAATAATTCAGCGTCTAGAAAAATAAAATCTGGTGCTTATCGCTAATTTCATAATTGAAAAACATTTCATATAATTTTTAAATATGAAATTAATTAAAATGACAGCTTCGAGTGAACTTCCGTTATTAGAGTATTGTGTCGCCTTAACAACAATATTATTTTCAACTAAAAACTCAAAGCTATACCGTATTTTCAGGTACCTATACCAGAATCCACAACATCAAAACTTTACTCCGAACCATTCATAAACCCAGCAACGCCGAATACACGTCAGCTAAAAAGCAAGCAGCATAAAAATAACATAACGTAAAAGTAATCATCTCAATAATATGAATAGCAATAATTCAATTTAGCCGACGGTTGTATTCATCGCTCATTGGTTGTGCTGGTGAAGTGGACATTTAAAAAAAACTTTTGTTAATGTCAAAAAAAAGTAATCAGCTATTTCACTTCAAACCTAGAACATCCACGGTAAAATTATATATGGAAACATAACTATTGACATTAAGAAAATTATATGAATAAAATACATGTCTCCTTATATACAAAATAAATAATAAAGTCATACATACAAATATAGAACTCATTAAAACGTCCCAAGTACGCAAACACTTTACACGGTAACACGATAAAATACATTTAAATACCACATATACTTATATAATTGCTTTGTAAACAGAATTAAAAATGAAAAAAGTGTAGGTACATTTAAAAAAAATTGTTCACTTTTATGCTCAATCAACAAAACAATGAAAGTGAATAATATCGTTATGTAATGTATTTTTGTGTAATTTATTAGTTATTTCTATTTAAATAAGTGAAAATGTGTTTTTTTTTATCTAGAATAAAAACATTAAAAAAAATGTCGGTCTTTCGGTAAGTTATAAAATTATAGAAAATGCTATGTAATAAGATTTTTATTTTGTTGTGCCTTGTGATTATTGTTATAAAAACCAATCACAGTATAATGTGATTGGTTACCTACTGCCAGCAGTAACAATATTTTGTTTAGAGAAACTAAACTAAACAGATTTGCAAAGTGTAGTATACTTTCAGTATTAACAGAAACAGTATTAACTTTTCAGTTAAAAGACCACCATACAAATGAAAAGAAGAATAGCAATACACTTTTTGACCTTCCTCTTTCTCATACCCTTCCCCTTTCCACTATTTTTAGCCTCACAACACACAGCATATTAATACTTTAGTTGGGTGACCGGATAAATCACCACAATGACAATTCATCACATCTTTAAAAAGTGATATAAAGTCATGGAAAGTGATGAAAAAAAACTTTATTAACTGGGTTAAGTAGGTTAAGTTAGGTTAGATTAAAAAAAAATAATTCATCGTTTCTAATGACTTTATATCACTTTTTAAAAGTGTGTTGAATTGTCACTGTGTTGAGTTATCATGGAACCCTTTAGTTGCACTAGTTCCAGTCGGGAGAAGTTGCGCGGTATTCACACAAAATAAAGAACAGAGTATATTCGAAGAAATATTATTAAAAATAACATTCATAGATTGAATTTAAAAACAGTTAGCTGATTACTAGATGACGCATACCTGGCGTTCTCGGGTTATTGACGGTTTAGAGAAAAGTTTTGAAATTGTGAAAACTGGGTGCATTTTTAAGGTGGAAATATTAATATTGTGAAGAATTAAAAATTTAATTTATTAAAGTATTCGTTGCACTTGGTCGTGCCATGTGTTTCTCGAGCGTCTCCAACTTCCTCTACCATTCTCCTTGCACCCCTTTTTCGTTCATCATAATCATGTCTTCTTCGGGCGTTCTCGACTTCTTCAGCCATTCACTTTCATCTCATACATTATCCTTAAACCTCTTTCATTTTATCTCGCATTAGTATTTGATACACTTGGTCATGGAATATCTTCCTCGGGTGTCCCCGATTTCTCCTACCATTTACTTCCACGTCATAAATTATCATTACTCGTTTTACCACAAATTACTTCTTACGCTGGCGTCCCCGACATTTTTACCATTCTCTTCATGTTGTACCACGAAATCTACCTTGTTGCCTCTGCCATAGGTTACCCCAAGTGGTTCGCTACGTTTGGTGACTTAGCAGGGGTGGCCAGATTCATGGGTGTGAGATTTGTCTAGGTCTTGGCAGCGGATGTATCTGGCAACTTACTGCGTGGCGGGCAGGATCGGGAGAGACTTGTTGAGGGAGACTTTTTGGTTTTAATTTAATTTGTCTCCGTATCTTCATCTCCAGTAGTTTTTGAGCCTATAGTCTGGGCAGACGTACGAACATTGCCTTTTATTTATGTAGATTAGTATACAATTAGTTCTGTGCATTTGACACACTTACCATTATTGGTTATTTGAGAACGGTGTAACTAACTAGACAGAGGATAGACCACCACAAAATTAAATAGGTATTTATGAACCCACAATTAATAGATTACATTATATATTTTTTTGAAACACAACTAATCAATTAAATTACATATTTTTTTAACACACAATTAATACATAACATGACATATTTTTTGAATACACCATTATTAGATTACATTCCATATTTTTTAGAACACACAATTACCTAATAGATTACATTTCGTATTTTTGAACACACCACTAATAGATTACATTCCATATTTTTAGATCACACAATTACCTAATAGATTACATTTCGTATTTTTGAACACACCACTTATAGATTACATTCCATATTTTTAGAACACACAATTACCTAATAGATTACATTTCGTATTTTTGAACACACCACTAATAGATTACATTCCATATTTTTAGAACACACAATTACCTAATAGATTACATTTCGTATTTTTGAACACACCATTAATAGATTACATTCCATATTTTTAGAACACACAATTAACAAAAAAAAAAAAAATAATAATAATAATAATAATAATATTTGACAAGTTCTAGTATTTCACCTAAAAATGTAGACAATTTGTCTCGACGCCATCTAGTGAGAGAGTTAGCACTTACAATGCCTTTCTCATATAAAATAAAGTTGGTTGTTTTCAGGTGAAAAAATGTAACAAGCAGTAATTGTTGAATGAAACACTAGTACATATTGAATTATTTCGCGGATAAGAGATAAGCCGCCATAGCTCAGTGGTCAGAGCTGTCGACCGGAAATCGAAGGGACACGAGTTCGAGTCCCGTTGGCGTCATGTATCTTTTATCAGGAGATTTTTCAATGTGGATGAGTGTTTCGGGCGAATAATTATTGCTTGTAAAATAATTGTTACCCTTTGTGCTTTGCATAAAAAATCTTGTCTTAAAACATTAGTATACCAAAAAAAAAAACATTATATTGATATTACATATTTATTTAAATATGTAATTACATTACATATGTTTTCAAAACACAATTAGTAGATTACATTAAGGCGATGCACTACGTCGTGTAATATTTTAAATTGAACCGCTATCAATAACAACCCTTACGTAGATGGCGATAAGGTTTAAAATCCCGCTTAACACCATCCGCCTGTTTTGATTTATGCAAGAAAAAAACATGGCCAAAAAGTGCCTTTTATTTTATTTTGTGAATGTTCAGGCATAAATATTTAATTTTTTTTTTATTATTTTATAAATAACTTAATTTGCCACATTATACAATAAAATCATAACCGAAAATGGGTTCGTAAGTAGGAGATTTTGCACTTTAAAGCAGTTTTCATAGGCCTTTACATTATTTTTTGGTGGGCTTATAAAAAGACTTATCTAAAAAATACTCGATTACTTCAAAGGCCAAGATGTATTTTACTCGCAGTATTTAATTAAAGCACCTGAAACATTTCTAGACGACCAAATTTTCAAACCAAAAACACATGATTTTGAATTACTAATTAAATATTTTTTGAACACACCATTAATAGATTTCATTCCATATTTTTAGAACACACAATTACCTAATAGATTACATTTCGTATTTTTGAACACACCACTAATAGATTACATTCCATATTTTTAGAACACACAATTACCTAATATATTACATTTCGTATTTCTGAACACACCAGTAATAGATTACATTCCATATTTTTAGAACACACAATTACCTAATAGATTACATTTCGTATTTTTGAACACACCACTTATAGATTACATTCCATATTTTTAGAACACACAATTACCTAATAGATTACATTTCGTATTTTTGAACACACTATTAATAGATTACATTCCATATTTTTAGAACACACAATTAATAGATTAAATTTCGTATTTTTGAACACACCACTAATAGATTACAATCCATATTTTTAGAACACACAATTACCTAATAGATTACATTTCGTATTTTTGAACACACCACTTAGGGGAGAGTATGGTATATCGTACCACTTCGCACTTAACTCTCAATACTGTATGATCGAAATGGGTTAGAGAATTGGAGTAAGGTTCAAATAAATACTTATTTTATTGTGTACGATATTTATTTAAATCATATTTTACAGGCATCTGGAATGTTTTCAAATTAAACGTTTTACAAAAAATGGTTTTCGGTACGATTTAACGAACCAGTACGGTTAATCGTACCACCGGTATGGTAAATCGTACCTAGACCATTATTCCAATTTATATCGAAGAAAACATGGACATTTTTAAGGCAAATGTGTCGCAAATGTCTGGGTTACTGGTGCAAGCTTCATGCACCCATTTATGGCAACGAACGCACTAGATCCAGTCTTCTTTGGGTCCTGCCTTTTCAAAATAATTGCCAAAGCATAGGTGGCATACGTTTTCTTTTTCGTCGTCATCAATATCCGTATCCTAATCATTCAAAACGACAATACTGTCAGCATCTTCACTATCACTCTTCTGCAATCGGCCTTCTTTCGTCGAGCACACTTCTTACCCTTAATGGGCTTTTTATCAGTTTTAATAATTTAATTTTTTTTTTCAAGTTTTAATTTGGGCATTTTGACAGCTGAGCGTCTACCAGCAGCAACTTCTAGTTCTTTTTTTATACGGACTTGCTGTTATTTCAGCAGCCTTTTGTGCCGTGCGCGTGTTCTTTTTTCCTTGGTTCTTTGGTATTGGAGAAATCTCAAGAATTGATAGTTGAAAAGATGTCGACGCATTTAAATTCGTTTGCCCCAATTCAACATTTTCTGAACTGCATCTGGTGATGAAAAGGAAGACTCTGACGAGGTCACTAATGGTGGTGGTCGCAACAAAGGCTCTGACGAGATATCTGGTGTATATTGTACTGAACTCTTTGATTAAAAACTAGAAAATAATTTTCTTAAAAAACAACTAACAAATTACGGTAAATCGTACCGGTACGATTTACCAAAATTTGAAAAAATAAAAACAAAACATGTAAACGACAGGTGACAAAATGATTTTGCAATCGTAAGTTGCAGAATACAAACAGGCTAAGTGAACTTAATTTGAGAAAAAACTAACACACCTACCTTTGAACACGAAATCACCTTACGCAGGAGCCGAAAAAATTAGATGAAAATTGTGAAAAAACAAAAATACTACACTGCCACCGCATGCACGATCCAACACTAAATAAAAATGGCGGGACAACTATGACGCTTCTAACGATTGGTAGAATATTATCAGGATTAAAAAATAGTTACCCGTAGCAAAAATATGGAGGTGGTACGATTTACCGACCGGTACGATATACCATACTCTCCCCTATGGATTACATTCCATATTTTTAGAACACAAATTACCTAATAGATTACATTTCGTATTTTTGAACACACCACTAATAGATTATATTCCATATTTTTAGAACACACAATTAATATATTACATTTCGTATTTTTGAACACACCACTAATAGATTACATTGCATACTTTTAGAACACACAATTTACCTATAGATTACATTACATATTTTTTGAACACATTATATTGGTATTTCATATTTATTCAAATATGTAATTATATTACATATTTTTTGAACACACAATTTAAAGATTACATTACATATTTTTTTAACACACGATTAAAAGATGACATTACATATTTTTTTAACACACAATTAATAGATTACATTATATATTTTTAGAACACAGAATTAATAGATTACATTCTATAATTTTTGAACACATTATATTGATGATTTCATATTTATTCAAATATGTTACATATACATTTCACATTTTTTGAACACACAATTAAAAGATGACATTTTATATTTTTAGAACACACAATTAAAATATTACATTACACAAAATGAAAACAAACACTTAGTTTTAAACCACTTTATTTTGATGTATATTCGTCGACCGGTTTCGATTGGACTCAATCTTCATCAGGACAATAAAATATAATACTTATTATTATATTTATTATATTTTATTTATTTATTATATTTTATTGTCCTGATGAAGATTGAGTCCAATCGAAACCGGTCGACGAATATACCTACATCAAAATAAAGTGGTTTAAAACTAAGTGTTTGTTTTCATTTTGTATAATGTCAAGCCACAAAGTGTTTGCTTTCTTCGATAATTTATTACATTACATATTTTTAGAACACATTATATTGATATTTCACATTTATTCAAATTTGAAGATTATATTACATATTTTTGAACACACAATTTGAAGATTACATTACACATTTTTTGAACACACGATTAAAATATGACATTACATATTTTTTTAACACACAATTGATAGATTAGTTTTCGTTTTTCTGAACACACAATTTATAGATTACATTACATATTTTTTGAACACATTATATTGATATTTCATATTTATTCAAATATGTAATTATGTTACATATTTTTTGAACACACAATTTAAAGATTACATTACATATTTTTTGAACACACGATTAAAAGATGACATTACATATTTATTGAACACACAATTAATAGATTATATTTCGTATTTTTGAACACAAAATTAATAGATTAGATTACGTAATTTTTGGAGATTGTTTTCCTTCTGTTGTAAATGAATATTCCATATACTGTAGCAAATTAAAAATGTGGAATTATAAATATTTTTTCAAACTTCACAATCGTAATTTTTATGATCGACTCAACTATGCACGGCGATTGACTGTTTGAGAACCCTTGGCTTTTGTTTTGGTAATATAGCTCACTGGTACACGTGTACTTTATTTACGTTTCCAGTGTATTAGTGTTTCAACGATTAAGATATTTTAGGTTTTATTTGGCATGTTCGTTAGATTTTCCGGTATTTTTGTAGTCGTTTTACTATGTACGAGTTTAGGGGATTGTATTAGTAAACTGCATTTGTGATTTACTTTTTGGTATCCCTTTTGGTATCCCTTTTTGGTATTTGGTATGTTCGCGAAATCAATATGGTAAAGATATTATTATGTTTCTGTATTTTTTTTAAATTTACGTTTTTAATTTAATGTGTGTTTATGAGATAGATTTACATCACATTGATAAATGAGATGTTGCAAATAATATTTTTGTTATTTCTAGAAGTACTATTCTCTTTTTTTTACAGTTTAGAATATACTTGGATCATCCTTGAATTAGACTCGGATTAAATTTAGATTAAACTTGGATTAAACTAGGATTAGACCCTTGATTGGACACAGTTTTAGATATTAGTCTTATAGGAGAAAAGGCGTTCAGGTTCTAGTTATAGCAAGGTTCTAGCCATTTAGCTAATGACTAAATAAATATTAAAAAAAACCCTAAGAGGTTCTAGCTAATATTTCTTACAGGGGATGGACCGCGTATAAGACAGGAAAGACGAAGCCTTCTAAGATTATCAAAATAGTTGGTACAGAACAATAGATATTGGACAAGGAAATAATTCCTCCAAGACAAGTAATGTATAAGATAGGTCCACATGAGTTTTTTAGATATATAAAATATTTTTTTTTACTAACAATAATTATTTTCGTCTTGCTGATAACGATGTTTATCGTTGATGTTGTCCAACCTTCAGCAACAGAGCAAAATAATATTTATTTTTTTATTTTTTTATTATTAATATAAAGTTTTTTTACAAGTTTTTTTTCGATGTCTGTCTCAATAGGATAAACCTGTGTCGAGACAGACGTAGATACAAAGAAGAAGACGGTGGAGTCAGATCAGTTTGACGTGTCTTGCTGATAACGATGTTTATCGTTGATGTTGTCCAACCTTCAGCAACAGAGCAAAATAATATTTATTTAATTTTTTTTTTATTATTAATATATAGTTTTTTACAAGTTTTTTTTCGATGTCTGTCTCAATAGGATAAACCTTTGTCGAGACAGACGTGGATACAAAGAAGAAGACGGTGGAGTCAGATCAGTTTGTTGTGCCATGTGACACAAGAGTGAAGAGTGGGTCCAAGGCGGGTTGTTTGAGGTCTCTAAAGAGACCCACTCAATCACTGATAACCGTGAAAATATTTTATTCTGCTTTTGATCCTATACCAGTAGAAAAAGTTTTTATTTTTGTCCAACTACAAGTTCAGAAATTATTTACCCACCAAACTACATTTAAACACATTATCACATCCTCCTAAACCAGCACATAGGTGTAACTAAATTGTATTAGTGATATTATGTCTTTTCGACCCTACATTAGAACTATCCAATAAGTTTTTTTATAGACCATTATCTAATAGGTAATAACGCAGTCCAAAGCACATAATACGAATTGAAACAGTAGAAATGAACGAAGATAATAGTAATTATCTAGCTACAAAGTAGCTATACCTGAATAATGCAATGACCGATTGCACAAAAACACACAAACTAACAAAACAAATAAAACTACATCAGTAATTATTATTATTTCTTAGCAAAGTTTTAACGAAATATATGGTTTATGCAATATAATAAGTTATTCTAGTTTCCAGTCCAAGTCCAGACCTGATGAATATGAGGCTGTATAAAGAAGTAGTTTCATATAAATAATTCTAAGTACCGAATGGATTAGTACTCGACGAATGGACTGTAACTTTTTGTAACAATTGTGTTTACCCCAAGGAAAAATAGGAGTGGGAAAGGAGGTCTTTCTTTACCTTATGAATTTTGTTGCTTCAATTGGAAGTTCTGTTATTGGTTTTGAATGATCTATGGGCACTATAGTTTATAGATGTCAGACATCTAGTTTTGTTTCATCACACAAACGGTTTTTGTATCACCAATATTTATTGTTTCACAACATCATTTTTTGATCACTCTCGATAATATACAGTATTTATTTAATGTATGATGATTGGGGTTAATAATTTATACTGTTTTCCGATAATTACTACGACGTGGCGACAAATGTACAACAATATGCAACGACGAAAAAAACTTCAATAATAACAAAAGACACTTGCTTTTGGCCTTATATTTTTCAATTCTTCTTGCTTCTTTTTTCGAAAGTGATACTTTTAGGAAATTCAATTATGGTAGTAAACGGTTGTTGGAATAACCATAAAAGTGTTTCAATATTAAACACAAGTGTTATTATATCTTATCAATCGATATTAGTTCCTAGTTTTGCAGATTGCCTGTTCTGAGGAAAATTGCTATTGTGTATCGATAACAGCTGGCGTTGGCGATTAGAACTCAAACTTAAATAGGAACTCATTGTTGGTTACACTTAAGTGATGAAACTGCAGAAATTAACAACTGTAAAAATAGTTCACATTTTTAATTTTCCTCATCTCGGTGTAGGGTTAAAATATGAATCAGAAAAATTAAAAATCATTTATCAACTTTTGAGACCCCGAAAAAAACGATAAAAATCGACGCCCTGTGTAGGCCCACCCTAATATGCAAGGATAACGATTTTTTTTATCGAATAATTAGATAACATTGCAATGTATGAATGTGAATGAAGTGAGGAGTTTTTACCAATATGATGGTTGGTTAGGTAGAGGTGATTAAATAAAATGGCGCAATACCAATAATCCAATTATTTTTAGAATTCATTCGCACGGAACTATTGAGAACCCTGTATGTCATTTAGAAAAAAAAATGTGAAGGACCACTTAATGTACCTACAGGTGGAAAGATTTAAAAAAATATGTTAACGCGTATGTTAAGGTACAGATGTTGAATGTCAAGCAATTATTTTGCCTTTGAGAGGAGGAATGTAAGGAACATATGGTAATTATGGTGACCGGATAAATCATCAAAATGATAATTCATCACATCTTTAAAAAGTTATATAAAGTCATGGAAAGTGATGAAACAAAAACTTTATTAACTGGGTTAAGTAGGTTAGGTTAGGTAAGGATAAAAAAAAAATTTTTCATCGTTTTTAATGACTTTATATCACTTTTTAAAAGTGTGTTGAATAGTCACTGTGTTGAGTTAGCATGGGACCGTAAAGAAGGCTGAAAAAAAATTGATGAAGGCCTCAGCGCGGGCAAGCCACCCAGTGAAGCCAACGTTACTGGAATACTTTAAAATGTAAAAAATATTGTACCAAATCAAAAAAATAAAAAAATAAAAATAAATTAAAAAAAAGATAACTTGAAACCAAATACAAAAGTTTAAAAAAACTACAGGCCGCCTCAGAACAAGAAACCATAGAGGGGAGGACTGTGAAAAATATATATTTTTTTTGCTGTATGCCTACATCATGTACAAACTTTGCCATTGAGACTAATAATTAAATACATTTTTTCAGCACCGTGTGTTTGTGATTGCACTACTTCATTTTTCACTCCCTTCACCCACACCACATACCTACCTCAATTGGGGATACCATGAAAAAAATCACCTGCGGCGCTTTTCCTAAAATCCTATATATTATCGTATTTTAATATCTATGTCGACACATTTAAAATAAAGCTTTTTTTATTCGTCTTTCTAAATGCTGAAGAATATTTTCGTATGTTTTCAAAAGTGTCACCAAACTTGATATACCCATGGTCCCCTTCACGGCTCCGAACGCGACGGCAATAAGACGACAACCACCAGCAACGCCAAAATTTATTCTCACCCCCTTTTGCATAATGTTAAATGTAATCTTAATCTTTGAAGAAAAAAATGTAATCTTAATCTTTGAAGTGAAAATTAAAACTTACCCTTCGCGGCATCCGAGCTGAAACGGCAGATAGCGATAACAAAGCATTCTTAATCAACTTTTGGTGGTAATCGCGAACACACACGCGGACATATATGCATTTCTCTTAAATTCTAAGAGATTACAGCAGTTAATATACGAAATAAATTTTGGTCCTACCCAATTTGGATTTGGCTATGTTGTTGGAACGGTTGGACCCTGGAGAAGAAGGTTTAATCCTCAGTCAAACCAAGAAATAAAATTGCTATTTCTTTATTATATGAATAGACTTATAAAAAGTTAAGAAAAGTTCTCTTTTACGGGTTGATTTTTTAATAATAAATGTGACAAGTTTAGAGCCAAATACAGACGTAACGCGCCGTTTCAGTCAGGGCCGGACTGCCGTTTCGGCCCGAGAGACTCCGGCCTAGAGTTCTAATCTTGGGGTACAGGCCCCGACCAAGGACGTTCCATATATCAATCTCCTTTTAATTATTTGTGAGAAAGAGAGGTGTCACTTAAAACATTAAAAATTGATGCCTATGTAGTCACTTTCTAAATTAAATTTAAAAATTAATTTGATTCGTCTAAAAAAAAGAGAAGAGGAAACAATATTCATTATCTTACCACATAAAAAAGGTAAAGTTTACGTTTCCATCTCAAAAGAGTAAAAGAAACCAAGTCGGAAGGTTCGGCCGTCCAACCATCTAATCGTAAACTAGTGTCATTTGTTTAATCCCTTTCCTCATGTTTCCTTCAAATTGCAAGCAGTGCATGTCAACACACGGTTGTGTCGCGGTCTTTCCTCTCTGCATACCCCTGCGGGTAACTGCGTGATGGTTGGTTAGGTAGTTATCCAAGACAATACTTCAACCAAAATAATTGCAACCTTGTTTGTAAAGACTGTAAAAATGCCCTTCAAGCAAAAATAAAACACTTGTTTTCATTCATGGACCTATTTATGATTTCTGTAACTATCCTAGGAACAATGTTTCATCATTACAAGTGATTATCACAAGATACAGATTTTTAGCTTATCAATGAAAGATATAATAAATTACGATGGGTGTTGCGATTCTCATTCAATAAAAACCCCCCTAACGTGTATCTTTGTCTTTATGTTCCTGCAATCTTTTAATTTCGCTTTGTAAACTTTTTCCTCGAATAATTTCTATAATAAATCCAGTCAGTGGCTGAGTTGGCATCGCGTTCGGGTCCCACCCAGGCGTCGCACGTTCGTTTCCTCGTCTGGCTAAGTACTCCATCACAACACAAGCAATATTTTCCGCTTACTGTGGTGGTAGTAGGAGATTTTTAAATATTGTCAGGTTATTCGTAATCCGGGAATGTTTGTCTTTCTTCAAAAAATTAGAAATATATGTAAGAAGTGCTATTATTATTATCACTTTTTTTTTCGTCGTTAACATTGAGTGATGCTTTAATGTAAGATTGTTTAATCTTCTTAATAGTAATAGTAATGGCCAGTAAAATAGCAAATGTAAAATCAATGTGTTTTTACTGTAGTGTCCCCTGCCTGAAAAGTCGTAAACTTTTCAATTAAAGTGTGTTTATCTGAAGTGACCACCCAGGTGAGTATGTTTTTCTGTATCTGTTTGTAAATAATAAGTATGTTTTCTGAAACTGTTTGTAAATAATAAAATTAGATAGTAACTAGGAATTCACAATGAATTTTTCACAAAAACGGCGGCCAACAAATTATCCAATTATTATCATTATTTTAATTCCAGTTTAATAGTGCGCTAATAATTTCCAAAAATCATAGAGTAACGCTGTGTTACAGAACGGCATGATGAAGGTGTTTTTAGCACGGTACGGGAAAGGTTAATAAGTGCTGCCGAACGCCAAACAACAAACAACATTTCCGACATGGCTAATCACAATACGAAACTCGGTTCGGTCATAACATCTCACGAAGATCTGACACGATGGATACCTACTAAGAATGCGAAACTTGCAATGTTTGTGTTTTCGATTGCGATCCAGAATTTTACTAACAGTCGAAATCGTGGAAACACAATCACAATAGCGGACTCTATCGCGGACGAAGATCTTGCCTTTACCACCACATCGGAAGGAACAATTTGTTCAGTAGAATATTAAACGGGAATGCGTATGCGTGATATTGTTGTCGATACTGTGTCTTCAATTTAACATCTACTTCTTTTAGCGAATGTTCCGCTCACAGTTCTCTTAGATACAAGCATGGATACAAGTTACAAAATGTTATTATGAGATGAGTGATTAGTTGTTGTCAAGCATTGTCTCGCAGTGATGTTGTCTGGAAGGAAGTCTCCAGATCTGGGGGTAGGAAGAAAAGGAGTTTTTCGGAAAACGGTACGAAATCTATCCAATTTTGAGCAATGGTATAATCATACATTTTGTTCAGTGGAAGACCTAACAGCGGTTTGAATTCTCAATGCCCGGTTGGGAATTCTACGCATTTATTCACTCGGCTGTGGACAGTATGTTTTAAAAATTTCCGTTTTAAACAACACTAAAATATTTCCGTTAAAGAAAATACTAATGTTCGTCTGGGTGTATGTTGGTCTTTATGTCCGGGTTAAATCTTCCCCACAGGAAAAACTAAACCCTTCCACACACTTTTCCACAAATGATCATCTAGTCAATCCACACAATACAAGTGCATTATATAAGCATAATAAATACAAAATAATTCAAATACAACACATCAAATCACCAGAGATCAAATGGGAAAATAATTCACCGAAATCAGATATTTTCATTTCAGAGGGTTCGGCTCGGTAAAACTTCCAATTAGAGCTATAAATCCTACTGATCCTTCAATATAAATATTTTAAAAAACATTTGACATTTAGATACTCTTGTTATTAAAGAAACCAATAAATAATATTAATACTTCACATTCTTTCGTACTATTACTGCTTTATTATTAACTCTAATATTTTTTCTGCTAACCGAAATATAATTTTTCACGTATTTTTTGGATTCATGGCGTTATTTTCAATTAATTTCCGTGGATTGCCATTGAGAATATTTTTTGGTAAAACAGCGTTTCGTAAATAATTTGCATACATCGCGCCGCAGTTTTGCAATTATTATAAATATTTCAAACTTCATCGTCTAATAATAAGCGAAATGTAGCCCTCACTGCCATCTAGCGTCAAGATTATGATACGTTTTTCCGCATTAGAAGGTACTGCAAGATGCGATTATCCAAGTAAAGTTTGCCAAATTTTCGAGTCTTCGCTAAAACACAAACGATCGACCCAGATGAACGAAATCGTGCTATGAAAAACCTCCGACAGAGGGTTGAAATACAAATGAGTTATTTTTTCCTAGGAATTAATAAAACTAAGTGCTAGAAACAAATTGAGGTGTTAAATCCGTATCACAATGCTCAAGAGAATAACATATGGAAAATGTTTACAAAAAATAAAGGGTTATTAAAAAAATAGTTTTCTTACCTTTTTATTACTTTTAAAAACGTTGCACTTGAAAGCGTTATTAACGCCATCTCTGGCGATGTACGAGAAGATTTTTAAGTCGCTGCTGTCGTGCGATACGTAGAATATCCGGTAGATGGGGTGGTGCATTAACTCCACGGCGTCAGATTCGGCATCCCACTTCGTTTCTTTTTTCTGTGTGATTCGGCGGCAAACGGAACAGCATGAAACAAAAATAACACATATTAAATATGACATGTGGTGTAGAACGTATACCTGCCACAGTGGCTTATTTGAAACCACATACTATGTCATTATTGTTCTTCGGTCAATAATGATGATGGTCCATCTTGCAGTTTAAGAACAAAAAAATCCCAACATACTTCGAAGTAGGGTTAATTCAGTTCATTGTAATGCAAGCCACAAACTTTTTTAAAGTTTTGTTTTAACATCTTCTATTTTAAACTGATCTGGGCATGTGTATCTGGATAAGCTGTCAATATCAAATGCTGATATCGATAAAAATTTAGAAAAGTTAATTAATTATGTCGTTATGCTATTTTATCTTTTCAATCTACAACGAAAATCATTTTTGTACTCAAAGTAGATAGGATATTTTCAAGTGTTTTTGTAATAAAGGTACATCATTATATCATTATTCGGAATGGTTTTTAATCTTTAAGACATTTTGCAAAGTGTTTCGGATATAAAACATATCCCGCCCTGGTCTAAGCTGCCTTTCATTCTAAGTGGTGCCGTCTGCTTACTGTTATGCACTGTGCATGTGCCGCCCTCCTGGGATGCATGGAACAACGTATAAAATAACGTATATACCTACAACGTAGGAACGTCGTATACGACGGGGCGTCCATGTTTTATAAAAGTATTTTTATCTTTTTTCTATAATGCGGTAATATATATTTTTTGACGTTAGAAAGAGAAATAATAATTCTTTCCAGTTTGCCTCAAACATATATTCGCCATTAATAAAATCCTAAAAATAACCAAAATTAAAATATCAAATTTTGCCGTTGAAATTTAAAAAATATTTTTTATTATATGAACGAGATAAAAGTGAAGTTACAGTTTTCTTACAAATTCCCCAACATGTTTTCGAAATATCGAGTTCTCTCAATTTTTCTACGATTGGAGTAAAAAGTAATTAAAAATGACGTTAGCGTTTTTGTCAACATTTTTTCAAATTTGATATTAAAATTTTATCATTTAGAAATAGTAATGTTTATTTTAAATGCGTACAACGGAATGATAATTTTATCTTGTTTCTAAAACAGGTTTTGTTTTATGGAAATTAAAAAAAAAAAAGATGTATATAGCGAAATTAAAATACACAGAAAACATTCAGCGAACTGAACAAAACTGTTGAAAGTACTGAAGGGATCATCTACCATGAAGCAAATATATTCAGTTTTCCCTTAGCGTCACTTGCGGGGAGTAGGGTCCCCCACCACGCGCATTTTCGGAAATAATTTTATTCTTTTGAGCGTGACGTGTGTCGGGCTGCTACTTATGCTTCACGAGTTACGAGCAGATATGGGTGCTAGGTCCCCCAAGAGTCTACTAATGTAATATTTTATTATTATTAAAGCGTAGCGAGAAAGACAGCAATAATGTTCCCACAAAGTGATAATTATATGATGAGTGGACATAGACGTACGTTACTTCTGTGGTTTTGCATGAAAATAAGGTTAGTTTGTCAGTTGATATTTTCAACAAACGTGGTGTAAATATTACGCGGCGCGTAAGGTCAGAAAAGTGAAAAACTAAACTAATTACCGTGGCGTTTATTTAGTTAAAACGGACTTAAACCAGGCTCAAGGCCGGCTTTACTACACCAACGTTGAACGGGCGTATAAGAATCTTAAATATAGTAATAATAGTAACAATCCTTTCTTGTTATAGTGAAAATATCTTCCAACGTATAATAAATAAACATGTTGTGTTCTTATCGAAATTGTATATTTGTATCGTTTCATTTCATTATAAAACCTTTCAACTGATGCACAACTTGCTGTAATTGTTCCCGCTGTGGCTTAATAATTTCGAAAAAACCGTTTCACTTTTCTCCAAGCAAAATTCCAACAATACCACAAAAACTAATAATATTTTCTACCGATACATTTTATATATAGATACGTGTCAAAGAAATTATATTTAAAAAAATGACAAAAAGTCTGTTGTTCTATCGTACCCGAATCCAAGTAATATGTACTTTAGGAAGAAGCAAGCGCACGAAAAAGATTTGGATTAGGTTGTAGGTCAAAATTGCATTATGAAAATTAAAGTCATCATAGTTTAGGTTTAACGGTTGAAGTTGAAATTTTAAAGGTATTTGATAGTGACGTGGAAATTATCCATAACGAAATATCTCGTTTTCTATAAACCGCTTGCTGCCGTACCCGCAGTAAAGGGCTTGGAAAAAGGGGTAGAGAGGTCTATATTTTCATAACGTTCCTATCTGAAATACTGATTGCTGCTGTCGCTTTTCATAATACTTTGTATGTAAGTTACCTACCAGCATAATACATTTAACTTCTATTTATATTATTAACTAAAAACTAACGCCATTGATAGTGTCGAAACTGCAACTTCAACATTCAGACACGTTATGCTATCCGAAGTGTTGAATACGAAGGCAATATGGATTATTATTGAACATTATTACTTATAATTGAACATTATAAGTTTCCCAAATCGTTCTAAATAAATGCATTATCATTATATTTCATCATTGTAAAACAATTATATTGATTTATTTTTGGGGTATTATGCCGTATTGCGCTTTCTCTTTATTTGGCCAACGTTTCGGACAGCATTACAGTGTCTATCATCAGAGCAAATGGCTAAAGTAAGAGGTAGTGCAACACGGCAAAATACCCTAAAAATAAATCACTAAAATTCTTATACAATGTTGAAATACAATGATAATGCAGTTAGTTATTAGGACAATTAGGAAAACTTATAAGGTACAATTCATTGGATAAACCTTTTGAAGCATATTCACATCAATGTAAATTCATGGAAGAAGAAGAAGATAATATTAAAAAATCTCAGTGAAACGTAAAACAGAAAAAGACGCAGAAAATAAAAAAAATGGGAATTGGACCCAGATCCTCTATCTCACCGGAAAACGACTCTCCTAATTGATCTACTAAGACCTAGTTATATTTTGTCATTTTTAACGATCTCATGTTTCATTTAAAGTCCGTCGTCTTTATGTAGGTTATGAACTGGCTGGCAACTCAGATGGTGTCATGGATATATTATTATCAGATTTTTATTTATTTGTGAAGACTATTTTACTTCTCTAGCTCACAATTTATAATGTGTTTGCGTGACTCTGTCTTTGATTTCAGGAACCATAAATATTGCTAATTTCCACAAAAATAAAAATAATTTGTCAAAGATTTTGAACCTTCCTTTTCTGTTAAAAAACAAATTTTCATTGTTGTATATCAAAGGAAGAGTTCTTGGAAACTTGAACCTCCCTTCCATTGCAGGCTTTTATTACTGTTCATACACAAAGTACCCAACTTAGTAAATACTTTTCATATGTTGGTCTTCAAAGAAACAAACCGAACAATAATAATGTCTTACCTTTTTCTTTTTCTTTAATGTGACACGAACTCCGTCAACCGAAATTTCCACGGTTACTTTCTTCTTCTTTATTCCCTTCGCTTTGAACTCGTACTGAAATTCAAAAAACATCACAAATTAATTATTTCCATTTATTGTGAGCATAAAAGCATTACGTTATGTTAGGGTGGGTATGTTTTTAATTGTCAATTACATGTGTATCTACCTACCTACTCCTTACATACTGTTTTGTGTAATTTGCTATAATTGGATCTAGTAAAATTTCGAATGAGAAAATTAGATAAATATTCTTGCCGGGCTTTGGTTTGAAGAATCTTGCAAACATACATATTAAAGGAGCCAATAAAAATATGAGGTAAGAAAATGAAGATAACGTTAGTTGTTCTTAGTGGATGTATGATACATTTAAATTTGACCGATGGGGGTAAGAGTTGGATTAGATTAGAGCAAAGCCCCGAAAAGGCTGAGGTCCTGGTTTCAATTCATAGATATTATTTCAATTTTTTGTTTAAGAGTCGTTAATATTGTCTTCAGTGATTAAAAAATAACACTTTTGAGTCTTTCAACTTATTTCTGACTGGTTTTCAACTTTATATTCTTATTTTTTTATAGATTTTAGAAAAATAAAATAAAATCACACAGTAATGTGGCCATGGCACAGAGGTGGGATAAATTCTTTCTGAACCTATGTCAACTTTGGATATGCTATGTGGAGGGCTGTTTAAGGACAGGAAGGAGAGAACATGAGCCTTAAATATACCCATCTTGTAAGAGGGAGGACTAACAGATGCCGGCTAATCATCTCACAACCGAACTATTGAAGACAAGAACAAGTCGTAGAAGCGACTCTTTCTCATGTGAGAAAAATGCCAACCGTATGCACATTTTTATTTCCCGACTGTGCACTCAACTGTTGAAGGAATCAATGTCGCTAGTTCCTCGGAGTATCTTCAATTAACACACCTAGATTCACTGCAACGATAGCCTTTTTATCATTTTATGCTCATGACGGCAAAATTTTGAAGCAGATTGGCAATGAAGTTTATTTAATGATAATTATTTATCGAATATATACCTACATAAAAACACAATATAAATAAGGAATAAAAGTTTTGGAAAAATCTAAAAATTATACACAAATTATTTTAAAGGGAAGCAACTGTATTATGAATTTACACTAAACACAGTTATTTTTAGAGTGATTTTTTAAAGTGCTTCGGGCATCAAATAAAGAAGAATTTAGTAAAAAAAAAAACATAAAAATTAATATCCTAATGTGTATTTACGCATAATTCTTATTTATCACTTTTGTTATTTGTGTCCATATATTTTTGTTTGCATAATATACGAGTACGTATATAAAATTTGTTGCCGAAATTCCCATAAATAGAGTAGGAGACCTAAATATAGAAGGTTTTCACAAGTCACGAAGAATATAAGTGACAATAAATGCAAAAAAGTTAACAATTATTTTACAAGCAATAATTGTTCGCCTGAAACACTCATCCACATTGAAAAATCTCCTGATAAAAGATACATGACGCCAACGGGACTCGAACCCGTGTCCCTTCGATTTCCGGTCGACAGCTCTGACCACTGAGCTATGGCGGCTTATCTCTTACCCGCGAAATTATTCAATATATACTAGTGTTTCATTCAACAATTACTGCTTGTTATAAAAATAAAGTTGGTTGTTTTCAGGTGAAAAATGTAACAAGCAGTAATTGTTGAATGAAACACTAGTATATATTGAATAATTTCGCGGGTAAGAGATAAGCCGCCATAGCTCAGTGGTCAGAGCTGTCGACCGGAAATCGAAGGGACACGGGTTCGAGTCCCGTTGGCGTCATGTATCTTTTATCAGGAGATTTTTCAATGTGGATGAGTGTTTCAGGCGAACAATTATTGCTTGTAAAATAATTGTTACCCTTTGTGCTATGCATAAAAATCTTGTCTCAAAACATTAAGTTTACTAAAAAAATAATAATGCAAAAAAGTTCATGAGGAACAAAGACAGTTTCGTCTTTTGTTCTGGGAGGGATTCGTAAAGAGCTTTTTCAATTCAAAACCGTATATATAAAAGGCAACGGTACAGTCTGCCAAAATTAATTGAATTGTTTTTTCACTCAATTAAGAGATTCCACTGCGTCGAGTTATATTATAAAGTAAATATTCAGGTTGTCAGTTGAAATCAATAATTAGCACTCCTGCATTGGTACCAAAGATATTATATTCTATTATCTTTAATTGGTACCGACTCGTAAGTCCGCATTCAAATAATTTGAGTTTAATCAATCATATTGGTTTTAACCTGTTTAAAGTGTTTTTATTTAATGTGCTGTATTCAAATGTTGTTCTTTGACTATCTGTTTCATTAAAATAAATACATTAATATTGAAATCCCAATAACTTTATGTGTCTTTTAAAACAATAAATCTTTATATACGCCAACTAGTTTCAACACTACCAGTGCCTTCATCAGGAGACAAAATATAAATGTAATTATAAAATCTCAATTTTATAAACAACAGCCTTATATTAAATAAGCACAATATACATTTTATTTATGTTTGCATTCGAAGAAAGCGTTCTAATACCCGCGTTGTTTTGGCAATAATATTCAGATACCATTTAAAAGAGAAAAAAAAACATTTTGGTATTTTCAGTTTTCTGTATAAATAAATTGACTTAAATAAATACGGAAATCAATATAAAAGTTAAAAAAACAGCTAAATACATCCCTCCTCCGTATTTTCAGTTTCCTGTATAAATAAATTGACTTAAATAAATACTGAAATCAACATAAAAGTTAAAAAAGCTAAATACATCCCTCGTCCGTGTTTTCAGTTTCCTGTATAAATAAATTGACTTAAATAAATACTGAAATCAACATAAAAGTTAAAAAAGCTAAATACATCCCTCGTCCGTGTTTTCAGTTTCCTGTATAAATAAATTGACTTAAATAAATATTGAAATCAACATAAAAGTTAAAAAAGCTAAATACATCCCTCCTCCTATATAATTGAGATCTCGGCCGTACCACGGCATAAACTTCGAGAAACCGGACAAAACCTGTATTTTGGCTTATTTTTTTTCAGAAACCAATTTTCATTAAAATGTTTTCAATATCATATTTCATTTTTACTTTCTCCTCAATCCTTGTCCTTTTATCCCAATCACTCTTTCAAATTCTTACCCCTCTCTTATTATTTACTGTCATAACATTCTTCAAGTTGAGATGTCATAAGCTTACTGGTTCGGTCAACTAAACTAGGGAAATAATGATACACTATATATTTTGTCTGTTACCGTGCTTTATTCATTGTATTAAAACATTTATCGTTTATCTCTAATAATTGAGAATCTTTAAAAGGGTTGAAAACACTTAATCATATCGAAATGCCATAGGCTTAGGCGTGCAAATATTGTCTAATAATGAAGAAATTTCTGAGAATACGCTCTACGCGAAATTTTGGAATGCCTCCTTAAAATGTGTATTCTACCGAATTATGCGAAATAAATTTTAATATTTTAAGTAATTTACTTCTGCGTTGGGATAGCGACAGTGGTTAGAAAGAGACCGCAAGGTAATCTGAACGGATTACGTGAAGTTAAACCGACCCTAAACAAAATAATGTTTTACGCAAAATATCCCATTTCAAAAGATTACTGACAAAAGGAAAATCATTACCTAAGCTTTTGATGTCCATGTTATACGAATGTTATTTTTTCGTTTACCCAGCTAGGCGATTCTTTTGTTGAAATGTTGAAATCTAACCAAAACCTTCAGTATTTCAAATTGAAATAATTGTAAGATTATTAAGTAGCACAAATGACTTAGTTGTCTTCTTATGCAAATAAGCGTTATATATGAATTCATCTTACAATACTGAAGCGTATACTTGATTCATTTATTATGATTATACGAATTTACCATTGTATATATATATATATATATATTCGTATAAATCACGTAATGTTACGTTGAAAATATACCGTTTAGCAGGTTTAAATTTATTTAGAACAATGATGAAAGGATTTTTACATATCATAAACAGATAGCAATTAAAATCATAATAAAACGGGCAGCTGCCATAACGCTTTTCTTTTTGTTTCCAGCCCGACAAGAATAAAAATATTACCTTTAATTTAAATTATCACAAATTAATAATTTTTCAAAATATCATTCCAGTTCTTCATGAAGGTGATCTCTAAGAATCCCTGAAGGATATTACTAGCCGCAAAATCATATTCCATTAGAGGCTCTGAAGGATAGATCTGACCGGGGAGTTCAAATATTATGAAAGTATTTTTTATCTCTTTTTCTATAACGCGTAATCGAAGAAATCTTCGAATTTGGAGAGTTAAATAATTTATTCTCCACAGATTGTCTAAAATATGTATACATGAAAAAAATTGTCATAGTGTATGATTATCAATTGGCGGGATTTTTTCGTTGAAAAGTTCAAAAATTATTTATATTTTTGTTAATGTACAAACGGCATAAAAAGTGAAGTGACAGTTTCCTTACTAAAAGGAATGTGTTTTCTAAATATTATTTTTTTCAAAATTATGCACGTTTCTAGTCAAAATGTTCCGTTAAGATGTTCAAGTTTGATATTAAAATTTAATTATTTAGAAATGTAAAGGTTTATTTCGAATACCAAAATTTCAAAGATAATTTTATCTTGTTTTAAAATGGTATTTATTTTTACGACAACTTAAATATTATGAAATATGTACCACATTTTAGATACCTCGGGAGGATCCAAAATTCCACGAAATTTCACTTTGTTGTTGGGACTTGCAGATAATAATATTTTAATAAATACTCTTGGTTGCAGTAATATTATTAAGTTTGAGATCCCGACGTCATACTCAATTTTAAAAAGCGAAATTCTTTAAAAAAAAAAATTAGGGCCAGTTGTTTCCAAGATTTTGTCAATTAGTCAATTTTTTGTATCGTTCTATTTAAGTATTGTTACTATATCATCATAATTATTTCGCATAAGTGAAATAGAACTTTCATATGACTTAAAAATTAACTTTGAAATTTGATGAAATGTTCAATTTCTGTGAAATAACTGGCCTTTAGTAAATAAATAACAATTTTGTGTTGGGTATTTATCAATAAGCCAAAAATTAATGTAATGCATTGTTCAGGTAAGTTAAGGCAGTTGGTACACACTACGTAGCAACTGAAATACGTAACTCTCTTAGAAAGTACGACTGGTCGTTTATTGTGATTAATATGGTTGCGGTCTTGTAATTCTGTGGGACTGGCCTTTTACTATTCATTCATTGGCTTTTACTTATTTGCATAATATTAGACTTTTTGACCTTTACTATAAAGGATTCGATGTCCCGTACTATAACAACAACGTTTACAACATTCTCAGATCACGGAGAGAATTTTAGATTACCTTTTATGTTCGTTATACCCTTTCTCACAATAGCGCTGGTAGAATTACTACCTAGTAATTTATTTAGACTAAATTTAATATAAATCGTTAACTATCAGTTCAAATTATTAAAAATAACTGAGGGCCTTAACAGTAAATGTGTTTTAAAATTTGTGTAACTGATAAACAACCATTAATGCCGGATAAATGATTGTTTATCGGTTGTGTAAAATTTAAAACCCATTAGTATTGTTAAGCTTAAAAAAAAAATTAAGTTAAATTATAATAAAATAATGTCAAGCAGGTTTTAGCAGGTACCACACCCAAGACATTATTTTTTCAGTAGTTGGTACATTATTTATAATATTTAATTCACGAAAATTTACAGTTAGCGGAACAGACTATCCTTGCGCTCTTTCCACAAAAGTTGATAAAATAAACTTTCTTCAAAATTATTGAATATTTTTATGCCGCTTGGAGTGACCTTTATTTTGTAAACTTGCCAATATGAGTTTCGGCTTAGGATGGCTTCATCTACGTAGGGGCTTTTCCGTATACAACAATTATTAAAACCATAAATCAGCAAAACATTTAGAATGTAGTCAACATTCTAGTTTTACACAACTGTTTTCTAGGTGGAAACCTTTTTTCTAATTTTTCTGTGACTGATAATAATAAAATATCATTGCACAATTACTGCTTTAAGAAACAAAGTAATTGGGCTTGAACACTTTTTTTTTGTTATTTGTTTTTGGGGTGTTATGCCGTGTTGCGCTAACTCCTTCTTTAGCCAACGTTTCGGACAACATTGCAGTGTCCGTCATCAGGGCAGATGTGTTATTTGAGGTCGTGGTGAAATGTGAGCTTATGTATGAGGATATGATACCGAGTTGACAGCTCCAACCCTCTACTTTTGGGCGTGAAAATCTTAAATCATATTTGGGCTTGAACACGTTTAGTATGGAAATATACAGATTAGTATGACAGGATATTATTTAATGTTTAGAATTCAATGAAAACATATTCGATGTGTTGTAATAATCCGTGATGAGAGACCGGCTGACAGTGACAGCGTTAGTGACGCGTCTGATCCTACGTAAATTCGACCTTCGACAGTATTTTCAAACGGCAATATATATTTTAAAGAATATTACGTTTTATATTTGTGAATTTGAACGTTAGCATGAAATTGTGAAAGGCTAGAATATTCATTTATTTATTTTTCAACTGTTCCCATCCGTCTGGGGTCATTGAAGGTACACCCACCCTGTCCCACCCCGGTATAGGTGACTTATGGTCACCCCTTCGGAGCTCTCGCATGAATCTAATTTTTTTTGAATAAACGGCTCTACAATTTATATAAATGAAGCTAGGCCTTCAATGTCCCGCATACGGTGTTATGAAGCGGTATGCAAGCGCTTACAAGTACTAAACTAAGGACAACACAGAAAAATAAACAACAAAACAATCAAGTTCAAGTGTCAGGCAGATAGTTGGTGGAGGGGACCCACACTCCAGTACCTGTAAACACATAAGTAAAGTAAACAATTGAGTGACGGGGGAGTTTCGCCGAACCACGACTGGCAGTCCTGTTGAGAAATTGGTGGTGGTTGGGGCGACTGGTGCAAGTCAGGACTTCCACACCCGTTAGCCGACCACCCGGTGGTGCCCTGAAGATAAGTATTGGAAAAAGAGGGATAAAACCCTAAAGAACCTAGGGGAAAGAAGCGTCCGGAGGTCAGAGGCAGGGTGGAGGTTACCCCAGCCTGCACAGTCACCCCTCTGACCACCAACGCTCATCAAGGGTGGCGCAGGTGATTGGCGGAGTCCCCCGGTAAGAAAGAATAATAAGAAGCTCCAGTCGTGCATGCGGGGACGAGGCCCGTTATCCAACCCCTAATGGGGAAAATAAACAAAACAAAACAGACAACGGAGTTCAGTTTTCGCCTGTAAACTCATTACTGTTACTAAAAGAAAAAAGAAAAGAAAACCGGAAAAAAATACATGTAAAAAGAAGAGAAAATAAGAGGAAAAATGAAAAACAATAATCAATCCAAAAAGTGCCACATAAGGGCAACGGTAAATAAGTAAAAACAAAAGTAAAGGTGTAAAAATAAGATCTGCATGGTCTGTAAAGAGGACAGTTAGTATTGAATAAGATAACAAAGTAAAGTAAGAGAGATAATTAGTAAACACAGATATATAAGAGTGCTTACAGTGTCTGTAAAAAGAAAAACAGTGTGTTAACCTTAGACAGGGAAAAAGAAACATATGAAAAGAAAACAGAAAATAAGAATTAAAAAGTACAAGACAAGTTAATTAAAAAAAAAACAAGAAAACGAAATATAAACAAATGGAAATCATCTGCAACAGCTGGTACAGTAAAAAAAAAAGAAATAAGATAAGAATAATAAAATAAGAAAAACAGAATAGCATATACAATAATGAAAGAGTTGTAAAAGAATAAGTCATGGAGCAGGAGCAGTACACCGGGGGTTCCCAATTATTACACTAGTCAGCGACTCTAAGCACAGGCCATCTCTCAACCCAGATCCTAGTAAACTTCCTCAAACATTCGAAATTCACACTGTTAGAAACAAGATCGGTGTTCCACACCGGTCTAATGGGGACATTCAGACCTTCTATCATTTCGTCTCTGGCATCCTTCAAAATCTCACAGTGCCACAGAATGTGCTCGGCCGACTGGTAATTATTGCCACAAGCGCAATTGGGGTGGGTGGACAGGGCAAGGCTGTGAAGCCTTCCCCTGAGTTCCCCATGTCCTGAAAGGAGCTGCGTAACGTGATGGTCCAGTTTGAGGAAGGCCCCTTCCATTCTGAGTTTAACTGAAGGGAAGAAGGAGAAGGTCCATCTTCCCTTGCTCGACCTATCCCAACGGACCTGCCACTCTTTGAGCGACAGGTCCCTCATCGTTCGGAGCAGTCCTGGGAGAGTTCCTGGTCCACCCGGTGTCAGAACGACACCAAGGTGGTTGGCCGGGGATCCACGGATTAGTCGCTGCTTCGCTAACACCTCCCTAATTTCTAGATCGATTGGTAATATACCAGCCAAAATTGGCAAAGCGTCCGAAGCAACGGTTCGATATGCCCCAGATAGTGCCAGCAGGGGAGTGCGCTGACCCCTAGTGAGAGCAAGAAGTATTAAGCAGTTATCCAGGCGATGCTCCCAAACAGAGGCGGCATATGCGACTTGCGCAACATATACCCCCTTGTAGAGAGCGTGCAAAGCCGGTCTGCGAAGTCCCCACTCTGCCGTGGAGATTCTTCGAAGCTTCAGAAACAGCGACTGAGCCCTGCAGGATACATCTTTGACATGAGCCAGAAAGGAGGACGATCGATCTAGAGTGACACCTAAATATTTAACGTTAGCAACAAATTTGATATTAGTGTCTCCCATACGGATGGTAGGGTTTCTTGTCTTATTGAAAGAACCCTTCATCAGGAGGCCCATAGTCTTCTGGGGAGCGAAGGTCATTTTATTCCTCTCCCCCCATTTAAGGAGGGTGTCCAAACCTTCACCAGCCTTACGTTCGACTTCTCTTCTACTGTCCCCAGAGACAAGATACATTTTATCATCCGCATAGTCGATCATGATACATCCTTCTGGGGTCAGTGAGACTATAGCCTCCCCAATTGGGGTAGGTTGTGAAGCTGAAGGTAGTGGGAAGTGGAGGGAGATAACTGGTCACCAAACATAGCCAAAGTCATTTCAAGCAACGTTTCAATTCTGAATGGTGATCTTACATTAGAGCGATCCTGAGAGAATCTTCAACTCTGGTACGTGCCGCAAATATACTAAATATATATTATTTCAAATAAGTAAATTGTGATATACACAAATGAATCAAATAAAATTTATTTGAACACACCGGGATTCGACCACCGACCTCCAGCTTTTTAGTTGAGAGCCTTAACCCTCGACAACGGAGGCCGTCAAAATGTTTTCATTTAGGACGATAGCATTTATTACATACCCAGGTATAATGTACTGCTTTCTTGAAAACTTGATGAAAAGAAAAGGATAAGGTTACGGTGAAAAGAGTGTGCCAACTTACCCGAATTCGGCGCATTGCGGCCACTATCTCCACTCTACTGGTTGGTCTGGGGACATCTAACGTGCCAATGTACTGAAAAGGAAAAAAAAAACAGATTATAATTAAACAACTTCTTTAAAAAACGCTATAGAAAAGCACGATTCAAATAATTCACCATGTATTCCGCTAGTCGGTGAGTCAATAATCAATGTTAGGCGTGATAATATTCTTATTTTACGCATTATTGGCTATCATATGTATTATTTTATTAAAAATCATCATTTCTTTTCCAAAAGTATCATAAAATCCGCTGAAAGCTCTGAAGTATTAAAGCCAAATTGCGATACTTGCCCAGCTATTCCAAGTAGAATTAATTTTGAAGGTAACAATAAACTCACTACTAATTAATCTATTATAATATTTTGCTAGATTATACATGTTAACACCACACTTTTTTATACATATTAAAATTCTGTTCAAATAAAATATTTTCTTTTATTATAATATTCTATACCTAAATTTAATATATTTTAAATTAATGAATTATCCATTATCATAAACACCTCATATTTCGATTTATGTCAGGTGTTATACAAACCTATTATTTATTCAACTATTACTATGTTTCTTTTAATTATGTACTGGCTCAGTGCACTTCTATTAACAACTGTATCACTTGCAATAATATTTTTGTGTACGCATTACTTGTTCTGTAATTTATTGGTAATATTCTCATGTGTACCACTGTATGCTTATAATCCGATGTATCATTCTATTGTAAAAGCCATTTCATGGCGTTAAAATAAATAAATAATGCATTTTTAAGGGATAATTTGCTGTCCACAGGCGAGGACTAAAGTTTTTCGTGACAAATTTGATTATTTTCTACATTTTTTTTTTTTTTTTTTTTTTTTATAGTGAATACCTCACAAGAGTCCCAACTGCTCCCGTCTGGAGCCAGTGAGACTATGGCATCCCCAATTGGGGGATGTTGTGAGGCTGAAGGTAAGTGGGGAAGGGAAAGAGGAAGGTGGGGAAGTTACATAACATTATATAACTCTTAAAATGTTTACTATGATAACATATGCCTTCAAATAACTTTTAAATACGTAAAAGCCCACTTCAGCATTGACCCCAGTTTCATGACACAATACAGGCCAACCTTTTCCCCCATAAGAGAAAAGGAGACTTAATAAAGAAATTATCGACATGAGAATAATCTACTGAAAACATTCAGTAGCCAATTTCGTGGTACTTGATGAGGGCTAATGATCGCTTTAGACGAAATTTCCGCAAATATTAACCCATTGGTCTAAATGTTCCTGCTAGCGGCACTGAACGCTTCAGGCCACCAAATCGCATCGTCATTCCAAATATACGACTCCATCGGCATTTAATTTTCTTCTTCCTCTCACATCCAATTTTACGAAAGCCACAAAAATAGTAATGCCAAATTTCAAACGATAAAGACATCACCGCCGAGGGTGAAAGGTTCCGGGCGCTATAAATTATTTTATCGCCATGTGTTGGCTGTAATTCGGCAATTTACCATCTACTTGAAAACTTTCGAAACGCAAATTGGCGACTACAAGTCGTACGCGGAATTTACCGAATATTTCCGAGACTTTGGCGTGAATTGGAAAAGTTAGAAAATATTATATCGGCGGCGGTAAGCGATCGACGAAATTGAAAAGGGCCCTTGGGAGACTGATTGAGTAAGTGAAGGAACATAAATATTAAATTCAAATTACCATAATTGAAATACTATCGGAAAATTGTGGCAAATTAAGTATTTATTTCTGCTATAGAATGAAGTGACTAAGTTTCTCCTACGAACCTGTCGATTATATTATATCATTTTATACAAGTACCACCGCCCGGAGTGAAACGAATTATTGCACTTCCTATTGGCGGAAGGAAGTGGAAAGGGTTGGCTATTTATATCTAGTTAATTAAAAAGTTAAGAGCAATACATAAATTTTTTCTTTAATTTTGGAAAAAGATCATTTTTGATTAGGTGAAAGTCCTTAGAGGTAGGTTTGACTTCTAATAAGTCAAAAACTCACACCTGTCATATGGAAAAAAGTGTTAATAACCCGTTTTACGCGAAAAATTTCATTTTAATACATGCCTTCCTACCTACTAATAATTGAACTCCTTCAGAAAACGATGAAAATGAAAATTTAAAAAAAGAGAACATGTCTGTTTCAGATAGGTACAGATGTTTGAATTTTCTGAATAAAATTATTACATCAAAAATAACCTTCTATTTTTACCGTGGGGAAAAAGACGCTTTCTTTCATCATGTTTTTTTTTATCGTAAAAAAATGTTTTCAAAGCAATTTCAGTAGGTACAGTGTATCAACGATATTTGCGCAGCTAGTACACGTATGCGCTTTAGGGATGAAAAACGTCAATTCTCTTTGGCTGCATTTCCTCTGAGAAAACAGCGAGATAAAAATAATCTTTGAGCATCTTTCAACAAAACGTCAATCTTGCCAACGACGTAAACAAGGCTTTATTGCATTTCAAATATAAAGGAATATCCTTTGGAACGCCAAGACTTGTGATGAGGAAAGGGAGAAGGGGGAGATGATGAATAGAGTGATGATATGATAGATGATATGGTAAGAAAGTATATTTGCATCTGGTTTTTAACCAAATGTACATCAGGCCGTTTTAAGTAACGATTAGATGACTAGTAGATTACCACCAGAGTGATATTGAGAATTCGGTCCATTTTTATAATATATTGAAGGTAACACATTTAAAATTTAACGCGACCTCTTGGCATAGAGCCAAAGCCTGAGAATTCGGTCCATTTTTATAATATATTGAAGGTAACACATTTAAAATTTAACGCGACCTCTTGGCATAGAGCCAAAGCCCGAACACTTTTGTACAGAGCAGACAATAATAGGAAATAATAAATGACAGTAATAGGGTTACATTAGGTTTGGTTTAGAGGACGGCCATTACGTTACGGTAATAAAATGTTAATTTCATGGTCATGAATCGTTTGCATCGTATTGGCAATGCAAATTTCCACGACACTTATTACATTTCCGAGGTAAATACTAGATAATCAACATAAGACTTGCTTAAACGCCACGAATACCGTACTCTAATACAACAAAAACATATAAATTAGAATATATTGAACAAATTAAATAAGTATGTGGTTAACCAAAGTTATTATTTCATTAAAATGTCAAACCACAAAGTGACTGATTTCTACCAAAATTAAAAAAAATCTTGATTACTCGTCGGATCAGAACGATGTCTAAAAAAACACTTTTTTTGTGATCTATTAAAAATATTCTGATGGAATTCCACGACGAATTATTAAAAAGTGCAAACACCATTTTTAGCTCCTTTTACAGGATGGTTGGCGAATATTCAGCAATTGCCCAAACCGTTGAACAATTTTTTTAGGTATTGGTGGTACTGCACTAGGACGATACTAAAAGTAACTTTATCTCTTAGCCGAAGCCACGGGCATATATAAATACATATACCTCAGTTTCCATGGTTAAAGTTTGGTCCTATCCACCAAGTGACAAGGGGACAAAAGTATTTGCCGATCGATTACCAGATTAAAGGTTGGGCCGAGACAGGATGATGGATGACTCGCAGCTTCTGTAATGATCATAGTGCTAGGTATTACAATTTAACTAAATTTCGCTTACGTTCTAGTCCGTCGGACGGATACACTTGGTCCATTAGGCAAGCTGATCGGCTACGTCGACTTTTAGTCGATGATTAAATGCTTTTGTAACTGCGTTAATGACTGTCAAAACTGGAGAAAAGAAACGCATACTTACCTCCCCTCTCTTTTAGTTGAAGTTACAAATTAGGGAGAGATTTATTACGGAAGAATTTAATTGTAATTAATTACTAGGGAACTGAAGGAAAGTATCGTGTAGGTACCTAATTAGGTCATGCATTGATTTCTAAAATTATGCTCATTCACAAATTATTAACACTCTCTATTACTGAGTAAAGGTCTCCTCAAGTTTTTTCTCCTTAAATTCAGGACTCCACTGTGATTTCTAGTCGCGCGATTAATCGCGGGGCGACCAAATATCTAGTGCCAGTTGTTTCGTATTTGGAACAATGAGTTTTATTTTTGCTACCAAAATCGCAGTGGAGTCCAGGTCTAAGGTCTAACCTCCACTTTTACAGTAGCGGCAGAAAATCTACACTGCGATAAATAAATTGTTGAATTTAAACAGTTTTCGAATGGATGTCATTGAAATACTTTCATACTTTTGTGATCGCTCTTTTGCTTCGGGAACGCGACGGAAGCATCGTTATTGGGTACATCTAATAACAAGTCAAATAATATACAAATGTCTGTTTTACGAGTTACTTGAAGGTTTATGTGAGCACCCTGAGAAGATTTGCTAGTATTAGGACTGGGCTCAACTGCGGGTTGTTTAGTCGCATGCGTGTGAGTTTTATTTTGCGACTGAATAATCGCGCGAGTTCAATCGCAGTAGAGTTCGGGTCTAATTCGTACGTGGGAGTGCGAACTGAGAGATACGGAATGACGAAATTTATCCATCCGTCATCCATTCTTAGAGCGATGAGTCCTGCCCATCGGTCATTTCCTTTTTCTAGCTCATTCAACTGCTTTACCCTATCGCCTATCAATCATTTTTAGCACACGAAATCAATTCGATTGTCTTCTTTAGTTTGTTCTTTTTTTACATGTGTAACTTTAGAGAACTCTTCAGATGGTCTCGAGCATTCATATTTCCACCCCAATTTACGTTTCAAACTGAATTAAAAAAAAGTTCTGTATAATGTCTCTTTTAATAGGGTTCTAATTGATATTCATATTCCAAAGCTAAAATAATAGGTACTGAGCATCATTTGCATTAATTCTTCGCTTAGATTAATTTTCAATTGCGTATTATTTTAAGACAGTGCTTGTTCTACGCGCAGGACTATAAAAAAAGTTACCGGTAAAAATATCATGCTGTTCTTGTGAAAAAAATATTTTACATAACCAAGAGTAAAAATAAACTTACTTTAATATGTATTATTAAAGACAGGTGTTTCGCGAACGAGATTTTCATTGGTATTAATTTATAATTATAAAATTCATAAAAGTTAATAAATTTAACATGCCTAAATCAGAAATAATTACATGGATTAATATAATATGGCAGTGAAAACATGGTCAGCCCTAAATTACCTACGGAAGTAATTATTTAGTTTCGGTTTTTAATCCCGTGTTAACCGCTGCCAACAGGAATAATCAGACATTTATTACTTTGCAAAGTATGCGGGAAGTTCATCTGTAGGTTTTACGAAAAAAATGTCTATTAAGTGTTTAATATTTAGCAAGAGTGGTGTACTACCGCACAACATTCATTTAAACTTTTAGGCCACATTGACTATCATCCGTTTATATTTTTTCTGGGTAAGTTTTCCAAAAAAGTGTATCTACATATTTCTTGCTTTGACAAATCAGTGGAAATAAATGTTTGATAAGTACTAGAAAACTCATAAAGGTACGTTACTTGTAATGCATTAGAAAATTCCCAACTATTCGTACTTCCCAACGTTCCGCTTTTCCAATTTGCCTCACTCCCACATCTTTCAGCATCAAAACCATATAATAAAGAATATCATAAGTGCCTTCCTTACAAATTTTTAAATTAAACAGATGTTCCATTTTGCCCAATAGCCCAGCTCTCCGTCTCTCTTACATCGTAGATCTCCATTTGAATTTCGTATTCATCGTTTTATTGGAAATTTAAGCCTCGATTAGGCAAATATTTGGATGACCAAACATACCCACAAGGCACTTCTTGTGTCAATCTTTATTCTGTGATCAAAACTCACATCAGATTGGGTTTGCCGCAGTAGGTACTACAATATTCGTCAGTTCAATTGGTAATCACATAAAAATACCAAATAATAATGTTGATGAATAGTGGAAAAATACTAAAGTTCATTTAAGTTTGATTGCATTTTAAACAAATATTTTTCACTCTGCCTTTTAGGTTTGACGTATTTTGAGAAACTTCAAATGATCTCCCGGCAAGTGAAACTATCGGCATTTGAAGTGAAAACTCATGATAAATTAGCGAATTGATGGCCAAATAGATCCATTCCAAATAGGCCAAATTATTTGACAACTGACATTGACATTGACACTGCAACTGACATTGACACTGCAGCCTTGAAAATTTTCAATAAAGCAGTTTTGTATAATGTGAAACATCTTTTGGCGCGCCTAGGGGGGGAAAACTGATTCTAGAGTAGCAAGCGTGGCAAGACGGGACGATGCTCGGCTAGGCTCGTGACTCCTCGGCTATTTTTGCCCGGCCGCTAAACTCTGTGCGATATATTTGCTTCTATTCTCACTAAAATTGAAAGATGATAGTGAATATTTAATTTGTAATATATTTATTTGTTATATTTTATTTATAATCAAAAAATATTTTACTATAAAAATATTATGACTTTTTTAAGTCCATTTTTGCTTCCTTCAATAAAAATCAATATCGAAGATTCACATCGGTATTGTATTACAGAAAAAATATTTAATTTTATTAATTTATTTTTAGAAACCACGATTTAATTTAATAAATAGTTAAACTAATAAATATAAATAAAAAAAGACGAAAAGATATTATTTGAATACCTACTGACCCTACAATAATGCGAGGTATCACATAATGTTTTATTCAACTAAAAGTGATAAGCCTCGTATAAAAATACATCCATAAATCAGGCGTTAGATTTCTATGTAAAAGTGTCGATAGTGTAAACAGTTCAATAACTAACTACCTCTTGGCATACTTTGAACAGTCATCGCGTAAAAATAACAAAAATTATCCTGGTTTTACTCTTTTAAGTACATTTTATTCTCTTTCATAACTTTTTTTCTGTCTTATTTCGTAATAATATTACAGCGTGTAACTCTTTCAATGAGATGTTTCAAATAAATCACAATTATTTTGAAAGGAAAAGTTATATTTTCGATTACGGTCAAAGCATTTCGGTAAGATATTTCAGGTGGGTCTTGGGATAAAAGTTTTAAAAAGAATATGGCCTTTAAAAGAAGCATTTTTCAAATGCGGAGCGTGAGATTGAAAAAAAGTTTCCAAAACGCATGCATAAACATCTTCTTTCAATCCGACCCGCTCGCCATCAAAGGCACGGAAGTAAGTACTTCTCTTTACTCAAAGTTTTTGAATTTCCCACCTTAATGGGCCAGCGTTCTCTGCAGTCGAGCGAAGACGTTTCGTAAATTATTGCGGCCACTGTGATGATATCAATTTATTCTACGTAAACGGAATAGTCTAGGTCTAGTTATTACTTTAAAATCCTCTTATAGTCTTAGAATAGCATCGTTGAAATGAAGTATAATAAAACACAAACATCATCATATAATAACACATTATAATATTATAACTATATATATATTAACCTTCCGGAAAGAAATCTCTAACTGATAGTGAAAACCCTGTCGAAATCCGTAGCGACGTACAAACAGACGTACGCGAATAGCGACTTTATTTTATACTATTTAGAGAAGTGGAAGTCAGGAGGAAACTTCTCGTTTATTAATAAATACTGAAAATAAAACCATTATGCGGAAACAGCGAAAATTCCGAAAAAGTGGTGGCGTTCAAGTTTTTTTGACTGATATTTCTAGTTCAACTATTTTCAATTTAAAATGTGAATTTAATCAAAAGCTGTGAAATTTTACAAAAAAAATACATCTAACTTTAAAAAAATTAGACAAGACGACATGTTTTTTTTCCTTTATATGTAATTCCATTGTTTAATTTGAAGCTCGACAGAAGCCGAGTAGAAGTTATGTGAATATGAGATAATATTGAATTTCCAAGTTCATGTTATGCATGAGCCTTTTACAAGGCATGAAAAACCAATGTTTTTCGACAAATTTACGACGGTTATCTGACATTTCGGAGCTTCGTTCCGTCTAAGTCGCAGGATTTTAGTTTTCCAACGTTTTTGAACAAACCCCTTTTATGTTTCCAATTCACTATAACCCCGTTTGATATGAACTAATCCCTTGTCATGTGCCTTCACCGGTTCTTTTCTCGCGACGAGTTCTGAAGTAATTTTTCTAGCCAAAAAATAAAAACTTTCACAAAAAAATGTATTTTTAGACATAATGCTGCCTCACCACATAGTACGTCAGGTCAGCATTACTCTACGTATATATCATACGATATATACTATGTTCGTTGAATTATATCCTTGGGTTCCCGAAAGCCTATTTATAAGGAAACCTTTATAACATGTACGTGTACTGTATGATAGGACAATATTTTTTGATGAAATTACAACAAGCTGAAAGCGTTACACATTTTGCACGGAGCGTAATTGGAGTTACTCGTATAATATGTATAGTTTTTCGTATTCGTCGCAGTTTTTATATAGAGAAATTAAAATGACGTCAATAAGACAGTTGTGCATAAAACAGGCTCTCTGTTAATTTTTCAACAACATTGAAACTGCCAAACTAGTGCGCAACACTAGATTGGCCTCTTATTTAATGTATCAGCCGGTGAATACCAGAACATCCTTTGGATAAAGAAGTTTTTTCTTATAAAGCTCCGTTGCTTTATAATATGCTCGATGAAAATATAAAAACTATTGGTTCGTTGAAACTATTCAAGAAAATGGTAAAAAAAATTCCATACTGGCTGAGAGTGGTGATTTTGGATTGCCCATGTCTTAGCTTCTGTCATGAATCACCTTAGAACCCCTATATTCGACGTGATCCATCAATGTATGTGTTAGATGATTTACTTATTTGATCGAATATAATTGTAAAGCTGTTCATTTCGACACGGGAATTCCCTAGTGAGAAGAGAGCAGCGGAGGAAAAAAATTAAACAAAATAAAATGTACTCCCCTTGCCCAGAATACGAATGGAGATTAATCAAGTGGATTCTTCGGTGGACATATTCATATAAAAATGTAAAAAATTATAGCTGGGGCAGTTCAGTTACGTACAAAGAATAATTTAAAAAAAAACTCTACCTATGTAATAAAATACCAGAACATTATTTGGACAAATGAGTTTTTCTTATACTGATCCGTTGCTTTATAATATACTCAGTGAAAATATAAAACTATAAGTTCGTTGAATCTATTCAAGAAAATGGTAAAAAAAACACACTGGCCGAGATTGGTGATGTTTGTTAGATTTCCCCTGTCGTAGCTTCTGTAATGAATCTCCTTAGGATCCCCATATTCGATGTGACCCATGTGTATAAGTATTATGTGATTTACTTATTTGATTGAATTTAATTGTAAAGCTGTAGGCGGAGGAAAAAAAAAGTTTAAAAAAAAACAAATGCATAAAGGCGGGTATTGTGTTCCCAGTAAGTTTGTTTTAATGGATACACAGTTGTTCATACCATCTCTTCGTACGACAATGTTTGCCTAATTTCGGTGTTTCCATGAAGAATTATTATATTTACGTTCAGTAATAAGTCTTGGTTTTGTCTACGCTGATTACACAAAGACCGGTATATGGGACCATAAATGAAAGGAGTTTATCTCCGGTCTATTGTAGTACACGAGGCTATTTATATAATCCTATATTTTAGGATCATGGTAACTGTACATGATCAATTCAATATTCTCTAAGCACGAAAATTGTAATTAACTTTCTTTGTACAAAGGTTTTTTTTAAGCCATAAACCCTTTTTATTGAAAACCCATAAATCCGCACAGCCGTAAATAACTCGTGATGATTTTATAACTTGTTTAACTACCCCATTTTGTGCGGAGAACCAGTAAATACATTAATACCTAAACATTGAATTCTAAATTTGCGATACATTGATTATCTTGCCTGTCAAAAAGTTACAATTATATTTATGATTTTTAAACATTAAAAAAACATCAATATTTTCATGTATATCATTTCAACGGTTCCCCGTAAGCACAAGCAAGACGATAAAGGTTTTATCGAAAATGACGGAAATTTGTCATCGTATAACATCAGTGAACATGATTTATTAATAATTCATCGTTTACTGTTACTAGTTTTTTGGCGATCTGGAGTCATGTTAGGGATTGATGGCAAATTACCGATTGTCGATAAATCTTTTATAGATGTGCACAGGAGTTTATAATAAGAACTAAATTTTTTTTTGTTTTAAATTTCTTGCTACGAAATTATATGTCAGTTCACTTGCAAGGTGAAATCGTTCAGTACTTAGAACTTTGCGGAGAGCTCAAGCGTAATAATGATCACTTTAAAACGACATGCGGAAAACTGAAGAAGGCTCCATTTAATTTAGTACTACGCTTTTCAGGATTTCCATTTTCAATGTAATGTCTTTACAGCTTAATAAGAAACCACAAAACTCGGTACTAACCAATAGTAAGCTTTGTAACTAATGATATCGTTCTTAATATTGAATGGCAGTAAACAAGTTCACACCGTTTCGATGCAGGGGTAAGAAGATAGGATGGACCGCTAAACTGTCTCGGAACGCATAACTTGCTTCACTCACATTCATAATACATAGTCTCATACATAATCTTTTTTTCTATTCTAATAATAAACAAATAACCAGTATTAAACATACACACTTAACTAATTTTCACAATGTAAACCTAATCAATATCAATAATAAGCAATTCACATTCACATCACTAAATAACGCTCACTACAGAGACATTCAACACTGGTAAGATTTAAGTACAGTAAATGGGAGCCTCAGCTCGGGTAAGCAGGACCGAGCAGTGGGTAACCGGGTAAGCAGTGCGATTATGATGTTTATACTTACTAAGATCATTTTTACTTTCATTTAGTTATCTCTATTTCTTAAAGCTATGTTCTTGCTTCATAACCTTCCTATTACTTTATTGTAAAACGTGCTCTTTCCTATTAGATATATGATTTTATTGCATACATCAACGTTCAAAAACGAAAACAAAACTTATTAAAGAGTCACACCACGGCGTTATTGGTGGAGGAATTCTTTAAAATATTAAAGTGTATCCTACTTTGAGACATTTAAATTATTGGCATACATGGACTCGTTAGGTGATAAAATTGGTTGTTTTGTGTTTGCATTTAATTGTATTCTAAAGATTTTAGTGCATAATATTGTGTTGAATGAATTTTGGGTAAATGTAATTTGTTGTGGTTTCTAGTATTGTGTTGATGTACGTCGTAGCGCATGTTGAATTACATGCAAAATAGTTTTTATTATTTCGATGATGGGAATGGTTTTAGAGAAGTATTTGAGAGTTTCTGTAGATTATGTGTATGTTTCCGAATGTTTTCCAGGACAAAATAAGTGTGTTTCTTAATGTTCTCTTTTGAATAACTTGAACTTCTAAACTGAATTCATTTTGTTTGGTAGCAAATCCCTAGATCACGGAGAGATTTAGGTAGATATTAGAGAGTGGATCTTATCACGGTAGATCGATCTCAATAGAGAGACAGGAAGTGACTTGTGAAGTTTATTTTTAAAAAAAGGTTATGGTTGTAATTCAACGTAAAACTTTGAACGTCAAATTTTGAATCAACGAATAAGACCAACACATTTTGTAACATCAGCAATGGTTATCACTAAAACTTGTTGTTGTTGTTTGCAAGTAACATGTTGAGTGTTTATTCATAGCCAATTTGCCAAGCAAGCTATATCCCCATCCATTTTCTTTTCATCTTTTTTTGTGAAAAAGTGTGAGTGAATCACCTGCGTCGATTGAAGTGCACCCTTTACCCCCCATTTAACAATGTCATGTAAGGAAATCGAGAATAGTAACGTTCCCATTCTGCTTGACACCTTTCCATCAAAAGTCTGTTAACGTCTCTTAGATAAGAAGATAAGCTAATAACTTTGGGAAGTGCCTACTATGCCCAGGTGTTTTCTTCAGGGATTCTATGATCAACCTTATAAAAACCTTCTTTAAATCGATGAATAAGGCTGAACATCACCCTCATTTTTATACTTTAAGAAAGATTATACGAATTCAGGCTGTTTTCTGAATCTATGCTGCTGAGATGTGAGTGAGTTCTTAGTTAAAAGTTATTTTGTGAGCCCGAGTTTTGCACATAATCTTTGTGGATTGGAACTATTTTTTTTTTGTATTTAGTTGATCTGGAAAAATTCCATCATCTAAGTACTTTATAAGAATATTTTTTTTCGATAAATTTTCAATTTTTAATCGACATCGCAGGTTCAATCGCATTTTTTATGACCTATAAAAGTACTGTGCTTTATTAATAACATGATAATTAATTAATTATCAGACCATCTTATTAGTACGTATATCCCATATAATAATGCATGAATACATGATATTGTTATATATAAAACATATTTTGTAATTTAATACTTTTGACGGCCGGCATAGTCCAGTGGTAACGCATTGGACTGCCATTCCGAAGGTCGCGGGTTCGAACCCGGCGTGCGCAAATAAATTTTATTTGATTAATTTGTGTTATTTCACAATTAATTAATTAAAATAATATATAGTATATTTGCGGCACGTTCCAGAGTGGAAGATACTACCAGTATCGCCCTGGTGTAAGACCACCATTCAGAATTGAAACGTTGCTCCAAATGGCTTTAGCCGTGTTTAGTGACTAGATCTGAATAGCCAGGTACTTCCCCACTTACCTTCAGCCTCACAACATCCCCCAATTGGGGATGCCATAGTCTCACGGGCTCCAGACGGGAGCAGTTGGGACTCTTGTGAGGTATTCACTATAAAAAAAAAATAAAAAAAAAACGATTACACGACATTATATAACAATATTGGTATTGCTTTTTTAGGTTTTTAGGCAATAAGGTTTCCCTGACTGAAGTTGTTATAAAAACATTAGTTAAAGTATTCCTGAGGTTACCTTAATAGTAAATTTATAATTTGGGAATGGTGCTTCAAAACCGAGCTTAAACCAAAAGGGCAAATGTCACCCGTGAACATGTTTGGCCGTTTAAATTTTAAATTTGGAGTCATGTAAAACATTTTCCCTATTAGTTAAGCTAATAAAAAAGCGATTCTTGTTTACAGCTGCAATAAATTGCAGCGTTGTTTTCCTTCTAGTTACAATGTCAATATGCCAGGTTCGGCGCGCGGGGTAAACACCGGCCCAACCCATGCGTGTTTGCCGTGAGCCGCGGGTGATTAGAAAACGCTGTTTGTTCCAACACTTTGATATTAAAGTCAGCAAATAATACTATTTGCAACTTGCGGCGAGGGTTTAAGAGAGCAACGTTTACACTTCCCCATTATCACTGGTGTCCACGCCGCTCTGTCTACGCTGTAGTGTGTAAGCCGCTTTCAGGATTATGAACTCCATTTTGCAGCAAACGACCTTATAATTATAAGCCGGAGTAACTAATAGATGGCGCAGCTGGTCTTTACAATGTATATCTCAGAAGCTCATATCTCAGACGATTCTTTTTCATAACGCTGCGTTCCTTTTGATGATAAGATTCTGTGCTATTTAGGAAGATAAATCTCATCGGTTAATCAACGTTGGTTATCTTTTGATGGATACATCAGCCGAAGGGGAGCCGGCATAATATACTAGAATATTACTTCATTTGTTACATTTTAGGGAATGTGAAATTGTGTAGTACTATATAAACGAAGTGAGATTTTCGCGGCTGAGCTTTTGGGTTATTTATTATGCCGTGCTTTGCATATGTAGTCCGGTATGATTTATTTGGGATTTAAATCGCATCGCATTTTTAATTTGTGATGAGGGAAAATGTGCAACTTTTAGGTACATAATCTTTTAAAAATATTAATACAAATAACTGTTCATTTTATGTTTAAAGTTATTGAAAGATGTTACACAATTATTAATTGCATAACTTATAATTATTGGTTTTAATCAAAGTACTAGTCTATGTACAATTTACTGACAAAATAAATGTAAAGATAGGTAGATGTTGGCTATCGAAGTAATCTTTAGAAGTCTGAAGTTCAAATCACGGCTTTGACTTGAACCTTTTTTTCACGTGACTTCTTAATCTTTATAAAAGCGATTATTTATATAGTTTCATGATTTAAATAACCGTCTCTTTTATTATATTGCTATTAAAAATGTATTCACTACGTCTTGTTATTACTCCTATTCCATTCTCATGTTACGTCGTTGCATTAAGCCGACTGCAAGGGGATTATAGTTCACTGCAAGTTCACTGCAAGTACAATGCAAGTTCAACGACGCGAGGTGGTGTACTGAAGAATAAAAAAGAATTGCGGTACTGTTTTTAACACTTTTTCGTTACTGGTATACTATATTTACTAAATAATCTGAAACAAAGGGCATTTTTATTAAAATTGTAGATTTAACCATAACATATACATAGCATAATAGAGCATTGGAAAAAAATATTTGTGCAGCGCCCTAGAGGTGATTTTTCCCTCAAACGCACCTAGATACACGAATCATCAAAAAATTATTAATTACTGAATTATTTACGAAATTCTGTTTTAACTCAATCGTTTCGCATTTCATTTATCTATAAATTTATTTGCACTTTCTTCCGTTGATGGTGTTTGTAATTGGTGGCTTTAATAAATCATCAAAGATTGTTTCAAATATGAAATCGTCTTGTTTGCTTGAACTTTCTTATTCGTATTATAGTTCTACCTACATGAAAAAAGTTTGAGAAATTGATTCATATTCATTTCTCAAGTCATGCAGATACTGAATTTTTTTTGAACAAATTTCTAAAAATCCATATTTGAAATTTAAAAATTAAATTTCATAAATATATGGTTAATAATTAAGTATGTAAAGACCAAATTTTATGACTTCGGGGGAAATTCAATTAGAGATATTTAGAGACATACCTTTTGGACACAAGGTCTACTGTTCACAAAACTACTAGTTAGTATTGGTTTATAAATCAGTTCAGTTGTAGTAAACACAGTTTCTGTTTCTTAAAAACATTTTCCCCCGAAAGATTGCTGCCTGTCATATCCATTGCATATTCAGCCTGTCTTTTCTCCATCAACAGTATTAAATATATTTAAAATTTAATTATTGAAGACAATATTAGTGATTTCTAAACGAAAATCTGAAACAGAAAAATCAGAAAAGGATACGGTCACATCTAGGACTCGAACCCAGGACCCTTGTCTTTCCGGGACAGTGCTCTACCACTGAGCTAATGGGACCCTATCTCCCTCGGTCACTTTTAACTGTATCATACTTCGAATAAGAACTACCAACATTGTCAAGGGTCAACAAGGGTCCTGGGTTCGAGTCCTAGATGTGACCGTATCCTTTTCAGATTTTTCTGTTTCAGATTTTCGTTTAGAAATCACTTATATTGTCTTCAATAATTAAATATTACAATTTGAGGTTTTACTCAGTAAAGTTATTCCGAAAAATAAATATTTAAAATTGTCAATAAATAATGATGTCAATCACTGAAACAAAATAAAGAACATTCCTTATCCAATATCCTTAATTTTCCTTTACACAAGTTAACAGTTATTTTTATCCTGTGGTAGATGCGTTCTCCTAAAAAAACTTAATAATATTGTTATTATTCTTGACCATTTCCTCAACAAGTACTAATAAAAATACGAAAATTTCAAGGCTTATTTATTGCTTTAACAAGATTTCCTGAATTTCTGAAACATTTGAATTCCTTTTTTAACCGAGAAAAAAGACTGACGGTAACTTGTATACTTGATTAGTCTGAATAATTTAAGACTCGCTTGCGTCAATATAGTAGCTTTGAGTAAAGATTTTACTGGCCTCAGAAAAATAATTTTACTTCTAGATCGAGCAACTAAAAGTATTTTTAGTATTGAAAACAGTATAACTAATAGAGTACCGTTTGTTTCAGACGAAGATAAAGCATTCAAAGCTAATCAGCGTTGATCTAATAACAATACATTATTGTGCACCTGTATACATTTCAATTCTCCTTTATTGAACATTACAGTGTTTAATATAACGGATAACGGTAACGTACATAAAAGTATATTAAATTGTGCTGAATATAAACTCATTACTTTAAAAACATTTTTCTAACTTTACTTATTTTATTTCAAACTGAAAAATATTTCATATGATTTGAGATTGATTTGATTGGTGCAGCCGTCGTAACTTAAGCGATGTGTTATACTAAAATTACAGCTCTGTATCATTTCTGGTTAGATAATAACACTCTTCACCATAATCTATACATCTGTCCTGATGATGGTCACTGAAAAGCTATCCAAAATGTTGGCTACAGACCGAGGAAGTGCAACACGGCATAGATCCCAAATATTAATCATGAACATAAGTTCTCTGAAGCAGCCAAAACTCACTAACTCTGAACTCCAATGTCCTCAAATTTAGAAAGCACTAATTTATCGCTACCTATCTCGCTGTGACAAGCTATTGTACTATTATTTTATAAGGTCATTTTTTTAAATTAGAAACTAATGAAAAATATGTTGTTCAAAATTTGTGTTTGAGTACATAATGTAATATCTTAATCAATCATCCTGTCGCTGAGTTCGGTCGTTCAATTAATTAACTTTGCCATCTCACTGATGGGTACTTAATTACTTATTTATTTTTACTAATGGTCATAATCGTTCACTTCGCAAATCAAAATATTTTGATAGGTATGTACATAAAAGAAATATTATTTTCTCTTACTCTATTTGCTTGTGTAGGTAACATAATATTACTTCCTACGGTCAGTTCTTGCAATTTTGAGTAAAGTATCAGACAAAATAAAATAATATCCCTTCTTTTCAATACGTTACCCGTGTCAATCGCTAAAGACAATGAAAATTATTTTTATCTAATGTGAATGTCAAAATAATTCTCTGCAAAAAAAATAATAATTATAGCCTCTCGAACGCTCTTATCAGCAATCCAGAGAAATTAAAAAGAAAAAATGCCCGTTATATCCCAGACAAGTTTACAAGAGCGCGCATGCACAGATCTTTCCTTGTTTCGAGATGCAGATTCCTTAGTGCATCAATTAATGCAGATCCATAGTGCACAAATACATTCAATGACGTCCTCTTTAAATTGATTTGCCTGTACTTTTAGATCAAGGAACGGTTTTAGCTTGTTCCTCACGGTATTGGCGAATTTGGCGATATTGGCGACACTGGCGACAAGTGTACGTGACCAGACCGGTAAGTGCAGAAATAACTGGGGCCACACAACGCAACGCCAAGATTTGGGGGTACTTGCGGCGGTTGTGAAGAAGCGGCCACGTCATCAATACATTTCGAGTAAATCGGCCACTCACTCTATAATGACGACAGAATATCTTAATATTCGAGGATGCGTTACGCTCTACTCAATTTTGAGAAATGATTGATGGGGGAACAAACAGAAAAAACGATAATAAATTGAGAAATATTATGATCCTACCTGAATATTGAGACCAAACAATCATTAAACTGTTATATCTCATTTTTGAACTTTCACGAGGGTTATGATTCAAGTATTCCAAGCTTGTAGGAGACGCGATGATCATAAAAATATAAAACAGTTATCTTTAAGTATCTGAATCAAAATAAAACACCTGGATGGTGAGCTGTGACGTTGTAAAATTTAGTAGTCCATTTTCAGATTGCAACGCCATTCTAATATGAACTAATCATGGAGTTTTGTAAAATAAAGCAATTAATTTAACTGTAAAAAATGATAAGACTTCGAATGGTTTAAAATTGAGAAAAAATAGAAGACAAGTTTGAATCTTTTGCGTGGACGATAGAAAAGGTATGTCCGCTTATTATGTTTCAATCATAGTTTGGTAATTAAATTTTAGCCATCAGAGCCGGATCTGGCGTTCCGGAAGTGGGAGAACATTAAAAAAAACGAGTAAGAGGTAATATTAGTAATCCGAAAGGAATATTATAAAAACGCCAATATATGTGATTAATTTGCCAGTACTCACCTATTCTGAAGCCGGTAGCACAACATTATTTAATTTAACTTTATTTGTCTTATCACTAATTGTTAACACATATTGCTTTAATGTACATTTATTAATTAATGTTTTTAACATCATTATAATTTAAAATTATAAAAAATCTACAAAAATATATATACCAAGATAGTTGGGTTAGATAGGTAGGTATAGGAGTGATGTGACTGATCTTGTCTATTCTAATACTAAAAAATAATGAAAAAGCACTCTAATATTTATTGTGCATTAAATCGATCCTCCTTTCTTTGGCTTCGGCGAAATGATCAATGACACGGCTGTGGAAATTATTTATTTTCGAAATATATTTTTTTTTATGCTAAGCATTGCAAGTGAGCATTGTCTATCTTGATGTATTTCTCAAAAATGTTTTAATACGTTTAAGAGTTGAAAAACATCTTTATGTAGTCATTGATATCACGCAAATAATTTGCAGTACTTTTATTTTTTCAAAAAATATTTTCTGGAAATGATTGGTCTAACAAATCGTTTTGAATCGTCTTAGCTAAATCAGCCAGTTCAAAAGATCCACAAAACTGTATGCTCTTAAAAAATTTTGTTAAAATATATATATTTTTATATAATTTTTCGTTGTAGTCTACGAGTACTCTACCATAGCCACTATCTAATTGAATACGAATGTCAATGGTTCCTAATAAGACAAAGCTCTTTGAATTATTATATAAAAATACATTTCTTTTGTCGCAACTACAGATCCATCCACAGAAACTGTAACTTTTCGTATTAAAATATCGTTTAATCTTTTTATTTTTATGTTTTGTAATAGAAACTCATTGCATATGCGGTTAGGCCGCTCAAAACACTTTATTTCAATACGTTTCTCATGAATCAACAAATATTTGGCAATTTATTTCAATGTAATATCAACAGAATTCGACATTTTTTATTTATTCCATGCAAATGACGTCAACAATGGTACACATAATTCGCGAACTAATTGAAGATGCCCATAGTTTGTCACAAAAAAAACTTTGCACTGACATTTTTCTGACATCTCCTAATACCTGAAAATCTTAGTGCGTAGAAGTGCTATGTCTCACCCGGGACATGATCAAAAAACCCTTAAAAAATATTTTTTGTGATACTAAGCACGCGTCAGACACTCTAGTGTTTACCTCCTTTATATATAATATATTTGTATAGAGAAAGAAAGAATATCTTTTTCGGTGAAAGTTAAAAAACAAAACTGCAAAAGCAGTTTAGCAGGTTTAAATTGTAAAATATATTTTTTTAAACCCATGCTAGGTACATTCAGAAGCTTCTCATTTATTTATTTATTGCATCTCGCTATACATAAAACACTTTTTTTTCACATAAAAATTAACCTCTCATTGGGGCGCTACATGGCACTGGACCCGCTACAATTAGGAATTACGAATCGCCGCAAATATTTAAACATAATTCATAATTTGGTAGTATGTTAAATCCAATTTTTTATTATTGCAGCATACTTTTAAGGGGTCTTTGTCCAAATGACCTCCTTACAAGAGCCGCCACTAGTAGCCATTACCGGCTGCATATTCCTTGTCATCTACTGACTAGTACTCACACCTGACAGCATTACCTACTTCACAAAAAAATTTGCAACTCAATTAGAAATCAAAAATTTCTAATCATTTACAGATTTATAAAGTAAACGCCGATTCCTAGTACCTATATAAGGCTGTTATTTCCTTCTTCATGTCATGTTGTGCACAGTCAAAACTCAAAACCCCTCTCTCCTCCTGTTTCTAATAATTCAGTTAATTTAAACTGTGAAATGTAATCATTTTAAATCTTAAAATGTGTAGTATTTAAGTAAAAAAAATGTTTAATAAAAACCTGAAAAAACTAATTTAGTTTAATAATTTACTATACACGCATAATAATATACATTCCATTTGATGATCATAAAATAATATAATAATGATAATTCAAACTAATTTGAATAATGTTGGTACACCACTCGCATCATCATCCAATAGAATATTAATAAGAAATTATTTTCCAAAATCCAAATTTCAACCGAAATATAATGCTCTTGATTTCGCAATTTCATTGTTTGCCCCTATAACAATGCCAGTTAGACCAGTTCAATTTTGCTCAGTATCCCCATAAATGTTACAATAGCGGGTAGTCCAAGTGGCAGAGAAAATTCGATGAAAAGCGATATAATTGCAAATGCCGTCACGTATTGTAGCACTCGATAATTTAACTGAGAATCGTTTTTTGAATGGTGCTGTAAAATACAGAGTGACGCTCAAATGACTAAAAAACACAGAGCTCTTTAAAAAATAGTTCAAAGGGGTAATCTACATTGAAGTTCGAAATAAAAACAAAGAATAGTAATTTATTTTATTTGCTTTTACGCCCAGCTGGGCTCTTACAGAATATATCTAGTGAGCTATCGAAAATTATACAAAAACATTTTAAAGCATGATATACTAATAAACTGATAAACTGAATATAAAACAATAATAGTAGAACATGTAACAGTAACATGTAAAATAATGTAGAAACTAGAACAATACTGCATATCAAAAAAATCACTAAAACTACATTACCAACGCTACTTTAATTTGTAGAATTCAACAAAGTTCTGGTAAAGATTACGCTTAATTCTATAAATGGAGTCTATAAATATATCAATAGCACCCCCAAACTTGCAATTATTATATCAATATTGTTATTGCTTCCCTATTGACTGTTGGTTGTGTATGTATTTCAGAAGAATTTTACAGTGGCAACGATGGCAGGACTGTCAATTAAGTTGTTAAAAACTCTGTGTAACACAATCCGGGGGCCTACTCTGTATTTTTCGAAACTTTCCTGCCTCCGGTTTAGCCACGTCACAAACGCGTATTAACCCTTCCTTTACGGTGTTAAAAAATTCCTCGTACTCCGGTGCTATACACTCGGTAAATATTTATATATTGTAATTACTTAATGCAATACATAAATGTATTGCGGAGAAATACTTAAAATTTGAACTATGTGTTTAGTATATTTAGAGTGATATTTTATTAATTAGAGACGATGTTCACTCAGTTGACAGCACCGGCAAGGAAAGGTTAAACCACGAACTTACTGGTTTGTTAACCCGAAAGATGCAGAGTAGGCCCCCAGGTCTGATATAATTCTCCTGTCAGAAGGTGTTATTAGATTCAATTTATCCATCAAACCGATATAATTAATGTATCTTAGGAAGTTTAATTTTGTTTGAATTTTTATATGAAAATCTCTTTCCCTTCTTGTGTCATGTTTCGTAAACAAAGAGTGAAACTCAAAATATGTTTTTTAAAATTTAACTGTTTAACAAGAATTAAGGGAGATTCCCTTAACATCGCCTTTTAATTAAAATACTTGTTAAATAATTTATCATTAAATTTATTTATTGATCTTAAGTTAGCTCACTTCTTCGTGTGTGCTTATAATTTAAGAACATATTTAAAAATTAACATTATTCGTCAAACATTTTATAACTTATAATACATTAAATTTAAAAATATTTAATCACAAACAAAACTTCAATATTTGAAGTAGGCATACTTTCTTAATTCCCTTTTATAATGAATCATGTTTTTTAGTATCAGTAATTTCATTCGGGATTTTTTTGTAATGTTGGATGAACTGGTTCGTGTGAGATTGTTTTTTTCTGTGCATTTCTTGTCCCGTGTCCGTATATCTCGTGATTGTATTTTTTTTATTTTAATTTTCTTAGACATAATCTCTATGTTCATTTGATGTTTAAAAGTAAATGCATTCAACTATATTATAATTTACCTCACCCTCAAGAAATTCAGCTTAACTTAAATAAAAAATATCTAAAATCACTTTGCGGGGGATTTAAAAATAAATCACATGTTGCAATCACTTTGTGGGAAGATGTATATAATTATTTAATTGATAAAAGCAACAGAAATAGACACAAATGTACCTGGACAAAAATATTACAATAAGCGGTGATTATTTAGTTGTCATTTAAAAAAATATATTATTCCAAATATACTAAATTAAAACAACAGATTCAAATTATGTATCATTACTAAATTAATCATATTATCTTAAATTGCCCGGCTTTGTTCGGTTTATACATTAAGTGCAACAGAATTAGATACAAATTTACTCTCTGTGTCAATAGGAGGAAGTTAAATGATAAGAACAACTTGTTTGATTTGTATTTTGACCAAATAATCTAATATCGCATCACGCTAATTATAACCCCAATTATTCATTTCCCTTCCGATTGCATAAAACTCATAGAAACGACATACCTCAGTGGTTCAAAGCACCTGACTGGACATCAGAAGGTACGGGTTCAATTCCCGTTGGTGGAATTTATTTTTACTCGGAAGATAATTTCAATTTGTACTGATATTTCACTTGACTAAATATTTAATATTCACATTGCCCACTCTCCAATTTTCCAGGGACACATCCATGCTATACAAGATACTATTGAACAGCTGCAGAACCTCCGCATCTCTCAGACCAATTGCAAAATTAGATGACAGTGGTGTAAATAAAGACAGACTGGCCACAATCAACTTGTGTTATGATTTCACAAACTCACGAACATGTTAATTTCACAAAATCATTGTATAAAGGTTGGTATATTGTCAGATGGAAATTTTTTCCAACCGATCCAAATTCTTGGTGGCATTTAAAGAAAAAATCGTAGCGTTTGGAGGGTTAATTAAAAATAAATAAATACATAAACCAGTTGATTAAAAATATTACTTTGTGTCAATACAATTATTGACCCCAAATCGGATCTAAGTCGTAATTGGATGTTCTAAGGGTCTATTTCGGTAAAATAATTCATTAATCTTGGTCTTGAAGAAACACTACAGAGGGAAGGAAACACAAAAGCCAGAAATCATTCCAAAACTCACCTGTTGAATTACTTTGTCAGAACGAGAACTAAAAACGACTGCTATCATGTGGCAAAAGTAAACGGCACACAAATGTTGGGCACGCGTTTATCGTGTCTTTTGACTGAAGAAATCAATGACGCCAGTTTTTCGGAGCACTTTCTATTAACATACTAGTAGAACAAGCACAGTCACATTACAACGTCTTACCTAAAGACTGCAATTCGATCAGTTAATCTTATAAAAAATCAGAAAGTTATTTTTCATGATCAAAATTGTATTATTGTTGAAAGCGTCTGATCTGTTGTGAACTATCAAATATCACGTTATCGTTAATGGCTATCAAATATCATTATATTATCATAATATCGTCGACGAACAAATATATTACGCTTCGGGACGGAAATAAGTTTTCTAGATTTAATCTAGCCGTACGTAAACCCTTTCTGGAAAGGCGAAAGTCTTCACGGCTAACACATTTATTCGCCAAACGTGTGATTTTTCTTGGAGAAATTTCTTGCCCCTTCTTCAGTTGTGTCACGTTCTAAAGATAAATGTGTGAAAAAAACATCCCGGCTATGTAGGTTTGTTACGACTACATACACAGAGTAGTCCAATATTAAACGCGCACTCAGACTGGGACAAAAATATTGCACAAGATTGTTTCTGTAGAAATATTTTGAAAAAGTCAGATTACGACGTATTCGTAATGGATTTTTCGATAACCAATTAAAATAGTTTAAAGTAAAAAATATTTAATCATTAAACGTGGATGAGCTTTGAGGAAATTTTAGATTGTAATAAAAAAGGGCTAACTTATTGTACCTATTTCGAAATGCTATTACAAAGGTTCTTCAATCGAAATATACCTTCCTAGCTCATTGGAAAATCGATTACTACTGATATGATTTTGTTCTACAACAATACAAAGTTATCTGGCTTTTAATACACTCTATGTATATCTTATTATTTAATGTAATGACAGAATAGAAAAACTATAATAATACGTTGAGAAAATCATGGTTATGGTTCATTTTCATTATCATTATCAGCTAGTTGTTCACACAGAGTGCTGCTACCTACCCTGCTGTATGGCAGTGAGGCATAGAACTGACAGAGTAAGGATGAGTAGACTGAGTACTGTAGGAATGAGATCCCTGAGACGTAAACGTGTTAATACCATTATGATCGTGTGGGAAATGTGGGGATCTGTAAAGAATGCAAGGCGTAATGTAAGCTTAATGAGACTAATACGTAAGATTAAGAAAGGTACGCTTAGGTGGTTTGGGCATCTAGTGAAAATAAACGAAGAAAGGAGTGCAAGGAGAATATTTGATGCAAATGTGAATGGTAGAAGAAGTAGGGGACATCCGAGGCAAATAAGTCATGGCACTATAAAGTACCTAAATCAGATACTTAAATCGGGCCATGTCAAGAGTCAGAATAATAGACGTGTATGCACGAGACGATGTATGCATGCAAATGAGGCAAGAAGTGTGTGCCAATACTGAGTTGTATGGCGGTCCGCGGTGAAATGGCGTGAAGGTTACTAGACGTTTAATTATTAGCCGTTTGTAATTATTAGTCGTTTGTAATTATTAGCCTTTTGAAGTTGAAAACCAATATGCATTTTTTTATTTTTATTTCAACTGTTTTACTTCAAAACTACCATTCGCTTTTCAGGGGGTCACGAGATTTTTCAAATTATGAATGGAATAAATGTAACGTACTATTCCGGTACCGGCTCGTATTTTCCTCTTGGTAGTTATTGAGTTACGTCTAGATTTGACCTCTGAGCAACAGCTTTGGAACCGGGTAATGATATTTTTAGAAGTGCGTCTCAGGCCAAATATTTTGATGAATTTATATTTTAACCAATGAAACCAATTTTTATTACGTTCTGTTATCAGTCACACGCCGTGACGGAACTGCGAGATTTTTTTAAAGCGTTGTACAATCCCAACTGTCCAAATCCAGTGGCTCTACGCCGTGTGGTATGTGCGATATAATGTTGTTTTTTGTAATATTACATGAAGTGAGAGGTAGAAGGGTCCGTAATACTACATGAAGTGAGAGGTAGGGGGTATGGGTACCTCCGCCACGGCAACCAATAATTTTATAACCAACACCTCTGCCATAGCACCCCTCACTGCGTTTGGTGACTAACACGGTTCATGGGGTGAGCAATGAGCATTGCATAGACTCTCTCGATAGTACCGCATTGGAAGGGATGAATTCAAACCTCCGTCACTCCTGGACATATAGGTCCCCAGTTCCTACCCACCCCTTATGCCCTTTTCCTTCCCATGTTTTTCTCTGTTTAAAAAAAAACCCTCCACACAGCATCCCCAAAGATGACAAAGGCTCTGAGGGATTTTTTTCCAAGACCTCCTGTGTGGAATTATGTAAAATAAGTTGAAGACGTCCAAATATTTTTTTAACTTCAAAGATGGGTGGGGAAGTGGTTTAAAGAAATTTTTTTCTAATTAATGCATGTCTTGTAATTTTAACCTGTTCATTCTGTTTAACCTATATTAAAATTAATTTGTGCAGTTGCATTGAAGCCCATTAAAATTTTGTTTTATATTCAAGCTGACCTACTTTGGCAAATGAATATATTAAAAAATGCCGGTTGTGATTTTAAACGCAAATTTATTTACTCAGAATTTATTTTATCATCACAGCAATCAATGTAATATTTATATCTCAACAATAGATTATAATCATTGCGACAGTAAAAAATTGCTTAAATTTTTTTATTAGAGTAATTTGTCATTTTAAGCACTGCGTTATTACAAAGGGATGAAAGGGACGATAAACGAATTGTATTTTTTTTAAAGTCGGTTGTTATATTGATGTGGACTTTTTTAAAAAGAAGATGTTCCTGAATTTATGGCATGAAATGTAATGGAGTGCGCGTTTCAACGTAATAAACGACAGAATATTTATCACGACAAGTATAATGGTTTAACACAAAAAACATTAAAAATAAATACTTACCAAAGTTTATGCCTTTCCGCAGACATCAGCGACATTCAGTAAAACAGCATAAACTTGGAAATCAAGAATCGAGAGAACGAGAACTTAAAAAGGCACGTCGAGTTGGTAGAAATTTGTCAACACACATTGTTACTAGATGATTAAATTGGCAACATATAAAATATAATAAAAAGTAGAATCCTTCACTATCGCTCTGACAACGGATGGGGTATTTTTACAACAGAAAGAATGTTATGATTTTTATAAAAATATATATCCCTATTAAAAAAATCATAAGCATCCTAAAATTATGCTGTCTGGAAAAAGGGCTTGCTAATAGTAATAATATGGTGTGATACCGATTGTCTATTGAAGCGTAGTTGATGAACATCTCCGCAGGCAGCAATGAAATTCGGCTGAATTTCTAAAAAAAATAGTGTTATTTCCAGAGTGAGAAGGGCCTTAACAATCGTGGCTCCATGACAAAAAGTCCGCGAGTGTCTAGGATGTTTTCCGATTACCAAATTCTCCAATATTAGGTAATGGTGGATTTATTTAACGAGTTGCGGATCCGTCATACGTCAGTCCAGAAGTGGCCCAATGCCCTCGGCTGTCTAAAAATAAATTTCCTCATTCGATCTAGAATCTTAATCATAAAGCAGGTATCAGTTTCACTAAAATTCAAATATGGAATCTTCTTAAAAACACAAAATTTTTCAGCTCGGAACAAAATTTTCTCGAGGCATTCATGATTAACTCAATCTGAATAAAAGCAATTTTTTTTCGCCATTTTCAATACATTTTTATAAAATTTAGGCCATAGTAATTGTACTACTGGAATCAAAACACCTACAGAATTATTTGAATATTTCATTTAATAATAGTATTAATTAATTAATCTGCTAATGAAAAAATTAGAAAATATACAGATTTAGGAAATGAAATAAAAAGAATTTGGCATTCTCAGACTATAAAAATATTACCATTCGTTATTTCGGCTACTGGCATTATACCTAGCTCTCTCATTCAAAATTTAGGCGTATTAGATCTATCAAAAAATTTATATATAAAGATGCAAAAGTCGGTCATTTTGAATACATGTAGTATAACGAAAGATTTTTTAAATATTTATGTTGAGGATCAGTAGGATTTATAGGCCCTGTTAGAAGTTCTATCGAGCCGAACCCTCTGATATTAAAATATCTGGAGTCGGTGAATTATTTTCCCATTTGATCTCTGGTGAGTTGACGTGTTGTTCTTGTATTGTTTTGTATTTATTTTGCTTATATAATGCACTTGCATAGTGTTGATTGACTAGATGATCATTTGTGGAAAAGTGAGTGGAAGGGTTTAGTTTTTCCTATGGGGAAGATTTAACCCGGACATAAAATCGGAAGAAGTAAATACAGAAAAGTTCTCTCCGAATCATCTATGAACATAAACAGAAACACCTCGGCAAAAGTAACCTGATCGAAGAAAGCGTTTGATTCTAACCATTAGCACATACTTCTTTCTATGAATTTGAGCAGTGAACTCCTAGAAAATTTAAGAACATACGATAAATCTGAATTATAATTTTAACAAACTTTAAACAGCGCGCTATCTAAAATCGGTGTTAAAAAATCCACTTGTCCGGATTATACTGCCCAAGAGCGAGCCTGAAATGAATCTTATTTGTGCGTTATCAATGTCAGCGACTATGGGACTTACTTTTCTAAGAAATAGTTATGTTAATACAAAATATGCTAGTGGTGCCAGAGCAAAACGTAGAAATCTTGACTATATACTCGATGACAGTGCGCGCAGCATCCATGATGTTTTTTTAACACCAAATTTGTGGGGATTTTTATTTTGCAAGAGTCAACAATTTTTCTTTGATTGTCTTTTTTTAAATAATTAAAAATAAGTTAATTACTGAAGATTTTACTTCTTTGTTTAAAAAAAAACAGTTTTTGTGTACATAAACTATTTTTTGTTACCTATACAAGGTTTTATGAACAGCCGGATGGGGTATTTTCACAAACTATGAATACCGTTAAAAATGTGTGGAAGATATAAAGATTATTTATCTGATCGTGATAAGCGTACTAAAAATATGACATCTCATTTTTAATTCATAATTATTGATTTAAAAAACCGCACATTCCGAACTGGCTATATTATGACATAGAAATCACCAATGTCTGGTAAGACAACTGTCACAAACATCGCCAGGCGTGACGTCAACGCCGCCGAATTCGCGAAAAAAAGGAACATGTCGTCTTGGCGATAATTCGAAAACAACACATTTTATATCGTTATAGAAGATTTAATCACTAAAAAAGTTTATTTTTTTTCTAGTATAAAAAAAAACTTTATTGCATTCTGTTACTACCATGATGTGAATATCTTTAGATCTCGGGAGAAATAATATAAGAACGAAAAGGGCAACATAGGTTACTTTATGCGGGAATTTTTTTCTCTCTCTTTTAATCTCCTATTGAACTTCCAACTAGATAAACCACGAACCGTCACTGACTTTGACTGTAGACTGTTTAATTAACAATAAAAGATATAAATTTGTTTTAGACCACTTTAATTTTAATTGTACTCTACCGGTTTCGGAAGCACCCTTCCTTCGTCAGGAAAATATTAAAATAGTTTTAATATTCTCCTGATAAGTGTGATGAGCGGTCTAAAACAAATTTATATCTTTTATTGTAAATTATGACGAGCCACAAAGTAAATGCTTATTACAAATATGTTTAATTAACATTGGTGGTTCTAGCTAGAAGCTCTCCGGATCCTTGCTCATGGCAGATTGATCCCCCCTCCCCCCGGGCTACACTGTCCACCACAGTCACCCCCGTCGCCGGCTAATAATTATGTGGAGTTTGGCACGCTGTCACTTCATTAACTTCAAATAATTATTTACACCTTATGAGCAACGTTTAATTACGTACTTAATTAGTTTCCGATTTGAGATTGGTTGTGATAAATTGATTAATACCTCGTTTCCGAAGACGTGTACCCTAAAGTAAAGCTTAAATATTCGACATTTTTAATACATTAATAGACGATTTTACAGCGGGTATAATAACTAAAGGAATCAACAAATATGTATATATATATTTTTTTTCAATAGAATTTTTACTAATTTTTGACGGTTGGAAAATTAGAAGGGCTTTTTTGTGACTTATTTGTTTTTTTCAAAAAACGGTTCATAAATATGAGATTTTTTTTCTTGATATTATACTGTTTCTGATGCTTTCTCTTATCAAAGGTTGGCTATTATTGTGCCATTCTTCACCCTGTAGACTGCAGTGTAAAACCCTGAATAATTCTCGGAAATGCGATACTACCAGTAAGTTTTAAAACCATTAAGTTTTTTTTGTAGTTAATGCCGTAAAACAAATAAATCTAAACTAAGGCCAAGCGCATACGAACGACTTGTGTCGCAGTGATGGTTGGGTGACTATTTCAAAATCCATATAAATTTAAAAAAAAATAAAAAAAGTCACCCTATTATCGTATCGCCACGTGTGCGGTCTACCAAATAACTATCGACATAGATTGGGGTAACCGGATAAATCATCACAATGGTAATTCATCACATCTTTAAAAAGTTATTTAAAGTCATGAAAAGTGATGAAACAAAAACTTTATTAACTGGGTTAAGTAGGTTAGGTTAGGTTAATTTTTTTTTTCATCGTTTCTAATGACTTTATGTGACTTTTTAAAAGTGTGTTGAATTGTCACTGTGTTGAGATATCATAGAACCGATTGTGAAATAGTCCCCAAGAAATTGTCGCCACGGCACAATCCACTCGTGTGCGTCGGGCTTTAATAATTGGAAATTGAAGACATTTGATATGCTATATATATTAATCATGATACATCCAGAACTCGATCCATTAAAACATATGAACAAACTTATAAGTACTAAATTAACTGAGGTTCAATCTATAATAATAGTTAGCTAATTGATAGAATAATCTGTTTTGGCTATCAACTTCCTTGGCTGGCATATAGTTGAATTTGGAAAAATAATAACTGTTATTTTATATTTCTTAGAAAGCACTCTGTGTTCAAACAACTATATTTTGCTCCGTGTGTTTTAACTAACCAGGCCAGAATAGCTTCCGCACTGCCGATTCGTTACAATGGCTTAGTTTTCTAGAAATATATGTTTATTTTTTGTATATTTCTCAAATTTACAAATATACGAAATTCTCTGCATTCGTTGTATATTTGATGCAGCATAAAATTCCAAATGTTAGGTTTTTCATTTATTTAAGAATTCCAATCTATCCCAGCTATTAAGCGCCAATGTGAATACGACATAGATTAGGAAGACAAAAATTGGTAAGTACGTTGCTTCTTCACTAATAAATTTATTACTAAAATTATAGAAATGAAAATAATTTTATGCTCGCAATGTTATTTCCATCATAAGCTTTAAAACTCAACGTGTGTTGTGAAACTGTAATAAAATCATGTTTTTGTTCCATGTATTTTAAAATGATCCAAATATTTGGGGAATACTTTATATTATATTATAATTATGCATAATGTGCCCAAAAAAGAAGCTTAATTTCCTTTCAACCATACATCATGGCATATTTCCATTGAATTACATTATACGTAATGCATATTATTATATTCGATGATCCGTAAATCCTTAGCGTAGGTACCCATTTAGTATATGCGTTGAAACAAGTTCACTGTAGCCTACTTAAGTAATAATTATGTTTGGTCGTTTGGGGTTATGATGGGAATTTAGGAATGAGGACGAAATGAATACGTTCATGATTTCACAGATGCGGGCATATGTTGCCTGTTAATAATAACCAAGTCAAATATAGTGGCAAGTTTTTTAGCTGAACGTGATTAAGAATTTTAAAAACATTGATTGAAATCGCTTTAGTCATGTTTGTTGAACCTATCAGAAAAGTAAGGTACTTCTCCGCCTTCTTCTTGTCTACCTCTTCCTCTTTCTGTTCCCCAATTATTTTCCTTCCCCAGAACTTTTAGCCTCACAAGACACCCCAATCGAGGATGCCAAAAATGGATGCTGGAAAAAGTTGGGACTCTTGTGCGGTACGCACATTGTCGTTAATGTTCCTAAAGGTATGTGACTAAATGTGTTGTAAATAACTTTAAATTGTTTGTTAAAAAATTACGTTTCAATAATAAACTTATTTTCTATGAAACCATTTTTGAAAATTTCAATAAAATCGTTGCCTCGTTAACTCTAAGGACGGGTTGTTTCGGAGAATCTGAACAATTCATCAAATTTCAACGTTCATTTTCAAGTTCTGTGAAAGATTTTTTCAAGTTCTGTTTTTATTTCAGTTTTGTCAAGCAACTAGCCTACAATGATATAAAAACAGAATTTGAATAAGTCTTTCACAGAACCCGAAAATGAACGTTGAAATTTGATGAATTGTTCAGATTCTCCGAAACAACCCGTCCTAAGCCTTCCTCAGAAGGAAGGTAGCTTAGAAGTTACAAATTAGAACGCCAGTAAAGTATTGGCTGAATTCTAAAGTAAAATTAGAATAATCCTCAATGAACGATAAAAAGGTTAAAGGTAATTTCATTAGTGTTCGCAATCCAAGAATCACACTGCCTAAGCCAGTTCGCATGGTGACCTCACAATATAAGGGTGTGATAATTTTGAGAACCGCTAGGAAGTGAAAAGAAGACGCAGAAACACTCAGATAAAGGCAGTAAGAAGTTAGACAGAGAGAAGAGATGTAAGATTAACACAAGAAAATACCCGGCTGATAGTATTTAGTATCTATCTGGTATCATAATGAATCTTAAATCTTTTCAGCAACAACAAAAATTAGCTTAAACTCTAAGATTTATAGTACAGATCATAAAAAAAAATACGTTGGGTAACTAGTTACTGAAAAAGGAGTCAACAGCTGCCCTATGTCAAACACATTCCCCGATTGCTAGACGAAGTAACTTTTTGATTTTGCTCGGTGAATTCATGATTTGTAAATAATTGATGAAGACTGGACAATTTTGAGTAGGTTGGTATGAATTCTAGAACTAATGGCAACTAAATAGCTACATAAAAAACAAACCTTACAATAACTAAATACAAATACAACAATAAATACGGAAAGCGAACCCTAGAATTTAACGTGCCCAAAATATTCAACATGTTGCCAAGTAATATAAAGACTTCTAAATTCCCAAATAGATTCAGATACATGCTGAAAACATGGCTCGTAAGTAGAAATACTTTATACTAGTCATCACTATCAATAAATAGTTGTTTTTTATTAGAATGTAAATTTAATGTTATTTTAGATTATGTGTGCCAAAAGTAAAAATCTGAATATATTATAAGTATTAACAATATTACGTACATTTATACTTAGTAATAATATTATGTGTACATATTTACATTGTAATTGAACATGTACATCCTGTTGACAAATTGCTTAATTATAATTTAACAGGATAATTATTTACAGAACATTAAAAACTAAAACTTAAAGCCTTTTAAGCCATGCGACGTGGAGATAATATATAGTGTTTGATTGTTTAAAAACTTTCCATGTTTTGGAGCGCCGTACTAGATAGAGTTCGGAAAATCCTCGCACCAACATTTTACATTGCAATCAAAACCGTTTATTTTTAAAAACATGTATTTGAATTTACCTTTTGTTTTCGGTAAAGAATAAATGCAAATCTTGGAAGAGGAAATTAACCCCCTTCCGACATCCTATCGACCTGAAACTCACTGTCGATGAAAATGCATCAACTTTTGTAGGCAACAGCGTGCACGCACGCGGATTTACACGCATTTCTCTGAAATCGGATAATTACAGCAGTTAATATAAATGTCGGTACCACCTGAATGACATTCGGCGATGTTGGTAGAGTTGTCGACTTCAGTTCCTGGTTCGGAAGATTCAATCCATTTTTTAATGTTTTAAAATACATTTATTTATAGATAAATTATAGTTAAACTTTTAAACTTGTATAGGTTGATTTTTTAATCAAAACTCCAGAGCACTAACCCCCACTGTTCAGAGCACTAAACCCCTCCGAGCACAACATCATGTAGCCCTTTTCAATCACAGCTCCAGAGCACTCACCCCCACCGATCACAATATCATGTAGACCTTATTATGTATCACAATATTACGTAGACCATTTTAATCAAAGTTCCAGAGCGCTCACTTCCACCAATCGCAATATTACGTATACCTATTTAAACAAAGCTCCAGAGCGCTCACCCCCACCATTCGAATATCATTTACACCTTTTTAATAAAAGCTCCAGAGCGCTCACCCCACCAATCGAAATATTACGTATACCTTTTTAAACAAAGCTCCATAGCGGTCACCCCCACCAATTGCAATATTACGTAGACCTTTTTAAACAAAGCTCCATGGCGCTCACCCCCACCAATCTCAATATTATGTAGACTTTTTTTAATCAAAGCTCCAGAACGCTCACTCCCACTGATCGCAATATTAAGTTGGCATTTTTATTCAAAGATCTTTTCTCTTTGAAAACATGAGAATGAAAATAATTTAAAAAACAAGAATGACACATGGAAAGGGCTTTATACACAAAGAAAACAATAACACAAACTCACGTTTGACCACGCTTGACATAATAATAATTACACCACAAATACAAACTGTTCTCTCAAAAAAGCCACGCTCTTTTCCAAACAATCCAACCCCGCCATTACAATCCCCCCAACTAATGTATGTCTTTCATTAGATTCACCCTAACAATGACTTATGTTGGAAGTTTATATTAGCGGAACACGCCAATAGTTATTATCCAATTCTTAAGGACTAATATTAATAGAAAATACAATATTTCGGGACTTTTGTTGCTATTACTTACTTATAAGATTTGATAACCGGTTTCAAAAGGATTTCAAAACTATTTTTCTTTTTGGACTCTTAAGACAAACGGCCATTGTCATACAATACTTTTTTTTTTTTTTTTTTGAGGTCAAAATAAATGGCCAAACTAAATAATCAAGTTTATTAAATTACAAGTTATAGCGAATGTCGATGTGTTCTATTTTATTTATTTGTGTTTTAAATTATGAATATGAATTAAATTTATAGTGATTTAAGAGGAAACTTTGATGATTTTTTCTGACTTACTATTTAAATTCCGTTCAATATAAAATAAATTAAAAACATCCCAAAAAAAGCTTTTCTTTTTAAATAAAATAAAAAATTATTTATAAAATTGTAATATTGATACAATAGTATCTACATACCAAATGGCATAAGAACAAACATTAAAATATATATTTTTTAATTATTTAAATAAGTTTTTCTACGCCAATGAAGAAAAGTAGCCTTGAGTTTGTTGTATTGAATTTAAATACGACAATTTTTTGTTCCAATGTAAATCGGCCGTTTGCAATTAAAATGTTAACAAAATGCTTTTTTAACACTTTATATTTACATAGTAGATAGTAGTAAGAAATTTGTTTGGTTTTTTAAGTAATTATCATAATTATTTTTATTATTACCCATAAAGAATTGTAAAAGTTGTCTCTAAAATTGAGTAATAACGATTTTTCTAAATAGAACATACCCGTACCAATTATTTGCTACAAATTTTGATTAAAAAAATTATAATATACTATTTTTATATATTATTCAGTTTGGTCAAGTATTTTGGCCTAAAATACTAAATTAAAGTTTGGCCTAAAATTCTGAAAGGACATCCGTTGCTCTTAAAAATATCTAATCAGAAAATTGGATCGCTCCATGACTTTTAACAGTTAAAACAAAGGAATTGATGTTCAAAGCTTAAATTAATAAATGTTAATAGACTAAAGATAAAACGACAGAGTTCTGGGAAAGAATTTTCTCTTTGTGGTAAAGATAATAATATATGTACCAGTTTATACAACCTTTTTTACAATAGTAAAACAACTCTCATTGAAGTGATCTAGACTTCAGAAATTGGTAATTTTTGATTTACATGATAAGAATGCCAGGCTTGATGGAAAAGTAGTGATTAACGTTAAAAGGATATCTAAATTTATTTACAGCATGTGGAGTTGATGATCGATGAAAATAGTGCAGGGAGAATATACTACTTGGAATTGAATGGTTGAAAAAGTCGGGGACACTCGGAAAAAGACATGGCACGATTAAACTAATCAAATACATCAGGTCATGTCAAGAACAGTAGCGGTTAGAGCGTTGGAGCAACGCATTCCCAAAATTTCATTCAATATATCATCGAAATATCATCGAAAATCAAATCAAATAAGACTAATAACAGTATTAAGTTAAATTAAACCGGCTCGAAATTTCGTTCTTTGTATCACGTGTCATAAGTCACTTGTTATGAGCGAATTCCATATCGCTCATCGAGAAATGTCACCCGGGAGTATGAATTACCTAAGCGCAGAGCGTGGATGTCGACCACATTATTGAAAATTCTCCGAAACATGAACGGCGCTCGCCAATACCTCTTAAATTCTTCGGTGAGATGGCGTCATTTAGTTTACTGTTCACATACCGATCATTCCAATAGGTAGGGATAGATTGGCAATATTTTTAGCGCACTACTATTTTTGTGAGTACAAGCCGCCAATGGTCAAGAGTAAGCATAACTGAAGAGTATCTATTAGACGGCGTGTAAAAGTAAATGACACAAGGACTGCGGCCAAAATAGATTGTGACTGTGAGAGTGTATTATCTGTGCCTAGTGATCATCAGTTACATAGTTATTAATGTAATCATTTTAAAAAGTAGTAACCTTCCACAGCTATAGCATAACACATAAAAAAAGGAAAGTTACAAAAAATCAAGACATAAATGGAGGAGAGAATGTTGATTCCGAGAAAACTTCCCTAAGAATACAAAACACCGATAAAAATAACAATATTTATCCTCAGTGGAACATTCTGTGTACAAATTGATCATTAGGTTGTCCATAAAACGTTGGCCAAAATTCCCACTGCCTATAAATATAATAATATATTTTCACACCGACAAAAACGAGAAGAGGGGAAACAACATCGTCATTATAAATATTTCAATAACTAAATTGGTAGCTGCCTTTTCAAAAATGTTGAAAATATGAACAATTACTGGACTAATTTAATTATCTTATTGAAATACACTTAGGTTAGTTTCGTAGAAATTTAAATGACATCTAATGATCACCATTTTTTTTGTACATTCTAGGTATTGTTCAACTTTTTATTAACTCGTGATCAGCTGACAGGGATTAACATGACGTTTTTCTGATGATCACGATTTGTAAAAAAACTCAAATGAGCCTTAACGGGTATTTTTTAAATAATGAATGTACAAAAAAACAAACATGATTGCGCTGATTGACTATTTGATGACAATATTGCCTTCGTAAATCTTAGCGAAAAAGTATTAGTTTTAGTGTTATTATAGTCAGTACTTTTTAATTAATTTAATGTATATCTCTTTTTTGTAAAGGAAGACTCGCCAAGGGTGCATAATAAAGACGCCATAACGACCCCAAAGGCAGCAAGTACGAAAATTTAATATTTCATTAAAAACTATTATTAACAGTTTTTATGGCTCACACTATGTAGAAAGAAACTGGCTACATCATTTTCGTTAGTAGACGCCACCGTTCATAGATTTTAATTGAATTGTGTCGTTTTTCAGCAAAAGGATTTAAGTCAGAAACAAAGCTTTTGACTGACACAAGGCCGCCTGATAAGCCTTTGAAAATAATTGCTATTAAAGTCCTACCTAATGAACGCAACACTCACCTATAAAATTTATAGATAACCATTTTTTAACCTTACCGTTTCCAAATTCAAAAGCTTCCTTCCGATCTCAAAATGACACGCCAGCGTTTCCAAAATGTTTGTGAGTTGTGATTGTTTTTTCATTATTTTGTATGCATTTGTTTATTATTTTTAAGTATTATTATTCCAGGGTTCCGAATACCTTGAAAATATTTGAAAAACCCTAATTTCTACCATCCTAAGCCGTGTGTGGCTTAATGTGGCTTGTATAGTGATGAAGGAATTGATATCAGAGGAAATAAACTCTTGAAGTCTGTAAGGGGTGAGAACACGATAAATTTATTCACTGAGCGATTAACCGGTAAAAAAGAATTGATTGAAAATTCGTTATATAGTTAAATATTTTGCTTCCTTTGAATTCATTCCTCAAAGCTCTCTACGAAATTATTTGATACTTACACAGGATTAAATGATTTTGTGATATTTAAAAAACGTACAATAATTAAAGAGCTATATAAATATATATGTATATACTTTATTATATTTTATACATATTCTAGTAGCTCTGTGAATAGTGGACATTGCGGAATGTTGATAACTCCGACTTGATTGCTTGTAACAGTCCAGCGCTCACGCGCTCTGGTGATAAAAAGGTACTATCAAACACGGCTACAATCTTGACAGGATTGACCGGACACGAAACACAAACAAATTAACAGATAGGCGAGATGCAATGTGGTCGAGTAAAAACAAGACATCGCCAAGCTCATTCAATTATTTTTAGAACACTTAAACTTAACGCTGGTATTATGAAAGCTAAAGGAGATATTAAAAACTAACGGGAAATAAGAAAGGTTAAGTGCTTTCAGCACGAGGTATATCTGTAAATGTTGGTAAATAAAAAATAATGAAAATGTTCCCAGTAGCCTTCCGGTTCAAAACAGAGCGTCAGTAAAACATATCAGCGAAACATGTTACACGTAAAGGAAATTACATCCAACACGATATCTACGAAGCCTGTGATTCGGTAAAGGAAATTGAAAGAAAATAAGTGCATTTAAAACTCGATCTCTTCGACGACGAACGCAGATGACGCAAAAAAAATCAGCAGCCATTAAGGAATTAAAAAGTACTACCTAGTAAAATACTATTTTATTTATTTATTGTAATAACATTTTTTATAATGGGATTAACATATTCGGATTTACCGGAAACCAGAGACAGTTTTTTCTTATGGAACAATAAAATGGAAAAAACAATATTAGATCATAGTTTTTTTTTAAATTTTGATCTTGATGTAAACTGAATCTGGCAGGCGTTTGTAAAGAATTTATTTTTCAAATCAAAAACATTGCAAAGATATATGCAAAGTTATTTCATTGAAAATAATTGGGGTACCTAAAACTAGAAGACAGAACTTTTTTTTTGTTTTACAGCCGTGAGGTGGTGAAATGGTTGGTGGATTGGCACTACATTTCGCGTATGCGACTATTTTGAATTAGAGCCGTGAGGTGGTGAGGTATTTGCGTATTGGTACCATACTACATTTCGTGTTTGCCACGTTTTGGTGGTAAATGGTGATTTGGAGGGGGGAGGATGAGAATTGAAATGAGGATGAGAATGAGAAAAGGACGAGAAGGGAGAGTTGGGATGAGTGGTGATAAGGGTGGCGAAGGGGGTGATGTGGGATAGTGGGCGGGGGAGGGGGGAGAAGGATGATTTAAAAAATATATAATATTATGTGAGTCCCAACTACTCCCGAGGGGGGGGAGGGATGCTTGAGTTAGAGTTAGGATGAATGGGAAAGGGGGGGTGATGTTTGAGAGGGGTGTGGAGGAGAAGGAGGGGTGAGGGGAGCGTGGTGTAGGTCAGGGTTTTTATTTATTTTTTCATTATATGAAGTAGAACAGTTCTACATCATGAGGTCTTTGACGCTTAAAATTTAGATAAGTTTACTCCGTTTGTGTGACTCAACAATTTATTTCAGTATTTAAATACCTCATACAAACTCATTCTAATGTAGTGTCCTGACCAACACCAACAGCAGAAGTGGTTTTTTTAGACAACAAAGTTTATGAATTTTTAAATCAACTTCGCGATTTTCGCATGTGTGGTTCTTTTAATTTACATTACATAAATGGTAAATTTATCATTTCAAGCTCAATTAAATATGACACTGACCTAGAAAACTATGAAAGAAACGTACAAATAATACTCATTTTTTTAATATTAAAATGAACTCTTTTTGCGCTCGTTGCGGGAATGAGAATTTCCAGAGCAATAATAATTATTAATTATTACTATCGTAATACACGGAAAGCTTTCAAAGGCTTTAGAGGTTTCTTCCTCCCACAAAGCAGGTATTCAATCAACCGTAACCTTTTAGCACAGGAAATCGGTCAAGCTTTACGTGGTAATTAAAAAGTTGGAAACTTTCTTCGGCTAAGCTACTAATAACAGGTATGGCTAATTAGCTTCAAAGCCTTTTCAAGTAGCCAACTGATACGATTTAGAACAGCAAAGAAACTGTCAGATATTTTTATCTTTAATGGAATGTAATAAATTTTACCTGGCTAGATATTCTTAAAGGATTAGAAAAGTTTAGATTCTGGGACACGCGTTGGTTAGATAAAAGCACTCAAGTACCTTTTTGGTCTTTGTAGAGTAATGGTGTAATATTGAGTGGTGTATAAAGTTCTTGGGTTTGATTTCCGGTGTAGAGCATTATAAAAAATGTTTATTTAAACTCAGTTTAGCGAACACAAATTACTTACTGTACTCATAACATTATTTCTCTTCACTCGTTCAGACATTTAATCCATATATATTAACAAAGTAAGTGTACAATGTGCGTGAAACTAAGACTCAGAAACAAGTCCCGGTACGACCGAGGGAGTTATATGGTTTGGTAGCTCTCTATCCACCATCCACGAAGAAGGTTCCTGTTTTTACCCGAAGGGCGTGCTTTTGAAGATATAAGGGCAGGAAGTTTCGCCATCTAAATTTCTAGAACAATCCAGAACATTCGAGAGTATTTGAAAGCATTCCACAACATTCCGGAACATCCTGGAACATTTTGAAATGTAGTGGAATGTTCTAGATAGTATAAAATAAAGTTATTATTCTCGTCTGTCTGTATGCAACAGAGTTTGATAGGGTTTTCATTATCATTTAGAGATATATTTTTCTACGAAAGGTTTAAATATATAGGTACATATAATAGATAGATATTATATTTATTGAAAATAGAGAATGGTCAAGCAACGCCTGGTACAGGTCAGCTAGTTTTTAATAAAAATAACATATTACAAACAACTTCAATATATTATTTACGTAAGATAAGAGCCTTTCAAGGTGTACAGAACAACGAAATTGTACAATTCATTTCGTATTTGAACCACGCAAAATTACACGCATATTTGAACTACGAATCAGAGTTTGTCAAACAATGAGTCTGGCGTAATTTGCACATGTCATAAATGTCAGTCAACTTTATTCAGCAGGCAATATCTTTTCCATCTTGTTTTATGATTATAGGAGATTATTAAAATTCTTTTAACTGAATGTTCGTTCCACTATTTGCATTTGTCAACTTGAGTGATATGGCTATTTAAAAAAATGTCTATACCATGAAAAAATATTCTTTATGAATACCTATTTCGTCTTCATTATTTTTTCAGAATATTCTGTTAGACAACGGGCTTATGACTTCAAATAATCTTGAAAAGTGGTACCATTTCACCGCAGTAGACGGCACACTTATAAACTGACGGCGGTAAATGTTAGTAAGGAAACTAATAAGTATTCCCATTGGCATGAAGATGGCATTAAAACTGAAACTCCATTACATAAATAATTAGAACGAAATATCTACTTTACATATAAAATGGGAAAATCCAACGCACCCCCAAGTAAGTTCCCGTGCTAATGAGACACATGTGAACTTAAAAGCGTCCCCTCAACTTAAAGCAGATAGTCCCTTCCGACTCCAAAGTAATTAATTACACATCACTTTGAGCATTTGTTAGCAAATATTTATGAAGTTCCACTGTCAAGGACTTGGCAGCAAATTGCTGACCTTTTCGCCTTTGAAAAGCACTCGGAGCGCCACGGCGGCCGAGCCGCGTTGATTCGAGTCAATGTAATCACGGAACTATTAATTAGTCGACCTTTTCATTTTGAACATACTATACCTCTTACAATATTTATTATTTGTTGATGAAAAAACCACTAATGCAGTTAGGCAAAATAAATTATTATAATACAATTATGTTTAATGAGAAACTAATGTTTAATAGAAAAGTTTTTTATTCACAGCATAACTTATTATTTTTTAGCAATAATTACTAGCCTATAACACCTATATAAATTGACAAAAATCTTCCGAGAAAGAATACATGCCGTCGACGGGAATTGAACCTTCAGATTGGCGGTCAGCTGCCCTACCAATTGAGCTACGTTACAAATTGTTCAATATGTGCTGGTATTTTTCATTCAACAATTTCACTAGAAAACAACCAACTTTATTTTTGTAGGCAAGGCATAGATAATGCTAAATCTTTTACTAGATGGCGTCGAAATTATATCTTCATTTATTGGTGAAATATTTTGACTTGTCAAATATACATATTTTTAATGATAAACTAATGTTTAAGAGAAAGGGTTTTTTATGCATAGCACAAAAGATAACGTGTTATTTTTAAGCGATAATTATTAGCCTAAAATACTTACATAAATTGAAAAAATCTTCCGAGAAAAAAGGTATACCGCCAAGGGGAATTGAACCCGCAGCCTTCTGATAACCTGTCAGGTGCTCTACCAAATAGTAATTTTATAATTCGTCGATCTAGTTCGTTTTTGTCTAACAAACCATTTTTGGCGAAATTGAGTAAAGTATGCAGTTGTTCTACAAAAAAATTTATTTATTTGATAAAACTGAAAAAAAAAAATTAATGTGTTTTCAAGACCAGTTTGTCTAAACTCCACCAAAATTAAATTAATATTCCTAACTTATTTATCCAACTCTGTGTCTTATATTCAAATTAAAAACGTGTTTTCTGCGTAATTTTAAACATTTGAAACGAATTTTACTTAAAAATAATTATTTCATTACTTTAAATCACTTTTGTAAGCTTAGAATGGACTAATTTAATTGTATATGCGTTTTTCGTAAAAAAAACTTTGAAGCGATTGACGTTTTGGTCTGTTGGACAAAAACGAACTAGAGCGACGAATTATTGGTAGATCACCTGTTTCAGACTAATAATTATTGCTTGAAAATAATATTTTACAATACAATTCATTATGTTTCTAAAAATATTCATATATAAATATAAATTCATAAAAGCTTTGAAAGCGATATTCACATAAAAGAATTCAAACTACAAACAAGCATTCCACAAGCAACTCATTTTGTAATATGTGCATGTACATAACAGAAGTATGTTCAGCAATTAATAAAGGGTTGATCGTTGGATACAATTATTTATTCAGAGACAAATGAAAGTATTAGTGTATCAATCCATGGTAACAAATTAGGGTGCATTCATCACGGGCTTGTGAAAACATAATAACGCTCGTTAACGCGAAAAACCGCCCGAGCCAGCGGGCGGACTGGTCGACCTCGAGAACCCCTTTCACGGCAAGTTATGCCGGGGAAAATGTCTGTATAATGTAGCTACCTACATTATACAATTTATTTTATACAATACAAGTAAATACCAATCCCTTCTTTCATTTATCCGGCTTTGTCTAGGAATTAACTAGGCAAGTAGTAAGTACCTATTTTCCGAAATCTTTTTTGATATTGGTGAGTTTTTGCGATTTTTTTAACGCATAGATAATATCCCCAACAGTCTGTAAAAAAAATTGTTTTGCAAACTAGTTTCGTCGAATATCAAACTATTTAAAATTTTGCGGTAAAATTAATAACTCAAAGATCTATAGCTCATAGTTGAAATAATAATATATCGACACATATTTTTAAGATGTTAGCCATGAAATTGCGTGATGCTAGAGCTCACTTTTAAAGTTAATTTAATAGTTTACTCGCAGGATCTCACATGGTAGATGACCGATGTAAAATATTGCAGTCATTAATTATGCGTTAAGAAAATAAAAATAATGCTGGTAGCTCTCCGCCGAAGTATGATACAGTTAAAAATGAAGTAAGTTGATATGGTCGAATTAGCTCAGTGGTCAGAGCACTTCCCGGCAAAGGAGATGTCCTGAGTTCAAATCCAAGATGTGTCTGATTTTTTTGTCTTTAATGTTTCACAGTTTTCGTTGGAGTTTCGTTATTGTCTTCAATTTTTAGAAAAATATTATTTTTATTATTTGTGCCGCGCAAAGTTCCCAGTCCATATTCAGTCCAGATAAGCGAACGTAAATTTTCACGTTAAATAAACACGCCGTGATAAAGTTTATATTTTTCAGGTTAAAAAATGTTACAGAAAGATTACTGTTTATAAGTAAGCTTTCCTAATACAATATTAATAATAATTTAATTTATACTTCAAAGTACATGAAAACTTCAAAGGTACTAATCATTATTGCAGGGTTCCTTTGAAGCCTCTTGTTAATTTTGTTTCTCGTAGCACAGATTTGCTTTGATTCACCATAGAGCAAGTAACCGAACGTAGAGCAAGTAAATGAACGTAGAGTAAGTAACCGAACGTAGAGCAAGTAAATGAACGTAGAGCAAGTAACCGAAAGTAGAGCAATAAACCGAACGTAGAGCAAATAACAAAACGTAGAGTAAGTAAACGAATGCTCAAAGGTTTTTAAAGAAATAATAAACGAGTATTGAGAAATAAGTTCATTTCTATGACTCATTATTGTCATACAGCTGACCTATATATGTGTCGTTCAATACAAAAGTTATATCACAAACAAATCAAATTAAACACAGCAGATAAAATATTCCCATTCCTATTGACGTATATTGCCATCAATAACCTATACCCTTAAGTATTTGCACCTCTCTCACAAGAGTGGAAAATATACCTAGTGTCTAGGTGAGAGATGAGCAAGGTAATTTTTGAAAACGGGTTCTATATTTCCACGTGATTTCGATTTTTGACATTGATAAACGTTTGAACGACAACGTCAGTCATTTTTCATCGTTTTCGAGCACGATTACCAAAGAACAAACGACTATTGTAATACTACCATTCAGAACTGAAAATTTGCTTGAAATGGCTTTAGCCGTGACTAGGTGTCCAGATCTGAATAGCCACGTAGTTTCTCACCTTCTTCTTCCTCATTTTCTTCCCCTAACCAGCCTAACCACTACCCTCAGCCTCACATCATATCCAATTTGAGAGTCTCACTGGTCCAGATGGAGAGAGGAGTTGGGACTCTTGCGCGTTATTCACATAAAAAAAAAAAATTACAATAGATACCTACTTATTTAATTTACAAAATCAGTGTTCATTATATTATGTTGTGTTTTACTGTGTTTCACATGTTAGTGTCCCAAAAATAAATAAATACATCGTTTTCTATTTAAGTGAAGCCATTTTTCAAAAACACTGCTATTTTTTTACAACACATGGGTTGGTATTTGTCAGTAGCTATAATAATGGGACAAATTATTTGCTTTTGTTAATAAATATTAAAATAATGTTAGATCTGTGTATGTATCACTCAAATACCTTTCAATCAACGTCATTCCCCACTATTGAGGATGCCATTCTTGCTCACATACAGGGAGTTAATTTCAACCTAACTTGTTTCATTGCTCTTTTTAGGGAAATTGTTGTTGAATAGTTTTTGGAAAATACGCACGTTACAATATGAAAGTTGAAGTTTTAGAGCTCATAGCAGATCTAACTTTGCATGCTGAATAGAAGAGCACACACTGTTTCAGATATTGAATGAAAACAATATTGATAATCTACATGTTATATTAGTTACGATTGAAATTTAAATTTGAATATTATAGAATGAAATATCTTTTTTAAATAAAATATCAATGGAATGAAATATCTTTTTTTAAATAAAATTTCCATTGGATGCAGCTCTCAAATAATCAAAAGAGGGCTTTATGATAAAATTAATTTGTACAAACTCTGCAACTGGCCATTGTTTTCATTTATCACACGACCCGTAACTGAAATCCCGTGGAGCTTTTTCTAAAAATAAAGAACAATGAGTTCCACCGCTAGTTGAAAAGCTGTGCAGATTCAAATATATTTCGCGACGATTTCTATTGGTTGAAATAGAAAATAGTGCCACCTATTGAAATGATTGAGTTTTTTTCGAAAATCAATTTCAATAGAATGGTACTGAAATATCAAATGCAGTAAATCGGATAATTTTTATTTGGTCTTCAATGGATATTACTTCTAAAAATCCTGAAGTCGTGCAAGTTCTCAAATGCAGACTTTAAAGATTTAAAATGCAATAACAAATTAAATTAATTCGTGTTTTTTTTGCTAAGTTTATTGTTTCGGTTATTCAATCAACAATTTGAAAGAAACGAAAAAAATAACAGAAATTTAATGCTCCTAAATATAATGATTTATACTTCCTATTAATAATATTATTTGGATGATTTGTATAGCGCCGTTTTTGTACAAAATCACATCAAGGGCGCTTAGATGATTTAAGGGCGCTATTAACATTTTTTGCATAAGGAAATATAATTTTAAAACCTTCTTCCGATTCTTTGCGAGGGAATAAAAAAAGAACTAATTTATTTTTATTTTTTTATATATACAATAATATTATTATTGGGTTTATAAAAACAGTTTATTTTTAAACAAGTTCTGCTGTGTAATTATTATTACGCGTGACAGCTGTTTCGCCCTCTAAAGGCATTATCAAACTGTGGGTAGCCCACTTACAGACGATACATTTATATTATTTCTAGGTAGGTATTTTAATTTCAATTACTGATTTCTTAATTGATTTCTGTGTAAAAATGTTAGAAATTATTGATGGTTATTACCCTAGTAAAGTTTCCCCAATTAGTGTAATGTTTAAATTTGACTGAATGTCTTAATGTTAGTTATTCCCAAACGATGACTCATAGGGTTATTTTAATAGTATAATTAAGTACTTTAATGTGCACTCGTATTTGCAATAGGTTTGAAGATATCTAGTAGGGGTGAACGAATTATATTGGTTTGTTCATTAATTAGAATAACTTTCGGATTATTAGAATTTTTGTTAATTTCTAACTGCTCTAAAAGATTCAGTTTACGGCCTTTATTTTGTACGTGTAACGGAGTTGGTTTATTATCATCATTAAGTGAGTGATTTTCATCTAGGAGATGTTTGGCAAATTGAGATTGTATTTTATTATTATTTTTAAAAGATCTTATATGTTCTTTGAACCTAGTGTTAAAGGACCGGCCCGTTTGTCCAACATAAACAGCGTTGCATTCATCACACTGGAGTTTATAAATGCCACTATTTTGTAATTTGAGTACCTTACTTTTTGAGTTTTTAAGAGATGATCCTAAGTTGTTATTTGTGCGGAAGGCAATATCTAAGCCACATTTTTTGAGGACTTTGGCAATTTTATTAGATGTCTGTCCGATGAATTCTAAACACCCGAATTTATTATTCGTCTTATTATTAGTCGCTGGGTAAATTGATTTAAGGTTATTTTTGTGTTTATTATTATTAATTATTTTTTCGATGTCTCTACCCTTGAAGCCATTATTTTTAGCAATAGTTAGGATTGTATTTTTTTCCTTCTCGTATGCTTTCTTGTCGAGTGGGATGTTAGTAAGCCTATGTACCATTGAGTGGTAGGCAGATAATTTATGTGACCATGGATGTAAAGATTTATAATTAATGGTCGTATCTGTAAACGTAGGCTTACGGAAAATTTCGAACGTATGTTTATTATTGTCTCTACCGATTGTTAGGTCTAAAAAATTAATTTTCTTATTACACTCTCTTTCAACCGTAAAGCAGATTTTACGGTTGATGGAGTTAGCAAATGTGACAAAAAGATCTAATTGTCTGTTGGTACCTTTCCAACAGACCAAAATGTCGTCAACATAACGAACATAGTAAATGATGTGTTTGCTAAAGCTTGAATTTAAAATTTGTTTTTCAATGTAATCCATGAATATTTCTGCAAGAAGTGGACTGAGGGGCGATCCCATTGGTAATCCGTCGTTTTGTTGATAGAATTTATTGTTAAACTCAAAGTAGTTGGTTTCCACACAAATTTTAAATAGATCGAATAAGTCTTTTTTAGTAACTGGGTTTATATTAGATTCGTCTAAAATATCTTCAATGATTTTAAGGCATTCTTTAATAGGTATATTGCTAAAGAGGCTTACTACGTCTAAAGATATGAACTGGCAATTGTGCGGTAGATTTATGTTTTTTATTTTATTTACAAGTTCGAGAGAATTTTTAACGCTATGCTTTGGGGAGAATTTAGTATGTTGTTTGAAAAGAAAGTTAAGTTTTTTGGCGAGTATTGTCGTTGGGGCGTTTATAAAAGAAACAACGGGACGTATGGGGATATTATCCTTGTGAATTTTAGGTTGTCCGTATAATGCAGGAGCCCTTGGATTCATCACCATTGCACTTCTTCTAGCGTATTTATTTGGAAATATTGATTGGCAATTATTTATTAGGTTGCGCACGTTTACTGAAATTTTGTCCGTTGGGTCCTTTTTTAAGATTTCAAAGTCTTCTGGTTTTAGGAATGCTTCTACTTTATTTAAGTAATCAATTTTGTTTAATATAACGACAGAATTCCCCTTATCCGCTTTAGTAATTGTGAGGTCGCTATTTTTAATTTTGGCTTTAATATCATTTAAAATTTCCGTTTCTTTTATATTGAATTTATTTTTATTTTTACTGGTTGATTCCAAAGTTTTTCTCAAGATATCCGCTGTTATTTGTTTAGGTAAGCCGTTATTTTTTATTTTAGACAGAGAAATTTCTGTGTCGATTGCCAAACATTCAATTTGTTTTTTAGTGATATCTGAATTTATTTTATATTTGAAGCCTTTATCTAGTAAATTTATTTCATCTTCTTCAAAAGTTTCGCCTGATAGGTTAATAGTTTTTATATAAAACTCCGTATTTGTATTAATTTGATATTCATTGACTTTTACATTTTTATTTTTAGATTCGACAAGTTTTTTAAGTTTATTTTCCTGAGTTTTGAATTTATCAGATATAATTCCTCCGATGTGTTCACGAGTATCGTAATCCAGGGTATCAAATTCCCATGGATGCAGTTTAAAAGTTAATTCCGAATGTAATACCTTGATGTAGTGAAGTATTGTGTCCCTTTTCCGACAACATTCCTTAGTCTCCTCCTTCAGCCATATCCTCTGCGCTCGATGCACAGTTTTTATGGCTGCCGAGGATTTGCTTTTGGTAGAAATATGCACGTACTTGGGGATCACGTTTATATTCACATTTATAAACTCCAGTGTGATGAATGCAACGCTGTTTATGTTGGACAAACGGGCCGGTCCTTTAACACTAGGTTCAAAGAACATATAAGATCTTTTAAAAATAATAATAAAATACAATCTCAATTTGCCAAACATCTCCTAGATGAAAATCACTCACTTAATGATGATAATAAACCAACTCCGTTACACGTACAAAATAAAGGCCGTAAACTGAATCTTTTAGAGCAGTTAGAAATTAACAAAAATTCTAATAATCCGAAAGTTATTCTAATTAATGAACAAACCAATATAATTCGTTCACCCCTACTAGATATCTTCAAACCTATTGCAAATACGAGTGCACATTAAAGTACTTAATTATACTATTAAAATAACCCTATGAGTCATCGTTTGGGAATAACTAACATTAAGACATTCAGTCAAATTTAAACATTACACTAATTGGGGAAACTTTACTAGGGTAATAACCATCAATAATTTCTAACATTTTTACACAGAAATCAATTAAGAAATCAGTAATTGAAATTAAAATACCTACCTAGAAATAATATAAATGTATCGTCTGTAAGTGGGCTACCCACAGTTTGATAATGCCTTTAGAGGGCGAAACAGCTGTCACGCGTAATAATAATTACACAGCAGAACTTGTTTAAAAATAAACTGTTTTTATAAACCCAATAATAATATTATTGTATATATAAAAAAATAAAAATAAAATGGAGTTCTACAAATTAAACTTAATAACAATAAATAAATTGAAGGTTGCTGATATAGCTACCCAAGTGATTTTTTACAGACGATTAAAATTAAAACATCGGAAAATAGTGCAAAACCTTTGGTTTAACCAAGAGTGTTTGAAGTTAAACGTGATCCCCAAGTACGTGCATATTTCTACCAAAAGCAAATCCTCGGCAGCCATAAAAACTGTGCATCGAGCGCAGAGGATATGGCTGAAGGAGGAGACTAAGGAATGTTGTCGGAAAAGGGACACAATACTTCACTACATCAAGGTATTACATTCGGAATTAACTTTTAAACTGCATCCATGGGAATTTGATACCCTGGATTACGATACTCGTGAACACATCGGAGGAATTATATCTGATAAATTCAAAACTCAGGAAAATAAACTTAAAAAACTTGTCGAATCTAAAAATAAAAATGTAAAAGTCAATGAATATCAAATTAATACAAATACGGAGTTTTATATAAAAACTATTAACCTATCAGGCGAAACTTTTGAAGAAGATGAAATAAATTTACTAGATAAAGGCTTCAAATATAAAATAAATTCAGATATCACTAAAAAACAAATTGAATGTTTGGCAATCGACACAGAAATTTCTCTGTCTAAAATAAAAAATAACGGCTTACCTAAACAAATAACAGCGGATATCTTGAGAAAAACTTTGGAATCAACCAGTAAAAATAAAAATAAATTCAATATAAAAGAAACGGAAATTTTAAATGATATTAAAGCCAAAATTAAAAATAGCGACCTCACAATTACTAAAGCGGATAAGGGGAATTCTGTCGTTATATTAAACAAAATTGATTACTTAAATAAAGTAGAAGCATTCCTAAAACCAGAAGACTTTGAAATCTTAAAAAAGGACCCAACGGACAAAATTTCAGTAAACGTGCGCAACCTAATAAATAATTGCCAATCAATATTTCCAAATAAATACGCTAGAAGAAGTGCAATGGTGATGAATCCAAGGGCTCCTGCATTATACGGACAACCTAAAATTCACAAGGATAATATCCCCATACGTCCCGTTGTTTCTTTTATAAACGCCCCAACGACAATACTCGCCAAAAAACTTAACTTTCTTTTCAAACAACATACTAAATTCTCCCCAAAGCATAGCGTTAAAAATTCTCTCGAACTTGTAAATAAAATAAAAAACATAAATCTACCGCACAATTGCCAGTTCATATCTTTAGACGTAGTAAGCCTCTTTAGCAATATACCTATTAAAGAATGCCTTAAAATCATTGAAGATATTTTAGACGAATCTAATATAAACCCAGTTACTAAAAAAGACTTATTCGATCTATTTAAAATTTGTGTGGAAACCAACTACTTTGAGTTTAACAATAAATTCTATCAACAAAACGACGGATTACCAATGGGATCGCCCCTCAGTCCACTTCTTGCAGAAATATTCATGGATTACATTGAAAAACAAATTTTAAATTCAAGCTTTAGCAAACACATCATTTACTATGTTCGTTATGTTGACGACATTTTGGTCTGTTGGAAAGGTACCAACAGACAATTAGATCTTTTTGTCACATTTGCTAACTCCATCAACCGTAAAATCTGCTTTACGGTTGAAAGAGAGTGTAATAAGAAAATTAATTTTTTAGACCTAACAATCGGTAGAGACAATAATAAACATACGTTCGAAATTTTCCGTAAGCCTACGTTTACAGATACGACCATTAATTATAAATCTTTACATCCATGGTCACATAAATTATCTGCCTACCACTCAATGGTACATAGGCTTACTAACATCCCACTCGACAAGAAAGCATACGAGAAGGAAAAAAATACAATCCTAACTATTGCTAAAAATAATGGCTTCAAGGGTAGAGACATCGAAAAAATAATTAATAATAATAAACACAAAAATAACCTTAAATCAATTTACCCAGCGACTAATAATAAGACGAATAATAAATTCGGGTGTTTAGAATTCATCGGACAGACATCTAATAAAATTGCCAAAGTCCTCAAAAAATGTGGCTTAGATATTGCCTTCCGCACAAATAACAACTTAGGATCATCTCTTAAAAACTCAAAAAGTAAGGTACTCAAATTACAAAATAGTGGCATTTATAAACTCCAGTGTGATGAATGCAACGCTGTTTATGTTGGACAAACGGGCCGGTCCTTTAACACTAGGTTCAAAGAACATATAAGATCTTTTAAAAATAATAATAAAATACAATCTCAATTTGCCAAACATCTCCTAGATGAAAATCACTCACTTAATGATGATAATAAACCAACTCCGTTACACGTACAAAATAAAGGCCGTAAACTGAATCTTTTAGAGCAGTTAGAAATTAACAAAAATTCTAATAATCCGAAAGTTATTCTAATTAATGAACAAACCAATATAATTCGTTCACCCCTACTAGATATCTTCAAACCTATTGCAAATACGAGTGCACATTAAAGTACTTAATTATACTATTAAAATAACCCTATGAGTCATCGTTTGGGAATAACTAACATTAAGACATTCAGTCAAATTTAAACATTACACTAATTGGGGAAACTTTACTAGGGTAATAACCATCAATAATTTCTAACATTTTTACACAGAAATCAATTAAGAAATCAGTAATTGAAATTAAAATACCTACCTAGAAATAATATAAATGTATCGTCTGTAAGTGGGCTACCCACAGTTTGATAATGCCTTTAGAGGGCGAAACAGCTGTCACGCGTAATAATAATTACACAGCAGAACTTGTTTAAAAATAAACTGTTTTTATAAACCCAATAATAATATTATTGTATATATAAAAAAATAAAAATAAAATGGAGTTCTACAAATTAAACTTAATAACAATAAATAAATTGAAGGTTGCTGATATAGCTACCCAAGTGATTTTTTACAGACGATTAAAATTAAAACATCGGAAAATAGTGCAAAACCTTTGGTTTAACCAAGAGTGTTTGAAGTTAAACGTGATCCCCAAGTACGTGCATATTTCTACCAAAAGCAAATCCTCGGCAGCCATAAAAACTGTGCATCGAGCGCAGAGGATATGGCTGAAGGAGGAGACTAAGGAATGTTGTCGGAAAAGGGACACAATACTTCACTACATCAAGGTATTACATTCGGAATTAACTTTTAAACTGCATCCATGGGAATTTGATACCCTGGATTACGATACTCGTGAACACATCGGAGGAATTATATCTGATAAATTCAAAACTCAGGAAAATAAACTTAAAAAACTTGTCGAATCTAAAAATAAAAATGTAAAAGTCAATGAATATCAAATTAATACAAATACGGAGTTTTATATAAAAACTATTAACCTATCAGGCGAAACTTTTGAAGAAGATGAAATAAATTTACTAGATAAAGGCTTCAAATATAAAATAAATTCAGATATCACTAAAAAACAAATTGAATGTTTGGCAATCGACACAGAAATTTCTCTGTCTAAAATAAAAAATAACGGCTTACCTAAACAAATAACAGCGGATATCTTGAGAAAAACTTTGGAATCAACCAGTAAAAATAAAAATAAATTCAATATAAAAGAAACGGAAATTTTAAATGATATTAAAGCCAAAATTAAAAATAGCGACCTCACAATTACTAAAGCGGATAAGGGGAATTCTGTCGTTATATTAAACAAAATTGATTACTTAAATAAAGTAGAAGCATTCCTAAAACCAGAAGACTTTGAAATCTTAAAAAAGGACCCAACGGACAAAATTTCAGTAAACGTGCGCAACCTAATAAATAATTGCCAATCAATATTTCCAAATAAATACGCTAGAAGAAGTGCAATGGTGATGAATCCAAGGGCTCCTGCATTATACGGACAACCTAAAATTCACAAGGATAATATCCCCATACGTCCCGTTGTTTCTTTTATAAACGCCCCAACGACAATACTCGCCAAAAAACTTAACTTTCTTTTCAAACAACATACTAAATTCTCCCCAAAGCATAGCGTTAAAAATTCTCTCGAACTTGTAAATAAAATAAAAAACATAAATCTACCGCACAATTGCCAGTTCATATCTTTAGACGTAGTAAGCCTCTTTAGCAATATACCTATTAAAGAATGCCTTAAAATCATTGAAGATATTTTAGACGAATCTAATATAAACCCAGTTACTAAAAAAGACTTATTCGATCTATTTAAAATTTGTGTGGAAACCAACTACTTTGAGTTTAACAATAAATTCTATCAACAAAACGACGGATTACCAATGGGATCGCCCCTCAGTCCACTTCTTGCAGAAATATTCATGGATTACATTGAAAAACAAATTTTAAATTCAAGCTTTAGCAAACACATCATTTACTATGTTCGTTATGTTGACGACATTTTGGTCTGTTGGAAAGGTACCAACAGACAATTAGATCTTTTTGTCACATTTGCTAACTCCATCAACCGTAAAATCTGCTTTACGGTTGAAAGAGAGTGTAATAAGAAAATTAATTTTTTAGACCTAACAATCGGTAGAGACAATAATAAACATACGTTCGAAATTTTCCGTAAGCCTACGTTTACAGATACGACCATTAATTATAAATCTTTACATCCATGGTCACATAAATTATCTGCCTACCACTCAATGGTACATAGGCTTACTAACATCCCACTCGACAAGAAAGCATACGAGAAGGAAAAAAATACAATCCTAACTATTGCTAAAAATAATGGCTTCAAGGGTAGAGACATCGAAAAAATAATTAATAATAATAAACACAAAAATAACCTTAAATCAATTTACCCAGCGACTAATAATAAGACGAATAATAAATTCGGGTGTTTAGAATTCATCGGACAGACATCTAATAAAATTGCCAAAGTCCTCAAAAAATGTGGCTTAGATATTGCCTTCCGCACAAATAACAACTTAGGATCATCTCTTAAAAACTCAAAAAGTAAGGTACTCAAATTACAAAATAGTGGCATTTATAAACTCCAGTGTGATGAATGCAACGCTGTTTATGTTGGACAAACGGGCCGGTCCTTTAACACTAGGTTCAAAGAACATATAAGATCTTTTAAAAATAATAATAAAATACAATCTCAATTTGCCAAACATCTCCTAGATGAAAATCACTCACTTAATGATGATAATAAACCAACTCCGTTACACGTACAAAATAAAGGCCGTAAACTGAATCTTTTAGAGCAGTTAGAAATTAACAAAAATTCTAATAATCCGAAAGTTATTCTAATTAATGAACAAACCAATATAATTCGTTCACCCCTACTAGATATCTTCAAACCTATTGCAAATACGAGTGCACATTAAAGTACTTAATTATACTATTAAAATAACCCTATGAGTCATCGTTTGGGAATAACTAACATTAAGACATTCAGTCAAATTTAAACATTACACTAATTGGGGAAACTTTACTAGGGTAATAACCATCAATAATTTCTAACATTTTTACACAGAAATCAATTAAGAAATCAGTAATTGAAATTAAAATACCTACCTAGAAATAATATAAATGTATCGTCTGTAAGTGGGCTACCCACAGTTTGATAATGCCTTTAGAGGGCGAAACAGCTGTCACGCGTAATAATAATTACACAGCAGAACTTGTTTAAAAATAAACTGTTTTTATAAACCCAATAATAATATTATTGTATATATAAAAAAATAAAAATAAAATGGAGTTCTACAAATTAAACTTAATAACAATAAATAAAAAAAAAAAAAAAAAAAAAAAAAAAAAAAAAAAAAAAAAAAAAAAAAAAAAAAAGAACTAATTTAATTCAATGCGAATGAACGATAAGTAAAAAAAGCTATTAATTTTGCTATTAAAAGAAGAGTGATACATAATGTAAGCAAACATAGTCTGAAGAATTTATTTGGATCGCTTGAAATGTAATTCCTCCTATTTTGAATGTTGAGAATGAATGTGCGAGTATTAGGAGTTGAAGTGAATAATGGTGGATAGTTCTCACAAAGTTTAGTATTTCATAAACATGAGAGAATTCATGTTGGCGATTATGTATGAATGTGTAATGGGTGTATGTGTATGTTTAGAATGAAAGTTAATGCAACCTAGCGCCTTTCTCATGAGTTCAACCCTTTATCATCTTCCATCTCAAGAATCGTCCTATTAATCATATAGATCCAAACAAACGCTTAGAATTCCAAGTTCTGCTACACAATGCATTATGCCCGTACACGACACTGATGAAGTTCCCGGAGTGATGAATGGAATATTGTTTGAGTTAGGAATACTTTTGTGTACACAAACATTTCTTGTAAAGAAGTTGTCAGGACCAAAAGTCACATTATCAGTTTCAGGTCCGATAAATCGGCGTTCATTAAAATATTATTTCCACAGTTTCGTATGATAATATATCCAGTTTCTATCTATTAATTTAAAGAAGAAAGTCTATGTGTTTGTTGCGTGCGGCGTGATTTGATTTATATACAAACTTACACTTTTATTCCGAATATTAGACCAAGCGCACACGACCCACTATTTCAAAATAATACAGATCCATCAAATGGCGTTCTAATATCAAGTCGAGACGTTTGCATATCTCCATATTATACCGCATCGACGCAACTGATCGACAGATTAGGACATAGTAGATTTACATATTTGAAGGAGAAGAACAGAAAGATGACCATAACACATTTTACACAAAAAAACACGAGCGGCAACAGTTAGGCTTCCTTCTAAAAACCAAAAAAAATCGCCCTAAAGTCGCGTCACCGTGTGTATGGGAGAGCTCCATACATCGCAATGAATTTCAAAATAGTCGCATAATTTTAGCCTCGACCCATGTGCGACTGGCCTTAATAATTAACAAACAATAATCTAAAATGAACATAATTTTTGAACATAATTTTAAAAGAGGTGGAATAGTAAATTAATGAAGCAGGTATTATAATAGGTATTGAAAAAAAATTCCAATATAAAAGAAATATAATTAAATTCATTTTTTTTACTTTACTTAAAAGAGATTAGCTAGACGCTATTAAGTGGGTTTTCCATTATATTTAAAACAAAAACAAAGCTAAAAAATTATAAGATTTATTTCAACATTTCCAAGCGTGAGAGTTTTGAATGAAATATTAATTGGAAATTGATTTTTTTTAAAGTACAAATTTAGCGCAGAGGTTTTCATATTAAAAATATAAGTCGGATTCAGATTTTTAAAAAGATTTCCAAATTTAAAATATTTGCTTTCAGGTGAAAATCGAAACCTTATTCTAAGAACATTTATTCCTTCCTCCCCCACAAATTTTAATTTATTTTGCTATTTACAAAATTTATTGAAATCAGTTTAGAAGACTGTGTTGAATTTTTTAGAAAATATCATTTTTAATTACCTTCTCCAATTCTTGAAATCAAAATTTCGAAAGGAAAGGATGAAAGTTGAAAAATTCCCTCAAAATTTCTCTGATTTAGCGATTTTTTATATTAAACAACTGAGTTTAATTCTGCTGGAATATAATATCAGTGCGAAATTTTACTAGGAATTAAAACAAAAGTTTTATTTTCTTACCTTATTATTCAATAATAATCTCGATTACCAAATGTCCTAAAAAATTGAAGGTTCTTTATTAAAAAAAGGAGCAGTGAGATTTAATATTGTAAAGTTATTCATGAATTCTCAGAAATTGTTTTTGATTTGATTCGATCAATTTTTGATTTGATGGAATCTTTACAAAAACATTTCACATAACCTTTAAACGATTTTTTCATTTGTTTGATTTTTCTTCTAATTTTGTAATAACCATGCAAAACGACAAGAAGTTTATATACAAACCGATCAAGATATATGATGAGGCTGAAGGAAAAAATATGAATGGAGTGAGATTATGTGTAAACCTAATAAACGTCCCCTCCAGCGTTTTAGGGTCATATATGAACGGTCGTCCATATTTTATAAAGGCATTTTTATCTTTTTTTCTATCAATCGGAAATACGTAAATTTTTTGATGTTAGAAAAAAAATAACAATTCTTTTCAGTTCGTTTCAAATATTTATACTGAATGCCATTGTTAAAATCCTAAAATAATCCAAAATAAATAATTCATATTTCGAGTCGCTATCGTAACAATCGGTTTAAATTTTAAAATTGTTTTCTTACAAATTCCCCAAACAAAACGAATGTTGGTGATGATCTGGCTTGTAAGCCACACAGACCATCAGGGAATAATTAATTCCCTATAAAAACATGGGTTGATTACAAAATTCACTCTGCAGGAAAATTAACAAATTATAATCCAGCCACCAAATACATAAAAACAGAAGACTCACCGAATATATCACTCGCATTGAGTTTTGCAGCGATTTCTTAATCTCCAAATTCGGCAGCGGACGGCAATCAGCACAATAACACTTGCATTCGCACCATGAATTTATAATCTGTCACGACAAGCTCTCACGAGAGTAGAATTTAGAATAAAAAAGATTTAACACATTGTAATTCTAAATTACTGTCACTTTATTGTGACAAAAATATTTTAATCCTTTAGTCTTAAATCGACCAAACAGGAATAATGGTGTCCTCTTTTGTCAAACAATATAATTCGGATGAATCCAGCTGTTTAATGCAAAGATGACTGTAATTCATTACCACTTTACCTGCAGAGCAAAATCTATGCGAGAATTCCCAGAGAGGTATATCCTGTCCACTATTTTTAATTTTAAGTTAACTAAGTTTTAGTTTACTGCTTCTCCAAATGTATTTTATAAATATCAAATTCTCTTCATTTTTCTTGGATTGGGTAAAAAATTAAGTTAAAATGTGGTTAGCGTTCTCGACAACATTTTTCACGTTTGTTTTGTACAAAATTATATCATTTAGAAAATGTAATGTTTATTTTAAATGCATACACCGGAAATATAATTCTAAAACAGTATTTGTTTTTACGGAAAATTAAGAAATAAGATGTATATAGCGCATTTAAGATATAAATAAAACATTGCAAACTGAACAAAAGTGATGAAAGGGTTAAAAACAGTTTCAGTGTGTGTATAAAATATGTAGATCGTAAACACGTGTACCGTTCCAATACTGAAACTCATTTCCCAATGCAATAGCAATGATGTATTTCATATCAAATTATATGCTCACTGAATTGTACATATCTCACATTTAAATAAACTTCCCATTCAAATAACACAGCACGTGCACGGGTGCAATCACTAATTCAACACGGTAAGTATTAGTTTGCTATTTATTATTTCTTTCACAAAAACAACAACACTCCTAAACGAGGTTTTTTAAATGGGAAACCAGTATCTACAACAATCACAGTTTAGTACAACCTACTTCGGACAAAATTAATGGAATTACCTACGTAACTTTTCAGAGGAACCCACTGTTTTATAAAATTTTGTGTATCTTTGAAATACCCAACTAAACTGATTGATGTTATTTGTGTTATTTATCTAGTACAAAGAGAGATTTTTTTTTTTTTTTTAATTTTTAACATTACTTCCCAAAAATATTTTTCAAGCTGTAAAATTGCCATGAAGAATATTGTGGAAATTTTAAAGCTGGTTTTAAATGATCACATAACTTCGAATCAATTGTGTTATAACTAGAAACCGAAGCTATATTTCGCTATAAAATATCTGAAACAGAAGTATGAGTAATATTATAGTATTAATAATACTATTTGTCGAAGCTGGCAACGTTCCACTATTTGTAAACCGATTGGCCTGTGGAACATTTCGGGTTAATATTGGCGAAACACAATATTATGTTCAGCTAAGTGATTGAAAAGCCTATGTTGTGGTATTGGAAATGAAATTAGCTGAATTCTTAACGTCAGTCAAACCAACATGTTATTTCAAATTAACTAATTGCTCAACAAGGCGCTCTATTGTGTATTTCGATTGTAGCATTCTAAATACTCAATAATATTCTAAATAATATTTTGGCAACGTCAATTTTTAATGCATCTATCAAATTAAGTAGTAATCTAAATTGCTTCTAATGTTCATATTAGTGAATATTTTCCAAATATTAAAGCTGTCCATCTCTTTAGACAATGTGTATTCAAATTCAAAAAAATATTTATTGCACAAAAATACAGAGTACAAAGGGTATAGCTTATAGGTTACATCCTATTTTATTGGTCTATTTCTTTGGTTTTTTAGATAAAGCATAATTTCAGATTTAGAACCATTCATTTGAACATCATCAAGTATTATTATATTTCTTAATTTCAAGGCTTAGTTTTAGATTTAAAACCATCCGCGACAAACTAACTAACTAACCATCACTCCGTTTCCCCGCAGTGGTAGGAAGAGAGGATGGATCGCCAAACAACTCGGTCTTGGCACACACTCCTTGCCTCATTCACATTCATACATCGTCTCATACATACTCTTCTATTGTTCCGACTTTTCATATCCGCGACAAAATGGTCATATCTCCTATAGCTCTCGCACCAGAGCTTATGGATTAAATCCCTGTGAGGTTCAAATACAATTCAAATAAAATTTGTCAAAATATTGGATCCACCTTCAGAAATGAAAAACCCCGACGACGCACGCGATATTCTGCTAGTTCCACAAGTCACTTAAATACTATAGTCGAAATTCGTCGAACAGCTCTAATGTTTTGTTTTTGCTTTCTTCGCTTTCAATTATTACAGTTCATTGGATTCCAGAAAATAGCTAGCTAGAAAGTAACTAGAGTCGTTTGACGAACGAGTATTGTACTTGGTAAAAATCAGCAACGATTGAGTACGAGGTTGAAAAAAATTAATTAGACACGTTTTTTTGGTATTGATTCGAACTTTAACAATTCATCAAGGAGTGTTAACAAGTTCAGAAAAAATGTCATTCTAACTGAAGACAATAATTGCCATTTGAACCGAATTGGATTGCGAGATTGTGGAAAACATTCTCGGGAGATCTTTTCTTTATTTCACTCTTACATTCTTAATCTATAGTAAAATAAACCTATTCACCCGGTGTCTTGTTTTGTCTATGTTTTATTTTGTTATTCGATAAAAACAATACTTTCAAAAAAATGGATGGTTGAGATGGAGCTACTTTTTACTACATTCGGATCATCAAAGTTTTTCCCAATATCAAAGTCATATCAACTGAATCCTTCTCTGTAAAACTTTTCTTGTTGGGTCGTAATTTTGTTGTTTTATTATGCCTTGTTACGGTCTCTTTCCTAACCCCGATGCACTAGGTGCCGTGGGGGCAGATAATAAATAATAAAGATGCCTGGTAAGAATGTACAACAACTTGCTCTACTACGATACTAAAACTCTTGTCGGTTAAAGCAAACGATAAAACGATAGTAAACCTAGAATGAAAACAACGTTTGACAAACAAGATATGTTATGGCTATATTATTTGCGGAATAATCCCAAGGTTGTATTGAAAACAAATAAAAGCAAACGTTTTATTAAGGCGAAGCTTAATCCCAAATCACTATTTTGATTAATCTTTATAACGAATTGGTGTACATTATGAAAACCAACCAAACCAACCAAAATATGAAATACTTAAATTGAAGGTTTTTCTATCGCTTCGCTTGAGTAGAATACAAATAAAAAATAAATTATTCAATACAAAATATAAATGAAAACTACTACAAAAAATATTTATTCAATAGAAATGTATGAACGTATAATGGAAACAACTTTTAAAAAATACAGTTTTATAGCTAAGATTATCTGTGACAGTTTCACTCGATTAACTTTTTTGCTTTCTTATAAAATTATTTAAAAAATAAGTAAAAACCAGTTTTTTGCTTAAAATCGAACGTTTCTAGACTCCATTTGTCAAGCGATTTTAATGCTTATTACCTACAATATAAGGTATACCAAGAATATACACATTTTTGGCTTGTAGCTTCCTCTTAACGAGGCGGTTGATAACACATTGGGTAGGATTCTAGACTGGCAAAATTTATAAAAATCACCTTTTGGAATACAATGATGTATCAGAATTCATCAGCACGAAGAAACACATTAAAAATATATTGTGTGCTTATTAACCTCTGACACTGAAATACGTCAGATAATATAACTATTTGAGGGTGGTTTGAAATATGTTGCAACTAAATATTTGGATAAACTACCAGAATGTTCATACCAGGGACAACCCATTTAATGTTTGACGGCCTCCGTGGTTGAGTGGTAACAATCCTTAGTTACGAATCCGGAGGTCGCGGATTCATATCCTGACGTTGCATCTTCATTTCGCATCTTAATTTTTTAATTTTTTTGGGTTATTTCATAATTTTTTTAATAAAAAAATCTAATATATAATTTAAAAAGAAACCCGTGTTTCCCTACCCACCTAATTTTCTTCACAGCCAGCCATTGCCCCCCCACCGGTGGTTATTGTGGTAGATAGCCCTTGGTAAGAGTTTGGTGGGTATAGCTGTGCACAAAACCTCCTAGATCACAAGGCCGGGACATTCATTAAAATCATCCTCCTAACTTGGAAGGGATTTTACGAAAAATTTCGTTTTATTTTATTTCAATTTATCTTATTTACTAAAACACTTGAAATGTTTAAGTTAATTTAAAAGAAATAATTTTTTTGGAGGTTCCCCCACAAGTTAGGCTGATTTGATTCAGTGTCCAGGCCTTGTGATCTAGATGGTTTTGCTGTGCGTCGGTAAAAGTGGGTGACGAATATGTACTTTTATTATTGGAAGGCCGCTGAAAGAGACTGTGTCGGTGAGTCTGGTACTCGAATGCTCTAGAAAGTTCAAGAAGGTTATTTTAAAGAAGGGTTTAAAAATTTTAGGTTTTGTACTAAGAGTGGCTAAAGATTATACCAACATTAAAACTTCTGTACACATCACTAGTGAGCTTTTAAAATTATAAACTAAAAATACCGAAAGAACAAATAAAACACACGTATCTACTGCGGTTATCTAATCTAATAAATTTGAGTGACAGAAGAACTGTTTTCGATCTAGTATTTCTATTTAAAATCTTGCATAGTACAATTGACAGCCCTGAATTATTGGCGTTCATAAATTTTAATGTGCTAGCCAGAAACACAAGGTCAGTACTACCGTTTTATTGTGGTAATACCAGACCAGGGTGCAGTTCAATATACCACGACACAGAATTCAAAACTTGGGATATATGTATTCGCACATAGATGTATGAAATATGTCACTGATACAATATAAACGGTGACCGGATAAATCATCAAAGTGATAACAAAAACCTTATTAACTGGGTTAAGTAGGTTAGGTTAGGTTAGGTTTAAATTTTTTTTTCATCGTTTCTAATGACTTTATATCACTTTTTAAAAGTGTGTTATATTGTCACTGTGTTGAGTTATCATTGAACCAATATAAACATGAAATAATCAAATCATTTATCCATGATACAAGTTCTCACTAAAGAAGTTCTTTGTTAAATTTACCAAACTACATCGGCAAATTTATTAAACATATCTCTACCCATATCTTAGAAATGAAATGTATGATTCATAGAAGTATTATAAACCATCATAATCTGTAGTATTATTTAGGCATAGAAAAATAAAATTTCGTAATTACAAATTAACTTATATAAACTATTAAAACCCAAATCGGACAGTTCCGAACTCCTGAAACTAGCTAGTTCCCTGGTACAGCAGTTTCGTACTATGCGAAACCAATACCGAAAAAATACCGAAACAATAATGATGTAACTGTGATGTAATTGTTGTTGTTGTAATTTTATATCTTGTATATATATATATATATATATTTTTAATCGTAATTATTTTTCTTCTTCTTCTTTATGTGCCGTATCAGATCCCCCCGACGTTGGCGATCACTCTGGAAAATGTCTCTTTGTCTTGCGCTGCCCGGAATAGCTCCTCCACACTTCTAATGCCGGTCCACTCTCGTATATTTCGCAGCCAAGACATTTGTCTCCTACCATGCCCTCTGCGACCCTCTATCTTAAATTATTTTTCACTGTAATTAAAATTTTCTGATGCATTTATTTTTCATTCATGTATGTATGTATATTTCTTTCTCATGTTAAATTGTACTGCCTTTATGTATATACGATGTTTCGTTATGTAAAAGCCCTCTGGGCTTAAAATAAGAGAAATAAGGTTCCAAACTGAGTGACGCAGTGTGTCGGTGAGTCTAGAAGGTTCCGGATAATTCAAAAATGTTCTTGACAGTGGAACCACAGTAACGTGTGGCGGGGTACAGCAAGTATATATATATGCGACATGTTCCAAGTGGCACGAGTACGTTTCATCATCGTCCTGGTGAAAGACCAACATTAAGAATCAAAACATTGCATGAAATAGCTTCGGTCGTGTTTAGTGACCAAATCTGAGTATCCAGGAACTTCCTCATATTCCTATTTTCCATCTTCACCATCTTCAGCCTCATAATATACCCCAGTTGGGGAGGCCGTAGTTTCACTTGCTCCGGACGGTTGGAGGCAATTGGTATTCATGTGCCATACCAACTCACATAAAAAACTAAGCCTCTTAAAAACCTTCAATTTGTTTTCGCCTCGGAGCGGACTATAAATTGAATATATTTTCACACCGCCCCGCTCCTATAAATTCCCTTTCAAGAGAGTGAAAACATTCATTCACGTAATAGTATGTCATTTCTCCTTATTGGCGGGAAAAGGTGCAAACGAATGACGCGGGGGGCGAAAAGGTCAAGAGTCGAAGTTCTTATACTACAATGCCCACTGGTAGTCTTCATACCGCAAGAAACCAACTGATTCCACTTTATTTTATTTAAGGCATCTAGAAACCAAAAATATTTTTAACGATTTTATAAAGAAACTTATAAAATACTTCAAACAATAGCAACTTATTAACTTTGGTTTATTATTAACCAAACGTGTTTTCGCCTGACCCTATTTCGGACAACTTTAGACTGACGATCTCGACGAATTATAATATCCCTAGCAGGATGAAAACGGTGCGAATGAAATAACTGTTATCACTATTAAAATTTCACAGTAATTAAAATGTACATACAAAAATGCAAAAATATTATCGTGGAGAAGTATTACCGCGGTCAAAAAACACCAAAATATAGGCAATGTTACTGAAATACAAAATTAAAATCATATATGTATTTTCAATTATTCTCTGAAGTTTCTTTATTAAAAAAAAATATATTTGCATGGATGTAAAAGTAGAGCCAGTATTTTGTACAAATGTCTTTGTGTCATAATTTTACTTTCACTATGCAATAACTATGACGAATAAGTAAAAAACCGTTATTTTTGTGCAACTTTTACAATATTGTGATAAGAACCCCAACAGATAATATTATATACGAAAGCATTAATTGAACTAGAGAAAAATATTCAGTTTTTTTGTATAAGTATGTTCAATATCTTTCTTAGAGTCTTGAAGTTGTGTGAGAAATGGAATATGATTGATCCATTTTAATTTGTGTCAATAGTTAAGCCAAGATATTTGATATTGTCTACACTTCCCAAAGGTTAGAAATTACACTGATTCACTTATTATATTAATTTATGTACCCGAATATTATTTCAATTTTATAATTAATTTTTTCACATTTTTTATTATTTGCACATGAGTTTCAACGGCTCCCAACCGTCTGGAGTAATAAGGTTATGGCATCCATAAGTGGGGTATTTTGAGAGGGTGAAGGTAGCGGGAGGGGGAAGAGATGGGGGAGAGGAAAATGGGAAAATACCTGGCTATTCAGATCTGGTCACCAAACGTTTCCGTTTGTACTGGTTGCAAGATATATTTATTTATGGTTTAAAAACAACACTATAAATAAAAACATTTTACTCTCGAGAAATGCATTATTATGATGTAAAACTGTATACAAATTGAACGAAAGCACAAAAAACATTTTAAATAATCCAGTCTACACAACATCTAGAATGTTTTTTACTTCAAAATAATTTTGATTAATATGTATTATACAAAATTGTTATAAGTTTAAAGTAGAGTCAAATGTAGATTTTTACAGTTATTGGTGTTTATTTAGGTATGGCAGTTTTCTGTAGACTACATAACAATGAATTTTTCCTCTGATTTCAACCGTCTGACCGTAACTACATGAAACACATTTTCTGCGGAAAATGGCCAGAGCTACCAAAAATACTAAATACATGTAATTTACAAGTGGCGTGTACATATGCTGCAGAAATTTAATAGTTCGAATGTTAGACAAATGTTAGGTAAGTAATCGTTCGTCTTTCGTAATATTTGTTGGTTGCGAAAATTCCATATAAAATACCAAATACATATAATTTACAAGCGGCGTGTACGTATGCTTCTGAAATGTAATCGTTCGAATGTTAGGTAAGTAATCGTTCGTCTTCCATAGTATGGTTGGTTGCAAAAATTGCATATAAAATACTAAATACATGTAATTTACAAGCGGCGTGTACGTATGCTGCTGAAATGTAATCGTTCGAATGTTAGGTAAATGTTAGGTAAGTAATCGTTCGTCTTCCGTAGTATTTGTTGGTTGCGAAAATCCCATATAAAATTGTGCAGAAAACGACCACTGCATTCAAAACACTGATGAGTATTTTTCAAAACATATTATGCAGAAAACAGCCAGTAAACTGGTAGATTTTACAAATCTGCTGAAGACGTAAATTATGATTTTTTGTATAAAAGCGGCCTATTCGGTTTTAGTATAACACAGAGTTAACTTACTCCATCGGATGACATCACCATCTTATGTTTGCCAAAATTGTGGAATGGTTGGTTTTTGCATAACTACGTTCAATTTTGCTAGTCATTTGTAATGGTATTAACAGCAGTGAAATTTAAAAAAACTTGAAGAATTTTTTATTAAGTAGAAATAATAATGAATAAATGATGTAATTTAAAGTTAAACTCACCAAACACGAGAATTATTCAAGGAAACAATGGTTTGTGAGGTAAGTAACTACTGAATCCAATAACGATTGTTTCGTTGAATATTGAGGTTAGGTTTATCCTTGCCTATTCCATTATTCCGATACAAATGAATATTGATACGGGTAAAACAGGGGATGGCAAAAATAAAGCTGGTAATATGGTCTCATCACTAAGCAGAGAAAATTCATTATTATTTATTTGATCACCATCCAACAGTTCCACTGCTAAAAATTTCTAGATGGGTCTATACTATAATGGGACGATGATTCTTTAAATTATTAGTTATCAACCATTCTTATCGACTACAATTTTATTGAAAAATGCAGTAATTCAAAGTTCTAAGCTTTGCTTAGAAGGAAACAGTTTTTTTTTTGAAATTTAGATATTGATTTTCTTTGAATGAGTGAATGAAATGGAATCTTGAAAGTGAAAATTTGAATGAGTGAATGAAATGGAATCTTGAAAGTGAAAATTTGAATGAGTGAATGAAATGGAATCTTGAAAGTGGAAATTTGAATGAGTGAATGAAATGGAATCTTGAAAGTGGAAATTAATCCAGTTTCCATCATCGAAACTAAGCAAATAGACCCATTGTTAAAAACAACGTTTTTTTCAACTTTCTGTGGCAGTATAACACACACCCATGTGCAAAAACGCATTTTTGACATTGTATTTAAAAATCTACAGCAGTTAATGTACGAAATAAACGCCGGTACACTCTTTGTTTCGGTTTAGCGGCTATTGGGGAGGAAGTTTCAATCCTCAGTTAAAAAAAATATATTGTCTACCAGCCGGCCCTAGAAAATATGTATAATGGGACCATGAATATATACATAATATCGTGTAACTGAAGAATGTAGACGGGGAAGAAGACTGACCAAGGGGAAAAATATAATATTTCTTTGCAAAAGCTAAAAGCCCATTTTTATTTTGTTAAATAATTAAAAATTAAAATAAAACAAGGCACAGATGACATGTGCAAAAGGAAAAAAAATAGGCGAATCCCTACACACTTGTCATCGAAGATAATTCCAAGAAATGAATTATATTCTAGGAACTTCTAAATCTACCGCAAGCACCGCAAGGTTCTTACTTTTAACATAAGTTTGTTTGTCTTTGATCTACGACGCATAGTGTTCATATACCAGTGGCGTGTTGAGATTTCTTTTTCGAATTACCCAATTATACAAGGCAAAAAAGACCTTTCCGACTTTCTAAGAAAAGATATTACTTTTTCCCGTCGGAGATTAGGTGCTCTTTAAAATTCCAGACATTTTTTTTCTCACAGAAATGTGTCATTTGACAAAAATCTTTAATGGTGAAATACAGAACGCAAGTTTTTAAATCTAAAAATTCACGAAAATTGGGAAATATTCAGGGCACGTTTCTGCCGCGTGTGTGTTTACCGTGATACTGGTTGTGACAGGTAGTATTCTGCTATAAGACTTCGGGAATCCATCAAGACATAAAGGTGGAAAACGGGAAGTGGCTGGTAAAACTTGTTCAGCTCTCAAAACCTTGAAAGGCATAATTCTAGGAAGTCTGTTATTGGAAATGGGAGGTGAATCTTCATAATCTACAACGGAGGTTAATCTCGAATGGGTGTGGTTTTATTATTTAAAAAGGATACAGTATGAAATGTTAAATATTTTTCTGATCATAATTTTGATTTTTTGGGAAATCGTGAAAAGGTATCTTAGTAGGTAAATTTACCGTAAAAATTATCAATCGGTGTTGTCAAGCATTATACAATTTCGGTTTATCAGCATAAGCTATGGGAATTAAGAGTATGCAGTATCCATTTAATTATCATATAGTTGATAAAGACGCCATGCTCTTAGACACATTTTATTAAGTTAAAGTAATAAATTCTTTTGACTAAAGCGAAACCGGGTGGTGAAAATAGTAAGTAAAACTCACCAATATCATCTCTTGTGTAGTGTGAAAATAGAAAATCGGTAGTTACCTGTAACAAAACAAAAAAAATAACAATAAAAGCAATGTCTTATAAATAGCATGTTCCGGAGTAAAATATTAGACGTTAAATATAAAAATGTCTTGAATTAACACTTAATAAATATATATTTTCAATTCATTTCCAACATATTATTATTCAGAAAGAGCAGGGGAAGAGAAAGGTAGAGAAGTACCTGGTTAATCAGAAGTCGTCACCAAACACGGCCAAAGCCATTTCAAATAACTTTTTGATTCTAAATGGTGGTATCTAAATTCTAATTCTAAATTCCACCAAGGCGATACTTAGAGTATCCACCATACTGGAAAGTGCCGCAACTATTCTATGTATTATTTTAAATAAATAATAATACAATTTAATCAAATAAAATGTCTGTGCACATGCCGGATACAAACCCGCGACCTCTGGCTTGATAGTCGAGAGCCTCACCCTTCTACAACGGTAGCCGTCTTTTTAACAAAGAGATTCCAGATATTTGTTACATTTTTTTACAATTTTAATGCTAATGGGAATGGAAATTTAATGAAATAAGTAATATGTTAGCACTCGGGCTAATCCGGGTCGTAACCACCAGTTTAAGTATTAAAGTAGTGTTAAATCATATTAACCCGCTTTTCATTGATAGTTTAGTATGGTCGAGCACGCTGGAACGGAAATTTGATCTTTTTGACAATCCCCTCCTAGGAGTAATTCCAATATTGGCTGTCCCCTTTGGTATAAAGGACAACCTTTCAACGGGACATACAATACACATCTCTAGAGTATTGACTAGTACACACGGAAATCATAAAATCACCCCTGTTGTAGATTTTGTCACGATTTTGTAGCTTATTTCCACTCACAGTAATTAATAATGATTAATGTCGTTTATTTCCACTCACAGTAATTAATAATGATTAATGTCGTTTATTTCCACTCACAGTAATTAATAACGATTATGTTGCTTATTTCCACTCACAGCATTAATTGATAACGATTATGTTGCTTATTTCCCTGTCACAGTAATTAATAACTATGTTGATTATTTCCACTCACCGCAATTAAAAACGATTATGTTGCTTATTTCCACTCACAGCATTAATTGACAACTATTATGTTGCTTATTTTCACTCACAGTAATTAATAACTAAGTTGATTATTTCCACTCACCGTAATTAATAACGATTATGTTGCTTATTTCTACTCACAGCATTAATTGATAGCGATTATGTTGCTTATTTCCTTGTCACAGTAATTAATAACAGTTTTGGATTGATCGGTGAACTTAAAATGGTAAGACATTATTAATAAGTCAGTGGTAATTACTTATTGTGTTGTGACAATCAAATGTGTTTATGGATACGGTTTGACGTATTATTGCTTATGACATAAATGAAATATAATATATATATATATATATTTATTCAAAAAAAACAGTTTTTAACATAAAAAAAACGTACTCTGCACATCTCACTAGGGCATTCCTGTATCAATGTGTGCAGCTTTACAATTACATAATTTAAAACAATACATACATGTAAACTTAATATAATAATAACATTAAATTTAAACCTAAAAAAGAAAAGTTTATGACACGGTCGTTTCGTGACCGGTAGACAAAAATAAACAAAATTATATGTATATATACTTTTACAATTCGAAAAATGATGATTTTTTCAATAACTTTTGAACTATTATCGTAAAAAGTGAAAATAAAGTTGTGCAATTTCCCATTGCAGAAGTTTTTTTCGGTGGTTTATTTTTGTAACGATAAATCATTTAATATTTTTATATACGCATTTAAAAAAATAATCAGTTATTTCATCACCAGAAAATTAGTTGTCTATTAGATTTGAGGCAATATAATAATAATAACATGGCATTTATATAGCGCAGTTTAGTGTCATTTCACTTCAAGTACGTTTTACTACAACAAACTTAAAAATGGTAATTTAGTATTAGTGGCCATGTTCTTAAAATTATTCCTAGTGTACCTTACCCAATACAGATATAATAAAATATCACAAAATAAAAAGTTTATACAAAGCGATGAAAAAACAAAAAATAACAATAACAGCAGGACTGGACAAAACAAGAACATTAAAACTAAAACATTATCGGAAATGAGAATCTTAATGCAAAACCAAAAATTGTTTTTGGTTTGAATATGTTATCACTTAGAAAAATTACGGATACTGTAAAATAAAATACTGCCAGTAGAATACATCTTGGCCTTTGAAACAGTGGAGATTTTTTTATAATTATATTTATAAGCCCTCAAAAAATAAAGTATTAAGTCTGTAAAAACTGATTTTAAAATCAAAATCTCCTAACGAACCCCTTTTCGTGTATATACGTATTGTATAATGTGGCAAATTAAGTTACTTAGAAAATAATCTGATAAAAATAAGAAAATGAAACATGCTTTTTGGATTTAAAAGTTATAATATAATAACGCCGTTTCCCCTCAGGGGTAGGATAGGAGGATAGAGCGCCATTGTACTTTGTCTTGGAACGCACTCCTTGGTTCATTCTCATTCTTGTATTGTCTGATTATTCTGTTATTACTTTTAAAATATTTTGCTAAGCCTTAAAACGTACTTACGTACGTAGTAAAATTTTGACTTGAAAACTTACATTATTATTTATTTTAATTCTTGTCGTTGCTCGATTAAAGTGTTTGTCATATAAATATTTTCTTTACACTCCTTTCTTCTGTCGGCCGCTCTAAATGACCAACCGATCTAAGCGTCGTTACCAATCTCAACCATTACGCTTACATCAGACAAGCATTTGTAACACGGACATGCACAGCTTAATAAAAAGTACGCCTTAGAGATCTCATTTCCACAGTATTCAGTCTACTATTATCCTGCGTCCGCTAAATAATATATCTTTACGGATAAATACGGTTAAAGTAAATAATCGGGAAGCACGGAGCTGGAAAAATGCCAAGGAAGGTGTAGTGAGCTCTTGCCGCCAGTTGACAGGCACACAACTTTACACATTGAAATAAATGCTTTCCAATCCGGCTGTAAGCTATTTGTACCTTTAACTACCCAACAATAGCCTTTTTTCTATTTTGTATTTTTTACTTTAAGTTTTTAGGTTAATTTATCAGGCATCCAATAATGAGTGAGGATATCATAAAAAAGTACACGAATCAGAAATGTCGGTTTTCACAGCACACGGAGGAGTAAAGAGTAGAGGAGACTTCTCCATCATTGAAATTGGAATGGGAGTCACGATCCTCAGCAAGAAGTAAACCACTATACAAGAAGTCTGGATGAAGGCCTCCCTGTGCGTGCTTAATCATACTAGTCATTTTTTGTCACCAACCGTAGAAACAGATTTTGTTGGTAGAAACTGTCGCCAATATTGCGTGGCAGGTTGGATCGAGAGAGACTGGTTGAGGGATACCTTTTGACCTCTGTAGCACGACTCTTTCGGAACATCGCCCTGCACCACAGTGGGAGGAATGGATTCATACGTCCGTCACTCTTGGACATCCTTACTCCCAGATTCCAACCCACCCCTCATAACTTTGTCATTCCCAGAACTCTCCCTCCTTTCCTAAAAAGATCCTCCACATAGCATCCCTGAAGATGACACAGACTCTGAGGGGAATTATTTTCCTCGAGGTCAAATATATACAGCTTAAAATGGTAAACATTGAACTGCGTTGGTTTTATTTAGTTGTAACTCGATTAAATAAAGCAGGGACCACCACCACAGTCTCACGGGTAATTTTCCCGTTTGATTAAAGATCAAAACCGTAAAATTAAGCTTATTTTGGTTTTCACTACCGTCATGGTGTGACATCCTATCATAGAATTTGGCCTTCTCCATAAATTTTCTCTCCCGCTCAGGTCCCTTGTCATTCCTACCAGGTAAGTATGGTATGTTTATTATGTGCCTGTACAAAAAAATGTATTATATATTTGTACAGCGACCTTGAGGTGATTTCAAAAAAAAAACGGCGCTATCTTCCAAATATTATCTGATAGTATTATTACACTAACGTCTGGACGATCCTCTGATTGGTCGAATTCAAATCGTATGTTTCGGGTAAATCCCGAATAGGGGGTCTGCAGTCAAAATTCGACCTCTCTGCCCCCCAATTTTAACCAACCGTAAGGTTCATTTCGGTTTGCAGGCGACCGGATCCAAAAAAATAAGACTTTAAAATTAAGACCCGATTTCAAACTGAAACAGGATCGCCTCATATAATAAAAGATTTCTTAAAAAACATCGTTTCTGCTCATATAATATAATGTATAAAAGATAAAATATGTTTTAGAAAGTTTTTAATCTATTGGATTAATTACATTACAATTAAAATTATCCACAATTACATGATTATGTTTGACGTTTATAAAAAATCACGCGTTTCTTGAATATGGCCGATACGCACGTCGGCTATAGATGGCCGACAGAGCGCACCTCTGGCGGTATAAGAACGAACCAAATGACTCTCGCGAATATTTAAATATGCAGCTAACAATACACATGCAAAATTACTTGACCATTAACAAGCGTTTGATAAGAAGATTTCTTCTGGATGCTTATCGAAGCTTAAAACACAAATAACTTTTTTTACATCACTTTATTATATACAACCTCTACATGTTACATGAACGAAGTTCACCTCATCAGGAGTATAAACTGAAGTCAAAAATTAAATATAGATTACAATTGAAAAGGAGAAGTGGAAGTAGGGGGGAGGGGTAAGAGTGGGCGGAGTTTATCTGTATTAATAATTACCATATCGTTAGACGGGAAAGACCAGTTGAGTGGGAAAATATTTAAAATAGGGTTTATATCTTTTTTTGCTTACTAATTATATTTGATTTTATATTGACATGTTTTCTAATTTCAAAATTATTTATTTGCGATGCTTTATATCCTGAGTGAAGTATATTAAGACCTGAATTTTTATCGAAAGTGTGATCATTATTCAAAAGATGATTTGCAAACTCAGATTCACTATTTCCATTTAGAGCCCTGAGATGTTCTTTAGTTCTGACTTCAAAGTTTTTATTGGTTCTACCTTTGTAAAAGAAAAAATATTAGTTATTATTATTATTCGACTGCAGCCCTCCGACCTTTCCAATACGGTTTTGTATAAACTTACTGAGACTGAATTAAAAAAAAAACTTAACCTAAAGAAAAACATATTGTGATCCACTTTAGGACAAATACATTACGCACAATAATTGCAAATCTTTTCAGCTATAGAAACTAAAACCGAAATAAAATGCCAAGGAATTACAGTAAGCCAATACCTAAAATAATGGTAACCACACATAAACACATTCAAACCCAGAGTGATAAAACTAATATATCTACATGTTTAGGTATCTAAGACATAATCGAAATAAAAAGTTACTTAGAATTACGTATTTGGCCTTATGCCAATTGATGATACAATATGGAATTATAAGATGGAGTGGAACTTAAAAAAAATCGCACACATTCACTTTACATTGCACACAAGTTAATAATAAAAACTTTTTTTCTTTAATACAAAATATGCCGAATATTACTCATACGCAGTGGCGGCTCATGATTTTTGGGTGTACTAGACTGTTAATATTACAAAAATGGCATTATTGATATTGTTGTAGCTGACAACATATAATAATCAGAAAAAGTGTCATAGAATTAGCCCCTCTGGCAAAGTTTCAATTAGAGCCACTAAACATCGACAGCCAGAAATCATGTTATTTTAATATTAGCATGATTAACACATGATTAGCATGATTAACACATATGATTAACTGATTTCAGCCGATACTCCCCTTGCCCAGGTGAAGATCAATGAGCTTGGAGCTTGGTTCGGCAGGCGCCAGAAGTCTCCTCAGGCTATTGTGGGAGCCGTCAGCCGAGGTAATATTCAGCCACGATTCGTATGGTTAAACTTATACCCATGACTACCATTCTAAATACACTACAACATATTCAATTTAATTACATTTACAACAAGAAACAACTATTTCAGTTATCGGAGATGGAACATAGTGCAATTTACACCGCCACAAATATAAGTTGACGAAAAAGGAGGGCACTGTGGTCTATGACATTACAATAATGAGTAGGTGTAGTTCCCAGATTAAAATATTAAGAACAAAGTGTTGATTCAGGCTTACGTCACCTCCAATTTATATTTTTTGTAGCTCTGTATTAGCTTTTTCGTTAAAAACAAAATTGATATTTTACGCCTTTAGTATGGCCAGTTAAAAATGTAGATACAAAACTTAAAATTTGAGTCAAAACTTTAAACAGCTCTGATTAAAAGTTACCAATTTGCACATCCAACTTCCAGAACTTCCTCTCCTTTATTTTCCTAAAGAAAAAACCTGCACACAACATCCCCAAAGATGACATAGATCATGAGGGAAATTTGAGGAGGTTTAAACACATAGTTTAATTTGTCATTTTATAACACAAATTAAACCGTGTGTTGCTCGGAAATACAAAGATTTATTTTTAATTTCACATTTAGTAAAATACTAATTAAATTATCGTAACGTTACCAACATTACCTTAAATACAAAGAAACGATATTTAAAGTTTATTTGTCGATCTTTTTATATTAAACAAATGAAATATTTCAATCACTCAAATGTCAGGCACATAGCAAGTAAACAATAATGCTGTTTAATGTGTAACCAAGACAACACATCAATGACATTTGAAAAGTGCATAAAATAAAAATTCATAATTCAAACACAAATGAATCCTACGCATTTCTATGTAGGTACTTATTAGTACTTATTCCTTTACATATATATATGTCAGCTGTGACAGGTAAAAGCATGCTGGTGGGGTACAGCTAGTAATGAAAATAAAGATACAAAAACTCCAAAAACAAAAAGCAACGCACCATTTGAATCCAAACAAATTTTGTTGCTAACTGTCAGTTAGGAAAAAAATGTCAGTTGAACAAGGTTCAAAGGAACGTTAGAACTTAGTAAAATGAAATATTGTGTCCCTTGCTGGTCGAACAATGTTCTGACTTCACAAGTAGGTATGTTCTAGAATCTAAAATATATGTTATGACAACTGTTGTTTCGAAATTTCACTTTTTTACATAAAGATTTTCAAGAAATCCGTGAGGCGCACGGCGAAAGTACTTTTTTCTTTTAATCGTCAGAATTTATATAAATATAGAAGATGAACCCTTTTTATAGTATAAAAATACTGCTAATTAATTACATTATAATACCGATATATATGTTTTATTAATGGTGTTATACGTTTGAAAGCGTGATTTTAAATGTTTCTCACGCTAACTTGACAACGTTTAAGTTTAAACGTTTATTCTGACTTCAGTTAATCCCATTGAAGTCATTCAAGTATCATCGAATTGAAACGCGGCTGTGAAGAGATTTCACTAACGAACCCCTGAACTCTCTTTAAGACCTTCCCGTAATGTGTGTACGAGGACGAGTGAGGTTCGATGGATATCCCGGAAATGTTCAATTGAAATTAAAGCCCTTTAACTAGAGACATTTCAAAAAACCTTGCTGAAATTAAATCTTAGAAGTACATCGTTGGTTCCAATTACTAAATAAAATACCCTAAGAGGTTGATTCGTTAATCTTTCCAGCGAGTTAGATTTTGAGTTAAAGTGAATTTAAATGACTAAACTATGAAACTTTTACTTCACCAAAACTTCTAGGAACACTTAACTAATCTGCTAAGAACGTTAAAAGTTATTATCGTTGTAGCGTTAGGTGCCTTTATCGTTATTAGCGTTATTCGCGTTATTTGCGTTATTCATCGTAAATCGGTTATTGGCGTTATTATAATATCTTTGCGTTATACCGTTATAGGCGTTATTTAATATAATTCTACCTAATTTTCAAAAACGCTTACGTGTTCACACCCTGCTTTACGTATTTACAAATCTTCGGATAGGCAAATACATTTACGGTTATTTAAAAATATATATCCTTTTTCACTTTTTTCCTGTTTATTTAAATTTCTTGCATCAATTGTAAATCACTGTGGCCTAAATCACAAATCAATCTAGAAACGCGTATTCACTCCTGTTTCCCTTTTACACTCCTTGCAACAACCTATTAATCAAAAACTTACAAGCATTTAATTATAAAGATTTATTGAAGTAAACTGAGTCATTATCCTTAACCAGAATACTCCTTAACCTTAAGTTTACCATATCAAATAGTTATTTTTACGTAGCAAGCAAGCAAGTTAACAAGCGGATAAAAATAAAATTGTTATTAAGTACAACATTCCTTACGAAAGGGATTTCAAAACTAAACCCTGGTACTACTGTGTGTATACTGTGTGTGTGTGTATGTGTGTGTATCTCAAGTAAATTGGAAAGCTTTGGGTAAACAAAGCATTCACTGCTTCGTCTAATCCCTAAAGGTCGACTTATTTTACAGAGATTAAGAAAAATCTAATTTGATCTTATAAACCCGTTGATTGCTTTGTTTGAAACACAAACCCTATTGTAGGATGGTTCAACAAAGCCAGAAGCTTTTTGTTACTCTAAAGCGGGGATCTTCTTCGACTGTTTCCACAAACAATACCACAAACATTGCTACAAACATTAGCGCAAACATTTTTGTTTTTGTGTACATTTCATCTCCCCCCATTGTTGAATAATTGGGGTACGGTGGGCGTGGCCATAGACATTTGGTAAGATGTCTGAGACGTGTGTGCTCCCAGTTTTTCGCGGTCAACAATCAAGATGGATTTTGACGAGGAAGAAGTTTTAGCGATCGCAGAAATTATTGAACAAGGGAGGAAACACAGATTTCGGGTTCAACCTCGAAATTTGAATTTATATATAAAATAGGAGACAAAATAGTTGGTTTAGGTAATTTCTTCCACGTCTCGGAATCTGATTTCTAAGAATTATTTTTAATATTCGGCCAGACATTAAAAGAAACCAAAGTGACGAAGTGACGTCACATTAAGATTTCTCGCAACTGGGGATGCATATACAATCCTAATGTACCACTTGAGAATCACTAAACAGAAATCTCTAAAAAATTGATCCGGAGGTTCGTTGGGCTCTCTATCAAAGACTTTATTTGAAGGTGAGTTTTATGATAGAAACAATCATCCATTACAATATTATTTACATTTCATTAAACTCATAACTCATAAATATTAAGCTCGCTCAGTGCACATAACCGCAAAAACTAGTACGATTTACGCTTCGTGACAGACCGCCCCGCGCGGTGGTTGTCAACACATGAAAAATCACCTCCCTTGCTTTTCCCGTTTCGAATGCGCCGATAATGTTTTCCATCGGACACGGAAAATGTGGATGTAAACGCCCCATTTTAGAATGTTTTAGCCAATTTTTGTGAAAATGTTTGTGGAAGCGGTCGCAGGATAGCCGCTAAACTCATGGAGACAGTTGGTTCAACTCAAAAGTTATTCATAAGTGAGTAAAAGAAAACCAGTTAGATCGTTTATCCCCTTCGCTTTAAAAAAACAAAGACTTGTGTGAAAAGTGTGACGTGTGACTTTAATTATTTTATATTATGGCAATAGAGTCAAAGACAAAATATTTAAAACTAACTGTAACATGTCGATTACTTTATGTAAAATATAGACTCCAGTATAAGTCAGCCGGAAAAGTAACAACTAGTCTTGGTAAAAAGTACTCATTTAGGAGCTACTTAGCTTAACTTAATATACCTATATTGAGCGTGATCCAAATGAGTTTTTACACAGTTGTTGATTGGTTTATAATACTCGAACTAAGCTAAGAAGTATCTATAGGTATTTAGTATAAGCTAAAAGTTATGTTACTCGAAATGGAATAGATCGGAGGTAAGAATAAATTAAACTGTGTTTACAGGGTTCCATTCAGTCCAATAGATAATAAACCAAAAAATCAAACAAATTGCTGGACTCAAAAACAAGATAATTAGTTAGAATCAACACGTTGAATTCAGAGTAATCCAGCTGGAACTTATAAGCCCGTTGATTGCGTTGTTTGCAACATATGCCCTCGTGTGTCTTGAAGTACAAGTACAAGCAAAACTAAAATTCCCACACTAACTGTAACGCAAAATGAAGCTTATTAGATAAACTCAACATGAATTCTCAGTAATTCACACTAACAACTTCACTTCGGGTTAATTACCGACTCATTCAGAATAAAGCTTGCCCCCTTAACTGCCTAGTATGAAAGGGTTATTAGCATTTGGTCATTACATCCCTTTAAACATTAAACAAATTGAATACAGTTAAATGACGTTACTTGACGTTGAAACGTGGACCAATTAAGCGCCCTTGTGTGAGAGGGTGAGTGGTGTAGAGATACTTTAGGATTTTTTTTTCATGTTAGACATCAAATGGCACCGTTTCCAATTTTACCACAGGAGATAATTATTAGAATTTCCTTAAAAATAAACTTATATTTAAAAAACGAGGTTTTTATGCAAATCACAAAGGACAACAAATTATTATAAGCAATAATTATTAGCCTGAAACACAAACAAAAATGGGGTTCAATTCCCGTCGGCGGCATTTTTTTTCTGAAGATATTTTCAATTTATATTTGTGTTTCAGGGAAATAATTATTGCTTATAATAATTTGTTATCCTTTGTGGTTTGCGTAAAAACCTTGTCTTGTAAACATAAGTTTCCCAAATAATAAAATAAATAAAAAATATTGGGCAAGTTAAAATATTTCACCATCAAATTAAGATGTAATATATCTCTGAGAAATGAAATACCTTTCATACAAAAAAAAAGTTAGTTGTTTTCTGGTAAAAATAATCAAAAAGCAATTAGCGGTTAAAAATAGGCCGACGTAGCTCAGTGGTTCCGTACACCTGATCGGCAATTAGAAGGTGCAGGTTCAATTCCCGTCAGCGGCAATTTTTTGTTTCGGAAGATTTTTTCAATATAATATATTTGTTTTTCAGGGTAATAAGTAATACCTACTTATGATAATTAATTATTGTTTTATTTTAAACACAATTTTGCCGATAATATTTTAAAACAATGATGAAAATTTACCGAAACAAATACGAAAAAAGTGGAGAAATATAAAATATATAAAAATTGTTAAATTTAATGTGCAAGTAGAGGTCAATTTATTCTCATCGCACGTTGTGGATATATTATGTACCGATATTTCCGAGAGCTTATTTTTGTGAGAAAGAGTCACAAGATAATGATAACGATATTTGGTACACCGAGAGCTGATGTTTTATGTGATGCAAATTGAATTTAAAATTAAAATTTGAAAGTAACGCATGCGTATTTATTTATTTATTTTAATATCAACGGTATAAAATATACCATTTACAGTAAATTATAAACAGTGGCATCAGAAAATATACTATTAACAGAAACTCTAGATGGATATTGCCTCAGCACGGGCAAGCCACCCAGTGAGGCCTACATTACTGGAAAACTTAAAATGTAAAAAATATTGTACCAAATAAAAAATAAAAAAAAAGTTAGAGATGCAAGTACATGCAAAACTTATAGGTAGAATAGGTTAGATTAGTATTGATTGAAATATATGATAGTATAGATACATGATATAGTATATTGCAATAGCTAAAATGTATGCATTTCTTTTCAGATTTTGGTTGAAAGTAGGTAAGTGCCAATCAAGCTGTTGGTTCACCGTATTGACTATTATTATTGACCCAAGTTTCCTCAGTTGGCCCAGGCAGTTCATTTTATATATATATTTATTTGACTTTTTACATAAGTATGAGTAGAATTATATTTTATTGGTCATGATTTAAAAGATATTAAAGCCTTTTTGTATCTAGCTTCTGTGCAGTCAAACAGATCCGCTACATCTGCGTACCTATTACTAATTTCATGTAATCTAGGTACAAGCGAGTGTTTGAAATGTTCAGTCTTAGAATTGTTACAATTAAACAGGGTATTAACAGTGCATAAAATTAAAATAAAAACTTATTTTTTCTTTCGCTATATTTTGACTTTTCGACACATGTTACGTTGACAGACATTCAAAGTAATACCATTTACTCCAAATTCACTTTCCTAATAGTAGCTGAATGAATGTGTACGTAATAAAACGTTCACTGTGGGCGCCGTGCGCCCCCGGAGCTAGAGCAACTGCACAGTAAAACTTTCCTATCAAGATTTCACGTTCAAGCCAAACTGTTACGCTTCTTTTGTGGACGCGACCCGTATTTCCACAAGACGTATAATATTTTCTTTAGAGCACATAGATAATTTTCTGGACATAATGCCACCCATTGTGGCGCGGCGCGTATCTCCGGCGGAGTAGTACAATATACGAAAAGCAGGGGACTCAAATTTTTATTTGGAAGGGGCGCAAGTTTTTATATATTTTATTATGTTTTATGTGATTACCGCACAAGTCCCAACTGCTAACAACCTCCATAATTTGGGGCTGTGGGAACTGTGGAGGGGAAGGAAGAGGAGAAGATGAGGAGGTGGGGAAATATCTAGTTATTCGGATTTGGTCACCAAACGGCTAAAGCCATTTCGATTTTGAATGGTGATCTTTCGTCTGTGTGATCTACCACTATCTGGAATCTGGAATGTGTCATAAATATATTACATTACAACGAGTAGAAACAATAAGAGATCTTGGAGTAATACTAGATTCTAAAATGTTATTTAGGGATCATATTGAAAATATTCTAAAAAAAGCTTATAAGCAATTGGGTTTCATTATTCGCATTACAAAGCCTTTTACGGTAGCAGACACCCTAATTCTGTTATATATGTCATATGTATGGTCACAACTAGAATTCGCCTTAGTAATTTGGAATCCTCAATATCAAACATATATTGATCGCATTGAAAATATTCAGAACAAATTTATGAAACACCTATCGTATCGTTTTAGTGACCATCGATTTGTCCCTCTCACTTTATATAAACGCAGAAAAATCTCTGATGCATTATTCTTACACAAAATCGTGAACTGCCTTGTTGATTCATCATATCTGTTAGAAAGGATTGCATTTCGTTGCCCTAAGCAAAACACCAGATCGAACGATTTATTTAGAATACCACATTGTAAATCCAAATACGCGCAAAACTCTGTATAATAGTACGTATCTGTGAAACTCACAATGCCTTACGAGATGTAGACATGATCAACCATAACTTAATATCATATAAAATTCAGCTTAATAAATTAATAAATTAAAATACTTTTATTTTATTCGATTTTTTTGTTGTGAAAATTATATTATTATCACCCGTAGTGAATAGTATAGCTATGCGAAAAGTTGTATTTTTTCTTTTTGTTTTTAATTTTATGTATTTCTATATTATGTTTATTGTTTTGCCATTTAATATGTTGTGTAGGTAAAAAATACTAAATCAACATTTAACTCAATGGAACCTAATTGGTCTAGAACATATGAATATTTATTGTTATAATTTTTTACTATACGACTGTTTGCTTCCTAAATAAAAAAAATTAGTTTGTATGAATTAAATGTAAAATAACACAGTGCACTTGAGCCATGAACACGAAGGCCGTCGAAAACGGCCGCCTTACAATATTTTTTTAAATTCGGTTGTGATCCTGGCATTCTGAAGTTCGGCAAGCCAATTCACTTTAGGAGAGGTTCTCGTGATATCCATAATTACGATAATGTTTTGAGACTCAAGGCAGTGGGAAGGAAGAAGATGGGAAGGGTGAAGGTAGGGAAACACATAAGAAGAATTTTATTGAAAACAAATGACAGAAACGTAACCTTGTAAATAACATTATCATTGACGTTGCATTTTGTCTAGGTACATATCTCTCACAGCAAACTATTAAAAAAATATTTATTAACTATTGACAAAAGCACGAGGGATGTTGATGATTTTCCAATTATTTGTAAGCTAGTAGGGAACTTAGAGGTAATTTATCAATTAATCAGTGGTTGATGACAAAAAATGGAGCATAGGAAAAAAAGTGTTAAGAACCCCTGAAGAAGAATATTGTTGGGTTGATCCAGTAACATTTCTGGTGGAAAAATTACACCCCAACAATAATGTGGTTCTTTTCTTCTTATCTGGCCGATCGAAAGAAGGGCAGCACGTGAATAGGAAGGTAAATCACTACATTTGGGTCAATAAATCAATTCAATTACTATCACCGACTTGGCATAAAAGACCTCGTCCAGCAAATAATCTTTTTCAAATTAAATAATACGGCTTCCTAACAATAGCGTTCATTTAATTGAATAAGTACAAGAAGGAGGGTAAAGCCGACTATTCGTAACAAGCGTGGCAAGACGGCACGACGCTCTTTCATGGAAACGGAAACAAGGAACAACGCCTCATTCAGCCAGAACTCCAACACTCTAAGCGATATATTTGCTTTTATTCTCACTAAAATTGGCGAATTGAATGACGAATTTTTAATTTGCAATAAATTTATTTTTGCGTGGCTAATAATAATAAAATATATAAAAAAATATAATAAAAATAATTAATTATTTTACTATCAAAAATTTGAAGGCTTGTTTACTTTCATTTTCACTTCATTCGAAAAAAATCGTTTCTGTGAGGTAATTATTGTATAATTTTTTTTTCCACCTGTCCAAAGCACTGAAGATATTTTCGACACGGAACTCATAAAAAGGAAGCGCCTATTCACCGAGAATTATTTCCCTCTGTATATTTAGGCCGTGTTTGAGTTTGTTACACAGAATCGAATATCAAATATTCAGCGAAGATGGAAAAAGGAAAGACAGATCCCGGAATTTGACCGTGTTTTTCAAATCACTTGGGCTTGAAGTGATGAATGTCCCTAAGCTATTTGACAGGAAGAGCTGAGCTTCTTTAGAAACCCCGGATAAAATACACTTGTGATTCCGGTTTTTATTAGTTTTTTTAGAATCCCACCATTTTCCAACGTATATCCACTCAAAACCAATCACAGCCTTTTTTGAAAGCTTTTTTTCCAATTACAAGATCTCTTTTATATTGTTTTCTTTAGATATGTTTGAACTCGTTAACTTTACAGTTTGATGTTTAATCACATAAAATAAAGAATTTAAACCCCCTTTGGACCACTCAATCCGTTTGTTCAACCATTGTGTCAACCGTTGAGTATTTCGCACAGACGACGCGATTGTCAATTTTGTCAGTTACAGTTACTTTGAGGAATACATGCAACACACCTACTTTATGTATTAAAGAAAATATGCTACTACTTCAGATACAAAAAAAACTGAAAAATGCGATCGCTCGAGTAGCATCACTAAAAATCAACGCAAAAGGAAAAAGATAAACATGGGAAAAATGGTTCATGGAACAAAAAAAAAACAGTTTCAACGATGCTACTAAAATAATAAATATTTAACAATTATTTTACAAGCAATAATTATTCGCCTGAAACACTCATCCACATTGAAAAATCTCCTGATAAAAGATACATGACGCCAGTTCGAGTCCCGTTGGCGTCATGTATCTTTTATCAGGAGATTTTTCAATGTGGATGAGTGTTTCAGGCGAATAATTATTGCTTGTAAAATAATTGTTACCCTTTATGCTATGCATAAAAAATCTTGTCTTAAACATTAGTTTACCAAAAAAATAATAATTAATAAATATTTAGTTTTCACGGTTTCATTTTTTTTTTTTTTTTTTTTTTTACTTTATTTATTTTCATTTCTTTACATATATTATACATATTAATAGATAGTATATAATAACATAATATATAATACAAAATAGTATACACAATAAATGAAAACCCACTAAGGCACTGCCTGAGTGTGGGTAATATAAAATGATTACTATATTTCAAGTACCTAAAGTATAATATACATTAGAAGAAAAAGTTTTTTTTTTATTATAGTTATTATAAAAAGTAAAGAGAAAACATTATGTACAATAGTTTATAAAGTTTCAGCAAGTGAGTTGTAGAAAGGATCAATAAATTTATAATAAAAGCGTTTCAATATCTGCGTCATTCAGCCATAATTTTACCTCTTTGATATATTCTATCTTTTTATTTATCATTTGAGTTTGTAGTGGTAGAAGGTTAAATGTACGAGGACCAATGAAACTGCTATGTGTCTGCATTAATTTAGTATTGGTTTGGGGGGTGTAAAATATATTATTTGTTCTTATACTCATTCTGTTTTCATTTATTTTGAAATTATTTTTGTTTTTAAATAAATATTTCATAGTTTGTAATATAAATAATTTACGAATGTTAAATAATTTAGATTCCTTGTATAATAGGTCGGTCGAGAATGTTTTATTTTTGTTATATATGACTTTAATTATGTGTTTTTGAATTATTTGTAGAGGCTTAATAAATGTATCAGGTGCACCACCCCATCCTATTATGCCATAAGTGATTGCAGATTGCACCAGGGAGAAGTAGATCATTTTCAATTTTTCAGCGTTTAAAATTTCCTTGAGTCTATAAAATATGTAGGTAAGATATCTTAGTTTAGAAGTGGTTTGATTAATATGTGATTTCCAATTAAGATTAATATCTATTGATACTCCTAAATATTTTATATTTTTGACATTAGCGAGTTCGTTGCACAGGAAGCACATTTCTTGATTGCAAGTTGTATTATGGATTCTAATTTTAAGGTTTTCTTTTGGTTTGTTTCTTATGTTTTTATAAAAAGGTAAGTAAAATGTTTTGCTGTAGTTTAAGACAAGTTTGTTGTATTTTAACCATTTTGAAACAAGTGAAATACATACAGTTGCTTTCGAAAAAGTTTCTGTCCAATTATTACCATTCACTATTATTGCCGTGTCGTCGGCGTAAGAAACAATTTTCGGCATCATTCGTTGCATCCTTTTAACTGCTCCAAAGGATTCAGAAGAGTTTCGTTTCTAGCACCTCTATCAGAGTAGAACTTGCTTGTAGTATCCTATACATGCAGCATACCTCCTACTTTACGTATTTAAAAAAATATGCTACTATTTCAGATATCAAAAAAACTCGGCTCTCTATGCAGCCTGATTAAAGTCTGCCTGAGACAATTCAATTTGGTTGGGTGGTTGGACGGTGAGGTTAGATAAAGTAATGTAAGGTTATGTAAGGTTAGGTAAGGTTGTATGGATTTGTAGTATCTGCCGTGGGTACCTTGCTTGTTACACACAAGGTTTCTCCTAATTCTTTTTTTTTATAAATATTCCTTATCCTTCACAGGATTTCTTTAATTTCCATCTATTTCATTTATTTCTTTAATTCTTTTGTTGATTTTTTCTAAGTACGCTATGTATATTTCGCTTGTTTTTTTTCCGTTTCCATATGTCGGTCCTATTCTCTTCAGTGATTCCATGGTTTTCTAGTTTGTAATTTAATTTATATCTGTCTACATTAAAAATTGTACATTTTTCTAAAAGATGGGTACTGTCCTGAATAGAAGTTTTGTCACACGGGCATTTGTCATCGTCTATTATCTTGAAGCGTTTCAGGTATTCTTTGAAGCATCCATGTCCTGTCAGCATCTGTGTCGCATGGAAGCTATTTTCCGCGTGTTTTCTCTTTTGAATTGCTGCGTAAATATCTGGGAAGTATTTCTTAGTTATTCTGCCCGTGCTTTCTTCCATATATCTGATATTCCATTTTTCTTCCGTCTCTTTCTTTAATGTTATTTTAGTGAAACTTGGAGGTACCTTACTGTAGTCTGGACACTTTTTCAGTAATCTCCCCTTCTTTGCTGCCGCGTCTGCTTTTTCATTTCCCTCTAAGCCTTTGTGGGCTCTAACCCATTGAAATTTTACCCGGTTGTTATTTTCACGGCATGTTTCTAATTTTCCCAAGCACTCTCTTGCTATATCGTTCGTAGTTCTCTCGTCCCTTAATGTTTCTAGTGATGATTTGCTGTCTGAGTTTATAGTTATATCTTTATCTATTATTCCCTTCCTTTGAACCCATTCTATGGCTTTTTGAATTGCTAACATTTCTGCTTGGTAAACGGTGCAGTAGTCTTCTAATTTAAATGATTTTGACACCCAATCTTTCCCATTTACTTTTATGACTACTCCTGCGCCCACTTTACCGTCCTGTTTGCTTCCGTCTGTATAAATTTGTATGGGATCCTCGTTAATTTTATTTCCATTTTCTAACTCGATTTTTATATTTTCTTTCACTGTTTTCCCTGGATGTGGTAGTTCATTTATACAGCATGTGGTCATTATTTCCCTGTCAGCTGGTAAGAAGTGAGCGGGTATTCCTCTTCTGTTTATTCTGTAGATATTTTTAATTTCGGATATTTTTAGATCTATTGGTGGTGTTCCTGCTAAGGCTAAAGCTGAGGTGGTGGAGATTGTTCTATACCCCTTACAAATTCTTATTGCGTATTGACGTTGAATACTTTCTAGTTTTTTCCTATTTTTTACTCTTTTACACGTATCTCCCCAGACCCCTGATCCGTACGTAAATATCGGCACGATTGCCCCGTCGTATATTGTCTTTACAATTTCTGGTGATAGTCCCCACGTCGGTTTTGCCGCTCTGCATAAGGCTTTAAAGATGGTCGAGGTTTTACCGCAAATATATTCTATGTGTTTGTCCCATCTAAGCTTGTTATCGATTACCATACCCAAAATTTTTATTTCCTTTACTGGATTTATCTCCTTTCCGTTCATGTTGACGTTTATGCCTTTTTCCCGAGACTTGCTCATTACCATGATTTGTGTTTTTTTTTCCGAGAATTCTAATTTTACTTTTTTCCCCCAATTGCTCACCTTTTCTAAAGCTTTTTCCGCCGTTTCTTTTGCGGTTTGTATATTTTCCCGTTCACAATTAAAAGTACATCATCAGCGTAGGCTTGGATGTAGACATCTGTACCGAGGTCCATTTGAAGGAGTTCGTCCAGCGAAACATTCCAGAAGATTGGCCCGCCAATCGATCCTTGAATACAACCTTTAGAAACACATTTCTCACTTGAGTGGTTTCCGTGCCTTATTCTAACTTTCCTGTCTTCTGTATAGCTTCTTACTAAGGCAACCAGGCTGGAAGGACATTTTTTTTCTATGAGTTGTTTTAACAATTGTGGCCACCATGCATTATCGAAAGCTCCTTTAATATCGAGCGATATGACGATTACTTCGTCAGTCTTTCTTTCCATTTTACTTTTAATGACTTCCACTGCATCGTACATTGCGTCTTCTGCTGACTTTTGTGAGGTGAATCCGTATTGTTTTGGGCTTAGTTTCTTCCCTTTGCCAAGGTTCCATTTTATTCTGTCAACCAGGATTTTTTCAAATAATTTCCCTAGAACCGGGAGAAGTCCAATCGGCCTGTAGTTTTCAAGACTGCTGTAGTTGTTCTTTCCTGGTTTGGGTATGATGATTATGTTTGCTTCCTTCCATATTTTTGGGAAATATCCTGTGTCAAAACATTTCTGGAACATTTTTGTCATTATTTCTGGGAAGCTATCATTGAAGCAGGTTATAATATCAGAAGTGATCCCATCTGCCCCAGGGCACTTCTTCGGGTCCATCGATCTGAGGGCGTTTTTTACCTCTTCTTTTGAGATTTGTGGTTCTTGGTCGACTGTTGTCTCTTGCGTTGCTTTTATTCTTATTTCTATTTGTTCCGGTGTTTCATTTATCACATTGTCATCTGGAAAGAAGTGTTGAAGAATTTCCTTGGCAGTATCTTCAGGGTTATTGTTTTTAAAAGTTGATGTTGGCGCTCTGTTTGGTGGGTTCGTGAGGACTCTATAGATGTTAGACCAGGTTGTTTCCTTCGTTTGCTTTTGGCAGAAGTCTTTCCAGCTACTGGTTTTTGACTCTCTTAACTCATTTTTAAATTTTTCTTTGGCTTCCAGGTATTTGGGTAACGTCACCTCAGATCTTCTTTGTCCGCATGAATTCTGAAGTTTTCTTTTTGCAGAGACCAGCTCCGATTTTAAAAGTGTAAGTGAGTCAGACCACCAGGTTAGGTAAGGTTAGGTAAGGTTAGATAAGGTTAGGTAAGGTTAGGTAAGGTTAGGTTAGGTAAGGTTAGGTAAGGTTACGTAAGGTTAGATAAGGTAACGTAAGGTTAGATAAGGTAAGGTTAGGTAAGGTTAGGTAAGGTTAGGTAAGGTTAGGTAAGGTTAGATAAGGTTAGGTAAGGTTAGGTAAGGTTAGGTTAGGTAAGGTTAGGTAAGGTTAAGTAAGGTTAGATAAGGTTACGTAAGGTTAGATAAGGTAAGGTTAGGTAAGGTTAGGTAAGGTTAGGTAAGGTTAGGTAAGGTTAGGTAAGGTTAGGTAAGGTTAGGTAAGGTTAGGTAAGGTTAGGTAAGGTTATGTAAGGTTAGGTAAGGTTAGGTAAGGTTAGGTAAGGTTAGGTAAGGTTAGGTAAGGTTAGGTAAGGTTAGGTAAGGTTAGGTAAGGTTAGTTAAGGTTAGGTAAGGTTAGGTAAGGTTAGGTAAGGTTAGGTAAGGTTAGGTAAGGTTAGGTAAGGTTAGGTAAGGTTAGGTATGGTTAGGTAAGGTCAGATAAGGTTAGGTAAGTTTAGGTAAGGTTAGGTATGGTTAGGAAAGGTTGGGTAAGGTTATGTAAGGTTAGGTAAGGTTTTTCGACGTACTCTCTCAAATTCGAATAATATTTTTGGAAATATCTTCTTTTTTAATTTATAACTATTCTGCCTTGGTTTTGTAGCCATTTTGGAATTTGGCTATAGTTACAATTTGATGTTTAATCACATTAAATGAAGACGCATCATTACACTGACACTATCAAACTGTTACAAATGATAAAAACCAGACATCAGGGCTCTTCCTTTCCCGAAAGATAAATGGATTTTCTTATAGTTTTCTTACATATTATGAAGGTTATGTTGGAAAAGTATGACTATTTATCTTTCCAAACTCATTTATATTCTCTTCATAAATTGACAGGTTTATTAAAATAACATTATTTACATTTTATCCGAACACGAATATTGTAAAGTTGTTTTACAAAATGTACAAATTATTTTTTGCATGCTGTATCTAAATTTATTTAATCATTTAATTATTCAGTTTGTAAAAAGTAATATATTATTATAGATTTGTCTCAATCGTTATTATTGTACCGTTTATACAATGTATGCAATGCCAAAACCTTGTAAATGCGTTATAGAATACAAAAAAATAATATTTTTTGATCCACCCATTTGATTATTTGTTTCGGTCCATGTGCCACGCAAAAACTATGAAATTTACACAGCTTTTTTCGTCTGGAAATTCTAGGTGATAAATTGTATAATCATTGTAATATACAATTACGATACAAAATGCAAGGACGCCATTTTTTTCGTTTCACATGATTATGGTTTATTCTTTTTTTAAACTTAACATTGTCTTTTCACACATTTTCTATCTCAATATTTAATACTACTTCTTATACCGACAAAGTTAGTTAAGAAGCGTTCCTATTCAAACCAAAATTAAGATAATATTATAATATAATTAGGGCAGTAAAGCTAAACACGGCATTAACAAAATAGAAAGTATGTTAGAACAGTTTTAAGCGATAACAAAACGGCTTAGAAAATAAAATAACAAAGTTTTCGAAATCAGAATGTTCGACGAAAAGATCAGCTCGTAATACAACTGCTATTTCTTGGCTCTAATCTAATATAATTCGCTATTCTGGTTTAACACATTCTGTAACAAGTGTGATATGTCAGAGTCCCCGCAGCAAGTCTCTGGGGTCGCATCTATTAACTATATATTTCACGTGATCTCCCACAGTATCTGCTAAGCCCAATCCCATCACCGCCACCGCCTGATTCAGGGAGACCTTTTCAATCAAATTGCCGGGAAAGAAATGGGTGGATTAGGCCTGATTGAAATCTATGATTGAAGTTACTCCTATAAAAGCGTTCGCATACCCTCTATTGTATTTGATTAAATGAATTCCCATTGGAATTCAAAGCGTAATACTACTTTTAAAAATATACTACACTTGCATACTCTGGCACAACAAATATTATTAATAACTTGGGTGTAGAGGCAAACCGTTGCTCTTTGTATTGTTTGATGTTCAATGCTGCTTTCTACTGCTAACTGTAATGAATCGAAGGGCTTAATTATTATGCAAATGCATGATTGAAATAGCAATGGTTGATGAAGGCATTGTCAAAGGCCAGAATGTCAAACTTATGGTAGCGCTACCATACCAAAATTATAGCTTTGGGGCATTTTGAGTTGTGCAGCTAGGGACTGCGTTTAGCTAAATAATAATTTACTGTGTGTGTTTGAAATAATAATGTTTTCAATACTGACATTTCGATGCCAGAAGGCATGGGAGTTCATTATGTTAAATGATCACCGCTGATTGCCATTATCAGCATTTACAAAATGTATTTATTTTTATTTCTTCAATACACAATTTATTTACAGATATGAGAGAATTTTTTATTGTCTTACTAGGAAGGATTCTAATTTTAGGACAATGAAACTGACAAGACCAGTTGAAATTTATAATAGCTAATTAAAAAAATAAGGTTAGAAAGCATATTTTATGGTATGTCATTACTGATATTATGTTATCACACATTATTTTTGTACACTTACATCAAAGTATTTTAGTAAAAGTACACAGCCAAATCGATTTAAAAATTTAGTCAGTACTTAATGCTTATTATAAAAAAGTAAAGATATAATTATTTGGCAAAGCTATCCAACTCAATAAAGAAATCAAATTGCATGTTTGAATTGCCGAATAGCGCCATTGTAGTTTTCATGAGGTGGGCAGTGTCGATTTTCTATAACTTGCGTTTGTGCAGTGATGTCTCATAAAAAAGATAAGAAAATGAGATATATCTTAATTATAATTTTACTACACTATAAATTACATATAAACATATACATCGAAAAACATATATATATATATATATATATATATAGTAAAATATTATGTACAATTTATATTTCGATATTGCCTCCGGAAAAAAAAGCGGAGTGTTACAATTTCGGGGGGATTCACATATTTCCAATTTTTAGTACGCGGAAACACTCAGTGCAGTTACTAAGTAGGAACGCCTTGAAAATATACTCCGAAATTGCCAAGTTCCCATAGACGAGAGCCTTTTCGCTCCCCTAAGAATTATAATTGGATAATTTTAAATAAAGTGTTAAAAAAATATTTTTAAGGTGAACCACTTCTCTCTCTTTTCACTGATGGTGATAATGATAGTAATTATAATAATAATTGGATAATTTTTAAAGCGCTGTATTTTTGAAAAATCACCTCAAAAGCGGTGTAAAAATATTTGACGAGGATGGGATAGCGTTTTAACTGTTGCTTAGCTATCCACATACTTCGATTTAGGCAAATAAACAAACATATATATTTTACACATAACATAATATTATAACATTGAATCTAAGTAAGAATCGTGGCTCCCTTATCAGGCACAAGAGCTCCTCTTTTCTGATAAGGTATACATGACCAATTATGAACCTTAATATTATATTTTGCAAAATATGTATGTATTAATGTAACCCATATGATCTATATTAAAATAATTAAAAAAAAAAAAAAAAAAAATAGATGTTAGATTGTTTTCTGATTATACTCTAAATAACTAAATTTGCCAATTAACCCAGTAAAACGAAATGTCGACACATTCATGGGCGTGACTTCTAGCACAAGCACATCGACAAAGGTTTTATGGCTGTGGTCGGTCTCTTGCCATTTAGTCGTTAAAATTAATTTTAAAAAGTAAACTTACCTAATCGCGATAACCTGTTTTTGTTTATCACTTTTTCATAACATTTTAAAAGTGTTCTGTTTGGTCCGGTTACCGAAAAGATAAATCAATCTACAGCGATCCGTCAGCAAACTGTGCTCGGGAACGATGACAAGTTATCGATATCATCGATAAAACCTTTATCGACGACCGTGCTAGATCCCCTCTTACTTAAAAATACATTGCTCCACCAACTTAAAGCTTAACTAATGTGTTTTATCCTAAGGAGGTATTTATTTGAAGAACAGAATATAGTTCTGCTAGTGCCTATGTCGTCTTTGTGAATCGCTCAGGAAGTGAAGACTGTAATTTCGTTAATCTAGAATTCCTAAAAAAAGTTTATATTCAAATATAAGTCGTTTTAGAGTATACTCTGATACCTAAATCATATTTTCAAAAACTGACATAGGCACTTCTAACATTACCCTATTGAAATATTCTAAATGATGTATTTTATGATTTTAAAAACATCTTTGAAATCTACAAATCTTACTAAATCATTTTCAGAACTTCTTCTCGTTCCTTTCCTAAAAAGACCCTTCACACAGAATCCCCAAAGATGACATTGACCCTGAAGGGAGCTATTTTTCCTATCACCTCCGGTGTGGAGCTAATTAAAAAGCAAAGAAAAAGTAACGTGAGTAAGTTGGTAGTGTTCGTAACATCACAAAAGTTTTGAGTTTGACTATTACTAAAATACTGTTCAATGACCAAAATGAAATTTAATTGCATTCTTGAGCTTGTTAGGGCACGGAAACTAATAAAACGTCATTAATGCTTGTTGTCAGCGATCGCTCAGGCCATGCCCGCCCCAAGCATGGGGAACTTAAGTTTAGCCATGGGTAATAAACACCAACACATTCATGAAAAAAGTTTTTTTGATTAAATGTATTATATTAAATTTTAAATTACAAACTATGTTAGTACTTTAAAAATCAAGTTAATTTAATATAAAAATTGATCAAAATCCCAATAGCGTCAGTAACTAAAAGAGTTTATAAAAAAACAAACATAAAAGTTGATTTGAAAAAATTTTGAAAGCCTGAAATATTTTTAAAGTACATAAATTCAATCCACGTGACGAGCATGTACAAATAATGTGTTCTTAGAGGGATTATATCTCACAGTCATTTAGGAATGTAGAGTAAATAAAATAACAAAGTCGCTTCTTGCCTGAGGATTGAATTATTCTTTAGTAAATGTGCCTTAACTAAAGGAAGAATTTCCAAAAAAGTTTTTGGAATGACGTGTAAATAAATTTTATGGTCAATTATTGCTAGGTATTGAATAACATCAAATGCAATACTCGTCGCAAGTCATATTAAAAAAAAAACAATTATACAGTACCAACTTGAATATAAAATATTAATTTAACCGAATAACATCACCGCGATTTAATAAAAAAGAAAGTTATTTATAAGCAGACTAAAACCTTTGAGCTTTATTTGTTACTGAGTAATGAAAAACAGGGGAAAAAACATTCGAAGCTTTGCATACAAAGAAAGGTAAGGAAGATGATGAAAAGTTTTTTTGTATATCCTGATAGATAATCCTGTCTCTGTACAAACATTTTGAATAACTAAGTAAGATAAACCAAGGAGTCTGTGTAGCGGATTGTCCTCTCTGTCTACCACTGCTGTGAAAGTGTTTCTTAGATACGATATATTTTAATGTCGGTGCATGTAAGAGGAAAGTGAAAATATGAATCGTTAAATTTGTACGTGGGAAGAGAGTTAGAGCGACATATTATTTTCAAAAAAGGAAACTATAAAGGTGTACGTATTATGTACGCTGGCAATATTGGAAGCCAATGCCATGCAGACATCCAATTTTACGTGATTCACAGGGGCGGGTAAAACGGTGAAACGTATAAGGAAGTTCCAAACGATTTTCGAAATATTATTACGCTGGGTAGAATTTAATATGGCATAGCGGTTTCAAACTGAAGACATATTTATTCCAAAGTTTACCCGTAGTGGAAGGAAAACTTACCCATTTAAAATTGAAATTAAACTAATAATGTTATTTATCATAATAATGGGATGCCTTACTAGTTTCTTTCTGAAATGACTTTTTTTACTTAATTTAGTTAATTTTAATTTTATTTTTAAAATTGTTGCTTTCGTGCAAAAGTTTTAAGGTATATGAATATGAAAAACCATGTTTATTTATTGACGTCAAACAGGATTTTATTTGCGTTATTTCGAATAGGTACCTGACATGCCGTTAAAAATAGTCATCATGGAACGCCTGGCAGATGTGAAACATCGATACACATTTTTTATTAAGGGGAGAATAAATAAAAGTAAATTTTTATAGCAAAACCAATATTTTATTATTATTAAAATATACATAAAGTAATATATAACACATTAAAAACACGAAAAATGTATACAATGCTGATAAGTTGTAAATTCGGTTGAACCGTAAACAAATCATTTGTTAGTAAAGAAATACCAATGATTACTAATATTAACGACCTTAGTGAAAAAATTGATATTAAAGAAAGCCTTACTGCACAACAACAAAAAGTTACTTTGGAGTTAAGAAAGATATTTAAGAATAGACCGTTTCCAATTTTAGTGAGAATTGAATCAAATATACCGCACAGAGTTTTGGCGGCCGGGCGGAAAGAGCCGACGAGTCAGGAGACTGGCCGAATGAAACGTCGTTCCGTGCAAGCCCGTATAGCCAAGCCTGCTTGCTACGCAAGAGTCGATTGTACACAAATATTATATTGATGTTACCCCCCTAGACGCGCCAAAAGATGTATTACATCAAAAACTTTCGATTGCCATTAAAAGTCGTGAATTTTAGTGTACGTAAAAAAAGACACAATACGGTAAGTAGGTAGGTATATTGATCTGGCAATGGTACTTTGGTTCTGAAGACATCATTAGTCAAACGAAACACAAGAAAGACGATTGCTAAGTTCAAATTATCCACAAGTCATTATCCTCCACGTTATCTAGCGCTGGTTAACGTCGTATTATCTTTCATCCGGAAGTACAAAGGTGCACCGGGAGATAACGTCAAACCTGTATTGTTCCTTATCTAGAAGTACCTGTATATGTATTTTGTGTGCTGTAATATGTCGGGGAAGGCGTTTCGAATGAGAACTAATACTCCTTTACCTTTACAACCACCTAACATATTATACAATATACACTATACAGGGTAGTCGTACCCGACAAAGTCAAAACAATGATGCCTGAGTTTATTTGCAGGAAAAAATGCTGATGGCCTCCGGTGATTTTTTCTATCCTAAAAACATAAGAAATTAGTAGATATTAGACTATTAAGATCGGGGCTGGGATCGGGAAGTTACTTGGCTGAATAATCAGTGACGACTTGTAAAATATTTTATGTTGTGTGAATTAAATCAAAAATTATCCAAGACCAAAATGAGATCTAGGTATGATTTGTACTCCAAATAAATTCAGGAATCAATAAATTAAATCATAGATTTTTTGGTAAATTAGTTTCCGTAGCAATGTTTGTACACGATCTACGTATAAAACAAAATATAATTATAATGTTTTCACACTCCTTCTCACTAGGGTTTACTGTTCTTCGGCGGCCTATGGTTTTTTAATGTTTTTGCATTTATTTTTGAGTTGTATTTATTTGATGATTATCACTTTGATCTCTCAACTACGATTTTAATTTTTTTTTGTCGGGTACCTACGTCCTGATGCACCGTATACACTCATGGCATAAAACCTTACTCAATTGAAATATTTACAAAATACGCACAGATTTAAAAATAATATTTTTTTATACGAACCGTCTCACAAATCGGAGATTACGAAGTCTTATAGATATATTTAAAAGGTTTTCTTTTAAATTCTAGAATTGTTTCGCTGAAATTACCCACCAACACCTGTAAAAAATTAAAATTCATTTAAAAAAAATGCTTCAATAGCAAGCGCCAAACTGTAATAGTATACTGAACTAGCATATATATCACCGCAAGAACTCTTATAAAATATATTGTTATTTTAAATTTATAATTTGAATAATTAAAGAAATGCTAACGGAAGACTCTACTATAACACCACATTTGGGCACGTACGAATTTTGTTAGGAGATTGTGCATCACCCTATATATATTCGTACATAGGTAAACATACCTCCAACCTTCCACTGCCGACGAGTTCAGACAAATAGGGATTAATAAATCAGGTCCGATTATGCGTGTTATAATAGGACCTTTGTACTATTTTCAGAAACCGATTCTCTATATAAACAATCATTAATATAATTTCAGCTTTAATACATATCATCTGCTTTTGATTGCAAACTATTTATAGACTTGGTTATCATTGCAAAATACCAAAAATGTTTGCAGCAAGTATCTACCCACACACACATTAAACTTAAAAAAGTTAATTAAATAGAGAGTTTTTTTTGCAATGTATATTTGTTACTTAATTTTTATTTATTTTGCTACCGGTTTTGACACGGTTGTGTCGAACACCGGTAGAAAAATAAATCAAAATTTAGTAACATATGTACATTGAAAAATAAAACTATCTAAAAACAAAAATGTTTAGAAACTGTTCCATAAATAATGCCCAAGAAATACAAAAAAAATGAAATAGGTTTTTATGAGTAATATTGTGGTGTGCTCGGAACCAGTTGGGAAATGAAACTGACGTAGGGAAGACAAGAGATGGTGAAAGCAGGCTGGAAAGTACCTGGTTAACATCAGTGTCTTCTAGTATACTTTGATTTATTAAATCTACTGACTAATGATCTAATAGCGAAGGTCAAAAAAAAAAAATTAAATATATAAAAACTTGAATTGAATTTTTAATAATTAATTGTTAATTGAAAGTTCGCCTTAGTTTTCGGATCATTCATACTCCAATCTGTACTTACCTATAACTCTTTTAAACGTAACAACATATAATTCTGCAATATAATGTATCTTTCAAACGAAACAACATACAATCCTGCAATGTAATGTATCTTTCACAATACATTCTAAATTCAAGTATCAACAAAGAAAACAAACTAAAATTCTAAATTTCACCCACACAGTTCAGGCCATGTCAAATATATCTGAATAACCTTTCGACTTCGACCTCAGACGTCTCTGATATTATTACCACATCGCCGCGTTCATAAATAAGAATGAAACAAACTCATAATAAATAGATCCATAAATCCATTATTGATGACAATGTTTCAGAAACACATCTCGATTGTGATTTACTAATGGAAATATGGCTTTGATTAATTGGAAGATTAATATTATTTTCAATAGAATGAGGCTAACCATTAATATATTTAATAGTATTTGATCCAAAATTGGTTAGTACCTACAAAAAAAACACCGATTTTTTTTTCAATGTTGTCAATCGAACTTGCATAAACTTTTCAGTTAATGTTCACATTTATGTATTTATTTGAAAAGATTACAACTAGGTGTTCGTGGTAAATAATTATCAGATTTCATTATTACTAGAGACTTTCGTTTCAATCATATACCAATATTGACAATGATTGACTTTGACAGCATCCATGGTCGATGGGCGTGGTTTCTAAGGACGGGTTGTTTCACAGAATTTGAACAATTCATCAAATTTCGAAGTCGATATTCATGTTCTGTGAAGGTTCTATTCTATTATATTGTTCAAATTCTGCAAAACAACAAGTCCTGAATTAAAATAAAATTATTAAATGAAAAAAATTCACTTTGTAATACAGCACTTTTTTATTGAATTAATAACTGACAGCCAACCAGGTCTCGCTTCTTATCTCAAGCTTCTCAAGCCTATTTTATTAATTGAGCGAAATCGGGTTGGCTGTCAGTTATTAATTCAATAAGTGAGTTTTTTCATCTTAATATATAAAAATCACGTGTCACTGTGTTCGTACACGCTAATCTCCGAAACCGTCCAATCGATTATTATGAATTCTTGTGATTGTGTATTGTTGGTTACAACTTGAAGAATAAAATATTTTTGGACCCAAATAAAAAGATTTTTTTTCGGAAAATCTATCTAAAACGGATTTCTCATCCAAAAATACATACAACCACCTATTTTAAGTTCTCTTACTAAGGCGGTGTGTGGCAGAACAACGTCTTATATTATAAAACCTAAATGGTTGAGTTAAATTCTAACTGGTTTATTCTTAATTTATAACAATTCATCTTGCGTGTGTTTGTGTTCGCAAAACTCGAAAAGTAGTCGACCGATATCGCAGAAATTTTTTAAGTTGTTGTTATTAGTTTCAGGAATGTTTAGAGATGTTTAGAAGGTAGAAGAAGTCAGGAAAGCCTGAGGAATACTTAACGCAATATCTCTGAACCATAATAAGGTACGAATTAAAGCAAATGTATTGTAGTTTTTTTAACAGTAACATTGTGGCATACAGTAGTAAATGGTGAAAGAAATCGGAGACTCCCAAATAAGATATTTGCAATAGCAAAGTATTGCCGGTTCCGCTAGTTTTCAATAGTTATTGAGAAACAAATGGGACACTGAACGAGATCAAACTAAACTAAATCGTTGCTCTGCAAATAATACATCAGACAAATTAATGCTATAAATACAAATACGAAGTACAAATTCGTCCTTTGTAATAAATCTAAGCTAAATCACAAACACAATATATCATATTGTCCAAAGAAGCTAAAATTACAAAAAATATATACGGCAATCTGTGGATGAATATTGAACATACACGAATATGTATAGAATAAATTCTTTTTAAACTCTTAGGACGGGTTGTTTCGGAGAATATGAACAATTCATCAAATTTCAACGTTCATTTTCAAGTTCTGTTAAAGATTTTTTCAAGTTTTGTTTTTATTTCAGTTTTGTCAAACAACTAGCCTACAATGATATAATAACAGAACTTGAATAGGACTTGCACAGAACCCGAAAATGAACGTTGAAATTTGATGAATTCTTCAAATTCTCCGAAACAACCCGTCCTTAGACTGTCGGGGGTGAAATGACAATCTGTTAATATTTTCGTAATAACTTATTTGTTTTTGAAAAATTATATTTTTGTAAATTGTAACGCCTCACTAGATAATGTTTTATATTTGTATTTTTTGCATTTGTATCTTAGGTTAGTTTCCCCGAGATAGCTACTTGTGTTCAGAGAAAAGTTTTTTCTCTCTAATCTTAAAAATGTGTAAAACGTAATGAAGACTTACCAAAATATAATTAAAATTTATTATATTATTCAACTAAAAAAGCGTAGTTTTTTTTATTTAAATAAAATGTATTAGATAACAAATAATTATGAGCAATAATTAGTCATCCGAACTACTAATAAAAATTGAAAATATCTCCCGAGTAAAAATAAATGCCGCCAACGGAAATTTATTTTTACTCGGGAGATATTTTCAATTTTATTAGTATTTCGAATGACTAATTATTGCTTATAATTATTTGTTATCCTTTATGCTATGCATAAAACCTTGTCTTATAAACGTTAGTTTACCATTAAAAAATAAAAATTCATTAGGTTATTTAAATAAATACAATACACGCTCTAGAAATACATTAGCAATAGCGAAGCATTTAGGATAGTTTAATATATAATGTCTCACCCCAAAGTATTTGTTTTCTTCGTAAAAATAAGATAAAATTAATTCACATATCAAATTATGAAATGTTTCGTACATTGTGTGTGTGGGCCCAATATGTCATTATCTTAAGTAATTTTAATTTTTTTACGAATTCACCACAAGAGTACATATAAAAAAATAATAATTTGGGCTCCTGCGCCACTGCAGCGAATCGACAGATGCTTACTTTTTATCAGCAGAAGATCTCAAGGATAAAATGAACAATTGCTACTGACGCGATGGTTCGAACACTATCTACATAGCATGGACAATTACGTATTAGTTAAATCAAGTAAAAAAGATGGCGTTTTCGCGAAATATTAAACCGTAGAATTTTTTAATGAATTGATGTTCTAGAAACACACTTGTCACATCCAACGTAATCCTATGCAATCAGCGTGGGACATGCTAAACAAAGATGACGTTGGTCAAAGGCTTTCCAACGAGTTGATTTGATGGTTAAAATTATGTGTGTTTTGACGTTTGGCGTTTACTGACATTTTTTCGTCGTTTTTTTTGTTAAAATGTGAGATAAATAACTAATAGGTTTAGTAAGACGTCAGGAAGTGATTTATCGCTATACAACGATTCAAATTTGCGTTGCGTGCGTAGGACATGTGTACAAGTTGGACTGGGAACATATTACTGCACATGTTGCATTTGTAATTATAGTGAATCCTTAATTTTACAGTCACATGTCGATAAACCATAGCTAACAGATGAGAATATTGAAAAAAGGCTTTTTTCACTTCCGCGATGCATCGATAGAAACGGGAGACAATGTTTTCACAAACTTGTAGTACTATCCTCTGGCGTTCAATATCGTCGTTATCTCGTCCGTGTTCTACGAATACATCACTTACTTCTTTTGTTTACTGTTAGAACCTTCCCGTTGAGGCACAAAAGAAAAATCTTGAAATCCTCTTCCAGACTTTGGTGGCATTATACAGATTGTGGAACAAAACAAATTATATTAGCGTTTTACCCGTTCCACTAAACACGGCTTATTTTTTAAAATTTTATTATTAATCCCAAACACATTATAAATTCGAATAATTTTATGCTTGTAAATCGAAAATGTAAAATCAATATTTGAAACTTTGGAGTGAGACATTATATATAAAAACAAGTGAGTCCTCGCAATGCTTCGTTATTGCTAATGACTTTCTCGGGCGAGTATTGTATTTTTTTAAATAACCCCATAAATTTGATTTTATTTAAAAAAGAACGCATTTTTAGTTAGAGAATATAATAAATCTTAAAAACATTTTCGGATGTCATTACGTTTTACATATTTTTAACAAAAGAGAGAAAAAAACTTTTCTCTGAACCCAAGTAGCTATTCCGGGGAAACTACATAAGATAGATATGTAAAAAAATTACAAATATGAATAAATTGTTTTTATAACTCGTAATATTCACTTTGAATCTGAATCCAGCAAAGCTTCAGAGGCAGTAGTAGATACGTTTACTGTGAATAGTAACCGATCCACCAAAGAAACGCTCAAAGAGCGTTTACAGAGAAAGAAGGGTCTAGCATCTCGCATTATGGAAATGACACCCTTTAAATTGTTTTTCTCCCTCTTGCTTGGGCGCCATTATGAGAGTAACGAGATTCAGATGGCGCAACTTGGTAATGGAGCACTACCTTAATCGGCCCCTCCGCCATGCTCTTTCTTCCATTTGTGGACCGTGTGAAAAGTTAAGGAAGTCATAAATTACGTTAAGTATCGCGTTCATCATATATTGATAACAATATTATTTGACAAATTCGTGAGCCTGGTAAAGATTACACGGGAAAAGAGCTAACAAGATTAAGGAACATATTATTTTAGAAGAAAGAAAAATAACGTATTTTGGTGCCCAAACCATCTAAGCGTCGCTTTCTCAATCACATCCTTTACGTTTACATTATTATATATGACTTCACCACATGTACGCCTCTCCTAGGGATCTCGTTCTAACAGCATTTAGTCTAGGTCAGGGTTGGTCTCAGCCTTCATTTTTTTTTTAACTTTGCACTTTTCGAATTTTTTTCACCGCGTTCCGTCCTCCTTCTGCTTTTATCCTTCATTCAATATCCTTATCAATATCCACAATAAAATCTGTATTATTAGCCTTTTCAACTCTCGTAAACATAATATCAAAATACACAAACTTATTCAATACATTTATTTAATAGTTGTTATGTTTTAGTTTTAAGAAAATATAAAAATTGAAAGATATGTTTTTTTATACGTTGTTGTGATAATCTTTCCATGTATCTTTTTAAAAAATCTATTATAATACACTAATATTTTATATTAAATTCATGGTTAAGTTTATCACAGTATTAAATATAATATCCCGTTATAGAGTTTTTAGAGTAAAAGGTTATTTTGGTAATTATTTTTAATACTTCCTCTTGTAGACAGAGAAATGAATAAAATATGTGTTTTCTGTGTTGAGCGATAATAATTTACTATCGAACTTCTTTTTGATTACCTTTATGTCTTGCTTGACTGCATTGATATCGTTCTATGACAAGATAAAAGATATAAGTTACACTTAACAGTCACACGGAGTGACTTTATACACATATATCAGATTAATATATAAACATAAATTATTGTAATAACTTAATGAGTATAAACTCAAAATATAATATATAAACATAAATTATTGTAATAACTTAATGAGTATAAACTCAAAATATAATATTTAATTATTGAAGACAATATTACCGCTTCTGAAACGAAAATTTGTAACAAAAAAAGATACGGTCACATCTAGAACTTGAACCCAGGACCCTCGTCTTGCCAGGGCACCGCTCTACCAACTGCGCTCATGGAACCCTATCTCCTTCAGTCATATTTAAAATATCATACTTCGAATAAGTACTACCAATTTTATTTTCATTGTCTCATCGCACATTTTTACTGGCTTCTATATTTATGTATGATTGCAAGATTAAAATCGAACTAAATTATGTTATTCCAATAAAATAAATATTTATACTAGACTTGCCGAAAAGTCAAAAGATGTCACACATTTAAAAATAGGATATAACTGCATTAGGTTATTAAAAAAAAAATTAATTTGACCTTTGGCCTCTTTGAGTTAAATTGTTTTGAGTTCAATATGTAACCTTTGCTAGTAACACCGATATCACTTAATTTATTTATTAGTTCTGCATGTAAGATACGGTCAAATGCCTTACGTACATCTATGAAAATACCTAGTCATTTATTTCTTATCCAATGCACTATATACAGTTAAAGTAAGTTTTGTAATGTCATCCTGAGTTTCTATTTAACTACAAATTGGATAAGACATATTATAATTTTAATTATTATAATTTTTTTTATTTCTTACAATATGAATGAGTTGCATTTTGACGACCATTTTAAAATTATTTGCAATATTTGATACAAAAGATATAGGCCGATAATTTGATGTTTCGTTAGAACTGCCAGATTTAAAATGTATTACTATTAAAAAAATCACATTATTTTTGCTTTAATCAAACCAAATATCTCATTGCAGTGATAAGAAACAGTTAACTATTCCAAAACTATTTGAAAAAATTATTTTGGATAAAATTATTTTTAAATTAAATGAGATTATAACAAAGTTTCAACATGGTTTCATGAAGAATAAATCAACTCTGACAAATCTACTAATAATCTACTAATATATGAAAACTTTATAGCGAATGCCTTTGCAGATAAATGTCAAGTAGATTCGATATATACTGACTTCAGCAAGGCATTCGATAAAGTTTGTCATAAAATATTGATAAATAAATTAAAGAGTATGGGTATAACCGGAACTTTCTTAAATGGGTAGAGAGTTATTTAACAAATAGGCAACTGTTTGAAAAGTTAAATGACGTAATATCGGATGCCTTTTCTGCCACTAGTGGTGTGCCACAGGGCTCCCATTTAGGACCAATACTGAATATTTTTTTTATTAATGACATTAAAGACGTTTTTTCCGATGTTGATATCCTGTTATTTGCTGATGATTTAAAATTATATAAAAAAATTAAAAATATTTCTGATTGCATAATTCTACAAAAAAATTTAAACAACTTGTTTAATTGGTGTATATGCAATAAACTGGCACTTAACATTAGTAAATGTCAAATAATAAGATTTTATAAAATAAAGAAACCGACAATTTATGAATACAATCTTGACAAAATTATATTAAACTCAGTAGAAACAATAAATGATCTTGGTATTATTTTTAACTCAAAACTTACATTTATTAGCCATATAACTAATATTATTAATAGAGCAATGAAGATTTTAGGATTTATTATTAGAGTAACCAAACATTTTTGTAACATTGATACTATTCGCATTTTATACATAACGCTAGTGAGAAGCATTTTGGAATATAACTCTACGATTTGGGCTCCACATTACAATATCCATATTCAAGCGATTGAAAAAGTCCAGCATAGATTCCTTAGGTATATTAATTTTAAATTAGGTATTCCAATAGAATCCGTGGACTATAATTTGTTATTAAACTGGACTAATCTCGTAAATTTATCAGATCGCAGAAAAATCTGTGATGACTGTGATCTATTAATATTATATAAAATAATTCACTCGGTCCTGGATACCCCTGATTTAATAGAACTAATACGATTTCATTGCCCTGGTCGCGCTAACAATAGACTGACTCTACCGTTCTACTATAATAACACACACACATTATCACATTATTACTCACCAATCAGTCGATTACACATTTTGGGAAATGAACATGCTAACATCGGCGACATATATTTCTTAAAATTAGCGCCATATAAACATGCACTCAAAAATTATTTTTCCATAATGTAACTTTATATACGCAATATGGACATGTTGAAATGAAATGATGATATTACTCATTGTTCTTTTTTTGTTATTTTTGGTTGTGATACACAAAATAATTGTATGTTATTTTTAAGTTTAAAACTATTATTATGTAATGATATTATTTTTCTTACTTTTGTACTCTGTTATATGTTTATTTATAAATGGCAGTATAGCCGTTTATGTATTTAAAATAAATAAAATAAAAATGAGATAATGAGTAACAATGAAGTAACGAATACAAACACCTACATTTATGTATAAGATTAGACAAGAGTTGGTCTTTCGCTATAAAAATAAATGTTGTATGGAAAAAAAAACACTGCTGTGAAAGCGTTGATTTAGCATTAATTGGAAATTACTGGAAAACCTCGGTTTCAATTACTTCTTCATTATTTTGGAAGTGAACGCTTTAACAAAACGTTGGAGGGTGCTACATAAAAAATTAAGTGTATAATCAATTTACGGGGATTAAAAGTGAATTTGCTCTTTTTGTTTATTTATCGCTGTTTCTTTCCGTAGCAGTAAATTATAAAAATACTAGATGCAAATTACACTATATTCATTGAGTTTCACACTCTGGGAAAGTTGGTGAACTAGAAAATTACAACGAAAATAGCAGCGTCATTTATTTTTCAGCTTTTTTTCACACAAAACCATATTTTCAAGATTTATATTTTAGGTCGAATTTCTAGTTCTACGTATACTTAAGATAATGAATAATGGAGATGTTGCATGTGTAGAATATTTCCTTGAGATCTGTGAAATTGTGTCTCAGGAGGGAGGCAAATATGTGTCAGCAGCTGCAAAGTAAAATTGCCGAAGCGCTGCAATTGCGCGGGAGCTATAATCACTACAAATTCTTTGTTCTGGTGCACTTATGGATAATTACAAGTATGCTTACGTATGTCTAGACCAGAGCTCAAAGGAATGCACATTTACTAATTATCTTCACTTCCGCACAGCATCGGTAAAAATAACTAAAGTACATAAAGTAGGTACACGTGCACGTTTGACATTCTACTCTATTGTTCGATATCGCATTACTCACGTCCGTCTTTGAAGATATTATGAACCACGTTTATGACCTATTTCTCTGCTGATAGAACTGTACCACCCGCATAAGTGGAATCTTTACGGATCCTTTTCTAGGCTTCCTCGCATATCTTCTAAATGCCATTATGGATGGCAAATAATATGACATAAATATTTTTACAACACAATTTCTATTGCAAGTAGTCACTGGGAATCATCCCGATTACGTGATATTATGGTCGTCTTGTACGTCGATTCAGTAAAATCAAAAACATTCACCGCCTTCGAAAAATGCATTACATATTAATTCAATACAATGTACGAGTAGCATTATAATATATTGTTCTTTTAGTGTAACAGGCCCTCTCATCTGGAATAGACTTCCCTCAGCTCTTACCAATCTCCAGAATTTGGCTGAATTTAAACGGACTTTAAAAACAAAATTATTTAAAAAATCTTACCATTTTTAAATTTTAACTTCTTTTCAATATTTTATAATAAGCCATATTCTAAAACTTCCGATAATTGTTTGGTTTTGGTTGTATCCTTATTGTACCTTTTTAAAGTGTCTGCTCAGAAAATTCTCATTTCTGAACACAAACTGCCTCCTGTTTTATGTTATTTTTTGTTTAATATTCGTGTTTTGTCCTGTCCTGCTGTTATTGTTATTCTAAGTTTTGTCATCACTTTGTATAAACAGTGTATTTAGTGTTATAATATTAGATCTGTATTGGGTAAGGCACACTGTAGGGTTAATTTTAAGAACCACTAATACTGAATTACCATTTTTTTTAAGTTTGTTATACGAGTAGTTAAGCGCACTTGAAGTGAAATGAAACTAAACTGCGCTATATAAATGCCATTTTATTATTATTATTATTGAAATAATATTTTGGATCACCCTTTGCGTGGAATACAATTATTAACCATGCATACTTTACCCTTTGGAATGCAATTATTGGTCTTAGTAAATCGGGGCTTCCGAGAAAACAAATCACACAAGTAACAATTTTGTCATGTATCTTTTATCATGAGATTTTTCAATGTGGATGAGTGTTTCAGGCGAATAATTATCGCTTGTAAAATAATTGTTACCCTTTGTGCTATGCATAAAAAATCTAGTCTTAAAAAAACGTTAGTTTGCCAAAAAAAAAAAAATTAACAAATTTGTGTTTCAATTAATAGTTGGAGTTTGTGCTTACCGTGAGATGAATGAAGAGGTGTATTCGTAAGCTTTAACCTAATAATAGAAATCAAATTTTGTTTGATAATTTTGAATATTAATGCGCTATATCGTATCTAATAATAATAAATAATAATGATTGGATTATTTATATAGCGCCGTTTTGTGCTTTAAACGAACCATCACCTAATAAATTAGTTGCTGGCTGAAGGGGCTCGTGACTAAAATTGTACGCAGTGCATTTAATTTCATCATACCTAGTTAGTGATGTAAGTGTAGCAAATTAATTTATATGGACATTGTAATTATTAATTAACTTAACTAAGTTACATTTTATTTGGTTTTTCCCGCAATAAATTGGGAGAATTAGAACAGCAAGACATCTACGTATTGTACTATAAGTAGTATATCTAAAACAAGAAGTGATTATTTTGGAACTACAGGGTTTTCCAATAAGAGGTTTATTTTGAATAGCCCGCTATTTCGGTAGATGTTACTTTTGAAGCTGTCATTTTTTGACATTTGATAAGTAAAAACTACACTTTTAATAAAAATGGAACGATACACGCTTCAACAACGGATTGAAATTATTAAAATTCACTTGAGTGAATCAAATGCAAATCATCTTGAGTGATGAGGCCCATTTCGACCTCGGTGGCTAAGTCAAGAAGCAAAATTATCGCATCTGGGGCTCGGAAAACACAAGAATTATTGTTGAAAAGCCTCTCTATTCTCAACGTGTGACTGTTTGGTGCGGTTTATGGTCCGGCGGAGTCATTGGACCTTACTTTTTTTTAAATGTGGCTGGAGCAACAGTTACGGTGAATGGATTGCGCTATCGGGAGATGATTAATGATTTTTTATGGCCGGAATTGGATGGTATTGATTTGAACAACGTTTACTTTCAACAAAACGGCGCTACGTGCCAAACAAGCAACGAAACCATTGATATTTTACGATTGAATATCAAAATAACACCTCTTATTGGAAAACCCTTATTTAAACTTGTAGTATAGCCATCTAAGTACCTACAATATTGTATTAATAAAATAATTAGCAAGGTAACCCTATATTATTGGCTTTTCCCTGCAAGCTCAGGAATGACTAAATTTCACCGCAAGATCTGAAACATTCAGCCACTGTCTTTACCACCAACAAGTATGCATCACGTTTCAATTTATCAACAAAGCGTAGATTAATACCAATTAATATCTACTACGTTCTACAGTACAATTACGAATTACACATCCATGACAGTATCCACCGAATATCGGCTTGTAAAGAATTCTCGGCTTTCTTGCAAATTTTCCATTTTCTTGCGAATAAGCGGTTTGGTAACAAATAAACGGTTTTGAAGTATCATCGTTTATCAAGGGAATAAAATTGTATGCTTTGTACATTTTGGGAAGCGAGCGATTTGTGTAAATGGAGTGGAAGGCATTACGAAAGCGTAATAGGGGGAAATAATTTAAGGCTGAAAGAAGTTTAATTGGTGAAATAAAGAAACGGATGCTTAGAAGGATAGGTCCGGGAGAGTTTTTACTGAGATGGAATAATACATTGACTTACACCACGTGAGTCTAAAAATAGGTATCTACTTAGGAATCACGACAAATTCAAGTCAAAATGCAAATACGGTACAAGAGTACCAAATACTCCCAACTGCCTGGAGATAGAGAGATTATGGCATCCACAATTAGAATACGTTGTGAAGTACCTAGCTATTCAGATATGGTTCCCTAACATGGATATATCAATTTCAAGCAACATTTCATTTCACAATGATGGTCAAAATATTAAGGTAAAGTGTAAACCTGCTTACATAGAGTAGAAAAACGACTGGATGACGTCAGGATGTTTTCAGTGTCCAAAATTTTTGACTAATGGAAAGATTTTAAAATAATCTGTTTTAATTTAGGCAAAACCACCATCCAAACTTTTGTAACTACTTTCTAAACATAATATACATATAGCTCACCTTATGGAGTAGTAGAATAATTAAAAAAATATATATTTTGATTACTGTTATAATTTTTAATATCTGTATTTTTATCAATTGCTAAACTGTTCTAAGGCCTTTTCTCCGTTTTTGTATGCCGACTTTATCAGGGTTGCCTTTTGCCTTGGCTCTGCTTTGAGGGTCTTGTGTTTATTGCTACGGGAAACGGAAAATTGCAATAAGGCCGAGGCTATGCGAGTTTTCATTGAATTATTTTATGAAAATAAATTCATAACGCAAGAGGAAGATCTTTCTATATATATACGTTCAGTGCCGGTCGATGACTTAAATTTCAGGCTTGCAATAAAACGAAGGAACCTACCTATTTATGAAGGAAAAATCCCACTATCCTTGATATGTGAAAATAAGGCGATTACATGGTCCTTTACACTTAACTAGTGTACAATTATACGTAGTTAAAAATTTGTACACCGGTGCAATTAAACGAAGGTACTTACCTATTTATGAGGACAAAATCACACTATCCTTGATATGTGAAAATACGGCGATTACATGGTCCTTTACATTACAATTATATGTAGTTAAAAATTTGTACACCGGTTATGTTTAGCGTTAAAGTCTTTAAAGGACGATATCAAATATATAAATAACATGAGTGTGGGTTAAATAAACAAATTATAATACAATATGGAGTTAAGTAGAGAGCTTTTAGTTTTATTATACATTGACAAATAGTCATTTTCAAATATGTGGCTGAGTTTCACGTTTGCAACATAGCACAAGCCGTCACTGCTTACATTTCCTACAATATACAATAAGTAGAACCAGGACCCTAGAAGGCCGACCGTAAAGTGGGATGTATAATAATTTCTCAATATTATGTTAGTATTTTTAAAAGCTTCGAAACTTGGTTTATCAATAAATTTGATCCGTCCTTAGAAAAAAGGTTTACATTGAGATGGCTAGGGATGCTTTTAATAAGATGAAGGAACCCTTATGTAACCTTCAACTAAAACGAAATTAAAGAAACAGAAAGAATTATTTTCTTAATGTTTTGTACGGAATGAAAATTTTGCAACAAAACCGATTATTGACAGGGAAAAATAACTCTTTTGACATGTAGATTTTAGGAGAATCCTAAAAAACCATGAAGTTTATTTCAACCTAGGTATCAAAATTTAAAGTATTTATGCAGGGAGTGGCCAAGTATTGGGAAAGACGCGCCAAATAGGACAACAAATAAAACTACAAAATCTTGGTCGAATATGAAAGAAAGAAAGAAAAAAAAATCGCTCAATCCTCTATACCTGTTGCACATGTTCCAAGTCTAACAAATCAGTACCTCCTTGTGTACCGGTTTTACCGGGACAGGAGTGCTCCTGGCTGGAATGGCACAATCGTATTGTACCATAAGGAGAAGGTATATTTAGGTAAATTGGTAGACAAAATGCAAACTGTGAAATATAAGACTCCGTTTCCGTAATTCCATTGCTTCGACTGAACAATGGCATCAACGAGGATTTTGGCTCTTTGCCCAGTAATTCACTAAAGTTTCTAACATGTGTCTCGGGTTAATATGTTTCCGAATGCAATTATTTCGGTATTTACAGTTTGTGCGTCTACTCAAAATACTTACTTACTTCAATTAACGGACATAATGACCGCTATTAACTCTTGGTACTCTATTTAGATTTCTTAGAAACATAAAATAATATTTATCGTATAGGTTCCTACAAATGAAGTGATAATCACTCAAACATAGTTTGGATACAAGGTATGCAATAATGTTAACTTAGATGAGTGTGAATTTAGCTTCAAAAATGTGCGCATGTAAATAATTAGACTAGACATTCGTAAACTTGGATGTACAATGGCTAAAATAAAATTAATAAATAAATACACAACGTAAACAAAGTTATAATATTATGTTTAAATGTGAGTCCAACGCATGACTGAACGAGCCAAACTTTATATTTTGAAAGCAACACAATAAATCAATTTTGATTGTGAATTTCTCCCACTTGATCTAATTTCAGATACCACTATGCACTTAGTATTAAATCGTGCATCTGTAAAATTTTAGAAAACAGCGAAAATTCTAGCTTTAATAATAGGCCAAGATTGAAAATTATTAGCATTTCATCTAATTTTGTTATGACTAAAGAATTACATAATTGAAACATGTGAAGTGAACTTTTAATTCAATATATTGCACCTTTCGTGATGGCAAAAGTTGTCAATTAATTATCCTCCTCGTCCGTGAAACTTAATTTCAAACGGATCGGGCTTTAACTGACACAGTCTTTATCCCGGGCATGCTGAAAACTCTGGCGATATGATGCACAAAGTAACCTTTAAATACGAGAATAAACTAAAACCAGCAACCTCGTTGTGTTGAAAAATCTTGCCGGACGGTCGTCAGCCCCACTTTAAAATTTAAATTGCAAAATCAAAGAGCTTAATAAAATTTCTGATTGACAGAGCGATTGTTGAGGTTGGGCGCATACGTGAAATTTTAATTACTACGTCTGGAAATAATATCATATCGTTAATCAAGCAAATGCAATTAATGAAATCGCAGTATCTTGGTACTCCTCCAAGTAATGTTAGTTTTGTGCGTTTAACATATTATATAATATTATTGTGAGCAAGCACCAGAATTAGCAACTCGCAAGTCTCAAACTAATTTGAATCCACTCCATATGGAGGGGAATATTATTTCTAGACTTTGTTTGCTACACATTATCATAATTCAGCGAATAAGATTACTTTGTGAGCGGCAACTTCCATTGGCATAGAGCGAACTAGATTAGACCCCTATTAAAAATCTTTATGAGGATCATAATAAAGTTCAAAATACGTGCTATGTGTTTTTTTAAATGTACGTGTTTTTACACGTTGAAACCCACCTTGGCAGTGACTGGCACTGTCTAGACGTCAAAGCTGTTACTGGATTGTCTGGGCAATAAACCACACAAATAAACATCTACTAGCTCTAATTTGAATTTTCATGGTCAAAAGCATTTTCGTAATTTAATTTTGGGATATTATATCGTATTGTGCTTCTTCCTTCTTTAGCCAACGTTTCTGACAGAGTCCATAATGTCCACCACGATGATGGACACTGGAAACATTGGTTAAAGGAGGACGTGCAACACAACACCCCTAAAATAAACCCTTGCTACAGATGACCATTTTATCCAAAGTCCGATAAAATACGTTAATTTTATTTAACCGTAAGATTAAGATTGTGATTATTGAAAATTTTCTTCACGTTTTTAGTTTTTAGGTGGTAAATTACAATTTTTAAATAATGTTTACTCATTTAAACATTATAGAATTTACTAACGATACATTTATTCTAAGAATAAGGATTCACATGGAACTCGCGGTGTAACGACGGTGGGGAGTAGTCACTCGCGGGGTTAGGACGCTAGATACAGAATGAATCATGCCAGTCACGGTTAACAGCTACGACTCTAGCAGTAATACCAGTGGTATAAAATATTGTCAAGGAATTGTAATGCAAATTAAAGCAGTCCTTCTACAATATAAAATTACTAGATCGTAAAAATCACAAAACTGTACTGTTAAAATATATTTCATATTGCTGTACATGGGGGTCCGAGTTGCATATATTACTCCAATGGTACTCTCAAATAACAGACTATTCAATTTTTCGTCAAATTAGTAGTTTTAACTATAAGTTTATCCATCCCTATCGCTGAAACGAGATTCCCACATGTTTACTGTAATTCGTTATTTTTATAGTAGGTACACAATACACACCGCTTGTACATAGTAATAAAATCACAAAGCATAATTAACAAGAAATTTCTAAGTTTGGCATTAGATGACATACTAATTGATTTGAATAAATGTGAAAGCAAGGCTACGTTAATGTGGTACACCCTATCTCCTTGGATGACTCTTGTTTAGGCGGAATATATGTAATTCGATACATATATTTATAGATATTCCAGGCATGTGATTTCGTTTCCTGAAGGTAGGTAAGTTTAAATTTGGTTCTAGGCCCATAAGCTTCTAATCGTTATCTTGCAAAAATGAAACCGCTACGATGTTGTCCGTGGATTTTTATGAACTGAATTACATTTAAATTGAGACTTGAATCAAAATTCTTCAACATTAAACATTACCGTTGTACAGTTATAAAATACATGCTTATTAACTAATCACGGCTCTTCTTCAAAATTATTGTGTGAAAGAAATTTATAAATTTACCTAACATTGAGATATGCTGGAAGAAAGTTCAAAATCAGAAATTTCTATTACAATGTAACAATATGTATTATTAGTAAGAATCAAACGCTTTTACTCCATAATTTATAATAACATAATATGCCATTTAAAATGTAGGAAATTTCTGGAAAATTTTTGCTAGTTTTTCTGGGGATAGAAAATTTTGTCTTCATATGACTGAGCTGTTTTTATACTGACCAACCTAGTGGTCTGAGCATACATACTTTTTTTTAGCGAAAGTATTATTGATCATTTAACTCCGGTAAATAATGCTCAAAAATAATTTTATTGAATTCAAATCAATGTCCACACAACTGTGTGATCTTATTTTATTTTGGTTTGATAGAACGAAGAATTATCTAAATGGAATTTGTTTGGACTTGGCAACGTACATAAAATACATTTTCGGAAAACACATCTGACAAAGCGTAAACATGAATATTTCAGAACGTGTTGAAATATTCAAACAACTCTCGCAGCAATCAGGAAATTCAATCTGTATGCTGTCCTTACAAAAGATAGCATCATTTTTAACATAACTCCCTGAACAGTCATACGCTGCTTTTCTTATATATCCATTTTACGTGAAAACTGTTCAAAATTAGTTAACTTTACAACAAAACAATTTGTTTTCCTATAACAACGTACATTATGCACGGAAAAAAATAATCCTGTTAAAAAAGTGACAGCGTGCGAACTTCCTGATAAACTATTAGTCATTCAGAATATATCGAGATCACGTTTTCTTTTTCTAATACATATTATGACGGAATGCTACAATGTATGTCAATATCAATATCAGTATTTGTATATCAGTATTATTTTGGTTAAATATTTCATTGTTATAAAAATAATAACTGTTTTCCTATCATGATATCGTTTGATGAACTAGTTAATTTTCCATTGTCAGAAGCCAACACCTGTTACAAGCTAGATGAGATGATCGGATTAAATAAAACAGAACAGATGTATGAGCTCTTCTCGGGAAGTGTGACGAAAACGAATAAAATGTACGAACTTAAGTTTTCCGGGAAAACAGTTGTCTGTCTACTACAAAAGCAGATGTTCATGATTAAGCCCTCCCCAAATAACATAAAAAAGGAATCATTTTTATTTACTTTAGTAAGCAAGCCCTTCTTAATATTATATTTAACATGCCCCAAAGGCTGTTTTCAAATACTGTCAGTTTCTAGAACATTAAATTAGGTTGAGTTTTACATGTTGATTTCTTGGACAATGTATTACTTAAATATATTGAAAAGTAACACTAGTCCATACAAAATAATAATAAAAAAGTGAATTTGTGTTTTGCGGTTTTGTAAACGATTACACATAGGGTAGTTATTTTCGCCATTATATGAAGGAATAAAACTGAGGAAAAGATGGAAAATGCTTTTTTTCTGCTAAAATAACCGAGGAAAAGATAGCAAATGCTTTTTTTCTGCTAATAACAACTTCTAAACTATTTATGTAGTTCATCAACTGGCATACATTGACAAAATTCATACATAACTTAGTACATTAAAAAATGTTTTAGATATTTCTAGATATAACATAATATTAATAGGTAATTTTAATTTGAATTTTAGCAACCCAAGGGCATTAGTTGGGCATCTTATTAAGAATATTCATATTATGTACGTCAATTGTTCATCATGACGTAGAAAGAACCCGGAGAAAATGAGTATTGCGAATTTATTAAGAATCACTTCAAATTATTCGTAATCCGGTTAAAAATAACGAATCAATAGATAGGTTTCCTATCGAACGTTAGTGAAAGAGTAATGTATTATTACGATGTTGGGACGCGATTTCTTAAAAATCATAATATTTTCGAATTTTGTCATTTATGTATTTTCAAGGAAAATGAAGGTGCGTGAACACGTGCTCCAATATATTAGGATTGTATTAAAACGTTTATCAGGAAAATGCCTGCAGTCCCGTTTTAACGGCATAACTAACAAGTGAAGAGTTTTTTTTTTAAAGCAGCAATACTAATTTTTCTCCGTGTAAATATTTCCAAAATTTCTAATTTAAAATATTTTTTTGCAAATTAGGTTGGTACATTTAGCAGGTAGGTACCAATATTACTTTACCACAACGAGTCCTGAATGACAGCTAACACAAATGAACAGTTACTTTAGAATGAGAATCTTACTGTAGGCAAAAAATCCTATTATAAATTTTTCACCTAACAATGAAACCACTTTTATGTAAAAATAAAAGGGAAATAAGTGTTTGAATCCCAAAGGGTACCTACTTATACAAACAGAAAATGCTATTTAGCTAGGGGAAAAGTAATAAACATTTTGGGGAACAAAAGGCTAGTCAAGATTCATTACAGCTGCGATAAGAAACTTTCCCCAGCTGAGGAATTGACAATGAACGATCGCAAGAAAGAAGAGGTAGAAGATAAAAGAAGCGAGGTAAGTTAAGTGAAAACAACTCAGCCTGTAATTCTTATTTTTCACATGCTTTCTGAGATTCCCTTTATTTTCTCTTTTGCGACGAACCGAAAAACAACGCCGTGATTCATCATACGCAACCATAATTCACGCGGCGAAGTTGTGTGATAAAAATGGACAAGATAGAGATATCCTCACTTTTTCCTTTGTGTTTTTTTGCTGACATGTTGATAGAATTATTACATTGAAACGTATCAGATTCGATTAATGTAATATTCAAAAAATTGGTAGTGTGTTGTAAGAAAACGAAAATAAATCTGAACCGCGAAAAAATGTTTTTTGACTCTATATCACAATGGGATAAGCATTTTACTTTAGTCAACTGGTTGTGGGTTTATTTTAAAATGCGGAATTTGTATATATATGACCATTGAATTTTAAAAATTAAATATACCTCTAATAGAAAAACCGCAAAACAGGTCAAACGTAGTCATTTACCTAAGGCTTAATGAATGCTGTTATTTATCGTACTTTTGTTTTTAACAATGAATTGTTTCAAATATATATTTTTCAACATTAACCCCACTATCCACACAGGAGGTCTTGAGGAAAATAATTTCTCTCAGGACCTTTGTCATCTTTTGGGATGCTGTTCTGATGAAGTTCTAGGAAGGTAAAATGCATGAGGGTTGGGTAGGAATCTAGGGATCAGTGTGTCCAGGAGGGTAGAGCAGTATAATTTTATATTCTTGTCATGCGCCTACTAGTTTATTGTCATGTGCTCCTAGTTTTCTGGCATGCGCTTATTTATTTCTTGTCATGCGCCGGTAAGTTTCGTGTCATGCGCCTACTAGTTTATTGTCATGTGCTCCTAGTTTTCTGGCATGCGCTTATTTATTTCTTGTCATGCGCCGGTAAGTTTCGTGTCATGCGCCTACTAGTTTATTGTCATGTGCTCCTAGTTTTCTGGCATGCGCTTACTTATTTCTTGTCATGCGCCGGTAAGTTTCGTGTCATGCGCCTACTAGTTTATTGTCATGTGCTCCTAGTTTTCTGGCATGCGCTTATTTATTTCTTGTCATGCGCCGGTAAGTTTCGTGTCATGCGCCTACTAGTTTATTGTCATGTGCTCCTAGTTTTCTGGCATGCGCTTACTTATTTCTTGTCATGCGCCGGTAAGTTTCGTGTCATGCGCCTACTAGTTTATTGTCATGTGCTCCTAGTTTTCTGGCATGCGCTTACTTATTTCTTGTCATGCGCCGGTAAGTTTCGTGTCATGAGCCTACTAGTTTATTGTCATGTGCTCCTAGTTTTCTGGCATGCGCTTACTTATTTCTTGTCATGCGCCGGTAAGTTTCGTGTCATGCGCCTACTAGTTTATTGTCATGTGCTCCTAGTTTTCTGGCATGCGCTTACTTATTTCTTGTCATGCGCCGGTAAGTTTCGTGTCATGCGCCAACTTGTTTCGACACAGTAAAAATATTTATAAACCTAGAATATTTTTTATAGACAAAACTTATTCTAGAATATTTTGTTTTAATTTTTGTTATTAATAACGAATAATACATATTGATAGAAGTAAGTAAGAACATCAGAAAGTTTACAGCAGACAGAGGGTTAATATTAAGACAATTATAAAGTAAAAACAAAGTATATTTACCAACCGTCCAAGGACGGTGTACAACAGTATATTATTACAAATGATCTGCAAAAGCGTGATAAGATTTTTAAATCCACTGCAAACGTAAATATTCAAAAAATGCTTTTTATTTATGAATTAATTAGTTGACCTAATATTTAATTATATAATATTTACTTAAGTAAGTAAAGTACATATAAAACTTTCTTTTGAGTCTTTTTTAAAGAATCTTTTTTGGCAAATAGCGTCAAAGGAAGTAATTCCTGAAATAGATATCTAAACTCCCAGGATTTGACAAACTCAGTGAGCAATCTAATCGAAAACATGGTAAAGCAAAACGGGGGTTCAGTGGCGTAGGATTAACTGTCAGGTAAACCTTTCTTTGACCCCATTGTTTAGCGCGGTACCTTTCAGATTCAATTTATTAAGGATAACTTAAAAACCTTATTCAATCATTGAAGAAGATTATATCAACAAATTTCAATGAGAATATATAGCAGACAAAGACACAGAAAATTAGGGCAGAACTTTGCAATTATGGCAAATAAAAAAAAAGAGGGGCCAAAAAATAAAGGAATTTTTTAAAGTAATTCTTAAATTGAAATATGAGTTCGATAAAAATTTCAATGTTTTTATTACTATTATTATTATTTTTTAAATAGGTGTAATTAAAAATTCACATATTTTGACTAGGGATTGAACCTTCTTCCCCAGGGACTGGAGTTAAACGCGCTAGCAACAGAGCCAAATCTCGATTGGGTAGGACTGACATTATATTTAATGTAGATACTGCATTGATTTTATACACTTTCATAGATATGCGTCTACAATCGTTGATAGAATGCATTGTCATCGACAACGAGTCTATCTGCCAAGTTTCAGCTAGATCTGATGTTGGTAAGTGGGTTAGTTTCCGTTTCCAAGATTTGCGTTCATTCATTCCTGAAAACAAAGTGAAATTCAAATAAATTAATTAAAAATGGCCGAATTTTAAAAGGTCTGAATTGGTAGAGACGACAGTTCCAGTAAGACAAGAGGTTTAATACCATTTTAATTGAGTATTGTTAGTATTATCTCCTCCGATAATCAAAAAGGTATTATATATTAGTAAAAGGGAAGGAATATTGTTCACTTGGTACAAAGTTATGAAGCTACGTATACGTTCAAATTATATTTGTAGATAAAGAATCGTTGAGTTTTAAAATTACCAAAACTTTAGTACGCCAATCGCTCGTGATTGCTAGCGTAGAAGAAAGAAACAAGGGATATTCACCCATAGATGCAAGACTGCAAATTCAATCTACGCACAGCAACGCCCCAATTTTATTTCTACCTACACTGTTACATAAAGGTTACAAATTTGTAACAGGGTGTGTGGATCTACTTAATTTATATATATATATGGTTTCGGTGTGTTGCACCTCCAGTAACCTCAATTAACCATTGTGCATTAGTTAGATTGCCAATCCTGGATTTTTTTTCTTCGGTTGCCACACCGCTCGGAACACAAAACCTGAGCAGTTGGAAAATAAGGCAGTCTCATTCCTTGTGCAACAGCCCAAAGCAGTGGGCATTCCTCTTGACTGGTGACAGATGAGTCCGTTCGCTAATCTAGTCACTATTTTAAAACAGTAGACTTCATCCTGGGATGAACACACATCGCATAACTGGCTCCGCGACTTAGGTGTAGTTTGGTCTTATGTTACTTATACAAGTACGAACCAAGGCGCGAGCCGACCCATGCATTATGGAAAAAGGAAAGAAGCAACTGCAAGCGGCATTTCGCCCTGTCGCATATCATTTTTCTTATCTGTGGTGGCCAGTAATAAGCAACGTTTGATTTCGGATAAGGAAAATAAGAAAAGATTCGATATAGTTACCTACCTACAAATGGCGGTCGGTGACTTTTTTTAGTAATCGATACTGGACAATAAGTAGGTACACATACAAATATACATACTAGCCCATTAACAAGATGCAATTACTGACATAATGGTATATCAAATTAGCTCTGTAAATCCTTTACGCTTTGCAACATCAATTACAGATCCAAAATTAAATTATGATTTCGAAAGATATTCAATATTTTAAATAGTGTTCAAAAACAGTTTTTCAATCCAAACAATGTTACAATGCCAAACAATGTTAAAATGCATCACGAAAACAATAACTAAAAACAATCCACTAGATTCGTAGCAGGTATAATATGCATTGTACATTATGTGTTATAAGCATTAAAATCTTGTTTTGCATGTTGGATACACCAGCTAAATGCATATTTGGCCTTGTGAATGAGAATATACAAATTCGAATTATTTGCAGATTTTTGGATAATGGTTACAAGATAGCATCCTAGTTGTTGCTGGTATGTGTGTACGCGGTTCAGAGATGTTCGATCATACGATATGCTCCGTGGCCGTAACTTGTGTGTAGTGAGTCTGAGACGCTGGTGTATTAGTATTTGTGCATCTACGCCCTGTGCGTTTACCTGAAAGATGTATAATATATTTTGATTCACTCCGTGCGTCGTGTCAAAAATTGCATTATTACTGTTGACGCATAGAACAAATAAGTTCAAAGCTTTTTTAATCTAAAACACAAGGGATTTTGTAAATCCAAGGCATGTATGAAGGGACCGCCCTTAAAGGTTATATTCAAAATATTAGAATTTATTAAAATAATCAGGCCCAGCTTTTGGGGCACTGCACACGGTACAGCTAAATAAAATGTTAATTTGTTGCTCAACTATGAAGAGCTGTTCTACTGTCTACTGTCTTGGAGTCCCTAGAGGTTGCCGGAGGAACTTTACAACCTTACACGGGCCGCGTGGGTGAAAAAGTTAACAGTTGTAGAACAAGTTCCGTTTTCGCTTCGCAAACACTAGAACTAGAGGATAAACAGGTTGTGCACTCTCTTGGAGTTTGAAAATATCTTGATTGCATAATATCAAGAAAAAACTAAAAATCATTAAAAATAAATATAGTTAAAATTTAAAGAGTTAAAAACTCGTGGACTTATAGTAAAGCGTTTTACCGTTCTTGCTTATATATTCGACTCATCGTTATTCTTATAAACCAACCTTAGATAATTTACAAAGCCTTTAATGCTTTCGTTTTTTGTCAAAGTCTTTATTCTTTCTCCATTTCGTAATGAATTTTTCATGAATGTATTACTCTCCCTTTTGATGTAGGTATGCCCTATCTACTTTAGAGTACGAGAACCTTTGTTGATGATTAATAAGATCAGTGATAAGTGCTGAAGATAAGAAACTTATGAAAAAACAAGCCAGTTCATATTCGAACTTACGTATCTCAAATCCATTTAAATATAATATTACGCTCATGAAAATCTAATCGGAACAACTCAACAAAAAGATGAATGTATTAAAACATGGACAGTGATATAATAATATAATGATAACATTACTTTGAAGGTGACTTATCAGATTGTACATGCATGTCCTTGTAGATGTAGTCTGTGTAACAGTAAAGGCTAGGTTCTCTGGTATCCTGAAACAAGGGTTCGGCAGGTAGGAAATTAAAGGTAAACATGAAAGAGCTACGGGTTCACGAAAAAGATTTATGAAGGTGCTTTTCTCTTCAACCTGTATCTGTCTAATCCACAAAATGAATTAATTGGAACAGGTCTTTGCCGTGTAAAATAGGCTTATCTTCGATTTACAAAGTACGCAAGTTTTTCTGTTCTGAAGCGGTGTCGTTCTGTTCTCTAGGAATGAGTTGATTTTTGTACAGAGTAAAACAACTTCGCGGAATTGGATTTTTTTTTGAATTTTCATTATTTCAGTTGTTCTATTTTAAATGAGAATACCGCACAAAGGCATTCCGAGTGTAAAAATATTTAAACGGTGAAAACATTGGCGGAACGGAAAAGTGGAAAGGAAGGATGGAATTTACCTGGTTATTCAGATCTGGTAATAAGGGAGAGAAAGAGAAATGGGTTGGGGAATCAATAGGGGGGAGGAAGATGAAAAGTACCCTATTATTCAAATCTAAGTAATACTAAGTAAACAAAGCCACTTTTATTAATGTTTCGTCTACAAAATTTCTATTTTTAATAATGACCATTCGTAATGGAATTCCACTATAATGACATAACTAAATAATTATATACTTTTTTATTGACTGTTACCGATTTCAGCTTGTTTAGCTATCTTCAGAATGGCAGTATAGTGTAAATACCCACTTGGTCATAAAAATGTTTTAATAGTGTGCTGAAATAGATATTTTCGTCGATAATTTGTACGGATTCAGAAAAAAAGTTCTGGCGCTATTAAAAAATATTAGCTAATTCATTGTGTCAATTTTCTCTCTATGCATACCTCTCGTATTTCTTATGCCTCTTACCACTTGTAATAATGTATAATATAATGTGTTACTTGAGCGAGCTTGTAGATGATTGTGTTTTTTTTTTTTTTTTTTTGATGTTTTTGTTTTCTAATTGTATGTATCTGTATTTAATTTTTTGTATCTTTAATTAATTGTAGAATTTTGTAATTGTACAATAACTGAGTTTTTATAAGTGGATTGTTCTCACGTAAGTGTGATCATCTGTAAAACCCAGTATAAATAAATAAATAAATAAATAATAGAGAATACATATTATTAGAAATGTTTTGAACAACTATCTCACATATACATATATGTAATATGCATTGGATCGTTATTGAATGTGAATAACTGTGTAACTGCATACTCCTAACTAATTTCATAAAAATAAATAGAAAAATAAAAATCACCCATCAATGTTTTAAGTCTCAGTAGGTATTAATTTGAGTTAGAAATCTCTATTCATAAGTCTTAGTTGTATGTCACTAGCTATTAATCTTAGTTAGAAGCCACTAGTAATAAACCTTAGTTATAAGTCTATGTGGTTGGAAATTGGTTAAATTATAAATTTCATTATTAAAACATGCTAAGGAATATTGACTATAATGTGTGATGGTAGTGTATCATGGTTAAGGGAATTGCATATTTTTGATGATATTTGTCACAAAAAAGAAAAAAATTTCAGACGAGGGCATGAGATTTTCAACATCTCCCGGCCGTGTAAGCTTTAAAAGATGTACAGACTTACTAAAAAACGTGGTGTAAATATTACGCGGCGCATAAGGTCAGAACAGTGAAAATTTTTACTTATTACTAGTTTGTTTGGTTAAGAGGGTCTTAAACCAGACTCAAGGCCGGCATTACCATACTAACGGAGAACGGGTGTATAAGAATCTAATTAGTGAGACGGGTAGTGTTTTGGGTCCAGAATCCTGATTGTAATAAAAAAATACGAAATGTTTTGACCGAGTTGGATAAAAGCTTATTTAAAACTAAATTAAAAGTTTGTAATTATTAAATTTAATTAATCCACCCATAATGCAGATCAATCGTTACTTATTAAATGGAATACTTTTGTTTAACTTTCTGTTCAAATAACCCATGCGTAAATATCGCTTGCTAGATGGTAATTAGTTCAAATGGAAGACTTGGTACATTTTATATTGATTCTGATATTGCAGTGAACAACTGAATACCGCTCAACTTTAACGATTATGTTTCAACTAAACAAGACGAATAATAATGCACAATAAATTTTCAGGGGAACTCAAACTCAAAAGGACAATACTGTCTAAAAATTGTAAATCTCACATTTCTTTAAAATCAATTGTTAAGCCCGTTTTATATCGAAATGAGGCAATTTTTTTTTTAGTTGTGTTTAAAACTGTTATAACAGAAATAACCTTCTGTCATTGTATTTTTTTCATTTATATATGTGTCTATATTTCATTGTAATCAGTCGATGTATATACCCTGACGAAGCTTGAGATAAGCGAAACTTTGTTGACTGTTATTTATTTATTTATTTAAAATGGTGTATTACGAAGTGTGTTTTTCATTTGACGTGTAATTTCATACCCCTATTATCAAACAATTACTACTTATTGCATTTTTTCACCTGTAAACAAGAAACTTTACTTTTGTAGGAAAGGCTTTGTTATTGCTTACGTACTAGTACATATTGAATTATTTGGCGGGTTGGAAATAAGCCGACGTGGCTCAGTGGTTCAGAGCACCTGACCAGACATCAGAAGGTACGAGTTCAATTCCTGTTGGCGGCATTTTTTTACTTTTATTGATATTTCAGGCGACTAATTATTGCTTATACTTATTTGTTATCCTTTATGCTACGAATAAAACCTTGTCTTATAAACATTAGTTTATAATTAAAAATAATTAATATTATATCAAAATAGGTATGCTACTGCATGTTTTCTCAAAATAAAATAAAATATATAAAAATGAAGTGAAACCAACAGCCCTTTTGATAAAAGCTCCTACTTTTGAATAGAAACTTGTTAAACTAGGACGTGCGGGGAAGTTACCAAAAGATCTAGCCAAAACAATAAAGTTGTATAATAAGGAGGGAAGCTCTGCTTGCTACTATCATTTCAATTAGAAACTTGCTTCGGTAACTTCGGTTAAGATATTCGCCTGAAGCACATTTCAGGATTGTGGCAAAAGAGCAGTTTTAAAAATAATATATATATCGCTTAATGAGTTCAATTGGACATATTTGGAGAATTAATTAAACGGTTATGTAATTGAAATAAATATATTTATATACCTCCTTACTAATAAACGTGTTTTAAATTTTACACAATCGTTAAACAACCGTTTAAAAATATTTAATGTTAAACAGTTGTGTGATATTTAAAAGACGTCTATTAGTAGGGCCCTTAGAATATTATCTTTATATATAATTTTAAAGTTTTATACATTTAACTATTTGGTCTTTTTAGGTCTTTCCATGAATACCAATTACTAACAAATAAATATTTTACAAATACTTTAGTATTAGTTACTTACAAATAAGATATTTATGAATTTAAACAGATAGACTCGTTGGCGATGGAAATGGATCTAATTACGCACACACACGCCTTTCTATGAAATTGGAAGATATTATTTTTAATAAATAAAAATACAAAGCAGTAATATTTTATATCTAATAAATGTCGGTACTATCTAATTGGGATTTGGCTTAGGTGTTAATGTTGTTGACCCCAGTCACTGGGCAGGAAGGTTCAATCCTACTGGCAACGCCACTGTTGTTAATACTTAAGCCACCGAACTTTAACTGTTGTAGGTTATTTATAATGATGTGTGATGCAATCTGCATATTAAACTTTTCAACGTTCACATATACATAAAAATAATCACACAGGTTCGCTGTCGGTGGAAGCTTCAACAAAAATATTGATGAAAAGTCAATCGAACTATGTTAGCCGGTTTGCCTACGCTGTGCGCAGATATTCTCGGTTAAAAAAGATATTCGTTAGATGCACAAATGTTCAATCAATTTACTGAAATTTAATAAGAACAATATTTTTTTAACTTTCACGTCATTTTGCGGATTTTTGTCAAAAAAGGGCGAATTTTATGATTTTCGCATTCATAAATCGACAGGTTGCCGTATAAACACCTAGATGTATAGAATTTTTACGAAACTATCGGTGATATATATCAATCCAAAAAAAGTCGCTCCGGCCTATTTTCCTTTTTTTTGTCAAGTCAATCAAGCCGTAAAAAACCAAGTTTTTATACCATCATGCATCCATTTAAATACATCCATTAATACAAATAGACGTATGATGGTATTTTGTATAAAAAATTGTTTTATTACGGCTTATTTTTTTTCATTATAAATCAAACAACAACAACCCACAGTGAAAATATTATTAAAACTCACAGAGTTGTGCCATTCATACCACACTCCAAGATACAATAGTGCCTTACCTTAGTGAATTCCTGCAAATATTCATTACGCGGGCTTTGAGTTGAGAACGAACCCCCTGTAACGAGATAGCTAAAAATATGGGCGTAATATGTACTTGACATTCGACCTTTACTGCTACCAGCTTTCACCAGAGCCTCGCGATGGTGATTTGCAAGCTACTTTTCAACATTCGTAAAGTACTTCCTTCCCGCAGTTTTCACGATCCCAACAAAGGACGTATTTAGAATTACGAATATTCCACTAAAATATCTCTGGAGAAAAATGTTGAAAGATTAAAAAGCTATTCATCGTAGTAAAGAATAAAATAAATTCTTCAAACAGAGAAAATGAAAACAAGTTTCGAAGATGATGTTTCAACGATTCAGGTGTTTAATCTAATAGAAAATGGTATGATTTGAGTTTTTCACTGCCAAAAGTATTATAGTGATTTGATTTTAGGGTATTATGCCGTGTTGCGATATCTCCTTCTTTAGCCAACGTTTCGGACAGCATTGCAGTGTCCATCATCAGGGCAGATGTGTAATTAATAATAATAGAAAATGTTTCAAAGTCGATAAACAAATGATTGGTCAAATGCATGATTAACAAATTTTGGAAGAACTGTATGATTTTTAACTAATAATTCGGTGATCGTTAAATGAAAAAAAGTAGATATAAACTACATCTCGGAGTGCAGCACATTATTTCGCAGGTAATCATATAACCAGGAAACTCCGAAATCAGCTTTTTCGAGTTACAAACAAAACCACATATTTGTTTAATCGCCCATGAAATACTTATTTTCGTAAACACGTGATATTATAAGTAAAGTCATACTTGGACGAGGTATGGTTTTGGTTATTATAAGTATGGTTTTGAGAGGAACTCGAAAATGCTTGGAGTCACCGAGTTGCAGTAATTACCCTACGATTTTATACCAACACATACAGCTTCTGAAAGTGTACACGAAAGACTTTCAAATAATAAAAGCGATATACACAAACTTACCTATTATATTATTTCATAAACAGTGTTCCATTAACCAGAGTGGTAGATTTTCTCTGTATCGCTATGGTGAAATAAAAACCATCGTTGTAGTTAGTTGCTTTTGCTGCTGTTGATCAGAGTTCAATAGCAAAGCACTTCCCAAAATTCCTTTCCTCACGCATTCAGCCTCACAAATGCCTCCAATTGTGGATGACACAGTTTCACTGGATCCGAAAAGACGGGAGCTTTTGAGAACATTTTACATATTTACAGTGATAATAGAACCAAATTACCGCACAGAGTTTTGGTGGCCGGGCAGAAAGATCCGACGAGTCACGAGGCTGGCCATATTTCAATTTTTTAACCAATAAAAAGATTGTTATAATAGGCGACTTCAATCTAAAATCGAGTAACAAAGGCACCGAAATGGATCTCATATATTTTATGAATCTTTTCCAAATGGAACAAAGCAACTCTATTACAAATTTGAAGGGATGTACGCAGGACATTGTTATCAGCAATTTTAATTTAAAAGTATACAAATCCTTATACTCACTAGTTAAAGAAGACGCTTATCATCCATCGTTATGTATAGAGATTTCGCCGAACAAAAACACAACCAATTGTCAAACACGAAACTTCTGGAATAATATTGATAATTATGTCAGGCGAGGATGGAACTTCAAACATGGCGATTTTTAAGCACTTTATTGCCATTTACAATCTCATGACTGGCAACCTTTGAAGGACATAAATGATGTTAATTTATCGAAAAACTTTTTTCTACTCCATAATTTATAAATATTTTGATATGTGCTTCAAAATTAAGCGCACTCCGAGGAATGGTAGAAAATATCCTAAATGGTTTTCTGGTGAGGTTGTTAGCGACATAAAACTCAAATTCAAACATTACAAAAAATGGAAGAAAACTGGAATGGTGAGTGAACGGGAAATGTTTTGTCTACTTAGAACAAATATTAATTCTATTGAAAACAATATCAAATACGATCCCAAATCTTTCTGGAAGTATATCTCGTCCAGGAGAAGTGTACCATTAGTAATGCCGCTCGGAAAAATGATTATGTTACTAAATTACCTATCCCCTGATATAGATATTTTCCAATTCAATATTCAACAGTTCAAAAACGCGATTATTACTTAATAAAATAAAACAAAATGTACATTTATTATTGGTTATAACTGTAAATGTGCATTTAAAATAAAATAAATAAAGGAAGTGTGGTTCTGTGGAAGAGCGTCGCGTCGTCCCTACTTACTACGCTAGATGTGTAAGAATCTGTTTTGCCCCCCCAAGACGCGCCACAAGATGGTTCACGGTAAAAAGTTTGGAATAAAATAATTATGAATCCTATTAAAACATTTAAAAGAATTACCTGTTTTTAACATGTCTAATATTGAGCTAGCGTGATATCGCAATATATTACATGAAACATACTCTCAGTAAAGCCATAAACAAAATTAGGTAACATGGTTCAATTAGATAACATCGCAATATTCATATTACTTCGATTCCCTAATAATCCTTTCCCCTGGAGAAATTCTACAATTTTTAGGTGCGGCATCAAAGTGGCGTTACCGTTGAGGGCAAATTTTGTACCGTGGATAGGGTGAGAGCGAATATGTTTCCGGTCGAACGAATCGGATGATGCTTAGAGGGCACGTTTACTGTGACGCGATGCAGAGAATACATAACTGTGCGAGCGCTTTTGTCGACTAGATGTTATATAGTTTAAATCGCTGGTCATATTTGAATTATTGCCAAACCAAATGTTCTTCAATACGCATACAGCGAAGTTAGTTAGTTATGACACACAAGTCTTCCAATGCGCAGAAGCAACGGGGTGCAAGCCCATACACAATTGGGCAATGTGCGAGGCGGAAGGAAAGAGGTTGAAATAGGACACATAGAAATAAGAATTTCAGAACGAAACTAAAAAAGAGATTTTATTTAATATTTGGCATCTAATTCTTAAGAAATAGAAAATTTCACGCGGGAACCAGTGTAGATATACCATACGTTTTACAAGACAAGGTGTTATGCAAAGCACAAAGAATATTTGTGAATATATTTTAAGAAATAATTATTAGTCTGAAACAAATATATATAAAAAAAACCCCGGACGGGAATTGAACCAACACCTTCTGATTGCCGATCGGGTGCACGGAACCACTGTGCTACGTCGGATTATTTTTAACAGCCAAATAATTCAATAAATACTAGATTTCATTCAACAATTATTGTTTTTATGATTTTTTTCACATGAAAACAGCCAACTTTATGTTTGTAGGACAGATATTGTAAAATTGGATTCTAAAATTGGATCTAAATTGGATTTGTATATTTGAGGGAATCTGTACAAATGATGTTTTTCAGTCAATTCGAAATCAGTATATAAGTATACAAGCAAAAAGCTCATAGCGGAGAGACCGTTTTCATAGTTCAAAAGCAAATATTTGAATTTGAAACGCATTGACGAACAAAACATCGATTATTCGGATACTTTATCAGCAACACATTTATTCACATGGCGTCGGCCGACAGTGCTGAATAATAATGGGTAGTCAAAATGTAAATCGTTTTCATGTAAATGTGATGAAATTGAGAAAATATTTCATTATTTTAATAACGGGGGTGTAACAGTCTCGCTCTATGCGGGCGTACTTTTAGCGGTTTTACGACTGGGGGCAGCATTTGGCCCGCCTTATTTGGAAGCAGCAGACTTCACTCACTCACTTTTTTCTTCATCTTATTCTGAATGTCATAAAACCTAATTTGATAAAATACACAAAATATTTGAAAACATGAAAAAATTTACTACAATATTTAAGACAAATTTAGGTATTGTTAGTTACGTGAATTAGTAACATCACCAGTTCTAACTGTCCGCAACCAGTATTTTGAGATTGAAGGAAGTAAGACGGGAAAGCAGTTTTGTGAAGAGGAAGTTTGGGACGATCCTACTGTATTTAGATCTGGTCAAAAAGTAAATTCGGTTCAAGTAATTCGTGGGAATGCGCAACGTTTCTCTTCGGAATGTTTGAATTTTCACATGTAGCAAAAACTTTGTCAATATGCAAAATTATAATAAATAACTTTATTTATAATACCACTTTATTGTATGTATGTATATAAAACCAATCGATATTTTTCACCAGGGTTATGTAAAAACATATTTTTTTTATTTATATTTTTTTATTTTATTTGGTACAATATTTTTTACATTTTAAGTTTTCCAGTAATGTAGGCCTCACTGGGTGGCTTGCCCGTGCTGAGGCCTTCATTTTACAATATGAAAATATAATCTACATAATACATTTAAAGAGAAAATAATACATTTAAAATTAAAAATACATAATAATATATTTAAAATTAAAAAATAATACATTGAAAATAATATTGTGTGTTTGTGAGTGATGTGTGTTTATATTGGTTTTGTGTGTTACGTGTAGGTTTTTTTTTTATTTTATGCTAAGACATTTTGGTAAAATTGTCTTTTTTGTTCTTTAATCCATTTTGTAATTTTGTGTGTGAATTTATTTTTATTTTCCTCAATTTTAACTTCAAATTTTACACTGTTGATAGCTTTTATAGCATGGTATTGGTAGTGTCTTTGTCCAAAGCTTGAATTTACTGTCGGAGTTTTTATGTTTTCTTTGTACGCTAGTCTAATTGGTCTGTTAGTGTTATTTTGTGTTTGTTGAAATTTATTTTTTTTGTCAAAAATGTAGTTTAGTAGTGTTTTAACTTATAATTGGCGTATATCTAGTACGTCACAGCTGTTGAATATTTGGTCTGTATCAGTCAGTCTATGTTTTTTTAGTATTACCTTTAAGATGGTTTGTTGCTCCTCCCCAAGCAAAAATTCCATATTCTATTATTGATTGGCAAAGTGCAAAATATATTAAAAGAATATGTAACACTGTAACTCTGTTATTAATTTTTTTTTATATTAACCCGACGAAGGTTCCGGGTGAACCAAAACTAGTTTTATATACTAAAAACACATACAATAAAGTGATACAAAACAAAATTTTACATAATATATATTTGAAATATATGTATAAAGCAATTATTCGGAGCCAGTGAGCTTTCCGCATTGCCACACGTTTGATTACATAAATACACTTAGTTAATGTAGTAATTAAACGACTGTATTAAACTAATATTTACCAATTATATGTTTTACATTCGGTTTCAGTTAGAGGTAAGCTTCGCCGAGTATGTTTCATTTGAATATTATTTTCCGTTTGGTAAGACATTGCAACATTTTCTCATGCCATGCATTCCAGAAATAATATGTAATCAAAAAAGAGGGAAAATAAACATGTTACATTTTGTGATTCTCAGAAAAGCGCATATAGAAAGAGATAATTAAGATGTCTACAAGACTGTCTGCGCTTTCGAAGAAATCCTTAGTCATATCACAAAGATGACCCCTCGTATTGGGTTCGGAGAAACTCATATTAGTAGAAAATATTTAACTAAGACGATTTACCACAAAAAAACATTTAGTTTTTTTTTCACCCTGGTAAGAAAAACAAAAATTGTTAGTTTCAAATTTTACGAGTTTTGGTCGGTTTGCAGAATGAGCACGCGAGTTCATCCAATATACGCCCAGTGTTAAGCCCGTCTTGTACACAGACGCCACTGAAATATTTATTTAATTGATTTATTCTTTGATTTGACAATATTGACAATAGATTTTTTCATTAAAAAAAATTTGGTGAAATTGCAAAAAATTCTTTCAGAATATTCATTACGGATTATGGTCAATTTTATGTATTCACCTTTTTTTAGTCCAGGAACATGATAAAACTAACCCTTTCTGAAAAAATCAACGTTTTAAAAAACTACCTTTTTGGTGAAGTCAGAAACTTAAAAAAAATATTTTTCATGTATTTAATCACGGATTACGGTCAAGTGTAGTAATATGGTCGCGTGTGGCGTAAAGTAAAAGTATCTACCCGTCCCTGCAGCCTGGAAGGGTCACTAGGCGTGACCATCCCTGTCGCTCGGGAAAGGTTCGCCAGGGTAGGTTCGCCTATAAAAGCACAGGTTGATGTCCGCACTTCAAAGACAAAACGTGTGGAAAGATAATTGAAAAACTTCGTGATTGCGCCGGGAGGGACAAGGAAATATGCTCATTTTTTATTTACGCAAAATGAAAACAAGTTTGACAATTCCCAATATTATTGTTTTGCAATATTATTTTATATTACTTTACTACTCGGTTACCACCAAAGTTCAGATTCAATTAAAAAGGTCCTACGTCATCTTAGCGGGATGCACTGTGAAGGATCTTTTTAAGAAAGAAAGGAGAGGAACTTCTTAGAAGGAAATGGGTATTAGGGGTGGGTGGGAATCTGGGGGTCTGTGTGTCCATTAGTGACGGACGTATGAATCCATCCCTCCAGCTGGTGAACAGACGCATCCACCGCCAAGACCTAGACAAGGGCACCCCTGCACCAGTCACCAAACGTAGCGAATCAATTGAAGTGATTTATGGCAGAGATGTAGTTATCCAATACATGGTAACGTTAATCTAGAAATTAAAGACAGATAAAACTGTGCACGACGTTTGAAAGAATTTTCTGTATCAGCAAACATGTACTTTTTCTCCTATATTTAGTTAATACAATGTTTAGATCAATGAAATACGAAGTAGAAGAATACCTAGAAAATAAAAAAGTTTACGGTCGCAACTGGGAACTGGGATTCGAAGTCACATCTTATAGCCTTACCGGGTCGAGTGTCTCTATTTGAGCTGTATTGACCTAATTAGAACGATCTCTCATACCTGGATTGTACATTATATTTATTGAATCTGGATTCATCTTATTTTCTGTGTATTTGTCTATTTCATATTTCATTGAGAGTTGTTAATATTGAACTCTTCATTGATTAAATATTACAATAAGGTAGGTATGTAATCTTCAACAAGTTAATCCTAATAAATTTTAAAAGTTGATAGAAGGAAAGCGTAAAAACTTAGTTAGAAAAACTACTTTATTATAGTAAGGGCCATAATAGTAAGGGTCATAATGTTTGGATAGTACCTTTACCTACAACCCAAAACTATGACGGTCATAATAACAACCCTGTGTGTTTATAGTATTAATTTCCCGCTATTTGTTTTACATAATATCCTAATATTACATACTATTATACTTATTGACCCAAACGTTAATGGCTACTAGATATGAGCCTAAATTGTGTTAGTATATTTAGGTTGCTCATTTTTAGGGGCGCAGGAGTTCTTTACGCATTTGACTTTTGCTTAGTTGTCCAGCACAACGTGCCGCTAGAGTCGCAAGTGAGGATGACTGGTTATGGTCGTTAATCATAATGTTTTTTTTCCTTTTTATTACTTTTTAGGTACATTTGTAATGTATAATGTCTGTTATGATGGCATTTAATTGCGACTTTAATATGGTTAGAGTTATTAAATATATTTAGTAACCAAGAAAATCATTGGTTTATCTTTTTTGTAGTGGTTAATTCACTTATGAAATGATATTTCTTATATATAATTTAAATTGGGTAGGTTTAAATTTTTGATTCTAATTAAGCTATTCTTTATGCTTTTTTATCCTGGTTGTGATAGTTCATCTAGAACTTATATGTATTGGGCTGTCGATCTCTCCTCTTTGGGGATGGTTAGACCCTTGCCCCTGCGTATGACAAAGGATTTTTCTACTTATTACGTTTTACCCCATCGAACTAGTATTCTTTTCGATTAACAGATTAGCATGTTTTTCTTAAATTAACCTTGTCACTGTTATCATAATAAGTATACTTTATCTTATCGCCCTTTCACTAAGGGTCTAGAGCAATGATACTCAACCTTTTTCTTCTGCAGGCCACATTCATATGTTTGTAAAGCTACGCGGGCCGCAACACTATACTGGTCAGTGATGCCAACGGATCTTGGCCTAATGTCGCCATTTTTCAAACATTAAGTAGCCGAATTTCAGTTGCAGTAATTCTGCCCACATATTCCCCACAAATATTCTACGTGAGCTTGATTCCCCCTTTTATTATTCTTAATCCACGGGGGGGTTGTTAGAGAATTTCTGTAAAACATAATTCCCCACAATTTTTTTTTTCAAAATGGGTGCTCCACACAAAATATTTGAAATCCATGGGGGGGGGGGGTTGTTACTTCTCTGAAAAATAATTCCGCCCAGCTAAAAACATCATATGTGATTCCCCACAACAATTTTTCGAAATCCATGGGGGCGGGGGTAGCTACGGATTTCCATTTCGATTTTAGATTTTTAGATTTTTTCGTTGACAACACTGATACTGGTATGACAAAAAATATCATGAAACCCACCACCCCCGTTTTTTTGGCAACACTGTGAATGTGACGCATTTAACTTTGGAGCTGTCAAAAATGTATGTGTTGCCACGAGCATAGTTATTTGCGCGCATATTTATTTTGTCTGTCATATCTTTGTTTTTTGGAGATAGATCTAGCGTGTGCAGTAGCAACACTCTTATACCAGATCTGATGTTGACACGACAACGACTATCCTCTTCGGTTTCAATGTCTGTATGTCAAAGTTGCAATTAATCCCAAATTAACGTGATATAGAATGCCAGATTTTGTAAACCATGTTCCTGATATTAAAAGTATTGAGGGCCGCACAAAATAGCATGGCGGGCCGCAGGTTGAGTATGACTGGTCTAGAGTAGTTATATTATGTGTAGCTTTATTTGCAAAAAACATATAGTCTTTGTTCGAGTAACCGCCCAAGTAACCATCTGTTACTTGGGTGGGAAAGCGGTGATCCCCGTAATAAAATAAATATGTTTAAAAAAAAAACTTTTCGTCACATAAATCTGCGATACGATTGCATCACCACAACCAGGAGCATTCTTGGCATGGTGTAACTTGTACACGTACAGGGTCCATTGTTTGTTCATATTTGGAACACGTGCTCTGAGGATGTGAAGGTCAATTACTTAAATGCGAGTAGTAATCTAACTAGCATATCTAGGTATTATAGGTAGGTAGTGTCGATGAAAAAACTAAATAGGAAATTTTAATATAAGAGAACTTGCAGGAGATGAATTCGGAATCATTTTTCAGTTGTTCTTAAAAAACATGCATTTGAAATAAACTGTTGCGGCAGGCTATTATAACGTTCGAGCGCATCGCACCTGGAACCTACTTGACTGACGGTGAAGGCGCACCAATTTACTTGCGACTTCCGGAATGTTCCCGGATTCACAAAGCGCTTGCATTCCTATATAAACGCTGCCACATCAGTTCAGTCTTAGAACTCAGTCTCAGCACTCACCTAGTACTAGCACCTATCAGCAACTGCGATGGGCGATGACCAGGCCCCTTTCAGACAGATGATACGACAACATCTTTCATTCATCTCTGCCTACCATCAACCACAAAACAATATAAAAAATAAATACAGATAATGGAAGACCTGGTGAAGGAAAACTCAGTAACTAAAGACTTCGAAACCTACGTGACAGGTTCCTGGCTGTCATAATGATATCTAATCACCGATTGGAAAGGCACAATGTTAAAAAATAGCCGGCCTCTGTACAGATCATCCTAATGAGACGATCATCATTACATCCTATTTTTATTATTACATCAGTTCACCGTTGGATAATAAATCTGTTAAAATTTGTCCTAAAACATTTTACTCTGCCTAACGCATGGTTAGGCTGCTCTCCCGACAAAGTGCAGTAGGTTTAACAACTGGCGGTAAAACGGAGGTATCTTCACTATGCTGGTAAAATGAGGACTGTATGAAGGCTCAATTCCTCGAACATCACTCTAAATCTAATCAAATCATCCTTAAGTTATGGATAGCCATAACCCATAACTCCGAGCGACGCCGTTTACACCACAGCTATAATATTATAAATTAGAACCTACGATATACACGTGCCGATCCTAAAAATCTCTATCAGCCTGAAAAACATCCATTGTATTCACCTCCATTTCCCAGAAGCGGTAATAATAATCTTAAAATTCAGATAATCCGTGAACATGAGCCTGGCACCGGGAGAGACAAAAGGAAGATCAACAGTTGTTTGGCAGTTAGAATATGTTAAAAGTTGGAAGGCCATCGCGCTGAGAGGAGAAAATTCCATAAAGTGGGTGTTTAGACTTTCAAAGAATTACCCTACAGTTTAAACCTACAATTTCGAACTCCTTGATAAAATGTTTTTACATAAATGTTTATTAATATTATTATGTTACAAAATAGGATGTTTGTAGTGGTAGTACTCGTTACAGTAAAGCTAGTATTTCAAAGTGAAGTTTTAAACATTAATTGATGAGAAGTTTGTATTTTTAGAAGAGCTTAGAATACTTTGTTGATTTTGACCTTTTCAAAATCTAAATCATATAATTTTTTTTTTAATTCAATAAATTATACTTTTAAATGATGTTTTTTTTTTAAAAATAACAATAAAAAGACATGGAACAACCTGTTTAGCATCAGATTTGTAATTTTTTACTCTTATGTAAATTTATGTTTTTTACACTTGTAATAGATGTGTTGTAAAATAGTTTGATTATTTTTTGTGAGATCCACATACATTTAATTTTATTTAGCTTTAAAAATAAATAATATGATTCGTCATTTCAGAGTTAGATGAATATTTCACAGGCACATACAGCACGATGAATGCTGACAAAGGTTGCATTGACTTGGCCAATTCAGACAGAAAAATCTGTAAATTCCATTTCTCAGAGCGAAACTATGCCATGTCACATTTAACAAATTTTACAGGAGAGCAGAAACAGTGATTCTGTGCCCCCGACCAAAATACATAAATATATAATCGTTTATATTTATGGACTTGCCATGGTTCGCCACTATTTAGAATTGAACCTTTTGACTCGGAATATGCCATAGAACCATAATACCTAAAATTGGAACTAGTCGTAGCTCTGAGTCACAGATTTGACAATTTATTTATCGCGAGTTTTTAGAAAGAACCAAAAACAAACTTTCACCTTTAAATATTACAATTTACTCACGTACCGATGTCAAAAGTTTCTATGTACCTCTCTAGTTTTGCAAAGGCAGCAAACATTCTGCGGAGATAGATTCAGTTTGAGAAAATTCCGCCTGAGGTGGGATGACGTAAAATCGGTGACTCACCCGGTGGGAATATAAAGGAATGCGACCTCTTTGAAACATGCGAAACTGGTCATCTGTAAAATACCATAAATTATTAGAGATTCTAAGAACGGGGAGGCAATCAATTCTAACATTGCAGTCATTTTAAAGAGCCATTGAAAACCAGTCGGTTTTACTTGAAAAAAGTCTCATGAATTGTTATACCCACCGCCGTGATTCCTGAAGAATTTTGGATTAAAAATATTATTACGAATTCCACTCAAACTGGTATTCACATATGTTAAAAATGCTTTACAACGAGATTCATAAAAAATAAATTTTGTATATTATGGATAACATCGGCATGGTATACACACGGGAAAGATTAGATATTAATTTTGTTGGTACCTCTAGTTTAGAACAATACTGCCATGGTAAGTAAATACACAGTATAATCATATGGAAGTCATTCTCTGGAATCAGGGGTCAAAGTCTTGTAGATTGGTTTACCCTTTTAGAATATTTATACTTTACCTAAGGTACCGATTTAAAGAAAAAACTTACAAGCACTTGTACTTTATTATCTGTTTTAAAATTTTTGTAAAATAAATAATATCTGTTAAAAATAAAATTTTCTGTTTAAGTAAATGAAAACGCAGTATAAAGAGAATACACCACAAGAGTATTAACTACTCTTAGCCAGTAAGACTATGGGATGTAACTTTGAGAAGTACCTGACAACTCAGATCTAGCCACCAAACATGTCTAAAGTCAATTCAAGCAACGTTTCAAACTCGTGTATTTAATCTACCAGCGTGCATAACATAAAACACATTTTATATTATTTTATTTTGTGGTGGTTGTAGTGCTTTTTGTCGTGGTTGTTGTTTGGTGATTGTTGGTGGTGGTTGCGGTGGTGGTTATTGTGGTGATTGTTGTGGTGGTAGTAGTTTGTTAGTTGTGGAGGTGGATGTGGTGGTGGTGGTTGTAGCAATGGTTGTAGTGGTGGTAGTTGATTGGTGGTTTATTGGTGGTTGTTGTGGTGGTGGTGGGTTTCGTGATGGTTTTTGTGGTGGTTGTAGTTGTGGTTATGGTGGTGGTTGTGGTGGTGGTTATAGTAGTGAATGTGATGGTGGTTGTAGTTGTGGTTATGGTGGTGGTTGTGGTGGTGGTTGTAGTAATGAATGTGGTGGTGGTTGTGGTGGTGGTTGTGGTTGTGGTGGTTGTTGTGTTTATTGTGGTGGCAGTTATTGTAGTGGTTGTTGTGGTAGTTGTTTAGGAGGATTGGAGGTTGTAAGTTCAATAATCTAGCATTAATTAATAATGTTTTTTTTTATATTAACTCCACACAGGAGGCTCTGAAGAAAATAATTTCCCTCAGGGCCTATGTCATCTTTAGGGATGCTGTGTGGAGGGTCTTTTTGTGGAGAGGAAGGAGTGAACATGGGTCTTGAAGAGTCCCAAATTGTAGGAGGGAGGAAACACAGAGGCCGGCAGTTCGTTCCACAGCCGAGCTGTTGAACCTAAGAACGAATCGTAGAAGCGACCCGTTCTCATGTGACAAATGTCAACCGTGTACAAATGTTGGGCGCGCGTTTGGCGTGTATCCCGACTACGCACCGGTGCCGAAGGGATCAATGACGCTAGTTCCTCAGAGCATCCTCCATTGTAATACCGATAGAACAAGGACAGCATACCTACCTGACGCCTGTGCTCTAAAGATTGCAGTAATGTAAATAAACACCAATGATTTAAGCCGTAAAGTAAAAGATACTGCGGCATCAGTATGTATTTCAAAATGGTTGATGAAAACACAGTACATCGTACATGAAAGTATACACCCAGTAATTTCAGCGCAGGAACTGTATATTATTTACATAAACAGGAATTCTGCGTATTTACCTACCAAGAGAGGTAAAATTGCGATCACATCAAACACAATTTCATCTTTTTTTACAACAAAAAACGATATATTCAAAATTAGAAATAAACTTAACCCTTTGGGTATTTTAGTGTTTTTTAGTACACAATACATCGATAGCACTACAGTACATGTGTTTACTTTACGGTACAAACAGATGGACTTCAGTAAAAGTCGTTATATGTCCTATTCCATCCCATCTGCTTTCGACAATAGTATTTCATTTTAGGATGTGTTCAAAGACACTCTGAATCTATTGAGAATATTTCAAAATAAATCAAGATCTTATTGATTATGTGGTTATTGAATGGTTATTGAAAGTGTGTGCATCCATATTATGCAAGGAGCATACATTTATATCTTACGGTACCAATGTTTCGGCTTATAGACGGTGGTTCAGGTAACATGAGACATTGAAAAATACTGGTGTACTGGGGAAAGGAATAAGGTGACACCAGCCAGACTTATGGTTGGACATTTGAACAAACAGGAAAAACAGATTACCGATTGCAGTTACTTCAAGATTGGTGTAGTAAAGCGTATAGCCATTGTTTTGAAGAAACTGTGAGTCGATGACTCAAAACAAATCTAAACAAGAAATTAAAAATTGCTGCCAGCTTCTGTTATATGATGAATACTTTAATACCATTGAATTCCAAAGATGCTTATTTGGGTGTGGAAGCTTTTTCAACATAGGGATAAACTTGATTGTAAAGTTTTACTTCGCCACAATGTAATTATTTGAACCCATATAGTATCATATGATTAAAACATGGCGTATACACTTTGAATTTTGAAACCGATAAAGACGGGTGGTAAACGAAAATGTGAATCACTATATACTTATACATGTATATGAGACGCAACTCCACCTTAAATGCATATTATTCTTATGTATTTCTTTCACAAGAACCTCCGTTAAGTATTCACACATATGCCCTAAGGAGAGTTTTCAGACAATTCTGCAGAGTTTAAAAAAACGTTCAACTAAGAATAGTGGCTTGTATAAACCAATAGAGAAAGCGTTTGTTACTACTAAAAATACAAAGAAAAGTTTCAACCATATCTGTGTAAGAAAGGATGTTAGTCCAGCCACCATTAGATTTTAGCTTCCTATTTAAAAATACGCCTATGCGGTGTAATTATAAGTAGTATTACTTAGAAAGTTTTTATTGGCGACCCAAAAAGAGAAAAGTTAGTTGCTCAAGCAAAACTTTCCTTTTGACGATCATTAAAAGGTCTATTTATCAACACCCTGTTAAGTCTCTAAGTAATGTTTTTCACTTCGTTCTTGATAGATCACGAATTATGAACCACAAAAATAATTAATAATGAGGGCTATCTACGACGAAATACAGGGTTTTCCAATAAGAGGTGTTATTTTGATATTCAATCGTAAAAGATCAATGCTTTCAGTGCTTGTGTGGCACGTAGCGCCGTTTTGTTGGAAGTAAACGTTGTCCAGATCAATACTATCCAATTCCGGCCATAAAAATTCATTAATCATCTTTCGATAGCGCAATCCATTCACCGTAACTGTTGTTCCAGCCTCATTTTCAAAAAAGTAAGGTCCCATGACTCCGCCGGACCATAAACCGCACCAAACAGTCACACGTTGAGAATAGAGAGGCTTTTCAACAATAATTCTTGGGTTTTCCAAGCCCCAAATGCGACAATTTTGCTTGTTGACGAAGCCACCGAGGTGGAAATGGGCCTCATCACTCAAGATGATTTGCATTTGATTCACTCAAGTGAATTTTAACAATTTCAATGCGTTGTTGAAGCGTGTATTATTCCATTTTTTATTAATGATGTAGTTTATACTTGTCAAATTTCAATAAAATGACAGCTTCAAAAGTAACATCTACCGAAATAGCGGGCTATTCAAAATAACACCTCTTATTGGAAAAACATGTAGAAATCATATTCATTTGCTCTCTGATCTAAATACACTCTTCAAATAAATTCAACAATTATGACATTTTTTCATAAAAAGGAATTCCAAAAGCTGAATTTGAAAACATTGTTTTGAAATTCAGTAGAAACGGTAATTACTGAAAGAGAAATCTCTTCTTGGCTAAGCCGGATTGATTTAAAGCTTTTAAGCAATTCTGTTCCCGTACCAATTGAAGTAGACACAAACCAAGCCATTGTGCAATTTATAAAGAATAATGAAAAACTCCATCCCGCCGTTTATATTGTTATTTGTGCTATAGATTATTACCGAATATTTTGATTGAAGGTGTTAGCACAGGACTGCGAATTATTTTTTTTGAAAGAAAGTGTACAGAAACAATTCTGTTGAGCTTAAGAGAAAAAAATTTCAAAGAAGAAAATATTTATTTAAAATGTCGATGAAGTTTTTATTAGAAACATTGGGAATTTGTTTTAACAGCTCGATATTTAAAGCATTGTTGATAGTGCTGGTGATTATTGTTGAAGAATAAGCCAATAATTATCGAAGGTTTCATTGAGGTAGAGTACGATGGAACTTTTTTGCAGTTCACCAATTTATATTATTACAACCTATTCGTGAATTTCTAACAGGAATTCGTGAGCAATTATATAATAAAGGCAATCTTAGAACACGATCAGTAAATAATATGGTATTCCAAATAAGCTAATCGGAGATATGCGAGCTTGACTTTTTAGCATGTTTAAAGCGAATTTCAGGGTGGATTAACGGCAAAAATACTTTGTGAATGAGAAGCAAAAAGGTTGTTTTTTTAAATTACAATTAAGAATTATTAATTCATCTGATTTTTTAAAGTTTTTCAACGAACAATTTGATGGAAGCACCCTCCACAGTAACTCCATTGAGATGCTTGGAGTAAGTATATCAGACCGGCTTAAGTATTGGGGCTCCAGGGAAACCCGAGTGAATCTGGCTTCCAAGAAAATAAGCATATAGTGAACCCTATACAAATATAACGGTCATTTGAATTTGGGAGCCACCTCTAGACTGGAGCCCCACAATACTTAAAAAATATCCGTAGTTAATATACCGATTATCATCTCTACTGCGCAGAAGCAATGTGGGCATCTTGAGTCTGTTCTACAGGTAAAGAGCTAGTAACGCTGATCCCAGGTGCACGTAAGTGAAACTCGGTGGATATGTGCGGATCACCGGTTCACAGTTGATGTTAGCTTCACGAGCTGTACAGACAGGGGCGCTCTTGTGAGGTGTCACATAAAAAAATGTTTAAAGCCTTGACTAAAATTTATCAATCACACGATAGACTACTTGGGAGGCTAAGTAAAAACGGTGGATAATCAACGAAAGAAGAATGGTATCATATTTTGTATATATTGTAGCAAAACATGTTGATTAGTAATTAATGTTCGCTTTCTCATAATGATTATCCGGATGAAACCAAACACTGTTTATCTACCAGTAAACAAATAAACAACTCCATTCCACGGAATTCAATATTTATTGTAACACGAAAATAGGTGTTAAAGAAGTGTCGAGTATGATGAATAGCTTAAAGAACAAGGCGCAATTTAATAAATGGCTATCCAGCATTATTAAATCACTCATTCAAAGAGTAAATTATTTAAGTAATGTTTCGTTATTAAGTCAACTACTTAATAATATATTTATTTATTGTAAATATGTTTCAAATCCAATCAAATATACGTTATTATTATCTAAGTTCCGCAAGTATTTTAGTATTGTTATTGTAATAGGTGTAGTAACACCGTAGCTTTCAAGGCCATTATCGAACTGTGGTTATGCCAGATTTACGATTTCTTTATTGATTTTATTTGATTTGCATTACCGTGTTTTTATTTGTATGATGTTTAAAGTCAATGTGTGTAGAAGGAGATGAACTGCTTATGGTCTCACAGGTTAAATACCTGGGAGATATCCTAATAGAGGATATGAAACGACAAAGAAAGAAGAGCAATCAACATATGCAATCATCACATGGCCGGAATGCTTTAAAGTCGGTTCTACAACAGTAGCGAAGGTCTTAGAAAATGTATCATTAAGACGTATTGCACTGCCCTGTATATTTCTGAACTGTGGACACAACACTAATGCTCTAGTAGCGCAATGGGACAAGCTATGGGTGTGCCACAGCAATGCGTACAGGCAACTTATGCAATTACCAAGGTTCCGAAGTACGTTCACAATATTCACAGAAGGGAGGGTTCACCGACTAGCCTTCTGCTTCTGGGGCAGGATACGAAAATCAACAAACGTCTTCTTTGTGGCTGCTTCCAAGTGGCTGAGCTCTCCACTTAATGAGCAATGGATGCAGATGATGCGGCGATCTCTCAGATGGACGATCCACGAATTTTAATTAAATGTAAATTTACTTATTTATATACATACCATTTTATTTTCTTTTTACTTTTTATTTTCAAATGTTATCATTTATCTCTTTAATAAAATAGTTGTATACATATAACATATGACAGACTGGTATTGCACTATCCTCTCTGTCCTGCTGGATTAAAAACGTAAAAAAGTAACATAAAATTTATTTTCTAAATAAACAGGCTTCAACTTCATAATAAAAAAACCACTGAAAACGTTGTAACTATTCATGATCACATTCATCTTTATTTAAATGGTCTAGTTAAATATCCAATTAATCTAGAATTTTGTAAAACGTTTGTGTTTTTGTTTTCAATTACTTTTTACACCAACAATCTCCTTTGCGGAGCGTTAAGACCCTTTGCTCTGAGTCTGGAGGATTCAATGTCATCGAGGGCATATAAAGTAGATATTTATCTATTGAACGTAGCTATCACTTTGCGGCTACCCATTGTAATAAATTGAAACAAAATAATTTTGATCAATCACTATATCCCTCGATAATAATGATTATATTATTAACAAACACAAAATATCGTCTTACAGCCTCATCTTATATACAGTATGTTCCCATTTACCGCTCGGTCTATCAATACTGGTCTTGATAGAGACACATTAATTCTTACAACAATTCTTAAAATGGGTTAGCTATTGACGTGTCCCACTGACTTTGATTTCCGACTTTATGTCCGGGTTAAATCTTCCCCATAGGAAAAACTAAACCCTTCCACAATTGATCATCTAGTCAATCAACATTATGAAAGTTCATTATATAAGAGAAATACATACAAAAACAATACGTCAACTCACCAGAGATCAAATGTGTCCCACTGAATAATAGAACCAACAGTACAAAGTCAGTGTCCCACTGATTTTGTACTGTTGGTTCTATTATTGCCAGGTATCATAAAAATAGTTTTGTTTTTGATCTGAAAGAGATAGAAAATGCTATATTGTATTATCCTTAAAATTTTAGATACATTATAATAAAATTACTTTAAAGAAGTATTTTCACAGAAATTCTGTAAAAATGGGCAATTTAAGGTGGCAACTTGTTGTATAAATTAGATACAAAATTAAAAAAAAAAAAAACAAAAACAAAAAAAACAGATAGCTACTAAAGTTATTTTTTTCAGCATGGTACATAACAAACGATACTTTTGCTAGATGAAATAATTTCAAAGTATGTAATGAATCTTTATGCATTTCTTTACTTTTCACCAAATCTAAAGCACGACAGAAAACAACTGAGCGCAATGAACAACAATTTGAACTCTCTTGTTAGAACTGTTTTACTTTCTTGAGCGATGCGATCAAATTAACGATCTTCTCATGAAACTTTCAGGTATACAGTAACGTGTACAAATATACAGTACATTGTGACATGTCCAAACAAAAAAAAATCGAATATATGTATAAATAACCTGTGTCAGTAGTTTGCTCCAGATTCTATCAGTGTTATTACAGCCTAATCACAAATCACATCATCAGAAACCGCAGACATCGATCACGTTTTGTAACAAAATCACCTAAATCACAAGGCCGTAAACCTTGAAATATTGGTAAAATACTCTCAACTTGTTTGGGATCCTCCGAAAAAAAAAAAAAAAAACATATATATATATTAAATTTAGTAACTTGGAACACAGGCTAAAAATTATTTTTTTATGCTTTTCATAAAAGTTGAGGGACAGAAACGATTTAGTGTACCGGCCTTGTGATTTAGGTGATTTTGGTTGTAATCCCGCTACACCGCAAACACACATCTCTCGTACATATTGCGCATCACTAATTGGCTTACGAATTATCTGTGTGGTAACGCAATTGTACATATATTAACGACTCCGGGTTTAGAAATTAAGACATTAATACATCATATACATATTTTAGGTGTATGTAACATAGCTTGAGAGCAGTTTTGCAAAAACAGTTATTCCAAATTAACCCTTACATCCTTTAACTGCAAATCTGAAAAACGTACCAATGGATGTCTGTGTCCAAATAAAACTCTTAAAAAATGAACGTAGAGTAATGTATTAATGCAGTTTTTTTTTGGGTTGACTTAAATATTTTCGTTGTTTAATTACTCTCCGATGTTGTTGATATATTTAGTACTTCAGTTCCAATATATAAGCTTACCTTATTGATTTTTTTTTCACAAAGTAGGGGAATATTTTGTTAAAGCTATTTAAATTGACTAACACATTAACAGTTTTTTGTACCTACTTACTGTGTGGATCAAATTCAATAATATTTTTAATTTATACAGGGTGCGCCAGAGAAACTTACTTATTTGAAAAAATTCCCCACCGTTGAGTTGGGCAGGTAGAGGGGCGGGAGGGGGCGCATCTGGAGGGGGACGTCCCCAAGTTTGTTTCCCATTCTCGTCAGTTGCCATTATGCTGCACACACAGCACGAAACTCAATGAATTTGCTGCGACAACATTTCCCCAACCGCCTCATCTCTCTCTGAGGCGATCTCCCATGGCCGGCGCGCTCTCCGGATTTGACTCCATGTGATTTTTTTTTATGGGGTTATTTGAAATCCCCTGTTTATGTCGATCGACCACGGACCATAGATCACCTGAAGAACAACATTCGCGATGCTATTGCCAATATTCCGATTGATATGCTGAGAAGAGTGGACGAGAACTTCAAAAAACAACTTAACCAGTGTATGCGCGATGAGGGTCGCCATTTAAAAGATGTAATTTTTAAGACAGTATGAAAAAAAACTTGGTACATTGCATTTTCAAATAAAAAAAGAATTACAACAATAACTACAGTGATTTTGTTTTTATTGAACTTTCAAATAAGTAAGTTTCTCTGGCGCACCCTGTATTTATTTTTGGGCAAGTGTTTTAAACAGTCGTTTCCTGCTAAATTGTTATCTTTATTTTTGTTAATCATAAAATCACTGGCATCCCCTCAGGCAAGGCCTCCTAGTAACTGTTTGTATAACAGATTATAAGTTATAAAGTGTTAGTATAATAGTACAGTCCCATGGCTATCTCATGAGAACCTGCAACGATTTTAGGAAAATTTTAGAAATGAGTCTACACAAAACAATGTAATAAAGGTTTAAAAATTTTCAACAAACTCCCCTTAAAGTTAAGGAAGCTAAAATTCTTGCAGCTTGTGATGTTTTGAATATCCACATAAATAAACGATAAAATAATAAACGAACGTGCTCCAAAAAATTTTTTTATGGCAGCTAACAGATAAGATTTATGACAGGCGGGCTTGAAGTGCATATGTCCCACGGGAAGGAAGAAAGAGATCGCATGGCAGTCGGTCTTTGAACTTGAGTACGTTGACAGCTCCGAGAAATTAATACAAGTCAGAAGTGATATGTGAAATTACAGTTAATTATTGAATTCAAATGGTATTAGAGAATATTGTGGAATATTGAATTAAAGTGAATGATTATTGAACCGGTGTTTGTGTGAAGTGAAAGTGGTTCGACTCAGTGAGAATACAATTAATAATAATGACAATAATAATAATTGGATAATTTGTAGAGCGCCGTTTTGTGAAAGATCACCCCAGGGGCGCTAAGGGTTGAGCGATCGCGATTATAATATAAAATGTGTTAAATTAAACGTGATTTCGTAAATATGTGGTTCAAACTAAATTACTTGTTTTAAGAACATGAAAGTAATAATAATAATGATTGCGTTGTAAAGTGAAGTGAACGTATTTAAAGGCGGGAAGTGTTTAATCGGGCTAGGTTATTGATTTGGCGAGATGGCATTTTATCCACGGAGACCGAAAACCAGAGAAACAAATACATCATTAACTGTGGGTTCGAATCCTGACAGATTAGGGAGGTACAATTTTATTTACAGGAATATTTAATTACCCTTTTAAAGTCGCAGGGAGGGGAACAAAATTGAACAGATTGCAAGGGTTTCGCTAAAATGATGAAAGAAGCCGGTAGGGAGGGGACCGAAAAACTAAACTGATTTAGCTATGTAGAGTGTAACCAGGTAAGCTTCACGCTGAGAAGGAGAGGTGACTAACTGGGTGAGTTTTTATATTATTTATTAAATTTCAGAGGACCCTTTTAAAAGACGGATACAACCGAGGTACAGGAATTAAGTTTACGACACCTGCCGCCCAAATAATGTTATCATTAAAAGGGATGTGCTAGGCGAACTGTCAACCAGCTGTGAGCGAGAGACGAGTCAACGACCTTTTCATATGTAGGCCGATAACTTTTGTTTTAGGGGAATGCCTTGGACCGAGGGTCATAATATCGAGAATTAATCTACCTGCCGATCTGTTATTCTTTTAAAACATTACGAATCAAATCATGACGCTGTCCCTGCGGTAGGTATTGAATCGCCGACGAAATATAAAATACCCATTACAAATTAGGCCAACCAATATAAATTTGCAGTATAAAAATACCTATCTACAGGGTACTTACCACAACACTGGCGTACAATTGAAACAGCGAACACTATGAGGCCGAGAGGCGCGGTGTACAGTCAGTCAAAGGGGAAGTTTTGCTAGCGTATGACCGCCCGAATAGAAAGCGTTCGGATGCAACCAGACAAAACAAAATGAATATTTTTCTTCTGTTATTTGACTTTCTAATTTAATACTTTTCATTTATTGTTTGACTTTCTAAGCTGCGAATTGGGATGCACAAAACAAATCTAGAGTCAAAAGAGGGAGATGATAATCTCCGAAATAAAACTACCAACCGAACAACTTTTCTCAAACAGGTACCTTTCGAGAGGTAGGCAGCCTCTTTAAATTAAATGCAAAAATCAAACCAATTATCCATTTATACCTACCTGAGAGGATAGGTATTCAATAGAAGTTACCCATACCTAATACACGAGGGTGCTAGTAACCTCATAAAATAAATACTGGAACCAAATATTAAAGTACAGACAGTCCTCATCCTAAATTTGGCATTTCGAGTAGACCTTACATATATCTCACATGATAATTGGCTGAATGGGTAGGCACACAACCTATCGTTAACAAGCTGGCTAAATGTCGACAAGATCGTCGTGTGTTATATATGTTATTGACCTAGAAAGGGATGTAAATCCCCGACGACGAGGGAGTTACAACGTTTTCTAGAGGTGGCACGTAACTTAGGACCTTACGTGTCACATTTTCGCGACTAGATTCGTGACAAGGGATGTCATGGTTTTCCCCTTCTACACTCAGTAAAGTAGTTTTTCCTGGAGGTGTATGAGATTGGGGCAATTCTGAAATTGGTGATGAGACCTGGTTTTCTTTATTCTGGCGTGACGGTTGCCGATTTGGAACAAGGGGAGACCCGGCCGGTTGCGATATCCAGACACGCAGATATCGATCGCCTTGCTCAAATTATCATCCATCGGTTTTGTTTGGTAAAGAGGAGGAGTCAATCTTAGCTTGATCAAATTCATTTTATTTCCTCTCCTACCCCTCCTAAAATATATACATGGATGGCGCCGACAACTAACACCATAAATTTATCGTATGTTTATCACACACATAAAATCTAACACTTTATTATACTCACATAACCATATGACAGGTAGAATCACGTAGTTAGTTGGGGAGCAGGCGACTTAGAAGATAAGGTTTATGAAATGATTTTAAAACACAGCGGTAATGGATTCAACTCACTCTATCTCAAAAGAACCGAGGGATACCACACATACATAGATAACTAGGTTTCTAAACCGAGAAACAAAAAACCAACACAACGTTCGGTGAAGCCTTTTTATACTGAACCGTCACGTGAAATGAGTACGTTCAAGGTCGTACGTCACGTAGACAAACTAGGATGTACACACTTGAAGGGGTGTGTAATAAAGAGAGAGGCAAGGGCTTGAAAGACGGCAGGGAGAACCTTCCTACCCCGGATATATACATAACCAAAGCCTTATGGAAAGGTTACCTATGGGACTTAAAGAAAATTTATCGTAGAAAGAAGAGAAGGAAAAAGTTTGAAGTAGAAAGGGCGTATCATTACATCTGATGCCGCAAACCAGGAGAGATAGATCTAAAAGCTGGCTTGAATTCATTACTGTTGTTAAAAAAAAAATGGATTTCATAAACCTTATTAATTCACATTAACAGCGAAAGAAATGGTACCTATCGTCAAAAATGATAACAGAGACACCGTACTTCAAAGGCAAATAGAATAAACAGACAAACCCGGAAAACATCGAATTTATTGTGAAGACAAAAGACATCTAAAATGTTCATAAACAACGAAGCCAAAGGATAAACAAACATCGAAATCGGATTAATAATAACACAAGAATAAGATAGCTGGGACAAATCTAAAATAAACATTGCATTCGGATATCGTGAAGTATATGGCATATTTTATACAGTTGATATTAGAATAACTGTAAACAATTATTGTTTATTTCAGATCTAAAAGGCAGAGAATGTTGAAGTCATAAATAAAAAGTCGGACAAAAATATCGGATCACCGCCGAGGACACAAAATAAAAACAAATCAACATGAAAATAAATAACACTCGAACATAATACAAATAACGTATTGAGATGAAACAACACTGTTTAAACAATTAACTCAGAGTTTAAAATTCGAAAATAAACAAGTGTGACATGACATATTGAATTTCTACCCATAGAGACACAAAACACTTGAAACAGCCGAGGGCAAAAAAACTCACCAGTAGAACAAGCCGATAATCACGGGAACCAAAATGTAAACAGATGGTAGGTTACGAAGAAAAAACCGAAGAACAGGGGCGCTCAACATTTTGGAAGAATTAAAATAAAATTTAAAATAAAAATAAAAAATAAATACAGAGGTATTCGAGAAACGTAAATTACCTATAGTTATTTCTAATCCCATCGACTAACACGTGGAAGCGAGATTACCCGCTGGGCTTAGAACTAAAGGGAGGCTGTGATGTTTTGAATATCCACATAAATAAACGATAAAATAATAAACGAACGTGCTCCAAAAAATTTTTTTATGGCAGCTAACAGATAAGATTTATGACAGGCGGGCTTGAAGTGCATATGTCCCACGGGAAGGAAGAAAGAGATCGCATGGCAGTCGGTCTTTGAACTTGAGTACGTTGACAGCTCCGAGAAATTAATACAAGTCAGAAGTGATATGTGAAATTACAGTTAATTATTGAATTCAAATGGTATTAGAGAATATTGTGGAATATTGAATTAAAGTGAATGATTATTGAACCGGTGTTTGTGTGAAGTGAAAGTGGTTCGACTCAGTGAGAATACAATTAATAATAATGACAATAATAATAATTGGATAATTTGTAGAGCGCCGTTTTGTGAAAGATCACCCCAGGGGCGCTAAGGGTTGAGCGATCGCGATTATAATATAAAATGTGATAAATTAAACGTGATTTCGTAAATATGTGGTTCAAACTAAATTACTTGTTTTAAGAACATGAAAGTAATAATAATAATGATTGCGTTGTAAAGTGAAGTGAACGTATTTAAAGGCGGGAAGTGTTTAATCGGGCTAGGTTATTGATTTGGCGAGATGGCATTTTATCCACGGAGACCGAAAACCAGAGAAACAAATATATCATTAACTGTGGGTTCGAATCCTGACAGATTAGGGAGGTACAATTTTATTTACAGGAATATTTAATTACCCTTTTAAAGTCGCAGGGAGGGGAACAAAATTGAACAGATTGCAAGGGTTTCGCTAAAATGATGAAAGAAGCCGGTAGGGAGGGGACCGAAAAACTAAACTGATTTAGCTATGTAGAGTGTAACCAGGTAAGCTTCACGCTGAGAAGGAGAGGTGACTAACTGGGTGAGTTTTTATATTATTTATTAAATTTCAGAGGACCCTTTTAAAAGACGGATACAACCGAGGTACAGGAATTAAGTTTACGACACCTGCCGCCCAAATAATGTTATCATTAAAAGGGATGTGCTAGGCGAACTGTCAACCAGCTGTGAGCGAGAGACGAGTCAACGACCTTTTCATATGTAGGCCGATAACTTTTGTTTTAGGGGAATGCCTTGGACCGAGGGTCATAATATCGAGAATTAATCTACCTGCCGATCTGTTATTCTTTTAAAACATTACGAATCAAATCATGACGCTGTCCCTGCGGTAGGTATTGAATCGCCGACGAAATATAAAATACCCATTACAAATTAGGCCAACCAATATAAATTTGCAGTATAAAAATACCTATCTACAGGGTACTTACCACAACACTGGCGTACAATTGAAACAGCAAACACTATGAGGCCGAGAGGCGCGGTGTACAGTCAGTCAAAGGGGAAGTTTTGCTAGCGTATGACCGCCCGAATAGAAAGCGTTCGGATGCAACCAGACAAAACAAAATGAATATTTTTCTTCTGTTATTTGACTTTCTAATTTAATACTTTTCATTTATTGTTTGACTTTCTAAGCTGCGAATTGGGATGCACAAAACAAATCTAGAGTCAAAAGAGGGAGATGATAATCTCCGAAATAAAACTACCAACCGAACAACTTTTCTCAACAGGTACCTTTCGAGAGGTAGGCAGCCTCTTTAAATTAAATGCAAAAATCAAACCAATTATCCATTTATACCTACCTGAGAGGATAGGTATTCAATAGAAGTTACCCATACCTAATACACGAGGGTGCTAGTAACCTCATAAAATAAATACTGGAACCAAATATTAAAGTACAGACAGTCCTCATCCTAAATTTGGCATTTCGAGTAGACCTTACATATATCTCACATGATAATTGGCTGAATGGGTAGGCACACAACCTATCGTTAACAAGCTGGCTAAATGTCGACAAGATCGTCGTGTGTTATATATGTTATTGACCTAGAAAGGGATGTAAATCCCCGACGACGAGGGAGTTACAACGTTTTCTAGAGGTGGCACGTAACTTAGGACCTTACGTGTCACATTTTCGCGACTAGATTCGTGACAAGGGATGTCATGGTTTTCCCCTTCTACACTCAGTAAAGTAGTTTTTCCTGGAGGTGTATGAGATTGGGGCAATTCTGAAATTGGTGATGAGACCTGGTTTTCTTTATTCTGGCGTGACGGTTGCCGATTTGGAACAAGGGGAGACCCGGCCGGTTGCGATATCCAGACACGCAGATATCGATCGCCTTGCTCAAATTATCATCCATCGGTTTTGTTTGGTAAAGAGGAGGAGTCAATCTTAGCTTGATCAAATTCATTTTATTTCCTCTCCTACCCCTCCTAAAATATATACATGGATGGCGCCGACAACTAACACCATAAATTTATCGTATGTTTATCACACACATAAAATCTAACACTTTATTATACTCACATAACCATATGACAGGTAGAATCACGTAGTTAGTTGGGGAGCAGGCGACTTAGAAGATAAGGTTTATGAAATGATTTTAAAACACAGCGGTAATGGATTCAACTCACTCTATCTCAAAAGAACCGAGAGATACCACACATACATAGATAACTAGGTTTCTAAACCGAGAAACAAAAAACCAACACAACGTTCGGTGAAGCCTTTTTATACTGAACCGTCACGTGAAATGAGTACGTTCAAGGTCGTACGTCACGTAGACAAACTAGGATGTACACACTTGAAGGGGTGTGTAATAAAGAGAGAGGCAAGGGCTTGAAAGACGGCAGGGAGAACCTTCCTACCCCGGATATATACATAACCAAAGCCTTATGGAAAGGTTACCTATGGGACTTAAAGAAAATTTATCGTAGAAAGAAGAGAAGGAAAAAGTTTGAAGTAGAAAGGGCGTATCATTACAAGCTTTTTGTAGGTTATGTCTCAATGTTTTGAAGTCATAAGTGTGAAAATATTATTTTATTATAGTAGTTTTAGAAAAGATATACACTAGATACAAAATGTTATATTTTATAACTAAATACAATACAAAAAAAAAAATAAAGAAAATTGTCTCATTTTTTTAACTTTAATCAGAATTTGTAATTTACAAACATGAGTAAAAATTAAGCACAGAGATATTAATACTAAATCATAGTCAGAAGTTTTTAAAGATTTCAGTTAATTTAGTAGTAACATCGTGGAAACAAATTATACCTTTCTTTTCTTTTGAATCCTGATGGATTGCATGAAAAATTGATAATTTCTATCTGCAAAACAAATCCTCTGAAATTTCTCCAGTGGGAAAACAATGTCATGGTTAGTAAATTACATTGTTTTTAGTGTATTGATGTCAAGGATTTTAGCTTTTCGTTAAAAACGTCTCATAATTTTTACTGACATTTATGCATTAATTGCATAATTATTTTTTGCATTTAATAATACCAAACAAGTTTTCAATATAAATCTATAAAGTGAGAAGAAGAAGATATGAATTTTAACAAATTAAGTAATCATCAAAGTATCAATTAAGTAATTATATACAACGTATATTATGTGCTATGTTTTAAAAATTCTCATGACAAAAACATGAATATAAATCATCATTTGTACATATAAAGTAGCTAGATATTTACATTTGTGGAATATAACGAATATATTTTCATCTTCACCCAATACATTTTAGAAAGGTCATTTTTTTAAATACATATTATGTAGAGTGTACATCTACTTATTTAAGACACTAATATCATACATACGTACAAATCATATACACACATAATACACCCACTAAGATCATACAAATTCATCCAACTGAGCTCTAACTCGAACAGAAATTGAAAGTATACAAATGTTTTCCATTTCTTACAATATACGTGAACTGAATTCAATTATTTGAATAAACTAGCTTACCGAACACATGTTTTTGTAAATTGTAAAAGTACTCACGTGCGCAGGACAAACATAAGTTCATATAACTACCACAACATGGGTATTAGCCTATTAGTTAAAAAAATGTCAAAAAATGTAACATGTAAACATTTATTAAATAATAAATTGAAATAAAAAATAAAAAAATCATACTTCACACACTGAAAGTTTGTTATATAAGGAATCAGTTTCGATTATGTAAGTTTATATTATATATAGATGATATTGGCATTTTTAATTTTTATAACAATAATTTCAAATAATGTTGTCTATGTTTCGGAAAGCAGACCAGCTAAAAGGGTAAATATAATATAAGAAATCCTTATATTATATTTACCAATAGTTAAACGACGATTAATAATAATTGACAGTAATAAACACTACTTTGATATACTCGTAGCTAGTGATTTTCATTTCCCCTTTGGCTTTGCATCAGCAGAGCGAAATTGTGTTAACTTCCTATTAGAACTCGTGAAATATAATTTATGTTATATCTCTGAAATACAGGGTTTTCCAATAAGAGTGTTATTTTGAATAGCCCGCTATTTCGGTAGATGTTACTTTTGAAGCTGTCATTTTTTGACATTTGACAAGAAAAAACTACGCCATTAATAAAAATGGAACGATACACGCTTCAACAACGCATTGAAATTATTAAAAATCACTTGAGTGAATCAAATGCAAATCATCTTGAGTGATGAGGCCCATTTCCACCTCGGTGGCTTCGACAACAAGCAAAATGTCGCATTTGGGGCTTGGAAAACCCAAGAATTATTGTTAAAAAGCCTCTCTATCCTCAACGTGTGACTGTTTGGTGCGGTTTATGGTCCGGTGGAGTCATTGGACCATACTTTTTCGAAAATGAGGATGGAGCAACATTTACGTTGAATGGATTGCGCTATCGAGAGCTGATTAATGATTTTTTATGGCCGGAATTGGATGGTATTGATCTGGACAACGTTTACTTTCAACAAAACGGCGCTACGTGTCACACAAACAACGAAACCATTGATCTTTTACGATTGAATATCAAAATAACACCTCTTATTGGAAAACCCTGTATATTACAATTTTGATCTTGAGCATTATTATAATAACTATTAACATCACCGTTAACAGTAATACTTTAAATATAGATTAATTCCTACAGTTTCTTCACATAAGTAACCGGTAATTCACAATCCTAGAGTTAAAACTGGTTTTGGGCTATTGTTATATTGTTGGCTGTATTTTGTGCAGGCTTTTCAAATACTTCATAAGTTTTATTATCTTCGTATTTGAATTTATTTTTATTAGCGCCCTTGAGGTGATTTTTTACGAGAACGGTGCCATATAAATTAGCCAAATATTATTAAGAAATTAATATGTGCTGGAAATAAGGATTCCTTTCGAGTATTCATACTATTTTTCTATATTTCGTAATTTTAATTTTCTGTGAATTAGTTCATTTCAAATTTAGACACTGATATTTATTTTTTTATTTTTAATAAGTAAGAACCTTCATTCTATTAATATAATTGAATCAATAAATGATTACAATATTGAGAAACGCGTCATTCTGTTGATCCCATCCCTGTGTTAAATACCTACCTTTATATGTTATTTAGAAAAAAATTTTTTTTTCAAAAACCAAGATGCAATTTTTTAACTATGTTTTGCAATTTTGAAACAAAGTGTAATCATTGTTAATCTCAGTTCTGGAAAACTAAACCAAAATACAAAGTATCACAGATGAAAATAATAATATGTTTCACTGTAGAATTGTCAAGGAATAGAAAGGGTAATATCTATTTATGTTTATGCAAATATAGAGTCTATTAATATTCATCGTCGGAATATAGTGACAAAACCGCGAAGCTGGACGAGGTAGGAGTCATAGCTTTGCTAGTTACAGGAGGTTACTGAATGTCACAACTTATCAGATTTAAGGGCAAAGGTAGTATTATAATATAATGATATTTGATATTAAGTAGGTGGAACATGTTGCAGGTGAATCGCCTCTCGAAGAGAATATTGATCACTTTATATTTTAACAATTATTTTACAAGCAATAATTGTTCGCCTGAAACACTCATCCACATTGAAAAATCTCCTGATAAAAGATACATGACGCCAACGGGACTCGAACCCGTGTCCCTTCGATTTCCGGTCGACAGCTCTGACCACTGAGCTATGGCGGCTTATCTCTTACCCGCGAAATTATTCAATATATACTAGTGTTTCATTCAACAATTACTGCTTGTTACATTGGATGAGTGTTTCAGGCGAACAATTATTGCTTGTAAAATAATTGTTACCCTTTGTGCTATGCATAAAAATCTTGTCTCAAAAACATTAAGTTTACTAAAAAATAATAACTTTATATTTTATTTATATTATAAGTCCATACTGGTTTTTACAAATATGTGATATGAATAGTAATTATGTGGAACAGTAATCATGAAGAAAATTTTATTACTCAAATTATGTAGAACCCAAGCAGAAGAATTGTATTATGCTAACATTAATTATTTTTATTATTAAGGTACGTTATTACATCTTTCTTGTAAATATATTCCGTGTAGTTGAACGCGAATGTATTGCCAACTACACACAATCTAGGTACAAGCGAATATCTAAGTGACTCAGCCCTGATATGGTTGTTGAAATTAAAAATAATTTTCGATTGAGTAGACCTAAAGTAGTACAATTTAATGATTATGAGATAAAATTTCAAAATCGTCAGAATAAAATGAAAAGATTTTTTGACAAAAAGGTTCGGAACTTGGCTGAATTAAAAGTAGTAGAGTAGGTAGTATTTAAGAAAAATGCGTCATGTTCATGGTTAACTGCCACTGTAGAAGAGGTTGTAAAAAGTTGCCCTAGGTCAAACTTTATAGAAACTCCTGATGGTTCTAGGAACTTCTAGGTACCGCAGGAATAAAAAGCACTTAAATTTAGACAGATCACTTCAGGAATCACCATTGCTTCATTCTGAAAATATTTCATACAAGGAAGGTGAACCTTTTGGCAATGATTTCCTGAAGACACGACAGTCAATGAGACAAGTATTCAAACCCGTTCGGGCAGAACTGTTAAAAAACCTGATAGATATAATCCATCAGATTATAATTAATTATTCACTGTATTTCATTGTTATATTTGTTATTATGTTACTTGTATGTTGTTTTGACTTTTTCGTTTATTGGGAAAAGAGGGATGTTGGATATAGTAACACTACCTACATATTATCTTTGTCTATCATCTATGCCCAGATTGTCTTTGTCTTCTGAACTTGTTCCTGTCAAGCACTTGTTAAACGATTGTCAGTAAGAATGGTTTATTTATTAAACTCAATACAATTATGATCGTAATTTCTTATAAATCGTAATTTCTTATTTCACCACAATATAATAGTTGGTATATGGAAGGCTGAGTAAATCAGGGCTGTCTATAATTCCATTTACAATTTTAATAAATAATGCTTAATTCGGAAAAAAGTCTTCTATCTGAGAGTTTCAATAATTTTATGAATGTTGTGGATACTCAAAACCGAAAGATTGATTATCATTGTTTAGTGAGCACATCTGAAAAGTCAGGTGTATTCTAACTTTCCGCATTCCTATCTTCTTTCCCTCCCCACTTTCTACAGCCAGTTTAGAAGAACACCAATCACCATAAGGCGATTACATAAATATAATCACGAAAAACTGTTACGAGTTAAAATCATTAATTAAATTCAGACATACATTTATTAACCTTCCAATTCTCCCTTAGCAGTCAAGTTATGGCTTTATTCTATTCCGCGTGAAGTTTTGATAACATCCTATATGAATACCGGATAAAACCACATTGGGCATAAATATTCCGAATGGATATCCGACCAGCGTTCCGAGTTTTCTGTAAATATTTAACCATCGGGCGTATCAAGGAATCCGCGGGCACATCAACGGTGATGAATTTTAATAGGCAACGGAGCGGGCAGGTACCCGCATCAATTTGAATAATGACACCGGCATTAGGTACTATTATAATAAGCGGAGATCATCGGCTTAATCAACATTTATTGCATAATGCGGCGGGCATCGGTCGTAAAAAGACGAATGGTAATTCAAGGGTGTCCGAAAATTTTTCTTTAATGTGATGCATAACCGCAGAAGAGTCTAAAGTCAGCGGGAATAGGTATGACTTCACCATATTGGGGTTTGTTGCAAGGAACGTTGTAAGGCTGAAGCAATTGTGGAATGAGTTAGGAAGGTTGGAAAGTAGGTATCTACCTAACTTGCTAGTCATATCGAGTAACTGAAATTAGCTCAGTTTAAACCGAGAACCAATTAAGTTTTAATGGAGAAAGTATGGTTACAGTCAAACAACGCTATCTACAATAAACATACAAACAATTATAGGTCTCAAAATCAAATAACGTTATCTAGGAAAAAACATAAAAATACTACAGTATTCGTATGTTTTACTGGGTTCCATGACAACTCAGGATAGTGGAAAATCAACACAATTTCTAAAAAAAACTGGCTTACATAACTAACCTATTTAATTACATTTTTTTCCACCAATTTTCATCACTTTGTTGAACTTTTCAAAGTGTGTTGAATTTCCACTGTCCTGAGATTCCCGGTTAAAGTTTTCTTGCAGATCTCGTTGTCTAATTTTAATTCCACGAATTTTTGGTATGTTTTTTTAGTTTCAACTGCCGTGAGCCAGTGGTTCGTTCTTGTTTGGCGGAATAAATAATTTTTACCATAGCAAATATTTAGATGCTTTATTCTTCAGCAAACCAATAACAATAATAGTTTAAAAAACAAAAATCTTTTAGTTCTAATTTATATTTGTTTTTTATGTGAAACCGCACAATAGTCTAAACTAGTCCCAATGGTCGCGAGGTAGTGAGGCTATGACATCTTCAATTGGGGTAGGATGTGAGGCTGAAGGTATAAAGGACGTGAAGTATATGTACATATAAGAGGAAGTTCGGAAAGTACCTGGCTGTTCACATTTGGTCACAAAACACGGCCAAAGCCATTTCAAGCAACGTTTCAATTCTGAATGGTGGTCTTACTTAGAGTATCTTCAACTCTGGAACTTGCCGCAAATATACTGTATAATTTTCTTAACAAGTAATTTGAGACATAAAACAAATTAATCAAATAAAATTTACTTGTGCATGCCGGGATTAGATCTTTGTTTCCATCTTAATTTTGTAGTTGAGAGCCTTACCTCTCGACCAAGTAAGCCGGCAAGTAATGATATTAAGTGATAATATTAATAATTAATTAATGACGCAAAAAAGGATCTCATTAAACCCGAACTTGTCACTGTTGAAACGCACCAAGAAGTATTTTAATTAAACATTTTGACTGTAAACAAAAAAAGGCTAAGCCAGTTACTTGAATAAAGCGGAATGACTGTCGGAACACTTAGCAAGTCCCAAGGCATAAATCATCGCACCGATCGCGGTCGCCAACAACGGAGCGACAGACAAAAGCCGAGGGATCGCGGCTTGGGAGAAAACTTTGTAAGCGATGGTGAAATGAATTTCTCACCCTATTCCGAACGTTTCAGTAATTAAAAATATTTTATACGGGCAGGGTTCAGAAATTGCACGGTAAAATAAAACACAAAATAAATTACAAACAAAAAACTCTTGCCGGCAGTTTCAACGCTCTTTTTCGTATTGAACATTGGAGGGGACCGCACCACTTTCCCGACGGCGTTATATGGAAACATATGGTATATGGGGTTGGCAAGCAGGGTGCAAGTACTTACATAATTAATTTAATATTACATACAGTCTGAAAATAGAAGAGTAACGAGATATAATGTAAACATTTTAGATTCGAGAACATTCGAGGGGACCCCTCCACTTTCCCAACGGCGTTAAAAGGAAACATATGGTTTCCTCCTTCACCGCACACGTCAAGCATACGGGGTTAGCAAGCAATGCGCAAGTACTTACATAGTTAATTTAATATTACAGACAGTCTGAAAATAGAATAGTAACAAGAAATAATGTAAACATATTAGATAATTTATTCGTATTGAACATTGGAGGGGACCCCTCCACTTTCACCACGGCGTTATAAGGAAACATATGGTTTCTTCCTTAACCGCACACGACAAGATTAACGAAGTTTCATTTTTTAACGATTCTAGACCCTCCAATGTCCCTGTATAAGGGGCTAGCAAGAAATATACAAGTACTTACATAGTTAATTTAATATTACAGAAAACGCAGTCCGAACATAGAAGAGTAACAAGAGATAATGTAAAGATATTAAATAATGTATTCGTAATAAACCATTTTTATTTTATTTTCATAGTTTGATTTAATTATTGTGCATTTAAAAAGATTTGTAGTTGTGTTAAAATAGTAACTAGCCAAACAACTCCAGAGGTGTAGACAGATAAAAGCAACCATCACAAAACTTCGTCTTTGATCTGTCGTTATGATTCAGATTCATACATACACTCGTACCCGTCATTTACGATCCACTTGTTCGTGCAATATCTTTAATTCCATGACGTCGGAGCTCACTCTTCAAAAATTTATAGTACACCAACATAAATCCAAAACGATTCAATGGATGCGCACCAAGTCTGAAAGACGTAAAATTGTGTAAGTTCATAGAAAATAGTAAAAGGATTTCCTTTCCTCACCGGATATCATATGATGCACCCTACCTTCACCTCTTGAAGGCTTACCTCGTTACTAAAGGGTATTAAATAAAATGACATCCGTTCCAAATTTGGCTCCGTTGCATTCTAGAATCTAGAGGAAATTAAATTGATTCCTAACCCCCTAATCCCTTCAATAATTTAATCAAATTATTATAATAACTTAACTACTTAAAGAGATACTATTATTAAAAAGCATTTTGGTTCAGATAGATAAATCTCGTATTTGTTATTTCGTAGATACACGATTTCGTCAAATAATGATACTTTACGAAATGATATGTTTCTGCACTATATTCAAAGGAAATTTGCGTTTTTCTGTAATTTTATTTTTATGATTACGTCAGGCAGATAATTGCATAAAAAGTTTATGTGTTTTAGACGGAATTTTCAGAGATATAAAAACAAAATAATAAAATATGGAAAACAACACTTTAGTAAAAAATATGTTACAAAAAATTGAAAAGATACCATCGTTTCCCTGTCTAATTCGTGAGTCAAGCATAATTTCACATGGTACGATAATATTTTTTCTGCAACTGTGACCACAAAAGTTCTCCAGATTTTACCCCTCCAAACTTTTTTCAAAATTATCCAAAAGGACGTCTCTAAACCAACAAACCAAAGTAGATTGAACGACCAATAACATTATATGAACAGATATTATGTACTGTAAATATTATTGAAAGAACTCCCATTGTGGCCGCAAGATGCGGCCATGTGGCCTACATTATTGGCTATTTTATTTCCCCAGTATTGGCAAGAACAGAATTAATTTGAAGTCCAAGGTCGTGGTCAAGGAGTAAGGCTCTCGACTACCAATATGGAAGCCGCTTGTTCAAATCCCGGTATACCAAGGGAAATTTTACTTATGTATTTTGTGTTCCTAAACAATTAACTCATTTAAAATAATATACATAGTATATTCGCGGTAAGCTCCAGAGTGGAAAATACTCTCAGTATCGACTTTGTGAAAAACAACTATTCAGAATTGAAACGTGACTTGAAATGGTTTTAGCCGTGTTTGGTGACAATATCTGAGGTACCTTTTAGGTATTTTCTTAAAAAAGACCTTCCACGCAGCATCCCCAAAGATGATATAGTCCCTGTGGGAAATTGTTATCCTTAAAGGTTTAAAGTAAACAAAAGGTCGTGAGTTTAAATCCTGGCGAGCGCAAGTAAATTTTATTTGATTAATTTGTATATTTCGCAATTGATTAATTTAAACTTTAAACTAAGATGTAACTTGCGGGATTTTCCAGAGTGAAAGATACTTCCAGAGACTTAAGACCACCACATTAAGAATTGAAATATTAGCTTTAAATGATTTTAGCCGTGTTTAGTGACCAGATCTGAATATCCAGGTACTTCTTCACCTTTGCCTCCCCTTCTTCTTCCCCTCCCCACTTATTTTAGCCTCATAATATATTGTGGGTATACCCCAATTGGGGATGCCATAGTCTCACTGGCTCCAGACAGTTAGGCGCAGTTGGGACTCTTGTGGGGTGTTCACAAAAAAAAGCATTTATTTTCGTAAACTTAATTTTTTTATTGTATATCAAGAGCAGTAGTCTGGATTTGAAGTTTCAAAGATGCTTGAAGCCAGAGCCAGAGCCAGATGGGTGTGTTAATATTACCAACAAATTACCTTCTTTTCCGATTTTATGTCCGGGTTAAATCTTCCCCATAGGAAAAACTAAACCCTTCCACACACTTTTCCACAAATGATCATCTAGTCAATCAACATTATGCAACTGCATTATATAAGCAAAATAAATACAAAACAATACGAGAACAAGACGTCAACTCACCAGAGATCAAAAGGAAAATAATTCACCGACTCCAGATATTTTCATATAATATCATATGATTATAATTATTTATTATTAGTACTGAGATTTATTATGAATGCTTTAACATTATAGTTTGGTTACCCAGTTGTAAAATGTAAGGATAACTTCTGGTTTTGTAATCATGTCCGTATGGTAGAGCTTACAAAAACTAAAGTTTGGATTGTTGGTTGTGAATCTCGGCAAATCCCATTAAAATCTATTTAAACACCACTTTGTAAAATATTTATTTGCCAAACGTATTTAAATGTTGATGGAAAGGTTTAGTTCGAATTACAAATATAGAGCTTCATTATTAAATGGCTACATAAATATATACAAAAACATCTACCTATATAAAATAGAATAGTGTCCGTGGCGGTACGGCTTTGTATTTAATACAAAACAACAGTTTTATTCCAATATTGACGAAATTTTGGTAATTTGATCTTCAAAGTAATATAAATACGAGGCTTTTTTCCTTTTCCCACCCCTAAAAACTGAATGTCCATACTTCTTGATGAAATTTTATACAAGAGGAAATAAGAGGCAAATTAAGTCATCGACTGTCATTCTGTAAAAATAACGATAAACAATGTTAATACGAAAATAATATACCCTTTACGCTAAATTTCAACACAATTCTACTTTATTATTTTGACTTTTATCGAAAAATATTAATAACTTATTTATTTTCAATTTACTTTAAACACTTTTGTGAATGTATCAGAACCAGCAGAAATTTCAAGAATAGGTTTTGCAAGTCAAAAACTCAATTACTATTGACTTTCGATTTCGAAAAAGTCTGTGTATAGCCGGAGCAATCTTTGCTAGTTAAAGGCAAAACAGAAAATTAAGTATTAATATAAAATACGTAGCTACATGGATTAGCAATCTACTTTGACTGGAGGTTTTGTAATCATCTTTTACTGGGGAAAATAGGTATACAATCAATAATATTAATAGTTCTATATACTTCTTTAACATTCAAGAAAGTAAGGCAGTGTCTTGTAAATAAAATCGACACAGATTCAACTCTATCATAATAACTTTTCGCTTGTTCAAAAGAGAACGCGTCTCACACAAAAATAGTGCTAATTAAATAAAACACGGCTTTAATCTACATTTTTTTTAATGATTTGCTTTCAACGAGGAAACATCTGTCATCTAATAAACTGTTTGATTCTGTTAATTTTATTCCTGAAGTAAATTAATGATCACCCCCGAACAACAAAGGGAAAACTAAATCAAATTCTTCAGCATCATTAGATATAACAGTTTGCCTTTAACGTGCATAAATTTAGACAAAATTTTCTATCGATAAGATACTCTCTATTTGAAATTCATTATGAAGGGTAGGAAATAGATAAAAACGATACAGAATGTAAAACAGATTCATTATAGGGAATATTAGAGTGAAAATGGACCGTCACAAAACAAACTAAAAGTAACAAACTTTTCGGGCAAATTTTCAGTATAAGCAAATAATAATTGTCTAGATTCTAGACAATTATTAATTACTAAAACCTCAATGGAATATTTTATTTATATAATATTCTCGTAATGCAATCTAACCACAATCAGTTTTCCATATGTTCTACCGAATCCGAGCAACGTAGTTCGAGTTTACCTAAAACTCATTCCGTCGGTTGGAATATGGCGAAGGTCAGCGGATATGAATTAATTAGCGGTCATTAGTTGTGAGTTGAAAGCTCCGGAGATTCAGACAATACCAATCGGGGCTTCAAGCCGTCTGATTGGTTCTTTAACCTAGGCGAATAGGAACCCTTATTAGGGGTGTGGATGTGATTGGCATGTGAAAAAAAACTCCGAAATGTAAGTAAAATAAATAAATTATTTTTCGTTGTTTCAAGTTGAGTTAAACCTGTTTTGTAGATATTAGCGAACTGATAATTAATTATTTATTTATATTATACTGGCGGCACTAAAGAATTAAACCCGCTAAAAATCACGGAATATTCTGAATTCTTAAATTCTGATTTTTTTAAATGTCACTTAAAATAATCTTAGTTTTTTTTTCTACTTCTTCAGTTCCAATTATGAAAACTAAAATTAAATAAAAATACATATAGGTGCTTTATTGTTTGTCTGAATTCTGAGAATGACTGTAAAATTCTAAGCAAATCCGAGTTTATTGAACCAGAGTTACAATCACAGACTCAACAGAAATTTGTGTTTTTGCTTACTTGGTGTCATTTAGGTAGGTGGTATTTAGAGTTAATGATGCATTCATTAGTTTGGTTCCAAACATTCATAGTTTGTTTATTACGAATCATTTATGTTGAGGTTATTTGTGTGAAAGAATTTGATTGAAAAACTATACTTACACTTGTTTCAACGAGTTGAGTTCAATGTCCGGAATGATAAACACGAAAACATACACATTAATTGTTTCAAATGAAGTTAATGCAATATAATTATTGCAATGAAAAAGCAATAAAATGATTATATAGATAAACAGCTTGGGCGTACCACTGAAAAGAAAAACTGATAGAAGTATGTTGTTGACGTGTCTATGTTATCTTATATTTCTTCTTGTTCATTTCCATATAACGAAAACTTTAGAGCAGCAAATCAAATTTACTAGCCTGTCTGATCTGAGGCCTAGAAAATGAAATTCATGTAAATTGGCAACATGAGTTTTCTTTCAAGCTGATATAGATCACACTTATATGGATTATTTCGAATGATTTTCCATTTAAAAAAACAGGTACATGAGTAATCAAAATCAGTTATCAGAGATTCCAGATATTGTTAAATACATTGTTAAATATTATATAATATTTGTTAAAAGGGAATGCCAATTGTTTTGTACAATCTCCATTGAATAGTTCAATCGTGACGACACCTTCGTGCCTTTCTGACACGAAGTAGTTATCCTTGAAACACAAACTGATGTATGATGGCGTACCAGTGCGGAACATCGAACTCAAATTAATAAGTTTTCAATATCAAAATAAAAACTTTTACAATGTTTAACAGGTGTCGAATGATACAAGTGGAATATGAATAAATTGAACTAGAAAATGAACTGTTTTAGTCCTTTATTTTTGGGGTATTATGCCGTATTGCGCTATCTCCGTCTTTGGCCAACGCTTCAGACAGCAGTGTCCATCATCGATGTGGTCCGAAACGTTGGCCGAAGAAGGAGGTAGCGCAAAACGGCATAATACCCGAAAAATAAACAACTGTAATACTTTTGATTAACTGATTGATTATATAATACGATTGACTATGCCACTAACTAACTAACTAACCATCACGCCGTAGGCAGAGAGGATGGACCGCCAAACAACTCGGTCTTCTAACACACTCCTTGCCTTATTCATATTCATACATACTCTTCTATTATTCTGACTCTTGGCATGGCCCGACTCAAGTATCTGATTCACTTGGTCGTGCCATGTCTTCCTCGGGCGTCCCCGACTTCTACGACCATTCACATTTGCATTGTATATTCTTCTTATGCTCCTTTCCTCGCTCATTCACTCTACATGCCCAAACTATTTAATCGTTCCTTTCTTTATCTTACTCATTGCCTCATTGCCATGACTACGCCACAACCTTTGAAAATCCAAGTTGGCAAGCAAATAATTTGAATATCTTATTAACTTTCATAATATCTCTAAGGTACAATGCACTGCACTCAAAGCCATCGGATTTGGTAAGTTCCTTGTAAATTTAAACCGGCAAGCAACTTATAAAGTACCAACACCGTATTACGTTATGATATACTTATAAAGTACCAACACCGTATTACGTTATGATATACTTATAATTTATAATTTTTATAAGTTGCATGCCGGTTTAAATTTACAAAGAAATTTAAACCGGCAAGCAACTTATAAAGTACCAACACCGTATTACGTTATGATATACTTATAATTTATAATTTTTAAAAATTGCTGGATTTTATTTAACACTTCTATGACTGTTATTAAGGCCTTATACGTTCTATTATTATAATATTATTAACATGAATTATTTGGTCAAGCTATGTAGAAAACTCTTCACTATCTTGTTTGGAAGTCAACGTGTTAAATGCAATTAAAATTAAACTCTTATGGTTTCTAGAAAATAGTTGAATAATTTATATATTAATAGAAGTCAAACCTTATTCCTTACAGCGAAAATGACCGGTAGTTGTTCATTAAGTAAGAAGTTCTTTTTCTGTAATGGAGAACTCACCTGAAATAAAGAAAACAAAATAATTAGGATACTGTAATGTAAAATTTAAAAGTATAATGTAAAGTATAAAATTCATTGGAGGGAAAAAAAACTGTGGTCTTATTTCAGATATGTAATTTCACATTTTTTATTAAAGAGCGTAACTGTGTTAATCTCATAATATCGCGTTATTGATCAAACAATGGAAAATCAACCTTATGTCTGACGTGATGGACATATAATATTAAAGAACATTGATATTTGATCTGTTAATTATGTGATCAATTCCCGTCAGTGAATGAAACATCAACATGTGAATAATTATTGACTCATTGATCAGTTTTACCAATTTTATCAATTCCTTTAATATCGTGATTCATATATAAGACTATGCCATACTTGTATCTAATTACATCATCACTCAACACTTTGAAACCTTTTAAAGGATTTGAAAGATAAACGGAAAAAAATTGGGATGGAAAAACTTTGGGATGTTATAAAATTCCAGTGTTTGTAAGCCACCATCTTTAAGTTGCCAAAAGTTTCATGTTGGTTTTATGGCACTTACGGAGAAAACTACAAAGAAGTATGCATACTTAAGTTTTGAAGGAGTAATGTCACAGTTGAACCTTTAAAAAATGTATATTTATATTGGACTGAGAAATATTTTGTATGTCACATTTAAAACCATATGTTTGGTTTTTTAACTTGATATAGTCAAAACATAACGAATAAAACGGAATATGATTAAAATAATAGGTGAGGTTTGGGTATAAATAATGTATTATAAATAAATAATATCGTTTCGTGTCATCATTAATGTGTGTCCTCATCAAGGTTTACTCAAAACTAAACTGGTATTTCTGTGAACAGTAGACTGCTTTATGTTGATTACTTCGATTTGATAAATCGCAACTATCATGAGCTCTGGTGGAACAAAAAGGTACTAGCAAATACGGCTACCACCTTGACAGGATTGACCGCACACGGAAGACACAAAAAAATTGCAGTTGTCGAGTCAATACTGAACTACGCTCAGTTACAAATATCGACTTAAAGATGTAGTAAAATGACTTAAAGATGGGAGATGTTTTGAGGGTTGAGAAGAAGGGGGGTTACAATGAAGACAAATTAAATAGGAATCTTAACAACGAAAGTGAAGAAGCCATGGTTTGTTGGACAGATATATGTTTGAATGTGCCCTAGCAAATTTCTAAAATAAAGTGGGCATCTTAACGACGCGACGTAAGTGATGAAGACTTGCACAAACAATATTCAGCGAGCGGCCTGGCGCAATGGATAGACATACCGTTGAATTTGCCTTAGCAGGCCTGGAAATTCTTTTCGTATTGTATATTTTAATTATTTATGATCAACGTATTACTAAAATCTCAGATGTTTCTGGAGGAATTCCTAATTACTAATGCATCGTCTAGAAAAATAATATCTAATACCTCTAATTTTAAAGTATAAAACCTTTTTATAAAATTTCAAGCCGATTTACATTAAAATATTTTTAAAGTAAGGTACTGTTTTTATTAATCTTAAATATAAATACGAGTAACTTATATTCGTAGGGATTGCACCACCAATATATACGTATTATCGTTAAAAATTCGTTGTAATTAATTAAAATAAGATCCCCTAGCAAACCCTCGTTATTAGAGTCTTGTGTCGCCTTTGTTGTGCTTAATTACTTGTTGTTAAAATGTAAAAGATGATTTAATTTTGAATATTTGAAAATATATTGATTTCTTGGGTTGAATACACTTCCAAATACAAATAAGACAAATGTTCTTTTGTGAGACAAAACCAGGAAACACGATCGTGATCGGAATATTAAAACTTGAAGAAGAGGATCGCTTTATTCCATCTGTTTGAATAATTTTGGAATTTTGGTAAATAATTCCACCGGAATATAAATATTTTCATTTTCATATTTCCAAGGAGGGTGCCATTGCGTAGATCAAAAACTTTTCAATTAAAAAGTTTTAAAATAACAACATCGAAAAGTAAATCCGTGAGAGATATTGATACTATTTTCAACCTTTAACTTTCAGGGAACTGGAACTCTGGATGCAATATATTCAAGAACATAAATTATTATTGTTTTGTTTGACACCGTAGAAACGCGAAAAAAATATTTGTGCACTTACAAAAGAGTTGATAATAGGAACAAAGAAGATAAAGCATGGAAAAGGGACAACTACTGTCGACTACTGCCGAACTACAACCAAACAGCACGGACTATCAATAGTTATATGTTTGGTGTGTAGGAAGAAACAAAGATGCCACTGTGCGTAAATGAAATAATCAGTAGGATGTGTTAATGAAATTTGAGACACTTACCTGCGAACGCTTTCATATTAATAATGGTGTACGGCCCATCGCCGTTGTTTCTATTATCTATTGTCAAAAAAACTTATTATAAATAATTATTTACCGCCCATGGTCAAGGCTAACGCCCGCTGCAATTCCTAAACGGATATTGAGTTCGTATTAAGTAAAATGCACGTGAGCCCATTGGAACATTCTACCACGTTCCAGTGATATTTTTCTAAGAACAAAAAATTGATTTGAAGAATGATGAACTCATAAAAATAAATTATTCTTATTGCTTTGGGTTCCATTGAGAGTTTTTGATCGTTCGAGACAAAGGGGTAAATAAAATGTTGTCGATAATTTATACGGATTCAGAAAAATGTCCTGCTATTGCAAATATGTAACAGTGATCGGGCTAATTATGTTATTTTTTACTAGTGTTCTTCTTTGCTTCTCCTGCTTCTATTTTCATTACGCGTCATCTGAGTGAGTTTTTGTAATTGTGTGTATTATGTACTCGTGAGTTTTTGTAACTGTATTGTTTACACGTAAGTAAGAACATGTGTAAAAACAAAAAATAAATAAAAACACTGCTTTTAATTTATTGTCGCCTTGCTACAAAGGTTCCATCAAGAATGCCTAAATTGGATTAATTGACATTATTACATTTTATTTGTTTCGAAAATATTTGCTGTCATTTAAATAGAAAGGGAATGTCGTTTTACATTCATCATTATCATCTGTAAAGAACGAGAAAAGAAAGTTATTTATTATTATTTTGAATTCGTTGAATGATTATTTCTCTTAATTAAAAAGAAGAATAAAACCAGGCATGTTTAAAATATACAAATTGACCATTTCCAGATGGCGAGTTCAAACACTGTGTCAGAATGGAACATAATTGGATACTCTGGAGATGCATCACCAGCAGATTGTAAAAATAGTTTACAGGTGGAAGGAAAAAATATTTCACTTTAAAATTATTGATAAAACAGTTACCTACTTAGCATTGTACTTTATGTATTCAATCAATACCCACAAATTATGGATACCATTCACCAATGTCCAGAATGGCGAGACTTGTCAACTCAAGTCAAGACTTTCAATTTTTTGGTGTAAGTCAAAATGATTTTTGTCAGTCATTAAGCAAGTAATATTTTGTATTGATATGGCTGAAGTCGTGAACCTTGTCCCTGTCTTGACTTCACATGATCTCTATAGTTTTTGTTCCCAATTTTTGTCATAGGATCTTTTCTTGTAACATTTCTCCTCATGTTAACTTCTTGTAATATGTAATGTGTTAATTGGACTTGAACCGTTAGTAAATAAATAAATAAATTAACAAGTTTGTGTATCCTATTTTGTAGGTTTGATGTTGATTACTGGACATTAACAAAACCCTCTTTCAGTGCCCTGCCCACTAGGATGTGAAGGGACTTTAAATTTTCAAACTTGTGAATTTTTAACAAGTGTCAAAACATAAGTTTTATACTCGCGGGAGTGAATAAAATATGTAGTCACCGTGGTGACGGCTTTTGTCATTTTTTCATAGCATTTCTTTTTAAAATTACTCTGGTACATAGTTGGCAGACTCAAAGTTTTTACACGAAAAAAATTCTGAATATGTTACAGGAAAAAAGATACAATCGTTCTGTAATATCGTTCGACATTTTGGCAGCAAGATACCATCGAAAGCCATCATCATTATGAGGGTAAATGTACGTAGATGTAGCATCGAATATTTATCATGATAAGCTTGAGTGCCGTCTCGGTTGGAAGCTCTCAATATTCACGGGGCTGGTAATAATCTCGTTCACTGATGCGAAATCAATTTTGGCTTTGTACGAACTGGATTAACCCGCCTGCATGACGATTGCGATGTCACTCGGAGGGGCTGCATCCTCTGACAGCACGGTTGAGGAAGGTTGGGAGGTGGGAGGTGGGAGGTGGGTGATGGAGCGTTATCAAAGGGTTGTCCGGAAGAAGTGGAGCGGGCGATCGAGGATGGGACGATGATGAGACTCATCAACTTTAATAAGTTTCTAAAACGATTTATTTGAAGTATTTCATTTACATAATATGCATTCAATGGGTATCGGTATTTTACAAAAGTAATAATATGAAACATCGGCAGTGTGAATTAGAATCTATTAATTTAAAAGTTAGAACTCTAATAAAAAATGTTTCAATCAATTACTGTTGATAGACAGATACAATCCAAATACTTAATATTTTTAAGTAGCGGTAGAAAAATCGCGATTTGGTTGGTTTTCTGATTCATAATTATTTACAAATTTAAAAAAAAAGCTTATGAGTAAAACTCATAAAGTTAAGGAACAAAATGGTAAACTTCAATGTTTACAATGTACAGAAACTATATTCAAAAAATATTTTATTTAAACTGAAAAAAAACATATCCGAATACTCCACTGCCCAACATAAATACACAACCAGGGCAAAAAGCGAAAATATCCTGATTACTCCCAGTTTGAACACATCCTTTGGACAGAGAAATAATAAATTCCATGCTATAAAATTGTTCAATGCTCTACCAAATGAAACCAAAAAAATAAACGAAATGAGTATATTTAAAACAAAAGTCAAAACATGGCTTAGAGATCAAAGTAATAATCAACTTACAAACATTATGAAGACAATTCAAAACTAAATACAAAAATTTAAAAAAAACTACAGGCCGCCTCAGAACAGGAAACCCTAGTGAGGAGGACTGTGAAAAAAATACAAAAAATATACTTATATTATACTTTAAACCTACATAATGTACAAATTTTGCTATTGATATTAATAAAAAAAATATATATATATATATATATAACCATGAAGTAGACCGAGTGACAAACCATGACGGTGTGTTATATCAGCCAATATAGCCTATATATTCTGAAAATAGAACATTTTTACCTTTTACGAACGTGTTGCGCGTAATATAAATATTTTTTCTAACAAAATTAATTTTGCTATTTTCTGGAAAAGCTATTCGTGGGAGCTCTAATATTATTTCATTTTACCGGAATTTTCAGGAACGGACACGAGATAAAGTCAACGCTTGATGAAAAGCATTTCTGGGAAATGGATGTAACTCCTTCGGTAATATCAAACAGTTAATTATGTGACAGTTTGGTGTAAAATAAGTGGTTTCCAGAAAGTTAAGCACAAATCGATGCTTTCAACACAGCACTTATTTAAAGTTCACATAAATACACAGGTATACTAAACTTGTCTTCGAAAAATGTATTACCGCGTTGAATTTTTATTGATTCTTAATTATCAACATAAATTCCATGCTTATAATATATGCTACAAAATTCAAAACATTCAACAGCATAAACAGAAGGAAAAATTACATATTTTCAAATACGTACTTTACGTTAGTTAAAAGAAGCGACCTTGTGTGCAAGAGCAATTGCTCAATTTAACACTCAGCAAATTACGTCCTAAGCATTACCATAAAACGCTTTCAGAGTTATAAAGAAAAGGATGGAAAATTGTTATGGATGCCAATTTTATGCATGAACTAGTGAAGGTGTGTTTTAATGAAATTAATATTTTATTTCTGTAATCTTAGAAACACTGTATTATTTTTTTCGCGTGTAGCAAACACTTGTGGATATACATAATTTTAATAATCAGAATAACATACCACTTTATTGTATATTTGTTTAATGTAAAAAACCGACCGGTTTCGTTTCACCCTGAACTTTAATAAAGTGGTATTAAAAACAAAATTATTGAACTATATTAATTTTAGAGCACCATCTGCTCTGTATTTATTCAAGACAATCTGTAAGACTATCATTATACATGATAGTCTTACTTTCAAAATTCAAAGAAAAGCTTCTTAAAAAAATCTAGGTAGGTATTTGGGTAGATTTAAGTGCGATATTTGATGAATATGAAAGCGTTATAGAATTGGGTTGTTTCCACCCTCAGGGTTGTAGAACTTTCTCCAACAAATATCACACTCTACGTTGTCCAATCATAATCACGAATATCAAATCAAAATGTTATCTGCGTAATGTAATAATCTCGAACCCATGATAAATATATAACCGATTTGGTCCATCCGCGCCGGACGAAAACAAAACGAAATTGAGTTAGAAAGACGGCACGAAGGGATAGGGACAATCAGTAGGGACACAAAAGCGCAAATAATTCCTTGAATCGTCGGCATTAATATAAATCGGTGGCGACTCGGGTGCAAAGTCCGTAACTTCATTTTCACTTCGAAACCCTGAATTATTGTCCCAAAAGTTCACCGAATGAAAAGGTCGAAAGCAGAGCAGAAGTTAACATTTGGGTCGAAGCAAATTTTCGATTGATTTATCATTCCTGATGTAGGTTTTAAAATAATCACACCCAGAGGAATTGGATCCTAAGAAACCACTCTCTTTTTAATAACTCCCTTTTATAATTTAGAAAATAGTGTTTTATCGTTTTTGAATTCCACTGACCACTTGTAATATGAACCAATGGATTTATTGCAAGTACTTTTGAAATTCAAGCCATATTTGATCATCTTCCTCGAATTCGTTGCTTTGAAGTGTTGAGAAAACAAATTTATCGCACAGTAAGATTATTTTCAAAATAACGAGAATACAAAATATTTGAGAACCACTTAATTATTAAGAAATCTTTTTTGTACATTCAAGTATTTGTGAAATTGTTTTATTTATTTGATGTTTTAACAAAAAATAAAACACGGTCATCTCGATATTACATTATGTTTTAGGAAAATTGATTTTTTTTCTTTGTCTCAAATGCTTCAACAAATAATAATACAAAATGTGATAATTTAGATTTTTGTCGATAATTTACACTGTTAAACTATCCAACTATTACTTAAAAATATGTAACAACGATTGAGCTAATTATATTATTTATCACTCGTATCACTCTGTTTGTATTATGTAGGTATCATTTTGAAATTATATGTATTATACAAATATCCTTTCACTGAGTGTGAGTTTTTTTTATATTTTACGAATTAGGTATTTACAACACTTAACTTTTTTTGTAACTGGATTGTTCTCACATAACTGTGTAGTAACATTTGTAAAAACCAAGTAGGTACCTATACATACACAAAAAAACATCTTTCTCGATCTAAAAAAAATACAAACATTTGGATTAATCAAGATCTGAGTAAACAAATGTCGCAGAACTTGGTAGAGTTGAATTACGAATTGTGTGGGACCAAATACTTACGAATTCTCTAAATCGGCATTGAATTTTTATTTTATTTTTCATGCGCTCTGGTGGAACACAAAGGTACTACCAAATACGGCTACTTAATAGTTAGTTGCAATTCTTCACTCAATGTTTCAATTTTGAAAATGACATTTAAACTCAAAACAAATTAGAGTCCATTAAACAAGATTTCACGCAGGACTAACTAACGCACAGCACGGACAACAGAAATTAGTAAGTGTGATTTTAACAAAACTTTGTGTTAACTTCACGATAAAGGTTGTTGTATTGTTCCTCCAAGTAAGATTATAATAAAATATTAATTTACTACTCTAAGTTAACGTTTGAAATAATTCTCGTGTTTCATTATTCCTAAAGAACGTGAAACTTTTACCTCAACGCAATGAGCAACACACCATAATATACCTAACACACGTAGGTCGTACAATGAAAACAACATTCGACTCTTCCTAAGTCTACGTCAGTAAATTCTTCACTGCGAAGAGGCCTGAAAAGAATCACAAATAATGATTTGCATTCTTCAAGATATTTAATTTCTCATACACAACCTTGAGTTTTAACGTGACATTTTAATGTATTACGTGTCATCTGCAAATCAAGAAGAAACCAGCACTCGTAGTGTTTTAAGAAAATACTACCTAGTTTTATTGATACATTTTTTTTACATTAATTCCATACAGGAGTATCTAAGTCATCTTTGAGAATGACGTGTTGGAGTCTTTTTGACGAGAGGAAGCATTGAAGTGTCTTGAAGATACCCCTGTTGGAGTAAATACAGAGGACCGGGAAATGATTCTACGCCAAACTCTTGAACAGATGAACGAGCTTTAGAAAAGAGCAGTTCTCATGAGATAAATCTACAAAAAATAATAATGGTTGCACAAATAATATTTTTTTTCTGAAAAGTCATAGGTTGGTTATCTTTGGTTTTCTTCCAGTAGAAATTAGGCTCATTAGTATAAATAAAATAAAAAATTTCGTGGCTTATTTTTATCGGACTTACAATTTCCATTTACAAAACACTTACAACCACTTGATTCTCAATACAAGAAGGTGAAATATAAGAATGATGCAAGGACTTTGACCTTAAAAACAAAAATAATATAAAATATTTAAACAGTCTCAAATTTTATAAAAACATGTGAACTTGTAGTAAATTTATTTTTATTTAATATCAATAATAATTGTTAGTTTTTAAATAAAGACCTTTGTTGTAAAAGTTACAAGAGCGTAAAATACGTTGTGGAAAATATTAATTTAAAATACATGTTTAATAAAAAGAAAAGTTAAGAATGAAAAAGAGATAAGTTAAGAATGAAGCTCGGAAAGATCAAATACGCTTAGAGAGGTAAATAGCGATAAATAGAAGTGCAAGCCTACTCGAATAGGGTGCTCTGCGCTAACGGAGGGAGCGCTGGCGCTTTAATAGCCAGGCCTTGACACGATTGGGCGTCCTTACTGCTGCTAGAGGCAGACAGAGGTAAGGAAAGGCTCTGCTCCATTCCCCGACCAATTCGCAGTCAACGTAATTATCCAACATTCCGCGTACGCTTATTCAGACAAACAAGGGCATTATTGCATACCGTTTTTCACTGGAAACAATAATTGACCACAGTTGTTCTGGAAAGCGCAATAATCATGCGTTCTGATTTTGAATTTGTTATTTATATTTGAATGTTACTACGTTAGTTAGTAAAGAGCACCATTCGAAATCGGTCGAAAAAGTCACAGAATTTGAAAAATTCATCACATTTTATAGTTCATTTCCAAGTTCTGTAAAGGTTCTATTGAAGTTATGTTATTTGTGAAATAGTAACAGAGGGTGTCTCCGGGCAGTAAGGAAACCTGCACATTGGGCAGTTACAATTCAACTAACAATACCGTTTCCTCACAGGAACAGAGGAGAACAAGAGAGGTTAGATCGCCATACAGATCTCTTCCGGGAAACACTGTTTGCTTCAATCAAATTTTAAATGTTTTTTTTTAATTTTTTTTTTATTTAAAGAAAGCAAGACAAAAATATATATTACAGTAAATAATAATAAAAAAAACTGAAAAAACATAAAAGTTCCAATAAACTACTTTTCAGTAGTTTGTCGATGGCAACTTTTCACATAAAAAAATATTTCAAAAGATACAACTTATTTTACTTAATGAAAACAGTGATAACAATAAAAAATAACAATTTGTTTTAAAAATATAAAAACATATACACAACAGTGATAGTATCTACCAATAGTTTGTATTAGACTCTAATACAAACTATTTCTTTCAGCGAGCCAATTTTTCAACATAATATTTGTTTTTACATTTTTACATTTTTTTATTTCAGCAGGAAACATATTTAAGCAACTAGGTATCATGTAGTCCAGTGTTCTTTGTCCATATTTGTTTAAATGCTTAGGTACAATTAGTCCTTCATTTAACGTAAAACGAGTATTGTAAGTGTGGTCCAGTCTATTTATGTACATAGGGCTATTCGTACACCGAATCATAAATTCCTTATATGTTATTCTAACTCTAGACATGATTGGACTCAAGTACTTGATCCACTTGATCGTTTCCGTGTTAGTTAGATAATATTCACATGAAAAATTATACTGGATGGCTTCATGTGGCGGGTACAGTAAAGGGCTGTGGGAAAGCAGGCAGCAATTTTTTGTAAAATTCATATATACCGTTTTTCCACACCTAAAAACCTACTCAAGCTATTATTGTGTATATTCATCATTAAGAAACAAATAAATCAAAACTTTTAAAATAGCACATAAACAAAAAATTGTTTCCAAAATATCATTATTAAGTCACTGCTCCGAAAATCGTTAATGGTCACGACAGGCTTTGCAGATAGATAGGTAGATAACATTACGATCTGCTACTAAAATCTTAGGAAGTTTCTAACAATTTTGTCATCAGGAATTAGTGGTTCTTTTCTACATAAATTGTACGTACAAGTATTTGGTCGTGTCATGCCAAAAGTCGTGGAGTTTACATGAGACGAAGTATAAATGTGAAGGGATCAAACATTGCGTGACAAGACCGACCTATTTGGCGGTCTATCCTATTGGCTAACTCTTGCAGCAAAAGGCATGATGGTTAGTTAGTTAGCTGGTTAGCGAATATTTTTTTAATGTTATCCTACAGTGCATATCCGCGAGTTCCTGGTAGGCTAATCCAATACACCCGTGTGTAAACATGTATGTAAACCGCAATGTAAACACACAGGTAGGTACTGAATGCATAGTTGCACTCATACCATGACGGAGATGATGAATGGCACCGGCTTAAATCCTTTGTCACCAATCTCCGGAACTGGGTATGACATCACATTCAGGCGACGTGTTGGCTAAAGCCTGGAGGCTGTGAACTCACACGGTGATAGAGAAACTCCCGCTGCGCCACCGAGTGGCTCGTCACCGGATGACGTCATATGTATGTATTGGTTCCATGATAACTCAACACAGTGACAATTCAATACACTTTTAAAAATATAATATAAAGTCATTAGAAATGATGAAAAAAATAATTAAACCTAACCTAACCTACATAACCCAGTTAATAAAGTTTTTGTTTCATCACTTTTCATGACTTTATATAACATTTTAAAGATGTGATGAATTATCATTGCGATGATTTATCCGGTCACCGTATGTATTAAATATTATTTTTAAGACAAATAGACAAGTTGACAAATATGGAATATATAAACACTATTATTATATAGTTTCTCAGATTTATTGACAGTATAATAAAATTATTAACATTTAAAATTACGATTATGATAAGGTGAGCTGAAAACAATTGCGTGATATTAAAGACAGAAAAAAATTGTGCAAGTTAATTGAAAGTTTTTTCAGCTTCTGAAAATAGATTTCTCTCACAGACATAGGAATTAATAGACGAGAAGATAATGGCGAGGGGTAAAATCAACTGTTGAAGAACGAAGGGCGTAAGGCTGACTGTGATTCGTCAATAAATCAATCTGACAGTAAATAGGCATCTCGCATTATAATATCACCATTTACTTCTTAAAAGTAAAATCTGCTTTTGAATGAATAGACATTTTTACATGGGAGCGCAAATTACTCGCCACGTTATGAACAAATTTGCGAAGTCCAAATTCGGCAAAAAAATTCGGTTCCATTTTCAGAGTCGAATATTTCGTTTAAGTATTTAGTTAAGACACTTTTATAAATGTTCATAATTTACTTCCCAGCAACCAACCAGCTTTGTGTTTCGCGTCCAGACGTTTCACGATGTGATAGTATATGTTTCTAAAACTGATCTATATTATACAATGTGAATATGCTTAAAATAAAGTAAAATAATGCTTATATATGGAATGTAATACGACAATTGGGTTTATTCTCTTTTTCACATCTATTTTTACAAGTTTTCATAGTACAAGTCAACATTTTGCCGTGTTATTTCGTAAAATGAACCGATGATGCCTCGACCATAGTTTGCACAAGAATGATGACGTCACGTTTTCAAATTTCACTTGAGGCCATACGCGAGCACAGCCGGTTCCAATGGAACCGGTATGGGGAGTGGGGATAATACGCTTTTAATCACTTAGGGCAGGTCTACTAATATTCATATGTCTATGATTTCTCTAGATAAATATTTTTTTACATCATCTCATCGTGGGACAAAGTTGTACCCACGTTTTGTGCTACGACGTACTTTTCGTGAGCACTTTATAAGAGTTATCGTAGATAATACATCGCCTGCCCGCTGCACACGAACTTCTTTACGAGATGTATAAAGCCAATTACCGCAGATAATAATATAATAGCTAAACGGCCAAAGTAAGTTAAAAAAGATTTATCATTTAATATATTTTGGCACTTTGTTTTTATACTATTTGTATGTTTTGACTAACTTTACAATGGCTCTACAGCTTCTGTAAGAAACGTTAAATATTACACAAATATACATCTTGGTGATATCAGTTGCAAAATCCGTGAACCTTCGGGTCTGAGCAATAATAAATGAGGAAATAAGTATTATTATAGTATGACAATGCATTCAATCAACTTTTGGTGGTACTCAGGCACACACAGACACGCCCACATATGCGTTTCTCTGAAACTGATTGACATTATACAAAATTACAGCAGTTAATATGCGAAATAAATCTCGGTATCACCTAATAAGGATTTGACTTAAGTGATAGCGCAGCTCACTAGATTAAGGAGAAAAATTTAATCTTCAATGCAATTTGATGTATTATTTAGTTGTATAAAATTTCACAGCAGTTAAGAGGGGAGAAAGGTTCAAACCTCGGTCAAACCAATTTTTTTTTATATAAAAAAAATAGATGTATTATATTAAAATAAAATAGTTTTTACGGATTGTTTTTTTTTATTTCAAGTGAAACGCATTTAACCTCAAATCATAAACAAAACGTATATTGATGTGGTTTAAGCTATCAACCAGATATAAATAACCAGGTAATTCCTGATCTCCGTATTTCCCTTCTGCTTTTCCGCACAAATTTTATTCGGCTACAGTAAAAGCTAAGTAGGGGATTCCACAGTTCCAGTTAGGGTTGTCTTCTATCTCACACAAACTGTAAAAGAGGGACCGCCGGTCTGTCCTGGAGTAGCCGCCACGTCCGTACTTGTAATAATTATGGGCATGGTTCTGGGTATGCGAATTCATGGGAAAGGGCGATGGTCCGGGGTGTAGCAGAGTCAGAAAAGGTCCCGGGTAAAAGCAGGCATGAAGCAAGCAGGGCGAAGAGTCGAGAAGAAGAGTGGCGGGTCTCGAGAACTACCTATTTTGATGTTTCTGGGATTCGTCATTGGCTACGACCCCGTTAACCGGCGACACAAATATGCATGAGATGTCTGATCTAAATTATTTTCTTAAAGCATGTTTATTAATTAAAAACTAATAAAAACATGCATGTTAAAATGTGGGTCAAAACGATAATGTACAGGAAATCGCTTGTATATTTCTTAATTCGCTGTATTAACGCCTTATTACTAATTATATAAACTAGAGTCAGGCCTTTCCATTTGTACTTTGTTATATCTTCGGCCGGACTCTAGAAATATAATTCAAAATATAACAAATATTGTTAACTTTGCTTATTTCATTTAAAATATACGGTGTTAGAAGTACCGCTCTCCTTTATTTCACGGGCGACCAATCCTGATTGGGGCGGTGGCCCGCGTGGCTCTTAGCGAAGTGAAGCGATACTGCAAGTAAATTAACCCCCCCCTCCCCCCACTTCGTTATTTCACAATTCTAACTCACATCGCTCATTGTGACTCTCATGTGTTAGCATAAAAACGATTTGCTAAACAAACACTACACAACGTAAAATTAACGCGATTTTGATGCGTAACTAAAGTTTGATTTTAGGCAAGAACTGTTGAAATTGGTAATGAAATTCAACACGTGGCTTGACGTTAAATAAGATAGTCAATAAATGACAGGATTTCCGAGAATCAACTGATTTTAGGTCAGACAACAAACAAAGCTGACAGACGTGGACACTGGACATTCACTTGGTAAATCAAGAAAGTGAGTGATATAGTTTGTATACTTGTATCTATATACATGTACTGATGTACGCAATTAATTCAGGAACTGTTTTTTTTAACCTGTATATATTTTTAAGAAAACAACTTTTGTAACTCATTTTAATTATGATATTCTGTATTGTTTGTACTGTACGTATTCTGTAGTTTTTCTTTATTTTGTTACTCATTTAAACTACCGTTTTGGGAAAACAAACGCATTATCCAAATGAGGATGTGTCCGCAAAGCATAACATTATAAACTAGAACAACGTAGTCAATTTGTAAACTACATTCTTAATAAAATATGTAGAAAAAAAAACAAACAAAATTATTTTACTAGGTTGACTTGAGATCCAAAACAGTATGCTTATATATTTATATTCTCACAATTTGATTTGTATTCTGTAAAGTCGTAGAAATAATGACTTCGTAGAAAAAAAACTCACGAAAAAAAGTATATCTTTTGAACTTTATACTACATCCATTATTTCCATTTGATTGCAACAGAATTTTCCATTTTATTTTAAATACTAAAGTCATAATATGTACCAACATATCTATAATATTCACTTTTGATGGGATTCACTTTAAATGGAAATCTTTGAAAAAAAACCTGAAACATATTCCTGATATTATTATACTATGCAATAGGTTTCTCGTCTAGACGGGAGATTTTCAGCATGTCAAACACAGGACCGTGACTTTATTATTCCATTGCAGTACGGTTTACATGCGCTCGCGTAGAAAAAACGATATTACCTAAAAAAGTGATGAAGGTTATTTTACATACGCGCACAAACCTGCCAATATTGGATTTTAATAAATAGCTTTTTCTATTTTGACTCTTAATTCTATGCAACGATAACCATATCATTAAAGTTCTTTGTTCGCGTTCATTGTAATGTCAAATGCATCAAAAGCTAACAATATAAAAAATGGCAAGGTTTTTGAATGGAAATAAAATGAAAAATTTCATTAACGCCAAAATTATATACAAATTTACGTAATAGAAAAAAAGTGTATTATTAGAAAGATTTTTGTCAGTCGATGGCATTTTCAAAGGCAAAGTAATTTCTAGATCGAAAACACAGTGTGAATTTATGCTACAGAAAAATGTTTTTTTGGGTTAAATCTTAGACATTTATTATTAATATAACTAATATTTTATTACAAAAGAACGACAATAATAAATTATTCCCAATCAGTTTAAATTATATAATTAGGCAATTATTTTTACACAATGCGAATTTATGTAAAAGGAAGTTCAATGTGTAGTGGAATTTGAAAACAGACTAGACTAGTTAGTTGAAAAATATGTCATAAATACATTAAGAAAGATATACAGTAGTTATAGAGTTTCAAAGAAAGAATGTGTCGCTGGTTAATAAAGCTGCGGAGGAAATATCTTTTAAGAGCTCTTGTCAATATTTTTGTTGTTTGTTACTGGAAGTTTTATGTTACTAGATAATGCATTGTATTGTGTTTATTCAATATATTGTAAGGGGTTAATTCCAAATTTAGTCGTGTGAATAGATGACGATAAGTATATTTTATCTTGTGATCCTATTTTGTGCTGGTATATGTCGGAGTTAAAGGCTGGTTTGTGAGGATTGGTGAATTATTTATAGAATAGCAGTTGTAATGTCATATTTTTGCAGAACCGTAAAAGGAAGTATTTGTTTCCGTGAGTATGAATGTAATATGTCTTTGATACGTGTATCATATGGAAGATTATACATATATATATTCCTTGTGGCTCTATTTTGGATAACTTCTATTTCGGATATTTGTTTTTGAAAATTAATTATTGGTTTGGACTGAAATGTTTTAAACGACTGTTTAAAACAAAAAATACCAAATTATGTTCATAATTTGTATTTTATTTTTGACACTTTATTTGTGCACATTTCAAAAGTTAATTGAGTTATCTCTCCAGAAATGTCAATAGTGATGCACAAAAAAATGCGAAAACCTAATTTGTTTTGCATCTGGTTGATTTTATGGTAAATTCATAAACCATTTTGTATGGTTTTTGTGTAATAATTCAAGGCCACGAACGTGTTTTTTAATAATGTAGTACGTCATTAGACTGTGACTTGCTGGGGACGAGACATTCTATTATGTGGGTATAACGATTATGCATTATATGTATTAGATTATTTCATATGGTATTTATTTTGTCATTCGAATTATTGACGTGAAATATGTGGGGCAAACAGTGGGGCAAAACCGACTCTTGCGTAGCAAGCGTGGCAAGACTGGACGATGCTCTTGCACGGAAGCGGGTCGACGCTCGTGCAAGAAACGACGTTTCATTCGGCCAACCCTTGCCAAAACGCCAAAATTCTGTGCGGTATATTTGCTTATATTTTCACTAAAATGGCAATGGATCTATTTTTAATTATAACGAATTTTTAATGTGATATTTTTCTTTATTTATATTTTAATAGTAATTTATTTTATTAATTATTTAAAAAAACAAAAATACTTCTTTACCATTATTAAAGCCTTCTGCTGGGCGTCAATTTATCAACACAAAAAAAGAAAGTGAGGGTTTCAGAATGTAACACACATTTTAAGATTAATCTGAAGGTACAAATGAATATGATTTTAAATTCGTTTGTTGACACTTTTGACGATTTTTATATCTTTTCTTAACAGCTTTGTGTCAGTGAAAATGGTGCAGTTGTAGAAAAACCTAATTCGCGTACAAAACACCTTAAAAGCGAAAAAAATATCGTTTACATAGCAATTCTCAAAATGCCAAAAATAATAAGAGGCAGTGCAACATTACGAATACCTACTACTAGTGACGGTACTGATTTTAAGAATACGGTACCTGTACGTCCTCCTAATGGAGTTTTGATGACGAATATTTTCAACCAGGTTTTTATTGTACACATTACATCTCGGGTTTTCATATGGTATTGCAAATAAAACGTATGACTGATGTTATATTAACGCACCAAAGAAATACATTGTTTTTCCTCGATTCCACGTATTTCCGGAAAAATTCTTTTTAGAATTATGTTGGTGAAAAAAACAAGATATTGAAGGCAATGTACTGATGTCAAAATATGATGGACGCGGGCTTAGTTCAATTTGTCAATGTTTCAACAACAAAAATATTTGTACCGATGTTTTATCACTTCTATGAGATGTGAGATGTAGTGAAGTAAGGGATTTGGGAACAATAATGGAAACTGGCATGTCTTTCCGCTGACACATAAATACCATCTTTGATATGGCCTACATAGGATTCATCGTGAGAGTGACGAAACCATTCGGATCATGTAAAACACAATACTATATAATAAATGTTCATTAATTATAATACTCTGGATCAGTTGTTTGAAATTTGCAATACGGATTAACATTGAAATATTTATTTATTTATTTTACTTATTAATATTAAGAATTATACATTATTTATTGTACATAACTGAATTGCTTCATTAACAACATTTTATATTTGTCTAAAGATAAATTGAAGATGTCCACTGACTTGGTATAATTGTTTCCCTCCATTAGTATTCTGGGCAAAGAGGAATACATATGGTAGTTTGTCCCAGAATTTCTGCATTGAAATAAATCCTGACTTCTATTATTACGTTGTGTAATTCGGAAGATTATCAATTCTAGTAGTACTGGACTATCAACAAAATCGTTTAGAATTTTATATAGAAATACCAAGTTAGTGAAAATTCTGTCTGCAAATTTGAGCATATTCCTATAATTTAACGGAGCGTTGTAGTTTAACATAATTGCTGGAATACCCATTTTAAAATTTATAAAACGTAAGAATTTGTTTTGTAATCTTTCAACAGCTTATACATGTATATTATAATGTGTGTTTCAGATAGGAGAATTGTACCCAAGTTGAGTTCTTACATAGGCAAAATATAACAATTTAATACACTTTATACTGTCAAAAATTCTGGATAGCCTAGTTATAAATCCCAACATGTTTAAAACCTTATTAAAGGTTTCTTTTATGTGGTTAACAAATGAAAGATTTGATTAAAAACTGATGCCTAAATCTTTGATTTGTGCTAATGTCTCAATAGCATTGTTATCAATGTTGTAATCAAAAATCACTGGATTTTTTATTCGAGAAAATCTAACTATTTAACATTTTGAGATATTTAAATAAAGTCTATTTTCATTACACCAAATTAATAATTTGTTGATATTGTCCTTAAGAATATTGCAATGGTAAATATGTTGAATAGTTCTATAAATTTTCAGGTCATCAGCAAAAATTAAGATGGATACATCATGAAAAAAAATTGTAAGATCATTTATAAACAAGATAAATAAGATTGGGCCAAGGTATGAACCCTATGGAACTCCACTTGTTGCATTAATTTTTTCCGAAAGGAAGGATTTTATTCGAACAATTTATTTTATCCAGAAAGATAGCTTTCAAACCAGGCTAATGTATATAAATATCAGAAAAAAAAAACAAAAAAGCTTCTGAAATACTCAAATTTTAAGAATGGGTCACAGGATTTGAAAGATTCATCAAATTGTAAAGTTGATTTTTAAGTTTCTATTTAGTTATGTTAGTTTATCATTAATGGCCAGTTATTTCACAAAACTGAAATAATGACAGAACTTGAATAGAACCTTCACGGAACTTGAAAATCAACTTTGAAATTTGATGAATTTTCAAATTCTGTGAAAAAACCCGTCCTTAATCTTACCAAACTCTGAACTATAAAAAGATTTAAAATCATTAACCTTCTAGAAAACATTAATTCCCGCTGTCCAATACTAAACACCAAACAAGCTCAAACCAAATATTCTACGTCCGCATTTAAAAACTAACTATTTTAAATCAACATTAATTTCTTGGAAGAAATTGCATAAAATCACGAACCTTTTCAGTTGCTTATTCTCTATTTTTTTAATTGAACAAAAAACAAAATCCAGCGGAGACCAAAATATCATTCACATTATTTCACCAAATAATTTCCGGAATCACTTGTTGACGTAAATTATTAACGTCCCTTAACACAATGTATAATTTCAATTGACCAAATCTACGTAAATATTTTAATTTAGTTTAATTAATGCTTCTTAGAAACTAGGCAAAGAAAATGTTTATTTTATCCAAATAAAATGAACTTCATACAAATTAACAAGTTTTTTTATACATTTCATCATTTCGTTTTTTTTAACTAGTTTTTTCTAAACATTTTTTTACTAGCGTAAACTGTACTGGTTTATCCAACCAAATAAACAATCAATGCGTCAAAAATTTTATGCAACTGTGTGTTTATAATTTTTTTTTAAATGAACAAAAAATATAATACTCCCAATGTTTACGAGAATATTGGTAGTATTATAATTGATATTGGATTTCGAAATCAATATTTAAATTAAAATTCTATCTTTATATATATTCCGTGTAAATAAACATTTGGTGTAGATTTAAAAAAATATATGGTCTCGATGGTTGAGGAGCACAAACGGGTTCAAATCCCGAGGCAATTAAATTTTATTTTTAAAACAATACAAAATAGTATAATTGCAGCACTTCAAGAGAGCTAGATACTTTCAGTATCGCGCAGGTGAAAGACCACTATTTGCTACTGAATGGCTTAAAATAGTTTTAGACGTGTTTGGTGACCAGATCTGAATAGCCAGGTACTTCTCCACCTTCGTCTTTCCCATCTCATTCCCCTCGTCGCTGTTAACTTCATAACATACCCTGATGGGGATGCCAAACCCTTAATGGCTGTAGACGATTGGGAGCCGTTGGGACTCTTTTGCGGTACTCACATATTTAAAAAAGATTTAATGAAACCTAAAATTGTAAACTAGGTGCAAATTCTTGATAAGATAAATAGAATTGTCTTCTTATCAAAACATTCTGAAACCTGTTACTCTGAATAGAACGCTGAAAAGACTTCCCAACAAGTGTGCATAATATAATTTGTATTTAGCAATGCTATTTAAATTAACATAATCTAGAAGTGTCCGCAACACGAGACATACGCCTGATAAAAGGAATTCAATTTGTTGTTGATCAAAATTTGTCGTGAACAAATTACTTTGTTCATCTGACTTCGGCTCGGTATCTGCAACGGAAGCCTTCACAACACGGCGGTATAATATCTTCGCTGTTCTCCCGGAGTGAGCGGCGGAAGGCTGAGATAGGAACGTAAATAAATTATTTTCCTTCACCCGCGAGATCTTTGCGTCATCCATTTTCTCCCACGCGATTCGATTCTGTCACTTTCGTCAGTAATACAAAGGGGTGCACTTTGCCCTGTCTGTTTTCTTACCAGTTTTTCAGAACGTTTTTCCGCCATGTTTTCCAACACTTTTACCATTTTCTTACCACCCTACCTGAGTTTGCTAAACTGAATGAACTTTCCACAAGCGCTATATTTTTAATGTACGATAATAATATGACATTTACATCATCATTCACACGGTGTAGTGATGAAAGGTTAAAAATACAAACCCAAAAATACATAAACATAAAAATTCGGTGAGGCAGAATTGGAAATGCCTTAAATTAGAAACAAAATATTATAAGAATATCAAAATATATGATAAATTTATAATAAAAATCAATATTTACGAGTGTATACGAAATTTTAAAACATTCGTATTAAGAATGTTTTAAAATTTCATTTATTATTTTAAAAATGTATATTTTGGTTTAACTAAGGATTGAACCTTCCTATCCAGGAACTGGAGTTTACAACTCCACTAACCTCGCCAAATTCAATCGGGTAGGACCGACATTTATCTCGTATATTAACTGGTGGAAAGTCATCCGATTTAAGAGAGATATATATATATAGGCCAGCGTGTATGCACGTAAGTGCCATGATTGTTTATATAATGCATTGTCATCGACAACGAGTCTATCTGCAGAATTTCAGCTTGATCGGATGTTGGGAAGTGCTTCCAAAATTTAGATCATTCATTCACGAAAAACTAGTCAAATTCGAATATTTGTTTTTAATGCCAGGATCACACGAGGTCAATACAGAAGACAATAAAATATTGTTCTGTCCCTGCTCCGTGAATGCTCGACCATGCAGGACAGGACAATGGAACAATGTTAAAATTCTACCGTAGTTCGAACACGACGACGTGCGTTACGAACGACTTCGCGAACAATATTAAGTCTTTTGTGCCTAGATGTATTTTATTTATTTACGCGAGATTTTTAAGGTAAAATACGAGATCCGAGAGCCGAGATACATACGCGTGGAACGACTGTCTATTGTCCTACTGCCTTGTCCAACCGGTAAGACAGTCCTGCAAAGATAGCTTACTATTCCATCTGGTACAATACCTTTGATTATTGTCCTGTCATCCAAACTACTATTCATACTAGGACAATGGTTCTGGAGCAGGGACACAGCAGTATTGTCCTGTCCTCGTGTGATCAGCATAACTATAAACGCGGAAATCTTTTATCTTACAGTTTAATTAGTTTGCTATCAATTATAAATAATTTCGCGAAGCTTTCTGTTTCATTTAAAAATAATTAAGGATAACTAAGTCTACACATTAAATTACCCAATTAGATTAATCTTCGTGTTAAACCGACGTTTCTTAGATAATAATTACAAAAAGGAAGTGTTTAAGGCGAAATATTGCGTTCTCATAAAGCTACCTAAATTGAATCATACTAATTATGACGTGTAATTATAATCAGAATAAATCAAAGCAAGCTGTAGGGTTATTAGAAGCGAATATAAAAAAAAAGAAAAATGAAGAATACAAAAGCGAAGATAGGCCTTTAATTTAAGGTACAATATTGGTTAATATACCTTACTTTGTCTTATAATACGCCTTATTACGTCGACTGTAGACAACTTTTCTTTCAAAAAGTATATTAATTATGTTGGATAACTGGAGGACTGGAATGAGAGGAGTTATTACAGACTTGTGAGATGACGAGACGTGCCACGATTCGTTCATATTTTAAATCTGGCAGAACGTTTTCGGGTAAAAATATATATTTTTTTAATATCGTTTTAAAAGATTTTTGATTTGATCATAATATTAAAGAGCATATTGTTTTTTGTGTTCCTTTTATTTATGTCCTTTTTAAATAATAAATATTGGAAAAATACAATTATAAGAAAATGATTCTAATACTTTGGAAATACTCGACTTGACACCCATAGATCATGGTTGTAATGACGTTACGGACTGAAAATAAATGCTAGATATTATTATTTTACAAGCAATAATTGTTCGCCTGAAACACTCATCCACATTGAAAAATCTCCTGATAAAAGATACATGACGCCAATGTATCTTTTATCAGGAGATTTTTCAATGTGGATGAGTGTTTCAGGCGAACAATTATTGCTTGTAAAATAATTGTTACCCTTTGTGCTATGCATAAAAATCTTGTCTCAAAACATTAAGTTTACTAAAAAATAATAAAGCTAGATATTATGTTATATAACAAAAATTGTAAAAGTAATGGCACCACAGCTGATCGTTCGATAGTTTTGCGGTGCTTTAGTTATCGGATTTTTTGATTTATGCCTGTGACAGACCACGCTTTATTCTCGTGGATTTCAGAATATGATGAAATACGCCAAGCCATGATGCGTATGGCGTAATGTGTCTCCACCATGGTTAATATATTAATATTAAAATCAACATGATTTTTTTAAATCAAATTTGCATAACGCAAAAGCTTTTTATTTAGAAGTCGAAACAGCTGTTTTGCCCGAAATCATCTTTCAAACTATGTTTTAATTCAAATAAAATTCTTAAAAAAATAAAAATAAATTAAAGATTCTGTGATATTGTGGTATTCCTGTATTTTTGGCTTCAGCTTCATTGTGACAGATCGCCAATTTCAATCTAATTGAACTTACGAGAAAATCCAGAAATCCCTTTAAATATGTGGTCTATCTGCTACTATCAAACGCTTAGGGCTTAATTAATATGGTTCTTCGACACACTTACCCAAATTCGAACAGCTCAAGTAAATATACACCCGAATCTCGGCATGAGGAAATGCTTAATTTGTATGCAAATTCTCCGTGGCGTTTCATTAGGGTGCCGAAGCAGACAGCATCTGAACTAGGCTCTTAACATTAGATGGAACGAAGGAACTTTCATTAGCGAAAACAATTCAAATCAAGACTATATTTAGGCTTTCTGACTTTAAAAACGTCCGGGCTTCCCCAGGGACTGAAAACGAGTCCCCCATTCAATTAAATTTAGTACATCTGAAGATATGAATAAATTTATTGTTAGTGAGATGTCTACGGATTGAGACATAATTTCCAATTAGCTTTATACCCTGGGAAGCAAAAATACGGAAGATATTTTTTAGGTAATTGTCTATTCAGAGCGCATCTTACTAGGATAACAAAAATAAAGGTCAAATAGGAGGATACGTTATTTAAATATATGTTTTATATAAGCCGATTTCTGACTGTTGTTTTATTTATATTTATACTAGTTGAGGTCCGAGAACGTCCGGGTTTCCCCAGGAACTGAAAACGAATCACCCATTCAATTAAATGTAGTAGGTACATCTAAAGATATGAATAAATTTATTGTGAGTGAGATGTCATAATATTATACATAATAGTGACTATACATAATATTTGTTTCACTAATGAATAAAATATCCACATTTGTTTAGCATTATGTATATGATGATACGTCGCTAGTCATATGACATGAAAAAATATCTATTGCAAAAAAACCCATGCAGTACGATTTGGAAATCGAAATGGTACATGTTGCGGGCCTTGTAATAAATTTTAAAAAAGCTAAATTAATGCATATACCACCACCGCATGCCAAATATGTCATCACGCCTATGATAAGGTCTCATACATTTGAGGGAAAACAAAATTTTACACAGCCCTGTAAATGTGGAACCATTAAACTAGTACAAACGTATGAAATGTGATACTCACATATGTAATATTTACAACCATCTACGAGCTATTGCGGGGTGAAGATATATAAATGTATATTATATATATTTTATAACCGTTTCTGCCAAAACCGTTTTCTAACTTTTCTTTTATTTATTTGTTTGCCAGTTGAAGATCACGGCTTTAAGCAGTGTTATTGTAAACAGCTTATGTAGATAAGTGACCTTCCTGTTGTTTTAAAGATCAAGTGTGCAAAATTTCATCAACTTCTAAATAAAAATGTATTGAATAAAAATGAAATCCTCGCCGCCCACAGCAATTTAAAAAAAAAAATTAAAAAAATTATGAAACAGCTACCAAAATTATTTAAAAAATATATAAACGCTCCAAGGACCTGATAATTACACTATTAAATTAGTTTTATTTATTAAACTTATGACAATAAATAAATAGGTACATATTATTCTTTCATTAAATAAATAAACAAATAGAGTCGTACATTTGTTTATATTTGTACAAATAAATTATAAAGTAAAGTTTTATTGACTTCACCAGAAGATTAGAGCATAACTTTTATTTCCCTGTGAAACTCTCGAAAGGTTAACGGAAATTTTCAAAACTTTTTGTGTTCGCAATTTCTGGAACGGCCAAAGTATTTGATACTGCCTGATGTGTACCCGGCGTTACTCGAGGTATTGAATGATTCGGAGTAAAGTTTTGATACTGCCTGATTTGTACTCGGCGTTACTCGAGGTATTGAATGATTCGGAGTAAAATTCTTAGGTCGAATGCAGCGGCAGGAATCGATGGAGTAACACCGTACATTCTTAAAATCTGTAAAGAAGAACTAGCGGGGCACCTAACCTAACTTATCAACTTCTCCATAGGCTCGGGAATATTTCCAAACCAGTTAAAGCTAGCAAAAATTATACCAATTTTTAAAGAAAACTGCAAGAAGTGTATTTCTAACTATGGTCCAATATCGATTTTATCGGTATTTTCAAAGGTGTTCGAGTCAATTATCAAAGATAGACTGATAAAATACATCTCTAGCAACGATATCTTAACACCACAGCAATATGGCTTTCGGAAAACTCCAATACCCAATGTGCCACCTTCGATTTAATTTCTAACATTCAGCAGTACATAGACCAGGGCGAATATGTGGCAGCTATATTTATAGATCTGAAAAAAGCCTTTGATACGTTAGATCATGAAATACTTCTACAGAAAATGGAACATTTGGGAATAGTCAGGAAATCCTTAAATTTGCTCCGAAGTTACCTAGCTGATAGATTTTGCCTTGTCGATAACGGAGGGAACCTAAGCGGCTTTGGAAAAATCACATGTGGAGTGCCACAGGGCTCGATTCTTGGACTTCTACTTTTCTTACTATACATCAATGATATAACTATATGTGGCATCTCGGGAAAACTTCAACTTTACGCTGATGATACTGTGATTTACTACCATTGTAAAAATCTGAAGGAACTTGAAGCTCTAATGAATAAAGATCTCGCAAAGCTGGCTAAATGGCTTCGATTAAACAAATTAAGCCTCAATGTTAAAAAAACCCATTACCTTACTTTCGGAAAAAAAGATAACATGGGTATGCATATCATTCTTGGAAATGAAAAGCTACAACATGTTTAAGTAACGAAATATTTGGGGTTACTCATAGACTCTAACCTCTCGTGGAACTCCCATGTTGAGAATGTAAAATCCAAAATTTCCCCGATAACCGGTGTACTTTATCGACTCCAACGTGTGCTCCCCGCATCTTTACTGCGTGCAACATATTATGCTATGATCCACTCCCACCTGAGTTATCTAGTTAGTATCTGGGGCACCATTACCAAAAAAAAAAGTTCTGAAATACAAGTAATTCAAAATAGAGCAGTACGTAATATGTATAATCTGCCATGGGATACACATGTCAAAGATATATACTCCCAGACACAAATACTTCCTTTTACAGTCCTGCCAAAGTATAGCATCACAACTGCCATTTTACAAATAATTCAACACTCCTCACACACCAACACTAAACCAGTCTTTAATTCTGACATACACCAGCACAAAACACGATCACAAAATCAAATACATTTATCGTCATCTACTTACACGACCAAATTTGGAATTAACTACAATACATTGCACATAAACAATATAACGCATTACCTAGTAATTTAAAACTTCCGGCAACCAACAAAAAAACATTGGCAAAAGCTCTTAAAAGCTATTTCCTTAGCAGTTTCATTAATGACTAACTCAATCTTTCTCTGGAACTCCATAATAACATCTGCGTTTATTTATTTTAATGTATTTATTTTATTTATTTGTCTTGTCCTTTCTAATGTTGTCTTTCCCGAAATGAGTTATATAAACTCACTGGGAATAATACATTATTACTTTTTTATCATTTTGTAATGTATTATCTTGTAATAAAAAAAAAATAAAAATAAAAAAGTTTTGAGGTTGTGAGTTCTAGTGTAGGAACTTGAAAACTGGGTGCATTTTTAAGTTGGAAACAATATAATTGTTTATAGTTAAAAGGTTTTTTATTTGTTTCACTTGATCGTGTCATGTCTTGCTCGCAGTTCTCGACTTTTTTTACTATTCACACTTTCATTTAATTTTATCGCACATAAGTATTTGTCTTATCGTCTACCATTTACTTCTAAGTCATACATTCTCCTCCTACCTCTTTTTTTCTTTCATCGTGTACGCATAATTTCACAAAAAAATAATAATTTTGTTTTTTGTCCAACATTTACTTCATGTAGCATCATAAAATCCACTTTTTTACTGTTAAAATACTACATTATTACGAATTTGATTCTACTCTGTATCTCATTTCAGTGCAGAGATAATGCGTTAAGTCTTCCTGGGGCATCCCCGACTTTTTCTTCCATTCAAACCACTCCCTTAACATTATTACTGGTAAATAGATTAATGTATTTATACTGGGTTTTTACAGACGATCTCACTTACACGAGAACAAACCAGTTATAAAAACTCAGTTTAAGATAAGATACTAATAAGAACAAACTTTAAAATTTCCACCGAAACCGGTTATGTAGTTATTGATTCTATGGGACACACACTAGCATGTTAGCTTTTATGTATGTATATGGAGTTTTGAAATATACATTTAAACGATTCAGATAAATGTATTAATTCGTTTAACATGTTTGGTTTGCTGATCTTCAATCATTTAATCATAAAATAGATTGTTAACTTTCAAAGACATAGAAAATTCTGGAAACATTTTTTTTTCATTAATTCGTACAGGAGTCCCTGAGGAAAATAATTCCCCCCAGAATCTACGTCGTCTTTGAGGATTCTGTGTGGGGGGGGATTTTGAGGATAGGAAGAAGTGAACATGGGCCTAAGGCTTGAGGCACAAAACGCAGAGGCTGGCAAGTCTTTCCATTGCCGAGATGTTGTGTAATTTTATTTTTCATTAACTCCACACAGGAGGCCCTGAGGAAAATAATTCCCCCAGGGCCTACGTCATATCTGAGATTGCTGTGTGGGGGGTCTTTTGAGGAGAGGAAGAAGTGAACACGGGTTTAAGTCTTGAGGCACAACACGCAGAAGCCGGCAAATCTTTCCACAGGCGAGAAGTTGAACTCAAAAACGAGTCGTAGAAGCGACCCTTTCTCATGTGACAAATGTCAACTTCTTACATATGTTGGGCTCGCGTTTGACATGTTTCCCGATTACGCTCCGGTGCTGAAGAGATCAATGACGCTATTTTCTAGAAGCATCCCTCCATTGTAATAACGGTAGAACAATAACATCACACCAACCTGACGCTTGTGCTCCAAAGACTGCAATCCGCTTATTAAGATGGGGTAATCTGTCAAACAGACCGCCCGTTTCTACACTGTCATGGGTTTTTCAGGTACTTTGGAGCTCCAGGCCAGAGGTGGCTGCCAAATTCAATGGTGCAGTATCGATGGAGCCTCCATACCTAAGCTGATCACTTAGAAAGGCACCACTTCTTCCCGCCACTCTTCACTCTTCCCTGGTCACGTCTCTACACCCACTCAAAAACATATTAATGTATGTTTACACATTGTTTAGCAATGTTATAATATATAAATGTTTGAAATTTACTGGAGTTAACCTCAAAAAAGGCAAACTAGAATCCAGTATTCAGCGCGTAATATAGCACCATTTCAACATCAATTCGATTCGTGTTAAAATAAAACGGCTCTCAATTCATCCTACTTGTCGTTAAAAATGAACTTTCCTGCCACGTGAGTGGGGACTCGTTTGTAATGCAATTTGACGCTAGCTAAGGGGGTGGTGAGATGGACGGGTGTGACGCCTTCCATATCAATTACAAGCGAAGCGACGCCGCTCTGGCGCCCATTCCGGCCACGTAGCGATGCGGCCCCGCGACTTGTGGCACAGGGCCGGTGGACCATGCAAACCAGGAATTCGCTGATGTAGTCTTGCTGATGAAAGATCCGGATTAACCATATGCTGTTACATGCATAGCTCATTAGATTATAATTCGTCTTTCGTATGGTGGGGGTCAGATGGGAATATCAAGGTCAATGATCCAGTCAACATCCTCAGGAATCGCTCTGAGGACTTCATCAATGCCAATTCAATTAGACCACATGTTTGGTGATCTGCACCGCACTGCATTCACACATCGCCGACTCTTTAAGGCCCCACTTATGCAAAGTGTGGGCATAACGGCTGTGGGAGGTCCTTGTGCTATCGATGGCGGACCAGAGTTTACCAGGCAGTGAATCCACAATCCTGGATCCAGGCTATCTCTCAGTAGGGTCACGCACGAGATGAACAAGTTTCCATTAATATTCTATAGTCAGAGGGTAATTGGAGGAGCTTCTCTCTTTTCATCCAAATTGTGTTTTGGGACTTCAAGCAGCGTGCGGGGTGAGAGCGTTTTTTGCATCGCCTTCTTGTATTTCCTCAGTATTGCAATCTCTCAAAAGTACGGGGAGCCAAAGGAAAGATGTAGATTTTAAAGTATCGCATTGTGACATTAAGTTCGATGTTCAACTAATGGAAGCGAAAGCGTTTCTAGCCTATACATGAGCACAGTATTCAGCTACTTGAATTCTTCGAATTCGAGTATATTGTAGGTATGCAAAACTTCCTCATGAATTGCAGAATGAGGGAGAGATTACAACTAAACAAGGCTGTGCAATTGTGTCATTGGCCGACCGCTGATGTGGTCCAGTCGCCCTCTTTTTATTATATATGTTGTTTAATTACTAACTTTCCCTTTTTCTCACATACGAAATAGGTATAACAGAAATAGAAGTTACAACTTAGAGCAGTTAAAATAGAGCATTTATCTCGGGAATGCTGAGTATCTGCAGCCTTAGTTCCAGACGGGACGTCGCATTATTGTTGATGGCTTACAAGCTTCTGAATGGTTTACTGTCAATTCCAGACATTCTGTCAAAAATAAGACTTTATGTCCCGGATAATTTCAAGAGAGGCCGCCAACACAGGCTTTTAATTCTTCCCAGGTCCAGAACTAACTTACCAATGGTGATGCCCCTGGGAAGACTCACTAGGTTAATTAACTCCCTTCCAGCTAACTTGGATATTTTCCATATGTCCTACAACGACTTTAAGCGCGAAATATTGTATTTGTTTTAACTGTATACTTATGTATAAATTTCTTTCCATATTTTGTTTACCGCTTTTGCATATGTTTTAACTGTATACTTATGTATAAAAAATTTTCCATAATTTGTTTACCGCTTTTGCAATGTATTGGTTTTTGTACTGTTTTTGGAAATAAATAAATAAAATAGTATAAGTATTCCTTTGTAACTTCTTCCTGTTCCTCATTAAGTGCAGCTGAGGACAGAGATTGAAACCGAGCTAAAGCTATGCCACTGACAGATAGCGCCCGATATAGGCAACATGCTGATGTGGTCCTTACACTGGCAACTATACTGTTACTTTACTTTCTTTTACACCGTCGATTCTGAAAATTAGGAGAGGTTGCGATAAATATTTAAAGTGTCTTACCTTTAGGCCCGTTGTAATATCTTTCTTTTCTCAAGTAGAACGCATATAACAGAAAAGAGGTAAAAAAACTGCGATAAAAGTAGGTATTAGGTAAACCACTTAAAGTTTTGTCTCTTTTATAATCGCAATATAAAATAACAGAAATAGGGTTATAACAGAGCTCTCGACAGAAAGGACCATGGGAGATTTGATCGTGAACGCTTTAAAACATAACCAGTTTATTGTCAATCCCTCCCGTTAGCGGACCAATTATACGTAATTTCAAAGGTAACAAAAGCTTCTGTCACCGATCGTGTTAAAATGAATCACTTGCATTAATGTCATATGAATAATGCAAACGTTAAATGGAGTGCACTTTTAATGTTTGATTATTTGGGGAGAAAACCAACAAATCCAAATCGATGATCAGTGCCACTTTAATTTTTAGATATTTAATAATATGTGTAATCCCTCAAATTTAAAGGTTATCCCATTATGCTTGACGATTGAACATAATTTGATTACAAATTGAAACGAGCCATGTTTTAGCATTTGGCGAGAAACATTTCAAGCTGTTGCGCTTGACGACCGATCACAATTTGATTCAAAGCTAAAACGGGTTCATAATTGACATTTATCTGGAACCAATCAAACATTACGGTTATGCTGCAAAGCTGAAAGGGGGCGAAAATTTGCATTTAATGCCGTTCAAATTTTAAAAAAAATCGTGACGATGATCCATTTGACCATAAACCAACGGTATCCCAACTTTAATCATTGGATTAACAAATCTCAATGAAATATGAAACATTTGGCCGCAAATCAACGGTATTCAAACATCCCAACTTTAATCATTGGAGAATAAGATAATATTACAAACCTCAATGAAATGTGGAACATTTGGTCGCAAATCAACGGTATTGAAACATCCCAACACTAATCATTGGAGAACAAGATAATATTAACAAATCTCAATGAAATATAAAACATAAAATAAAAATTTAACGGTCGCAACTGGGAATTAAACCCAGATCCTATGTCTTATCGGAACAACCCTCTCCCAATTGAGCAACTGAGACCTATTATGTATCATAACTATCTTCTCATATTTTAAGTATTTTAAAATATTACTAGTACCAATTACGTTACACTAACAGCAAATTTAAAAAATATATAAATTTAAGATCTATAAAAATGGCTGAGTATAACTAAAAAATTACCGACCATAATATGATTCAAATTCTATTAAATGACAGAGAAAACTACAACTCCAGTAAAGAAACACAAGTAATAACATTTAAAAATTACAAAAGATACAATAAAGAACTCTTCATTCAGACCTTAGAGACTATTGATTGGAATGAAATAAATCAAATGGAATATAACAAAAAAGCTGACCAGACGATATTAAACATTAAAAAATCCATTGATGAAGTAGTTCCAGAACAGAAGATACGTAAAGGAAACAATAATAAATGGTTCACAAAAGAACTACGCACAATGCAGCATGATAGAGATACATTTTACAAGAGAGCACGCCTTACTAATAATACTATGGATTGGAATAACTACAAAAAAATGAGAAATAAATACTCCAAAGACATAAAAAGAACGCATAATGAGTACATAAAAAATAAAATAAAATCGGAAGAAGGGGATCCCAAAAAAATTTGGAAAAGCATTAAAGAATTAGTACATGGCGATAACAAAAACGACATAAAAATAGTAAACTTCCCAAAAGATATAAACGAAGAAAACATGGCTAATAGCTTTAATAAATATTTTATAGAAAGCATCACTCAAATTAACAAATTAATACCTAACATTGTTTTCAACCCCACAAATGATAATAACAACTCAAACAAAAAATTATTGGTCTTCAGAAAAATAACTGCAGAATATTTATTTAACATTTTAAAGAAAATTAAATCAAAAAACAGTTCAGATGGATTAACTATTAGTGTGATAAAAGATGCTTTTCCAGTAATTGGATCTACTCTATTAAATATTATTAATCAGACAATTGAAGAGGGAAAATTTCCACAGTCATGGAAACTATCTACCATTATACCGGTCCCAAAGGTTAAAAATACCAGAAAATGTGAAGAATTTCGACCAATAAACACCTTACCGAAATATGAACAGATACTTGAAGTAATAATAAAAGAACAAATATTGCAATACTTAGATGAACACAATATTTTATACCAAGAACAATCGGGATTCAGATGTAATAATTCTTGTGAAACAGCGTTAAATGTAATCGTTGAAGAATGGAAAGAAGGAATGAATAGTAATAAATTTATCTTAGCAATATTCTTGGATTTTCAAAGGGCATTCGAAACCATAGATCGAGAAATATTGATAAGAAAGCTTAAAGAAATTGGTTTCTCAACTCTAGCCATTAAATTAATAAAAGAGTATTTGAAAGACCGAATACAGGTAACAAAAATTAATAATCAATTTTCAAAACCAATGGAAAATAAATTAGGAGTACCACAGGGATCAGTCCTTGGACCTCTATTGTTCATACTCTATATTAATGACATGGTGAAAATATTTTCAAAATGCAAAGTACGACTATTTGCCGATGATACACTTATATATATAATTGGAGAAAACTATGAAGAACTAATAAATATTTTAAATAATGAACTAGATAATGTATCAAGATGGCTAAAAATAAATAAGCTTAAATTAAATACAAAAAAAACAAAATGTATGGTAATTGGTTATAAGAAGACATCCAGTGAAAGCAAAATCAAAATTGATGGTGAAATTATTGAAAATGTTACCGATATAAAATACTTAGGAGTTATAATAGATTCCAAACTCAACTTTAACAAACATGCGGAATATACCCAAAAGAAAATTGGAAAAAAGATATCTTTCTTGGGAAGAATTCGCCAAAAACTGTCCGAAAAAACTGCAATCACCATTTATAACTCCATTATTGCTCCACATTTTAATTACTGCTCAACTATCCTTTTCCTGTGTAACGACCGAGAGCAAAATAAATTTCAAATTCTCCAAAATAGGGCAATGAGAACAATACTCAGACGAAATAGATATTCAAAAGTAAATAAAATGTTAAACGAACTAAATTGGCTAACGGTGAAACAGATGTTGACCTTGAACACGATGATATTTTTACACAAAATAGTAAACAACCTGCTACCCAAATATTTTTCGAATCAAATTGTATACAACAAGGACATACACCAACATAAAACTAGGACGTGCAATGAAATCAGGCTACCAAAGAAGGACAAAGCGAATACCCAGAATAGTATATTTTATAAAGGGATGAAATACTATAACGCGCTGCCGGAAAACCTTAAGTCTGCCCCAATTGAAAAGTTTAAGATGTTGTGTAGGAGCCATATCAAGAAAGAAAAAAAAAACATAGTATATTTAAATGTAATAATTAATTAGTCATTTGTAATCTTAAATGTACAAATTACTAAAATAAAATCAATAAATAAATAAAATAAAAAACGTCTCATTTTCTGAATTGGGAGAGTGTTGTTATGGTTAGATAGAGGATCTGGGTTCAATTCCCAGTGGACTGATATTTAAATTTTTTTTTTTTTTTTTCAGTTTCATACTTCATTAAAATGTTAATATTATCTTCTTCTTCAGTGATAAAATATTACACTAATGTGTCTTCATAAGTGTTATTCCAATATGAATCTCCCAACTCTAGTTCATTATTGTAGGGCAGAAGATATGAAGTCCACCCCTGAAAGAAAACTACCCATAGCTTGTCCCAAGAAGTTAGCCAACTTGGCCGATAATTGAAATTATCATTATCGATGTTATACCATCACGCCAACTACAATAACACGGCCAATATCACCAGGCGGCGCGGTAGGCGCGTTTTCACTATTCACTGTACAGCGTTCACGCTCGCTACGGTATGCCAGCGGCACACGGTGTCGTACATTCTCTGTCGTGTTATTAAATACGTATGTTACATTTAATGTGATATGTGTACACTGTACAAGGTTCCTATAATGCATAGATTATTTTACTCAAAAATGGAAATTTGTAATTGAATACCTACAACGCATAGCCTAGCTTTTATTAAGCTATTTTCCAGCATGATTAAAAAATTATCAGATTGTATATTGAAAAAAAGATGCCTTAGTGATGAACTCATTACTTGCTTTGTTATTTACATATGTTATTATCTTCTATTTTCTATTATTTACTCCATTACACGTTCATAAGAAGTGGCGGATCGTAACTTTTGGGTGTACTAGAGTGCTAATATTAAAATAAAATGGGATTATTGATGCTGTTGTAGCCGTTAACCTTTTTATTTTATTTTTCTTATTTGATTTTTGTATGAAGATTTTCAGGAAATCCGTGCAGTTAAAATACAAAAAACCGAATTTTCTAAAAAAAATTTTTTTTTTAAGTTTTCGGCTACAATAACATCAATAATGCAATTTTATTTAATTATTAGCACTAAATTACTCCCAAAAGTCACGAGCCGCCACTGCTCATAAGGGCTGTTTGTTACCTTACACAACTCTCAAATAGACATCTTTTCAACTTGAAACATACTTTAGCTCACTTCCCCTTTAGCTCAAGTAAGTTGCGAATATTTTTTATACATGTTTTATTGCATTCAAATATTGTATTTCTTAAACAGGATATCATTTTCCTTTGTTATTTACAATTTATGTTCTTGTTCTATATACAATCCTCTGCTGTTTTACAGCAAGTGCTCTTTATTAAGTACGCAATTTTATTTTCATGTTATAGGTCATTTCACTACAAATTATATTACGTAAAAGTTTAAAAGCAAATCAAATAAATAAATAATGGTTAGAATTTACATGTATTCTTCCAGCATTATTAAATAATACCCCTGTAAAATTACGGGATATTATGATTGTAGGTTTTGGATAAAAAAGAATTTATAAAAAAAAATTGCCTTCCGCATGAAAAAATTACGTAATTAATTTTGGAAATTACTTTATAGCTTGTCTGAATCAAATTTTCAAAGAACAGTTTCAAGTTCAAAGAACAGTTTCAAGTTCAAAGAACAGTTTCAAGTTCAAAGAATAGTTTCAAGTTCAAAGAACAGTTTCAATTTTAAAAATCAAAGCAAATCCCAGTTCTAGAGTTAATTAGATAAACCGGAGTTATACACAAAAACAAAGTCATAATACCGAAATTATCATTTTTACCAACTGTTGCAAAATACGAAATGGCCTATCACAAGCCTTAATCTTAAATATTGCATTACAAAGGTTTTACTGATGGCACGTGTTCAATTTAATGTATACCGCCTGTGTGTGAACAGCTCCTGTGCGAGAAAGAGACCACTTTACAGACCGCTTCATGCCAGAAAGAATTATAAGTACATACTCCACCTAAACATCGTTTCGTCGTTTTATGTCGCTTGATATGTACAGCGAGAACAGTTGTTTTCTGTCAGGCTTTGCAATTTTTTTTTCTATTCGTGAAATCGTGTTATTTAGCCGAAGTATCTTGTGCGACTGTATCTTGACTAAAGAAATACATGTAAAGGTTTGAATTATCTACGTATACAAATAAAAATCCAAACAATAATATAAAAGAAAAAATAATATATATACATATAGGTATGTCGGAAAAATCTGAATTCCTTAATACATAATTGATTTGGTATTTGCAATAATTTTCTCATATTTTTTTTTTCTACATTTAACATTTTAAACATCACAGTCACTATAGATTGCATGCATTACGTATAATATAATTCTCAAACCTGCCACTTTTCACTAACCCTTGTCAAGTAATTTCAATCGCTTGATGATCATTTCTGATAATAAGTGTTGTCATGTTTAATTACTCCAGAAATTTATAATGTAACTGATTGAAACACAAATGATTGTTCTTATCGCGATAAAGTTCCGGTGCTAATATGTATGTTACAATATTCAGGAATACCTTCAAAACACACTTTAACTAAAGTTAATAAGTGTGTCTTGTAATTTAGTTGGGCAATCTAACTTTATTCCACAAACTCAAATTCTATGTTCTGGGTGGTATAACAAGTGAACATTCAGATAATCATCGTCGCTTCAACCAAAACCACCTTAACCCAGGCCAGGACACTAAATCAAGTTAGCCCGCTATTTTGAGATGTCAAACTCTCACATTGCGGATCAAATAAATAATAATAATTATTAATGTAATATTATGGAAAGTAGAAGTTTGATTCAGCATTATTATTAATAAAATCGAAATAACAATAAACATATTTGATTTGGATGCTTTTCTATCTCTGCAAGCCTATTCTGTCAGAAAGTAGGATTATTTCCGCTTTGCAATAAAATCTAAATAAATGGAATATATCTGAACGTATCCAATAACTGAAAAATATTTTTGAAATGTGTTGAAATACACTTTGAAACTTTATTATTAGAAATAAACACATCTTTTTGGAAATGTCAAAATTTTAATGCAAACATAAAAAGAAAATTAAAATGGTTCATATTACTTTTCTTTGTAACCAAAATTAATGATAAGGAAAAAATATATGAAATCACACTTATTTTATTAGACAAATGTATTGCAAACGATATCGTCACCACACTTTAATGTCGTTTCATATATAAATAATTAATAAAATTTAAGTAAGTAACATAAGTTTTTTTCTAAATTGTGGTCGGAACCTTTGATTTCATAAACGGGCACATTTTAATTCTATTGTAGTTTACTTCTAGATTTGAATATAAAGCGTGGTGCTTTTTTCTTTCTAAAATTGCTAAATCATATTTCTCACCACAATAGTAAGGGAGATAAAACGATTTTTGTGAGGTCGTATGAGTTGGTTCCCAACGCGAACAAATTAGCTTGAAGGGCTAGAGGTGAACAAACAAACATTATATGGAATACGACGTTGGTATTATCAGTTAAATAGATATATGTTTTAAATCTGTAGCTCATGATGGAAACGTGGTTGACAAATGAAAAAAGTTGCGTTGTGTAAGAAAATGAAATCGAACACACAAAATTTCTTCCAGATTCTCCTAGCGTCATTTTAAAATAACAGTAATTTTTGAACCACTATGGGACGTAGATTTTTTAAGCCTTGAAATGCATAAAAGTATGTACATATATCAAAGAATGTTATTCTCTTTAAAAAAGATAATACGCTGTGCTAAAGTCCTCACAGAAAGACTCGTATAATGGACAGTTACTCCTTATTTTACAGAAGGACTGGAGGGGCTCCACCACTTTCCCAACGACGGTATAAGGAAACAGATTGTTTGCCTCCTTCATCGTACACGTTAAGACGCTACTTTATTTAATAAAACTAAGCTAAATTTAATTATTATGAACGATTCTAGGCCCTCCAGTGTTCCTTTTTTCTTTTGAAAACCGCCGTATCACATATCTACCGAAAATATGCCAATTAAATATTCTGATTTGGCAAAAACGTCGCGTATGGTGTGTATGGTAATTTGGTCCATATCTCCATATGCTAAAACACAGAGAGAGAACGCAGACCTGTTGGTGCAGCCCCGTTATGCAAATAGCACTAGGCTTCCGTCGCCCACTTTCCGCCTCACTCCTAGTCCACTGAAACTGGGTCCAAATAGATATACTTTTGAATATGCTCTCGCTCTCGGGATGGGATTTACCTGACACCGACTTAAGGTGATGCCATACGTAGTAATGCAAAATCATGTGTTTTTGGTTTGAAAGTTTGGTCACCTAGAAATTTTTCAGATGCTTTAATTAAATACTGCGAGTAGAATACATCTTTGAAATAATCGAGTTATTTTTAGATAAGTCTTTTTACAAGACCAGAAAAAAATTATGTATAAGGCCTATGAAAACTGCTTTGAAGTTCAAAATCTCGTACTTACGAACCCATTTTCGGTAATGATTTTATTGTATAATGTGGCAAGTTAAGTTATTTATAAAATGATTGAAAAAAAATTAAATATTTATGCCTGAACATCCACAAAATAAAACAAAAAGAACTTTTTGGCCATGTTTTTTTTCTTGCATAAATCAAAAGAGGCGGATGGTGTTAAGCGGGAATTTAAACCTTATCGCCATCTATGTAAGGGTTATTATTGATAGCGGCTCAATTTAAAATATTACACTATGTAGTGCATCGCCTTAAATACATTCAAAACTCTGTGACTAATGAAAGGGTTACATATAGAGGAAATAATAAATATAAATTTTGCTAATTGCAAAAATAGTTAATAGTTAAATCTAATTAAAAATACCTTTGAAACGTTTTCTATTAACCAGTTCAAAATGAACCGCAAGAATTTATTTTCTGAACGTAATCTGCACTTGTGCTGAAAGTTGAGTTATTTGTCGCGAGGCCAATACTGCTTAACAATTTATTGACGGGGTAACTGCGCTCATCCTATTTTCCCTGTTTTAAAATCAGAAAGTTTTCGAAACGGATATTGAAGCATCAGGTATGTGATCTTATATAATAGTATTAACGTAAGATGGATATAATATACGTTTTATGATATATATATTTTTAGCTACGGTTTAAAAAAAAGTTACACTGAGTCCCACGACATTTTCTCAGTTCAAAAACACATCTTATAATTAATATAAAAACTTCAAATGTATGTCCCCTTTTTTTAAATCGAGCGCTTTCTTTTCAGGTCTTGGCGACCCCGCTGTAAAAAAAAATGAAGATAAGAGAAATAGGTAATTTCAAGTGGTTCGTTACGTTTGGTGATTTAGCAGGGGTACACGGGTTCATCCTTACCCACCACTCATACCTTTTTCCTTCACAGAACTTCTTCTCCTTCCTTTTTTCAAAAAGACCCACCACACAACATCCCCAAAAATGACGTAGACCCCGAGGGAAATAGTTTTGTAGTGAGCGGACAGCCAAAGGTACAATTTCATTCCGAGATTGATGAAATTTTGCACACTTGACCTTCAAAACTATAGAAAGATCACTGTTTATAAGAGATTTTGATGAACAACCCACATCCCCTTTTCTCACCTTAAAAGTAGAATTTTGATACATAGAATTATTTGACATACTTGACGTTCAAAATAACAGGTAGATTACTGTCTACATCTGTTTTAGAAAAACTCTGCGAAAAGCTCGGGCGACGCCGGGGACTGGCTGTTGACTCTGTGACCAATGAAAGGCTAATAATAACGTACATTTAGTAAATGGTGTGATGCAATTTATGTTCTTTTAATTTAATATCCTTTATGAAGATGTAGAAAAGTAAACTTTAAAATTAAAATTATGTTATAGTCAAACGTGAGAAAATAAGAGATGCAAGACATTAATACATTCACAATCTCATGGAATATTGGGTTTTATAAAATATTAACCAGCAACCGACTCATTGATAGGACATTGGCTCATTGAGTAAATGACAAAGGAATTATTTATTAAAGAATTGAAAGTTGGAATGTAAACAAAAACAAATTTTCATCAGCTGAAAATTGCATGAAAATTACAGACAATTGCGTAGTACTAACAGTTATGCGAAAAACACGCAGAGCCATAACAAAGATTAAGGCGACATAATACTAATGTAGAATCACCTACCGAAGTTAGCGCACCTTACCCCCGAACACCCGGTATAATATATTATCATGTTTAATGTTGTGGTCTAACATTTTACATTATAATATCTAATGAATGATTGTTTACTTAGGCTGAAAAACAATATTAAATTAATCAATCTGTTTATCCATACAATTTATTTTCAAGAGCTAAAACACACTGTTTATCCTAAAAAGAAATGTTTACCAAATATTTTTTTCAATAATTTTAATAAACCTGTTTTATGTAAACATTTACATAACTTGTGCTCATAATTCAAGTCCTCAATCAGCGTGAGCACGGTAAGAAATGAATTCGAAAGCAGGAAAATCTTAATCTTAAGCAAGTCTGTAAATTCTATTTTCAGTACTCTAACTAACTAACTACCCACCTGATATAAAGAAACCAATCTGAGAAGATTCACCATTTTGCTTACCTGGGTTTCCATGGCATGAGATTATGTAAGGAAAAACCCTTTTATTATTAACGTTTTTTGGTAATATTCGATTACCATCTTACCTAAGGGAACTTTTCTTATTCTGAGCAATCAGACTAGCAAAAAATATTCGTGTAATAATGAATTGCGGATATTATTTACTTTTTCGTTTTATTTGAAAATAGCTGACGCGTACCCGGCGTTGCTCGGAGACTTTCCATATGTTCTATATGCATGTATTATATATATAAACCTCCTTGAAAAAAATATCTAAATGATGGTGAAAATTCTATCAAAATCCTTTCATTGTTTAGAAGAACTAAGCCATATAGCCACTTTGTTTTATACTATTTAGGGAAACGAAAAAGTTTTCATTATTTCGCTGGATCCGTAAATATAATAGTTTGTCTCAGAAAAAACCTTTAACGATTTGCTCTATTCTGTTTGATTCGTAAAATTTAAGTAAAAGTAATTATTTTCATGATAAGGTGCTGATCCTTGAAGTTTCCACTTAACGGTTAAGTAGTGTAACCAAACATTTTTTCAGACTTTCAAGTTTCATTTAATTTACAGGGAATAAATATTGTAAACAGGAGCAAATTCTTAATACACGTCTTAATTGTTTATTATAGTAATTCTGTGAATAGATCGCGCGTCCAAAAAAGTATGTTTGTAATATTTTGGATATTTATTAATTCAAAACCAAAATTTTATCTGCAATGATTTGTGAGAATACTTACTTATTAGATCAAATACCTGCCCCCTACTTAATTATAAATCATTCGATATAGTATGTTACATTTAAAAATACATTATTTGTATGTATATGATAAAGTTTAGAATTGATTACAAAACATCGACCTTTCTCTACTTTCCATAAATATAATATATTCATGTTTAGTATATATAAACCTTCCGGAAGAAATTTTCTAAACGATAATGAAAACCCATGAAAATCCGAAGGTTTAGTATTAGTTAGAAGAACTAAGCGCATAAACAGACAGACGCGGAAAACGACTTTATTTTATACTATTTAGAGATTTCCTCAAAGATAATTCGTCACAATCTTAGTGAAAATTATTTTTTCAAAATTTCTTCAGGTAGGTAGGTAGGTACCTTATTATTGAAAAAAAAAATAATAAGAAAGTCCAAATGTTCTTTACGACGATTTCACATTAAAAAAATCTTCACTGAAGCATTAACACGGACAACATCTTGAAACTGAAACGGAACGCACGAACAAATTAACAGACAGGCGAAATGTAAAAAGGTCAAGTTAAAACAAGACTTATCGATACTCAATTAATAATACATGTAATGCCTAAATAGTACTAATTATCACCCTAAATAGCGACAGGTTAGTATTATTTACATGTAATACCACTTGAAGCAAACTGCAGTATGACTCAAGTTGTATTAAAAGTGGTATTATTTACATGTAATACTACTTGAGGCGAACTGCAGTATGACTCAAGTTGTATTACAAGTGGTATTATTTACATGTAATACCACTTGAGGCGAACTGCAGTATGACTCAAGTTGTATTAAAAGTGGTATTATTTACATGTAATACCACTTGAGGTGAACTGCAGTATGACTTAAGTTGTATTAAAAGTGGTATTATTTACATGTAATACCACTTGAGGTGAACTGCAGTATGACTTAAGTTGTATTACAAGTGGTATTATTTACATGTAATACTACTTGAGGCGAACTGCAGTATGACTCAAGTTGTATTACAAGTGGTATTATTTACATGTAATACCACTTGAGGCGAACTGCAGTATGACTCAAGTTGTATTAAAAGTGGTATTATTTACATGTAATACCACTTGAGGTGAACTGCAGTATGACTTAAGTTGTATTACAAGTGGTATTATTTACATGTAATACCACTTGAGGCGAACTGCAGTATGACTCAAGTTATATTGAAAGTGGTATTATTTACATGTAATACCACTTGAGGTGAACTGCACTATGACTCAAGTTGTATTACAAGTGGTATTATTTACATGTAATACCACTTGAGGCGAACTGCAGTATGACTCAAGTTGTATTACAAGTGGTATTATTTACATGTAATACCACTTGAGGCGAACTGCAGTATCACTCAAGTGTTATTACAAGTGGTATTATTTACATGTAATACCACTTGAGGCGAACTGCAGTATGATTATTGGAATAATCTAATAGGTGCTTTGATTCTTATACATGTAGCTTGTTTGGTGTTTTCTTATTTAAATCCAGAAGTCTTTCGTAGGGCTATTGTGGTTAAATTACGAGAATTTCAAATAAATATTAACATTCTTGTAAATATTTTTTTTTAAGTAACCGTATATCTTTTTAACGGTTTTCGCATAAACAAATTCTGTTCAGTAATTATTTCAGGCATTATCAAACTGTGAATATAATATCTTCGGAATGCGAAACAGATTTTTTTTTTCGATTTACTTTTTTTTATTAAATAATATTTTCTATTCTGATTAATAAAAATAAATCTTTTTAGTAAATATTAATAATAAATTAAAATTCTTTTGAAAAAAAAATATAAAAACTTATTTATAAATTTTATATTTTATGTCGGGAAAAGGAGCACTAAAAACTCAAAACAAGCCTAAAAAGTTGTGAAATGGATATAAACGGTATTTCTTGTAGATTTTTGTAAGTGATACGCGATTTACTGAAAGATTGCTAAATTATTAAGGTATTCCATAGGGCAAGAACTTTATCCTATTTCAATAGACATTTCAGATAAACATCGCCAAAACTCAATTTATATACGACATAGCTTTTAGCAGCGCGGTCAAATTACCAAACAAGACCAAGCCAGAGGTGGGGGGGTTTAGGTGGTAGTTATCCACTATGTAGGTATAGCACCCCTGGTTTCTTAGCTAAGATTCAGATGTGGCTAATCTTGAATTAGACTTGACTCCAATTGTACCGACCCTTACTTGGGCAACTAGATTCACAGCGTGGTATATCGTAAATAACATTATAATGTATGTAGGTACGGCTTCAGTAATTGGTTCTGGGTTCCGAACTAATTCAACTTAGCTAAGAACGAAATGTGTTCTCCATTGACCCACCGTAATGAACAATTCCAACCGAACTCAACTCTAACTAATAAATTAAAACAATAGTAATTTACACCAAATTGATAAGAGCAAAAAAGTTATTAGAGTTATCTCTGGAGATGGAGTTTTGTCTTTTAAATGTTTTAGTGAAATGTTATTGCGGATTTAACGAATTCAGAATAGAGTGTCACGGCAATATACAATACGAGACGCGGCGTGGACACCCTTATTTAAATAAATAATTGGAGTCTTGTCATGTCAACAGTAAGTATAACAGAATGGTATGATTGACAGATTTGTGTTTTATAATGAATCAATGACATCGTGTTAAGACAGACTAATATATATCCCCATTTCCGACCCGTGAGTAGAAATAGCAGGATGATCAGTTATTTCATTTTAAAATGTTTTTGCTCTTGTTTCAGAGTCAGTATAATAAAATTCTTAGACAAAAAAATTTAGGTATTTCAGAAAATCACAAAATATATCTCTTACTAACCTTTTGTAAGGTGTTTTATAAATATTTATTATTTTGAAATTTAAGAGTAGAATAAACAACTTAAAGTGTTATCATTATGTATTATACGCTTACACTTATAAATTATAAGCGTTATGCAGATTTAAATATTTTATTTAACAAAAATACGATATTATGGATCTCATCAAATTAAAAATAAAAACATTTTACACACTCTTCGTAACATGAACTCTTAACGTTTATTGTTATATATTGTGAGAGTAAAACTAAATAGTGAATTCCAATGATATGCTTACCCCGACGAACAATGAACGTTAAGCAGGGGGCAGGTACCTGGCGAAGTCAAGAAAAGCCAAATGTTTAGAATACTCCACCGAAGTGCCTATCCTGAATATTTGACGAGTGCGGAACGGCAGCTTGCTTGTTGGCGCGGCACTGCGGCTAAGTAAATAGCATTTCGGCAATCCAATCCGCATACATTATGAACACTTTGGCATTCCGTTCAGTTCAGTTCTTTAGGCCTTTAGATTTCGTTTCATCAAAGGTGGCGCGGCTTCCCAAATGAGCGAAAGGGGATCCCAGCGGAAATGGATTAAATCCATGGAGGCATAATTTAGAATCGGAAAGACGTGGCTGTTTAAGCCTTCAGGGCCCTAAAAGCTCTGTTAATTATCTCAATTGTGCTTATTTAGAGTTACCAGCCCCAGCGCATAATGCGCGAGCTTTGCATTGGACAATGTGAGCGTTGACACCCGCCCGGGAATGCAATGATATATTGTCATCGGGTTAAATATGCAACATTATTATTTCGACGGTAATTAAGGGCTTTATTGTAAAGCGTTTTATGTATTTTGAATATATAGTCTGGCTAGCTTGGATTATATAACCATGATGTGGTGTATAGCTCGGTGGGTAAGATGATTAGCTGGCAGTCGGGTAGATTGAGTTCAATCCTCACAGTATGACGTTTATGTTTTTCGACAACATTTAAGTCCTGAATTTTTTTTAAGTTTTATAAAAATTTTTAATAAGTTTTGAACTTTTTTGAGGTATTTAAAAATATTACATAAATATCAAATTTTCAACGAAAAAATTCCGCAGATTGATAGAGCGCATTAATTGTCTATTTTAAGAACAACACAAACTATTAGATTCAATGACACGTCATCAAAGTTCAGAACTGTAAAAGATTTAAAAAAATGATGAATAGTCTTATTTTTTAAAACCATATAACTTAATTAGTTCCACGTATTATATAAATCCTTGTGTAAGTTTTCGTAAATTCAACCCCTGCGAGCAAATGTAAATTTTAATTTGATTACCGAAACTCTTGGAAAACCTTAATGTTTAGTTTTCCCCGCGGTAGTTTATAAGATACAGATCTGCCTAGATGAACCTTAACACGGATCAAGAAGGAGTGTTTGCTCAACGGGGAGTGACAACCCTCCAGTCTTTACACTCAGCCAATAATACAAGAAACTCCATCCGAATTAGTGAGACAATCGAGGCACATTGCCATTTGGGCAAAGATTGCGACACTATTGTCACAGCAAATAATTATATCACGCGAGGACTGTGTTTATACACATAATACAAGCGTTCCTTCCGAGAACAATTATTACTAGGAGAACTATACCCCTCTGTACCCCCAAACAAACGTGCGCACCACAGCCCTGAAAGTGTAAATGACAAGCTACATTATATAATATATTTTGAAATCAATCAATCTAAATAATCTTTATAGGAAACTGTTTCTACTCCATTCGTCCAGCAACTATGATCAAGGATTTGCCCTAAATACAACGGTATTAATGTTGATGTTGTAAATAATAATAAATAATTAAAATGCAAAATAATTTATGGTTTCCAAAAATTATTTTTAAATTTTAAGCTTAACATGTATTACCAAATGCGTAGAATTGAAAATTGTTTAATAAATTTCCATTAATTATTAAATAACGAAAAGAGCATTATTGCAGCATTCAATGCTGAATAACCAATGCTGTGAATATTACAATTAATTTAGTTTAATATTGCAGCATGAGTGGAATCGTAATCAATATTAACCGCAAAACTCAAAATCAAACGAAGAGACCATCACACTGCTAACATTCATGATATTCCCGTATACCTATTCTGAGAAAAATTACTCATATAAATATTAATAATTTATTAAAAATCTCTTCAAATTATTGTTTTTTTCTTTAAAAAACGATACTGTAGGCCTTTAACGAATGATTGACAAATTTCCTAACAAACTATCAGTAAAACGTGAATGTGTCATGAGGACGTAGGAACACGTATTAATAAAAAATCTAATTTTGTCACATTTTTCATGATTAGTTCCAATATATTCAGAATTTACTATTATTTTATTAGGAAATGACTGGCCATTATGTTTTTAACAGGATTTTAAAAAATCAGCTGTACTTAGTTTTTTCGCTATACAGACCTAATGTTTTCTAGCTTTCAAATTCTATTTAGTAATTATTTTTTATTTATAAATTAAGTATATTATATTTGAATAAAATATAAGGTACATGACATAGTTATTAGATAGACATTTACCTAAATACTAAATTATGAATAATAATTTCATAAACCTAAATCCCAGCATTGAGACAGTTAGGGCAAGAAGCACTTGAAGTATCCCTATTTGAGGTAAAAACTTGTTATTCACGTTTCCACTCTGTATTCATAACAGCAAACAAAACATATTCAAGAAGATGAAAAAAAACATCCCTCGGCGCATTATCGTATTAAAAAGTTGAGCGAGGAAACCCTTTGTACGAGAAAGTGGCCGAAAAAAATTTTCAATGGGACGATCCGGGAAAAGTGCCGAAGAAATATCTTCATGCCTTTGTTGAAATATATTTTTTGCGCTGAGTGTTTTCGATATATATCGGATGATGAATGATGACGCCTTGAGCCGCGGCGCAAAGCGGGTGTCAACAAAGCCTCCTAAGACTAGGAGGTTTTGGTGTCAACCGGAACAGCAACGCCGCATCAGTCGTATGACATATTTATTGCCATTCCCATGTTATCCAAACACAATACGAAGAATATTATTTTTTGCTTATTAACTCTTTAAGTTTTTTTATGACTTTTGATAATTATAATTATATGGTAATGAAGGAATTAACTCTATTTTGATGAGTCAAATATTAAAGGAGGGAGGAAACCCAAAAACCGATAAGCTTATTCAGCTAGTGAGAAAATAACAAATCTTGAAAATGCTCCGTTCTCAAACAGAAAATGTCAGTAACACATAAATTATAAGCACGTGTTCAGCGTGTCTCTCGGATATGTGCCGATTCCAAAATGTTCCATGGAAATAGTAGTTCTTCTGAGCACCATTCCATCGTAATAGCGGTAGAATTAATACTGTGTCCTATCCCGGTATTCCTCTGTGGTATTCGTCGAGACAGATAATCGAGGAAAATAATTTCCTCTGAGGGTCTATGTCATCTTTGGGGATGGTGTGTGGAAGGTTTTTAAGTAAAGGAAGGATAGTAAGTACTGGGAAGGAAAAATGTATGAGGGGTTTGTAGGAATCTGGGGGTCAGTGTGTCCAAGAGTGAACCCGCAACCTTTATCCCTTCCACTGCAATGCAAGGCTATGGTTCGAGAGGGTCCGACTGATTTCGTCAAAAAGTATCTCACCGATCCCAACAGAGGCAGATGCATCCATCGTCAAGACCTGGCAATCTCACCACATGAACCCGGACACCTCTGCTAAGTCACCTATGCGATAGATGTCGGTTATCCAATAAATGGTTTCTGGTCGGCGGTATCCATACCCACCTCCCAAAATGTAAACGTAATGGTTGTTTTTATTTTAGGATCTAGGATCTAGGATCTGGAGGATACCAAACTCAAAAGCACTTCAACTTTTGCAGGATCAAAAGTGGTGAACTAGAAAACTATCTGTTAGCTTTGTACGGAATGTCCAGCTTCTGAGAGGTTTATCAAACTCAGGCATCAATGAACCTTTGCCATTGGCTTTATATTAACTGGTCACTTAAGGTAACGACGAATCAATCGAAGGTTAGTTGGGAAGATTGCTACTGTTGAAGGAGACTAGATTCTCATTTCAAAATCTACAGTCGTTACTTGAAACGATCCGTGAAACATACGGCGAGATCATTAAAACATTAAGAACATAATAAATATTATTTTTAACCTTTCCTAGCTTTGAACCCCACTGCACGGTAGAGTATGTATGACCAAAAGTATATTAAAATCCCCTTTGACTATTGACTAATCACTCAATATTTAGCATCTGCATAATTCCGAAATTGAGTTGAGTAATTGTTTTTAAGTCACAATTAGTTACGCCTAAGTTAAAGTCATTACTTGCAAGCACTAGTAATAAGATCTTAATTATAAGTTCTACGTTACAGCCAATTTGTAAGATAAATTAAGTTCGGGTGTAATATTCTAGCCAGGAATTTGATTGAAGTTATTTGAATAACGATGTTAGGCATACTTGAAATGTTTTTCATAAAAAAAGAAGATATGAACTCCATCATTATGAATCTTGAACATCTAATTTTCTGTAGATATCAAACCAATATTTACAATAATTGTTCAAGACTTCATAACCAATCTGCTTAGAAAGCTTTAAAATATTCTAACAGTCCAAAAGTAAGATACCTACTCAAACATGAACGATTAATTTTTTTTTAAATTTTTTATAGTGAATACCTCACAAGAGTCCCAACTGCTCCCGTCTGGAGCCAGTGAGACTATGGCATCCCCAATTGGGGGATGTTGTGAGGCTGAAGGTAAGTGGGGAAGGGAAAGAGGAAGGTGGGGAAGTACCTGGCTATTCAGATCTAGTCACTAAACACGGCTAAAGCCATTTGGAGCAACGTTTCAATTCTGAATGGTGGTCTTACACCAGGGCGATACTGGTAGTATCTTCCACTCTGGAACGTGCCGCAAATATACTATATATTATTTTAATTAACTAATTGTGAAATAACACAAATCAATCAAATAAAATTTATTTGCGCACGCCGGGTTCGAACCCGCGACCTTCGGAATGGCAGTCCAATGCGTTACCACTGGACTATGCCGGCCGTCAATAGTAATAGCCGGTAATAGCTTAGTTAAAAAATATAACATGTTTCCAACGGTTCCATGCTAACCTAACACAGTGACTATTCAACACACATTTAAAAAGTGATATAAAGTCATTAAAAACCATGAAAAAAATTATTTTTTAACCTTACCTAACCTAAACTAACTTAACCTATTTAACCCAGTTAATAAAGTTGTTTTTTCATCACTTTCCATGACTTTATATAACTTTTTAAAGATGTGATGAATTATCAGTTTGATGATTTATCCGGTCACCATTTCCAACTAGGTGTTGAGGGTTCAAATCCTCTCATAGCTAAGTCCTCCGGCACATATAATGATGACAGCATGAGTTTTTCAATATTTTCAAGTTATTCGTAGGTCGAGAATAATTGTTTTTTTTTTACTTAATAAAAAATCTTTCCCTTCTGGGACTGGAGGCAACCGCGCTTACAACGGAGCCAAATCCAGATTGGGTAGGACCGAGAATTATTTCGTATATTTTGAATATTTTATAAGTAGTACCAATATTATGTGTTTTTATAATTAGTAATAATACTATAATAATACTATGTACACCAATTTACACTGTAATTCAACATATACACCCTGTAATGTCAACCGATTTCAGAAAAATGCGTACAACTCCACGTGTCCATGCATAATTTAAATAGATGAAGTGCGACAACGAGTCTACCTGTCGAGTTTCAGCTCGATCGGATGTGGGGAAATAGGTTAATTTCCACTTCCAAGATTTTCATTCTTTCACTCACGAAAACAAAATCGAATTTCAAATAGATGTTAAAAAGACATACTTTTATTTAAAAATTCTTAGCTATGCTAGTCCGGGTAGTAAGGCAAATAATAATTATGTAAAATGCAGTGAAACGACAATCTGCTCATCATTGTTGGAATCTACTTAAACACTTTGAAAAAATTACATCACCTAATTTTTGCTGTCGCTTTCTAAGCAAATATACCCTTTTCTACCAAACTTTATGGAGCAATTCCGCCTTGTTGTTTAACAGTATTTAAGACAACAATTATTTTATGAGTCTGAACCAAGCCGAAGTTATTTTAAAATAATTTTAAATGAACGGTTCAAAATGTGTGAACAAAGGAAACTCAAATGTATAGCTCAAGCCTACGCCTATTTAAGCGCTTTAGATTCCCTTGGCGACTAACGACGTCTTTGACTAAAATGAGAGATGCACGATTTCATAGTCAGCGAATACATCGGGGGAGCAATACACATAACACAGCGAGATACACGGACTTAAACGAAGGACCTTTTCTTTATTAATATTAACATTTGTCCTCTCAAAAATGTTTTCGCTACGTTTGCGGATATCTGTTACAATCTATATTATCTTACGTCATGATTATGCATAATAAGAAAAAAAATCAGAAATAGTATGAAGAAACTCGGGCAAAAGCTAGTAGTAAAACTTGTGGATATCATCACCAAACAATACTAATATCGATTGTCTGTGTGTGGTTATTTGTTCCCGTGAAACCTGCCTCAATGAACTCAAAGTCGTTTCAAAAATTGTGTGTGAAGAATTCTGACAAGTGATAAAATACCCACCCATAACATAATATTTCATTATTTAAAAAATTAGAACCGATTTGTAAAGAATAGGAATTATCCATCCCGTAATTTTTTACGGGTCTGCATTAATTATTTAATATGCTATCTCGGTGGTCTATGTGCGGGTTTTTGACCCGTGAAACATGGATTGATCGATGGGCTCGAATTTGCTTTCAATTTAAAAGATAATTTAAAAATTGGAACCTAATTGTGATTGATTCAGAAAAACTTTAATATGCTATTAACAGAAAAGTATTATAATTGTCTTTTTCAAAGTGGTTACTATAATGTCCCGTGATTCTTCAAGGGTGATTATCAATAATTAATAAAACTCACCAATCTCCTTTCCCGTGAATTGTGAAAACAGAACATACCTTAAACAAATACAATTAATTGACGATAAGATTAAATATAATAAATAATAGATATACATACTAAATGACACAATTGAAACAAGTTCTCAAATTTACTACAGTGAAAGTACCCTCATTAAATGTTATCAAAGTGATTTATTGAAATTTGTGTACGGGATTGGAAAGAACCTGAACCCCATTTAAGTTCTACTTACAAAATGGCGATTTGTCTCAATCGAAACGCGAAAGATAATCTATGTATTAAAATTATTTTTCTCATATTCATTTTAATATATTCTAGTTTGCCGGATAAAAGGCTAAGAAAAGTATTCGTTAGAAAAGTGCTGTAAAAATTTCTGAATGCGAAAACCGCAAGGTTTTGGTAAGTTTTTGTTGAAAAGTTTTAAACGAACTGTCAGTGTAAAAAAATCTCACTTAGATAAGTTTTTTTTTGATACTGGCGCATTACCTAAACGTTCCGGGTTCGTTCCAGAACGTTGCCTGTCGTCTTATTGATGTTGTGGATTTATTTATTTGAGATACTCTCAGTATCGTTCATGTGAAAGACCACAATTCAGAATTGAATCTTAGCTTCAAATGGATTCAGCCGTGTTAGATGACCAGACCTAAATTGCAAAGTGCTTCCATCCTTCCTATCCCAATCTTTATCCCTTTCCACTACTCTCAGCCTGACAACATATCTTAATTGGGAATGCCATAGTTCCACTAGCTCAAGACAGTATGGAGCAGTTAAAAACAAACTTTAAACGCCGAAACAGCTGTCACAATAATAAAAAAACTAAAATATTTAAATAAAATTTAGTTTTACGAATAAAACAAAACAATAAAAATAAATTCATAAAATGATACTTAAGTGAAACAACTAGATAAAACATTAAATGATACTAAAGTAATACAATTACATAACACATTAAATGATTCTAAAGTGAAAGTATTAGATAAAACATCAAATGATACTAAAGTATAACTATTAGATAACACATTAAATGATACTAAAGTGAAACTACTAGATAATGCATTAAATGAAACTAAAGTGAAATCAATAGAATTAAATAACACTACAGTGAAACTACCTGATAATACTCAAAATGATACTAAAATAAAACTACTACATTATAATTTCGGTTGAGAAACTAGTCCCAGCGAGAGCTCGTACGGACGTCATTGACGTTTTTCTCTTCCTTCTCACGCGTCTTATTTTAAACTAAGAATACACGATACTAGAACGATGACGTCAGTTCCGATCTGTCGCTGGGACTTGTGCAGGCATATTATATGTGCATTTGGTTTTGTTTATTTAACATTCTAAAATTTATTTCTTATTTGAATAATAATAATATTGATAATAATTTTTATTCCATTAAAATTAAAAATAAAATTCAGCTATAGAACGAGTTAATTTACCTGTAAATTTAGGAGGTAGAGGTAAAGTCAAAATAACTTCTTTGAAACATAATCAGGTAGAAATGCTAAGAACTTTTTTCCATAGGAAAGCTCATAGCTCAGAAATGCACAAAATAATATGCAAGGCAGATAGAAATATTACACCTTTAAATTTATACGATGAGAATGCCAACATTTTTATAAATCCCAACCAGGAATTATTAGATTCCTGGTCAAATAAAATTTTACACGCAAAACACTTCAATTATCTCAACCAAACGTATGTTGACAAATTTTCGTCAAACAAATGGTTGAGTATTGGAGAGTTGAGCGCAGAAATAGAAGGATTTATGCTTGCCATTCAGGATAGAGTCATTAATACTAAAAATTATAGAAAGCATATAATCAAAGATACAAATCAAATTGATGATTTGTGTAGAAAATGTTTGGCTTTTCCGGAAACTATAGAACATATTATATCGGGATGTTCTATATTAGCACCGTCCGAGTTTACATTTAGGCACAATCAAGTTTTAAAAATAATTCACCAAAATTTGGTAATTAAACATAACTTGATTGACTGCCGTAATATAATACCATATTATGAATATGAACCAAATTCATTTTTAGAAAACGAATTTTATAAAATATATTATGATAAAACTATACTAACAGATCGAACGATTAGTCATAATAGACCCGACATAGTTTTACATGACAAAATTAAAAAAAATAACTTATATCATTAATGTCGCTATTCCGAATTCCTGTAACATTCAAAAATCTGTTAATGAAAAAATAAGAAAATACACAGATTTAGAAAACGAAATAAAAAGAATTTGGCATTCTCAGACTATAAAAATATTACCATTCGTTATTTCGGCTACTGGCATTATACCTAGCTCTCTCATTAAAAATTTAGGCGTATTAGATCTATCAAAAAATTTATATATAAAGATGAAAAAGTCGGTCATTTTGAATACATGTAGGATAACGAAAGATTTTTTAAATATTTATGTTGAGGGATCAGTAGGATTTATAGGCCCTGTTAGAAGTTCTACCGAGCCGAACCCTCTGATATGAAAATATCTGGAGTCGGTGAATTTTTTTTCCCTTTTGTTCTCTGGTGAGTTGACGTGTTGTTGTTCTTGTATTGTTTTGTATTTATTTTACTTATATAATGCACTTGCATAGTGTTGATTGACTAGCTGATCATTTGTGGAAAAGTGAGTGGAAGGGTTTAGTTTTTCCTATGGGGAAGATTTAACCCGGACAACAAAATCGGAAGCAAAAATAAAAAAAAGAATATATATATATATATATATATATATCCTGGAATATATATATATATACATATATTTATACATATTTTTTGTACAGTAGGTATGTGAAAGATTAAAAAAATATATGACGAAAAATAAATTAACAACAAAGTAATTAACAACTATGCAGGGCGTGGTCTTGAGTGAGCTTGGGCCCAGCGCTCACTCAGGAGTGGCGTTTGGTGCTTGTAGGCTGCAATCACGGCTATTAGCCGCATCCTGGCTCCAATGATCCGGTGTCTCATCAGGCCGGCAAATCCATTTAGTTATAATTCTGTGAACATCTTCGATGCGCTGCTGTATCTTCGGTATCCAAATATGATTCTACAGGCGTCATTATATTTAATTCGGAGTCGTTCCATCGTGCAAGTTCGGTAGTGACACCATGTCTCACACGTATACAGGTCTGTACAGAATGCGTTGAACAGTATTTTTTTAGCGGTATTGCTGCATTTGCAGAATCTGCGGGCAAATCATATTAGACACTATGCTTAGGCTTCTCCTTTGTCGTTCGATATCGCCATCGTCCAATAGGTCGTGATTAATAATGTGCCCCAAGTATTTTACGTTCGAATATGTATTTATTCTTGCCTTGTTAAGGTATACGGGGAGCATCTTACTTGTATCTGGATTTTTTCCGTGGTGAAACGCAATCAATTCCGTCTTCTTCGGGTTATACATCATATTATGCTGTTTTCCATATTCTTCACAACTGTTTTGAAGTATTCTTAATTCCTTGATCATGTCGGAGGATCATGTCGTCTGCGTAGCTTATATGGTTTATACATACATTGTTAACACGACAGCCTGCTCAGATGTCCAGGCGACTTGACAACTTGTCCATGTATACATTAAATAATTAATTAACAACATGCAAACACGTACAATAGAAACACTAGATCTCATGGTCAAAAACTTATCCAACAAATAACTACTAATACAACTTTCGGGCAAAAAAACCACTCTCACTCAAAAACCTCAACATTATAATATTTAAATCTCAAATTAAAAGCTGGATACTTAATATAGGGAGATCTGAAATATAAAATATACTGATATCAAACACAGACTAAAACCGAATCTACTAAACTGAACTATACAAAAAAACACTATCTTACTTATTTTAAAATTATTTATAAAAATAATAATTATACTACTGTTTATAATTGAATTCATATGTTACATTGTTGTAATATTAATTTCTTATAATTAAATTAAAATATGTAAATGAAATCCTCAGCACGGGAGATCCCAGTGAGGATACCATTATCTCTATATGTTACTAAGAAAAAAAGATAATAAATTATTTGTATTATTATTATTAATAATAAGAATTCAAAACTCTAATCAGACAAAAAAGTAGGATGGGGGACATACACCCTCCTTGCCTTACTCATGACCGCAAATATATCGGCTAAGAGTATGTACTTGCCCACCGTACAACATTTTCCTGCTGGGAGTGCTATCTGGATAGTGTGTTTATATATATGGTAGGTATATTCCTAGCTTTCAATTTATCCCATAATGTTTTATGACAGACCCTGTCGAAGGCTTTACTTAGGTCTAATAAGCACCCGTATACGGTAGTTTTTCGTTTCTTGTAGAATTATATTATTTGTTTTGCAGTGTATATTGCCATATAAGTGGATAATCTACATTTAAAGATCATCTGGTTATCTTTAGACATTAATTTATCATGTATCTCATATAATATTACCCTTTCATATAATCTTGCAGTAATAGTTGCTAAGGATATAGGCCGGTAATTGCTGGAGTTAGTCATGTCAGGCTGTCCCGATTTCAGGATTGGATTTATGATTTTAAAAATAATATTTGCATATTCATTAAACATTATTAATTTATGCCGCCGTTCTTAAAATAGTTGGTGGTGTAATGGTCAGTATCGATGCCTTCCAAGCAGTTGATCGGGGTTCGATTCTCTGATTTTTTTTTAAATAATTTTTTTAATTGTCATTTTTCACGGGTCAGTTATATTATATAAAATGCGTGGTAAAGCGCTGTGTTTTCATGTCATTATTTACATAATTTAATTTGGATAGAGTATGAAAATAATTTTAATATAGGGTGAATTAATTGTATGGAATTTTAATATTTTAGTAATAATATTATTATAGGAATTTATTTTAGTGCATTAAGTCTGGCATTGATGGGTTAGTATTATTGTTAAACAAATTGGAAGGTGAAATACCGCAACCCATCGTCTCACGGGTCAGTAAGCAATCTACATTAACCGAATGCTGCAAAATCCACACTGAACTGCGCTGCAGACCGATACCTCACTAGCGAATTTAATTTTCTGCGCAGGGTCTTACAGCATTCGGTTTATTTTGATTGTTTACCGATCCGTGGAAGGACGGCCTTAAACACATTTGTGGCGGGAAGTTAAATAATTTCAGACCTGACTTTTTCACACACTATTAGAAGATACCTTGATGATAAAGGACATTTTTAAAAAACTTTTAAGAAAAGGGTCAAGTTAATTTAAAGTTTTAAGATTTTTCATTCCTGTAAGTATTTTTTCTCTACATCTTTAGGCGACAAAAAATTAAATAAACTAGGTACAAAAAATGTTTAAAAGAAATACAATTTGAAGTAAAAGTGAGTTTTCCACGCCATACCTAGTCAAAAACAGCAATTTCGGCAGTAGTAAAATAACATTATATTTAAGAACAAACTTAGGAGGGTTAGTTCACAGTCATTATTTCAGTTTTGTAAAACAACTGGTCAATAATTATATAGTACCAGAACTTAAATAAAACCTTCACAGAACTTGAAAATCAACTTTGAAATTTGATGAATTGTTCAAATTCTGCCAACCATAAACAATATACATGGCAAACTGAAATTTTCATTAAAAAAATTGAATTTACGATGAAAAAAAATATATATCGTTTTCTGCTACAACAACATCAATAATGCCAATTTTTGTAATGTTAGCACTCTAGAACACCAAAAAGTGACGAACCGCCAATGATCTCCCGACCCGTTCATACTTTTGACCGCTGTCTACCTGCATACTTGCTTACTTGCTTAGTGGCTTTCTTGCTTTCTTGCTTACTTGCTTACATCTTACTTGTTTACTTGCTGACTAGCTTACTTGCTTACTCGCTTGCTTGTTAACTCTTTCGCTTTCTTGCTTACTTGCATACTTGCTTACTTGCCAACTCAGCAGTGAGATGCAATTAATGTCAATATCAAAAAGCCTGTCAAAAAAATAACACAAGAATTATGCCTTTCATGAAAACGAAATATTTAATGTATAGAAATTTACTAAATAGGTTAATTAGAAATTGCAAAAAGAAGTATTATTGTGAAAAAATTGATAGTGCAAAAAACGATACCAAAAAAATGTGGAATATTATTAACGAAATCACGAACAAAAAAAAAAGTATCAACCGATGTCAATGAGATTATAATAAATGAAAATATTATAACTGACAAATCGACTATTGCAGAAAACTTTAACAACTTTTTTACAAATGTGGTAGATCAAGTACTTGAATCTTCTAGTAAAATTGATAATACAATACCCGTAGACTCATCTTTACACTTAGACTCAACTAACGATTCAATTAACTCCTTAGAATATTTTTCACCCATCACAACAGATGAAATTGATAAACACATTGACGGTCTAAAATCAACAAATTCTACAGGAATTGATGGTTTATCAGGTAACACACTAAAAAAAAAAAACATTACATTTTAATTCCATTGCTACATATTTTTAAAATATCCTTAAAAAAGGGACATTTTCCCGAACAATTAAAAACCTCTATCATAATACCAATTCACAAATCAGGAGAAACGCACATATTAGACAACTACAGACCTATTTCGTTGGTCTCAAACCTCTCAAAAATATTTGAAAAATGTATCAAAAATAGAATAATGAATTACCTAGAACAAAACAAAATTCTGTCCCAAAATCAATATGGCTTCAGAACAAAACTAAGCACTGAAGATGCAATATTCGATCTGACTAAAAAATTATACACATCTGTTGATCAAAATAAAAAAGTTTAGCTATATTCCTAGACTTAAGAAAAGCTTTTGATACGGTAAATCACAATCTACTTATAAAAAAATGAATCAAATAGGTTTAAAAAATGATACACTAAAAATTCTTACTAGCTATCTCAAAGACAGAAAACAAAAAACAAAAATAGGGGATTTTTATAGTACTGAAACAGGAATAAAAAATGGAGTACCACAGGGAACTGTGCTTGGCCCAATTCTCTTTCTAATATACATAAACGATTTATGTGATGTTATTATCCCTGGTAAAATTGTATCTTACGCAGATGATACAGTAATAATAGTGAATGGAAAATCCTGGCCTGAAACTTTTTTGAAGGCAACAAAATGTATTACATATGTCTCATCATGGCTAAAATGTAATAGACTCTTCTTAAACTATAATAAAACATTTTACCTAACCTTTTCTAAAAGTAGTAAAAATATACCCCTTAATAACCTTAAAATTCGAATACATAGCGTTAACTGTAATCAAGAAATATGTTCATCTTGCTTTGAACTCGGAAAAGTTGAAAAGATTAAATATTTAGGTATTGTTATTGATACAAAATTAAATTGGCAGTCACAAATTAATAATACCGTCTGTAAATTAAGATATCTTACATACACATTTTACAGACTAAAAGAAGTGCTCAATGTTGAAAAACTGAAAATTATTTATTTTTCTTTGGTGCAATCTTCACTCATATACGAATTAATAGGATGGGGCGGTGCGCTTAATGCACATATCAAACCTTTACAAATAATTCAAAATTATATCATCAATGTTATGTATAGTCGGAAAAGAACATTTTCAACGGATGAGTTATACAAAGAATCTAAACTATTCTGTCTTCGTAAACTATTTATTTTGCAAACTATGAAATACATATTTAAAAACAAAAATAAATTCGAAATAAATGAAAACAGAACCAACATTAGAAATGTCACATAGTTAATGTAATAACACTAATAACAATGTATGTAAAAGCCCAATGGGCGTTTAAATAAATAAATAAATAAATAAATAAATAAATAAATAATTGGAAATAATAATGTATTTTATACTCCCCAAACGAACACAAAACAAATGCAAACACACTGCAGTTTCATTGGACCTCGTACTTTCAATCTTTTACCGAAAAATATTCAAGTGATAACTAAACTTCCTCAATATTTAAAAGAATTAAAATTATGGCTTTTCGATACAGCAGTTGAAACTTTTTTTATTTGATTTGTATCAATTTATGTTTCTCATAAAATATTCACCATATATTACACTAAACACTTATAACTTCACTATACACTATTATAAACACTTTTTATACAAAACGCTAATACAAAATGTAATCTTGTTTTTATTTTATATGCCCACAATTTGTTTATTTCTAGGTACAATAAAATAATATCTTAAATATATTACCCACGTACAGGCTGCGCCTTAGTGGGTTCCCATTATTCTTATTGATTTATATAATATTGTATGTAATTAATGTAAAAATTGGGAAAAATAAAGGAATTAAAAAAAAAAAAAAAAAAATGTCATAGGAATTCGTGACTTTGACATTATTGAATTATTATAGGAATTGGCGTTCTATTATTGGGGCGACAATAAATTTATCTTCGACTTGAGGTGCATATAAAAATCGAAATCAAAGGTCTAAGCCCTTGGGCTGACTTTAGATTTAGATGTTAGATCATCGTCCCTTTCGGGATCATAAATATAAACTATTTTTACTATCGCCCTTAAAGCGTGGCACAAATCACGGTAAGTCCCCAAAATTACTTTCAAGTTTTTCATCCAAAATAACTTAGCGCGTATCTGCGACCTCCCCTCTATTTCCCGGAAAATATCTGAAAAAGTGACAGATGATACATTTAATATATAAATATATGTAATATCACACCTACCTGAACTTTCTTCAAGAGTCTCACGTCCCAGTAACCTTAACCTACCTTTACGCATATGAATCTGAAATTGCGAATATTGGGTAGCGGATCTGGAAAGATTTTTTACGGGTATTTCCAAATATTATGCGAATGGAATTATGTGAAAATTTGGACATCTGAATATTCGAAAAAAATACATATTTTATTTTTTAATACTAACTTAGCTTCCCAAATGAGTTTTTTTTATGTACAGGGTGTAGATTTACAAACTTCGTATTCCTTCGAAATCTTCTAAAATTTAAAATATATTGAAAATGCATTACGTATGGCATCTTACTTTTTTCGTTAAATGAATCTTTCAAAGAAACATATTTCACGGATAAAATGAAAAATTAATAAAAGTTACAAATTTCACAATGAAAATTAAAAATATATTTATTTCACCCATTATCACGAGAGAGAACGATATTTAATTATACGTCACTTTATCAATTGTTTAGTTTATTTTTTGATTTTTTGAAATTCACATTAAGTACTTAATAATATTACGCCGCGCATCACCAAAACGAATGAAATTCTTCACTTTGGGAAAAGCAAACCGAGATTTGTGTAAATAAAATTTACAAAGGCAACAGACCTTTATGTGACGATGAATAATAAACTCTCGATTTATTCAACTCTCCAACATAAAGTTTGTTACTTAAAAGCGTTGTGCATGAATGTGGTAGTTAAATTAACAATTCATTCAAATGAAGTAAGAACATAATCTGTTATCGTAAAATGTCAACATGTTCAATGATCATATCACATAGTTACTTGAAAAATGGTGAACGGTTTTGAATCCTTGCCGAAAATGTTTTCGGAGAGATTTGTTAATTATTTTAGGACGGCCGGTTTTATCTCGAGAAATTCCTCGAATACGCGGCTAAATTATCCCCACAAGAAGTGAGAATTCCGAAGATGAGTCGTAATCGCCCAGAGTCAAAATTACCCCGAGTCTAAACGAGTGCAAATTGGCTGAATTAACAGAATGACCAGGAAGCGCGATGGCGTCACCATTATCAGGATGAGAATTGATTCACTTCATGAAAAATTGAAGCCTGTAGACTTGGAATATTAATAAAGTGGAATTTCTGCGAGCATAAGTACGTACTTATGATTTTAGCCACTCTTAAGCCCTTAGGATTTGTATTTTTTTGGGTAAATTTGTTGTAAGATTCACTCCGATATTGATTTGATTTCGTTCATCCGCAGATAGAAAATAATCATTGTGTGGATTGAAACATTTCAAATAATAAAATTACTTTATTTATTTTAAATTATTTTCATCATTTTTTTATGATTGAAGTTCTTATGATTTGTATTTTATTGGAATAAATTGACTGTATTTTTCACTTCGATATAAATTTCGCTCTTCCACAGATAGAAAATAAACATTATATGGATTGATGTATTTAAGATATCAATGGTTGAACCAATTTTTAGCACTCTTTAGGTACTTATGATTTGTATTTTTGGGTAAGTTCGTTTTTAGTTTCCTCGGGAATGTATTATTTTTGTGCAAATTTTCAGTTTGATATAAATTTCGCCACTGACATAAATAAGTAAAAAGTAAGCATTATGTGGATAGACGCATCAAAAACAAGAATCATTTTAGGAATTCAGCTAAACTCATCAGAAGCTTAAGTTCTAAGGATTTGTATTTTTGGATAAAATCCTTATAGATAAATTTCACTTCGAAATTGATTTAGCTCATCCACCAGACAGAAAATAAGCATTATTTGGAATATATGGATCGGCTCATTTAAATCATGAATCATTATAAATCATTATCATGTCTATTGTTATACGACATGAATCATAACGTCATTCGATGATAATTATCGTAGTGATTGATTCATATTATCATTACTTACATTACTTTGTAAATCATCACATTACCTTATATATCGAAAGGATATTAACTATAAAATCGTCATTCTATGAGTGTTAGGAGGACGTTAACTCTTTATTAGTAATCATGAGCGCGAAAGCGAGGTGTCAAAGAAGCTTTTCATTGTAAATTATTGGTGTGATTCTGAGAACAATCGTGCTACATTAAAGTTCTAGTAAAAATTCTTAATCGTTAGCTGAATTTGCTTGCCACCTCTGCGCTAGGGGCCCTAACATGTCAAACTAATATGCTTTTACTTAGCAGTGCACCTGTAAGAAACTCGAAGGACGAAACCGTTCAAAGATAATGTCGGCAGTATGAATTCGAGTCGTTTTTGTCACGTAAAGAAATTCCGATTATTTTTTACTTGTTTTTCTGAGGGTTGAAACTTCCTATACATGAATTTGAGTCAACAACTCTACCAACAGAGCCAAATCCCGATTGGATAAGACCAATATTTATTTCGTTTATTAACTGCAGGAATGTCTCCAAATTTCACTGAAATGCAAACATGTCCGCATGTGTGCGTGCTCACCACCAAAAGCTGAGAGAATGCATTGTCATAGACTAGCTGTCTAGCTGTAGCGTTTCAGCTTGATTGGATGTCGCGAAGGGTTAATTTCCACTTTAAAGATTTGCATTCGATCCCCGAAAACATAAACGAAATTCAATTATTTTAAAATAATTCGAGTATTTGAATATTACCGAGAAAGAGTCCCGTTAGATATGTAGAGAAACAAAGCGAAATTTTCTTATTCTTCTATTATTTAATCGGGAACCTGACTTATAGCAATAATAACATCCCTTACTGAAATGGCGTTAGGCATGCTTGATGGCCATTACTGAATAGACATGAACTTCCCAACCTTCCTCTTCTTCTCTTCCCCGCTCGCATCTCACTCACCGCGAGCAGTTCACTCTCATATCGTCCTCAATTCGACTCAAGTCGCCTAAACAGTCAAGGTCTAGAGTTATGAATCCCCTGGTTCTACACAACCTCGTGTAGTGTCAATTAAAAATAAATGTGAACGATGATTACACTCAATTTACCTGTTTTTGTTTTCAAGAAAGCTAGTGTATGAAAACGGAAAATGCAATGTGTTTTAGAAATTTGTAACTATTAGCATTCTTACCAGGAGGAAGTAATACGCGAAGAGAATGTTTAAGAAACTTCAACCGAATGTTCGTCTAACTAAACTCATTACAGCAAGTTATTCAATTCTTCTGTATCTATTCAAACGTGTAAGTCGTACGATGTTACAAATTATAGTTCAGTAAAATTTACACATACTTATATCATATAGGGGCAGGAGTGAAAAACGCCACATATAAAGATTCAGGGAACAAGAACGTGTAAAATCAAAATTATATTTTTATTTAAATAAGAAAATTAAAAACGGTTATTCACTAACATATTACGGAGGAGAAAACAAATTCGAGGTACATGTAATAAGAATAAAAGGTCATCTGGAAAGTTTTACTATTTTGTGACATGCGTCAAAAGGAAGTTGCTGAACTGTTGATGGTCAATGCAGTTGAGCCGCTCTGTTGATTGGCGCTTTTGGAGTTATTGAGTTTTTTTTAGAATATAAAAGTGCATGAGATCTCCCGCAAGTTTACTTGCTAGGCACATATAAGAAAACCTCTTTCAATATCCTCTCACTCTGAGCCAAGCCATTCACACCATAACATTGTTAATCTCAATGATATGGATCTTTTATAAATTTTAAAAAAAAATTTTTTTAATACCACTTTGTGTTTTTAAAAACTTTTTTGAGTAAAAACTCAAATTGTAATATTTACCTAATTATTGAAGACAATATAAGAGATTTCTGAGCAAAAATCTGAAACAGAAAGGATACGGTCACATCTAAGACTCGACCCCAGGACCCTTGACTTGCCTGGGCACTGCTCTACCACTGAGCTAATGGGACCCTATCTCTTTTGGTCATATTTAACTGTATTCACCGCACACCGCACTTTCACCGCACATTTTTTATTGGATTAAAAATATATTAAATCAATAACAGAGTTACAGTGTATAGGTAAGATAGAAGAGGGAGAGAGAACATCAACTTTTTTGTGGGGACGAGGGGGAGGTAGAGATGAAAGTAGAGGGAAGGGAGGGGAATATGTTTAAAATGGGGCTATTTGAAAAGTCTAACAGTTTATTTAATAAAGTTTTTTTAGATTCTTTAAACTTTGTTTTCCTACGTTTATTCGCCTTTTCTACATGAGCGTTGCTCTCAAAATAAGTTGTAACAAAACATATACATATTATACTAAAAAATATTTATATCTTATTTTGACCATAAATTATTTCTTTTTAAGGTTAATTGAGAAACACATACCTGCATATGCATATACCTTCACAATAAACATTGGGCTCCCGGGATAGGTTCTACTACGTCGAATGTTCAACAAAATAATAAGATCATCTTCTAAAATTCTAAGAGCTTCTAAAACTAAAAATCATACTAAAATTCGTTGGCCACAATACTCAAGCACTAAATTATATATGCGCTGAGTTATATTTAGAAACAATGGTGCGTTTGGATGAATGCTAAAAGTTTTAACATTTCGAGGGAAGGGTATGTTTTTACTCCTCTTTTAGGTGATTCCAAAAAAAGAAGGTTGAAAATGAAATAATTCCTTTTGTTTAATGTAACTGGGCATTCTCTTTTTGTGTTATGAACAACTTTTCCCCGCATCCCCTCGGCCCATCTCTTTAGCTCCGCCCTTTCTTAATCCTTTCATCTGCGTGGGTTTTATTTTCCTTTATGTCATTAAACCAAATTCCGCCGACTAAGCACACGTGGCAAAAACAAGGAATCCGGCGCAAAGGGGATGAATCCTAATAATAAGGAGTGTCTTTTATCCTAGACTACTCCTGTGAAACAAGATCCACTGGGAAAATAGCGTTATCGAGGCGAAGGGACAATTATAGACGGGGTAACAAACACCTAACATATTACAGAGCCTCGAACGCTCCCCAAGCGCTGGGGGTGGATAAACAAACCGCTCGTTATCTTGTTTTCCATGCACTAAACTCAATTCAACATTCTACGAAAATGTATACACAAAGTGGAGGAAAATTGCAACTATTTGCGATAAAACTCTGCAAGTAAATTTGAAACAATAGTCTTGAAGATTTATCTACGAGAATTTCTCGAGACTTGGGCCTTGTGTGAGATGTGGGCAAGGGAATAAGTTACCAACAGTATGAGTGGACATGAACCGAGATATCTTGATAAGGGAATTTAAAAATACTTTGTTTTTATCATCAAACATACTAATTTCGCTGTCTGTGATGATGTGCGTGAGTTGAAATATTCCTGCGTAATGTAATGTAATGCGTAAAAATTTTCACGTTCAATTAACTTCGTATTTTCAAAAATGGAACTGAATGTGAGAACCAAGCCATAAATTAAGTATCAATTTTTAATCAAATAGGTAATTCTATATTTGAAATGTGAACATCTTTTGGTTAAATTACTGACATATCTAAATCTGTCAAAAATCTGGATCAATAACGATTATTAAACTTTATACTAACCGTGTACTTTCGAAAGTCTCTAATTATTTAGTTGATAAGAAATAATAATTTGGCAAATATTTTATTAATACGTTAAATATCTCGTGATATTAACGGGTCTGCGATAGTATTTGTATAATATCCGAGTAAAATTGAAAATAATAGCCGAATAATAAATATATTAATGTAATTGAAGGAAACTACACCGCATTGAATTCTGCCAAGAAACTTTATTTAACAACGTTTGTATGCTGCTACGTATACTTAAATCGGTTTAATTTTGCACACCTAGAGTTTTAGATACAAATGGAAAATTATAATAGTTATGATTAAATATAGTGACATATGATATGAAGAGAGATTGGGCCCGTTATGGACGGAGGCCGCTAAAGTTTCGCAGAATATTGAGATACCTATTTGCGTCCCAATAGAATAGAACGAGGAAAAGAAAATGAATAGAAAATTATGAACCAAAACAAATACTCTCTCAGTTCACTGGAAATGACTATATCCAATACTTTATTATATTTCTTTTGTACGGAAACTCCCGGATCTCTCTGAAGCAGAAATACGTTTCGAAGATTTTCTATTTCAAGCAAGTCTCACACTCTCCGGAAGTTTAATAATAAGTTCTTTGCCGATTTATTTCGTTGCGAGGAAGGATATCCCGTGTTTGCCAGCGGAGATGAGACGATTTATCCGTGGGAAGCTATCTGTACTCAACTCGGTACCTCTGACTTCCTTGTTCTCGGGGCTCGGAGCAAAGCATTGCATTCTCCTCGCATCATCGCTGATATAAGTCTTCTGTAATGCTTTATTGATCAATGGCATGTTGTTTTTAAGTTTCCGTATCTGTAGTCTTGAAAGCCGATGATTTAAGTGAAAAGGCTACTGTGAAACTTGTATCGAGACCGGTATATTTTATTTTATAGAACTTCTTGTCAATTACATTTTACTTCTTGCATAATTGTCAAATTTCTTTGTGGCATATAAATGCATTTCTAAAAAAATTTTATATTTGAATATTTTTAACAACATTTTTAATGAAGGGTGAAGAAACCAAATTTGAAATTGTTACTACTTTTGGTTCGCGAGGAAAATAACAAAAAATATTTAAAGTCATTTATCTCAAAACTAAGTTTTCTGAGAAACAGCTTATTGCCAATTACGGGCAAATGTGATTCACGGTCAATGAATTTTTAATTTAAAAATATATTAGAACTGATTATTGGAACCAAGTGGTAAAGCAAGTAGCAAAATTATTTTTTAATTTAAAATGATATATTCTGTATTTGAAATGCATATTCTTTTCACCAATTCCTCAATCTTAGACTGTGTTTATTCAAAAGATAAATTTCTGATCGTCTCGTTTTTCTGAATTCACTAACCAAATTTAAAAAGAGTGTCATTTCAATGATATAAACAGTTCAATGCGCATATATACACAGCCACATGCACTATTACACACACATATGCACACCTATGCACTACACACATCATCGGGTAATTACTAAATATACAAACCACTTATAAGACATAACAAAGAAACATATCACAGTTACCCATCTGTTAACTGTTTCATCAACGTAACCAATGTACTGTTTGTTTCTATAATATAATACTAAAAAAAACATTAAAAATTAATGGGATTATATGAAGTAAAAGTGAATGGCAGAAGAATTCACGGACGCCCGGGGAACGATGGCATGATCAGAAGAGAATCAAATACCTTAAAACATAAACTCTTTCAGTAATTATTATTTACAACATTATTATTTTCACTTAATCCCGAGCAACGCCGGGTTCACTAAACTAGTATATTTTCAATATACATTCAGCTTCACTAATCCTACAATTATAATATCCCGTGGTTTTTCCGGGGTCTGTGCTAATAAATAAATTAAATACGTAATGCTGCACAAAATATTTGGTTTTTGTTTGACTACAAGAGATAATGCTTTTTATTGTACCTACCTATGTATGTATATTGTATTAAATTCCCTGGATACGTAATCTAGGTAAACTTCGTATGCATAGGATTTATGCAGCTTTCCTCTAAAGGCCAGGGAGTTGGGGTGTAGAGCATTATGGTATTTGCAAACTCTACCCAAGCTTTAAACTGTTATGATATGTTTACGAACCAACAGGCTGCATGTTAGATATGAAACATGTTTTTTGGTTCTCAAATATACACCTACATTACTTTACTTTACTAAACACTTTATCTTTGAGATAAAAAGTTCAATTTTCCATAAAATAATGGCAGCTTTTAGATTGTTATATTTTTATAGCGCAAGTTGACTGAAGATAGTAAGAAAATGATAAATGATAATGCTTGTTCGTAAAAATGAAACATTGGCATAGAGATGTTTGTGAAGGATAGTAAGAGGAATGAAGGAGAATATGAAATTTTTTTAAAACGGTAGTTGAAAAGAAATCACTACTTTCTTAAACATAGTCTCGGTTCGCGTAGTAGTAGTGATTCCCAGGGGGGAAGATCTCAAGGGGGGTGGTGGCCTCGACGGCAAGTGGAGGGCGGTGAAAGGCTGCAAGGGAGCGGTGAAGGGCAGATATTGCGGATAATTTATAAAATATTTTTTTCTTACTAAATTTAATTACTGATCAGGTATTATTGATGGATTATTAATGTTTTTGTTATTTTTCAAGCTAATATTAGTAAAACAAACTGTTATTATTTTTAATTTTAAAAAGCAACATTTCTGGGTTAAAAATAATCTCAGAATATTGAATCATTAACTACCATGCTACCAACCAGTAGGTCTTACTATTTAAAAACACGTAGTTTTCGCTTTAAATTTTTTTCGCCGGTGACTTTACTATCACATTTTTTTATATCAAACATTATAAATATTTCTTCAAATTTTGCAAATTCACTTTGTGGCACCATTTTATAAATAAAATAATTAAAACACTTTGTTTTTACCACGATAATCTTTATTTTTTTATATAAAGTCAACATGTTTCGAGAACGATGTTCTCTTCATCAGGACAATTAATGTACTAAAAACTAAATTGTCAAGTATATAGAGACAGGTGTGGGTAGAAAAGGAAGTAGTGTGTGGGGGGGGTTGGAAGGGAGGGGTGAGAGGTGGAAAGGGGAGGTGCTTAGAAGATCAAAGACAAAAAATTACAATGGAAATATGTTTAAGACAGGGTTATTCACAAAATTAATCAAGTCATGTCAATTTATGTTATTCGGAATTTGCTAACCATCTAATTGAATTCAACCATTCATTTGACATAAATACTGGTTTTAAAATTTTACACACTAATGTTAGTGGTTTTCAGTTAGACCTTTTAGAAATATTAGAAATTAGGAAAAAAGTCAATAGAAATTTAAATATTATTAATAATCAAATTAATTTTGTGAATAACCCTGTCTTAAACATATTTCCATTGTAATTTTTTGTCTTTGATCTTCTAAGCACCTCCCCTTTCCACCTCTCACCCCTCCCCTCCACCCCCCCCCCCCCCCACACACTACTTCCTTTTCTACCCACACCTGTCTCTATATACTTGACAATTTAGTTTTTAGTACATTAATTGTCCTGATGAAGAGAACATCGTTCTCGAAACATGTTGACTTTATATAAAAAATAAAGATTGTCGTGGTAAAAACAAAGTGTTTTAATTATTTTATTTATAAATATTTGTTTAATAAAATATTACAGCGACTTATGTATGTATATTGTATATTAAATTATGTATGTTAGTAAAAAAATAGAGTGTTTTGCAATTATTATAAGTTAAACGAATTTAAATGACATGTTAGGAAATCAAATAAAATATTGTAAAGTAATAATAATAATATAATATCAGAAGTTATAAAAAACAAATTTTTGATCCTGTTGTGTATAATATGTGTACTATTTTTTATTATTTAAAGATAATATTTTTGTATACAATACCTTATAATGGAGCGGTTCGGCGTGGTGAATGGTTTGCGGGGGGGGGGCGTTGAAGAATTATATATACATACTTCGAAAGTGGTCGGTAGGCAAGGTAAGGTTTAGAACTTCTGGCGTAGTGTGGAATATTGTTTAAAACACAATTTACAACAATTTAAAGCCAGAGTTTTTTAATTTAATTTGAGTAAAATCATTTTGGTTCTCTTTTAATGAAATAAAAGTATCGTCAATATACTTTTATGTGAGGCTTAATCGGGCTTATATTTTATTTACACTACTCACCGGAGTAGAAGATATTTATCTACCACTTTCGGTCGGTGGCAAAGTGGGCATCGCATCTGGTTCCCACTCAGGCGTCGTGAATTTTTTTTTTTAGCTTGCTAAAATCTACATCACAGCACAAGCGACAATTTCCGATAACCGTGGTGGTAGTAGGAGATTTTAAAATTATTGTCAGGTTCTTCATAACCCGGAAATATTTGTCTTTCTTTTTTCTGGAAAAACACAAGTTTTACGAACGGAAACGTCGTTGTTTGAAACGGATTCAGCTATATTAAATAAACAGAGAAGAAAACCCCAACTACCCCCCATTGTCTTCCTTTCCTCACTTCTTTCAACCTCACCATATTCCAAGAATTGAGATACAATTCACCCCATCTCATGACCAATAAGTACATCAATATAGTACTGAAGCTATCATTGATATTGCTTCAACTTGATTATTGTATATACAGATCACAACACTCACAGCGTGTGTCCAAAGTTACGGCAAAACTGTAAATATCCGTATTGAAAAAGTAAAAAAAAAACTCTCTCGTTTACTCGATTAAAAGAAGTTCATTCAAGAATCCACAGTTTAGAAAATAAAAGCAAAATGGCGTCAAAGCTCATATCTGACGCGAGACGTGATACAAGGTGATCGTGCGGCGAGGTTTATAATACACCTTCCCTCATTGTTCGTTGCAGGACCACGCCACTGTGTCAAACCAGGGGAATCCGAGCACTTAACTTGCGGGGCACGACAAAAATGTTTTTTTTGTTTTTATTTTCCTCCCCAAGTTGAACTTAAATGCTGCTCGGTTCTTTTCTAGTACGTGGTTTGGCTGTGATAATCTCGCCTGAAATACACGAGAAGACGTTTCCTACATTTACTATTTGCTGCCTTCCGGATTTTGCGGACGACTGAAAAAAGGATCAACTTTCTCGTGACATTTGCTGTCATGCTCGTGTAAAACAAAATCAATAAATACATATGTGTATTATATTTACGTACTCGTGCAAAACAATATCAATACATACATATGTATATTATATTTATGTACTCGGATAAAACAAAATCAGAATACGTATTTTCGCACAAAACAAAATCGATATATTCGTACCCATAATCAATGTTGAGTATGTGTGCGTTTCGTCCTTAAATATTATTCCTTTGTTTGTAGAAAACATGCTTTTGTCCATTTTTGCGTTGACGTCCATTCTCTTTAATGCTGTCACACTATCATTATTTTTTCATACTCAAATTTAATGACAGAGCCTGTGAAATGAAATGAATATTTTTTATGAGTGCCTCTTTATCGCTTTATTTCGGCAAAATAATTTAGTGACATAGAAAAAATAAAAGTTTTAAATCTGTAATGTTAAAAAAATATGTCGTTAACAAAAATTCAAACCTTCATGTTTGCGGTTTCCTGTTGGATGGTTGAAGTTTTACGGGTTCGTTTGTGCGTGTTGTGTTGTAAGGACACCGATATTATAATCATCTTCTGCATAACTTGATCTCCACATAATACTAACATTTTTAAAGCTAAGGACAAGGTTGTTTCTCACAATTTGAATAATTCATCAAATTTCAAAGATGATTTTCAAATTGTTCATTTTCTCTTTTCATGATTATGGGTCAGTTGCTGAACTGAAAAAATAACAGAACATGAAAATTCACTTCGAAATTTGATGAATTGTTCAAATTTTGTGAAGCAACGTCAACTTCGCGCAATGATGATTACTCCGACTTTATTTATGACAGTTCGCAATAGTCGCAACGCTCATGCGCTGTCACAAAATAAAAAGGTACTATCAAACAGGGCTACGATCTTGACAGGATTGACCGGACACGGAACACACAAACAAGTTTACTGATAGACGTTATGCAAAGTGGTCAAGTCAGAATAGGACTTCACGACGCTTGCGAAATCAAAAAATTGAATTTTATGTTTTATTGCTTTTTACATTATACCAAAAATACAATACTTTATTTTACATTGATCCATTTAAGATAGGATAGAAGAGCGTGTGGAGCGCGCAGATACATTAAGTTTAATCTTATTTACCAACTCTGGGCATTAAATATTATTGTTAACTAATTTTCAGAAATAATGCATTGATGTAAAACCTTCGTACACTCTGTGATTAATTTTAATTTTTATGAAAAAAAACAATCGGGAAAGAAACTCTGATTTCAGTCGGAAAATTTCTAATGCAACTGCGCAGAATAATGAGGGCAAATGGAGGCGGATAAAGAAAGGAAGAAAGGAGAAAGTCGATGGAAAGTAGGAAGACGGGGATTAAAAAGAAGCGGTTTAATGTTCATACATATTATATGCTCAAGGGTTGTGAGGAGATGCTTTTAACATCGGTCAGTTGGGATTTGCTGCGTCATTATAAAAATGGGACTTTTAGCATCGTTTATAAAAACTAAGAATAGGATCTAATTTTTTATTAGGGGAATTAACCTTAATCGGATTTTAATTGAAGCTTATTTATGTAGGTACTTATGTTATCTGAACCATTATATTTTTTTATTTTTATATCGAGGGGTCGATATGATAAAGGATCGTATATTTTTTTATTATTTTGAATGGTGAAGTCGAGGGGTCGATATGATAAAGGATCGTATATTTTTTATTATTTTGAATGGTGAAGTCGAGGGGTCGAAATGATAAAGGATCGTTTATTTTTTTATTATTTTGAATGGTGAAGTCGAGGGGTCGATATGATAAAGGATCGTATATTTTTTTGTAAATGGTTAATTTTTTGTACGTATCCAGGAAAGAAAAAATAATTTAAAGTCCGTTGGGCAAACAAGCAAGAATAAGATTAATTAATTGCGAGCTTAAAGAGTGGAAATGCCCAACGCCGTCTTTACAGGCGATTTCGAAGAAATATACAACTGATCCGTTACATCGGAGAGAAAAGTGGATTACTTTGAAATACAAATAAATTTATGTGATATTTTATATATAAATACATACAATAAAACACATACAATGACATCAAAAGTATAAAATTAACAGAAACTATACAATGAAAAGTAAGATATACAATAATACAAAACTTAGTAGACTTAGGTAAGTGTTTGTTGATCAGATCTGAATAGCCAGGTACTCCCCCCACCTTCCTCTTACTCATATCCTTCTCCTCCCCTACATCTTCAGCCTCACAACATACCACATTTGGGTATGCCATAGTATCATTGGCTCCAGACGGTTGGGAGCAGTTTTCACATAAAAAAACAAGACAATTATTTTTGAATAAAACTAAGATACAATTGATTATTATGAACAACTATATAGACCATCCAGTTTCCTTGAATACAGCGTTTGTTAGTATACATATTTATGGTGACCAGATAAATCATCACAATGATAATTCATCACATCTTTAAAAAGTTATATAAATTCATGGAAAATGATGAAACAAAAACTTTATTAACTGGGTAAAGTAGGTTAGGTTAGGTTACGTAATGTTAAAAAAAAAAGTTTTCATCGTTTCTAATGACTTTATATCACTTTTCAAAAGTGTGTTGAATTGTCACTGTGTTGAGTTATCATGGAACCATATTTATACGCAATAACAAATATACAGAACATAAATAAAAAACAAAAATAAAATAAAACCATTTGAAATTGAAAACTCTGAAATATATTATATATATTAGGCTAGCTAGGCAATCTGCCTAGCTAGGAACTAAATTCGACCTAACAAAACGTAATAAGACTTGTACCTACTCATTTTAAATAAATGCTCTCATAATGCAATGTTATTACTGTTATGTCTGCTTTATATGTATCTAACGTAAAAATAAATAAATAAAATTAATAAATACATATATATATATATATATATAAATATGGACAGACCACAAATACCTCATCCATCGATCATCCCTCGCATTCGCACACCGCAAATATAGAAACAATATTTTTGTTATTTTTTAGTAATAAAAATTAAATGCTTTTTTTTCTAATCCAGAGTGGAAGATACTCATCGCCCGGGGGTCAGATCACCATTCAGAACTGATACTTGCTTGAAATGGCTTTAGCCGTGTTTGGTGATAGACAAGTACTTCCCACCTTCATATTTCCCATCTCCTTCCCGTCTCCACTTACTTTAACCTAACAACATACCCTATCAGGAATTCCATAGTCTCACTGGCTCTAAAAAACAAAAAAGGCAAAATGCTATTTCCGTATTAATATCTTACTCACGTTAAAGAAAATATTATAATACATAATTTTCTCATACATTTTTGTTGAATGCTTAAAAATACAGGCTGTTGACGCATTGAAAACTTTAAACTTTTTTGGGACGTCCGCGGTTAAATCTCGCGTCGGTTTTTCAGAAGCGGATTCACAGTCGCTGTCTGCTGGAAATAAATTGTTACTTTGAAGCCATTTTCACTGCAGTTTTCACTTTGCAGTGCGCGAGAAGACTTTTGAATGTGAAAAACCAAGTAGCCGATGGAGAGTGGGAGAAGGAGGGGGGGTTACTGTTATTTAATCAGCATGTCTACGGAATCAGATACTATAACAGATTCATGCATTTTTGTAGAACTAGGAAGAACTAATAATAACTCTAGTTTATTGAATAATCAGATAAAATTATCTTTTAGTGCTTTTCTAGACATATTTCCAGTAAACCGCTCTGTTCTTCACAGAAATCCCCTAATTACCCCATCCCCTTTGTTCAGCTCCCACTCCAACACCTAGAAATTTATATCGGTCAGTATTGTGTATTTTATGTTAGTTTTAATACTCTCCTGACGAAGGAAAGGTTCTTCCTAAACTATTTAAAATTAAAGTGGTCTAATGTGGTGTGTTTATATTGTAAAGAAAAAATTTACTTTTGTGAGAAGAACAAAATGGAATAGGTATGTAAAACAAGTTTTTTAATTGTCGCTCTACCTTACCAAAAAGGCTTTTGTGTTTGGTTTGAGAAATGTATAAGCGTAATGCTGTTGGTGTTGATAATACATTACCAGCGTAAAAAATTTGTACCTACTACTCGCTATTACGACTAAGAAATCCCTTGTAACTTTTTGTTAAATAGTTACTTCCAATTTCAGAAAGAGTTCATATTACAATGGAACTATCAGCAGTGGGTCCATAAGAAATCTTGCAATAATCATTGACTAGCAGTTAAAAACCCGCTCCGCGGGTTTTTTTCTGCTAGGCCCTGCGGGCGGCACTTAGTTGGGCTTCGCCCAGTTTAAGTGATACTAACAACAGTTACATTTAATAGGTAGATATTAGGTCATTCACAGAGAGAGGGTGAGTATATATTGTTAAAAAACGGAACAGGAAGGCGTTTAGGCATAATAATAATGACAGTTGTTCAGGTAAAACTTTACCTTTCCCGAATAATTGCCTAAATGGCTAAAGGTAAATTAATATAGGTAAATATTCGGAATCGCTGGACACGGAAAATAGGAAATATTTTTAAATAATACCTTCTGATTTACCTTAATTACTATAAATGGAATCGAACAGCATTTGGGAAAATTTTAATTTCAGCTTTTTAATTTTTAATTACGTAAAATGAAAATTCGCTTTCGCTGTATGGGATGACAGCCTGAATAATTTCTGTTGATAACATTTTCTTTTGTCGGTATTCCTGAAATGAGCGGCTAGAGACAATTGAAAAACGTAAATTAAAAAAATATAATGTAATACAATATTCCGGCAAAATAGTGCCTACTTAGCACAAATGATTTATTTAACTATTATTTTATTTAACCTCACCTATAATAACCTAACCTAACCTATAATAATCCAGCCTAACCTATAATAATCCAACCTAACCTATGTCCTAACCTAACCTAAAATAATCCAACCTAACCTATAATAATCTAACCTTACCTAAGCTTACCTCACCTATAATAATCCAACATAACCTAACCTATATCCTAACCTAACCTATAATAATCCAATCTAGCCTAAACTAACCTAACCGAACCAATCCTAACCTAACCTATCCTAACCTAACCTAACCTATACAAATCCAACCTAACCTATAATAACCCAACCTAACCTAACCCATAATAACCCAAACTAACGTTACCTAACCTAACATAACCTGACTTATCCTAACCCATAATAATCCAACTTAATCTAACCTTACCTATAAACTAACTTGAACTATACTAATCCAACCTAATCTAACCTAATCTAGCATAACCCAACCTAACCTATCCTAACCTATAATAACTTTTTTTTAAATATTTCCTTACTTGTAAAAGAAACCAAAATACCAAAATAATATTTGCATAGAGTAAATTATGGTAAAAATTCTAGACACTCATATCAGGAATACCAAAAAAAGAAAATGTCATCAATAGAAATTATTCCGGCTGTTATCCAATACAACGAAAGCAAATTTTAATTTTACGTGATTAATCACGTAAAAAAAAAATTAATTAATTAATTAATAATTAATAATTAATTAATTCACGTAATTAAAATGCTAAAATTCAAAAATTCCCGAATGCATTCAGATTCCTTCTATATTAATTAAGGTAAATCCGAAGGTTTTACTTAAAAATATTTCGTATTATCCTTGTCCAGCGTTTCCGAATAATACCTTAATATATATTATATAAATATTTATACCTGGCAAAATGATTGTTTTATTATACATATAAGTACATGTCAGATTAGAGATTTGTTGGCTAATTTTACAATCAACGAAGCGTTTCTATCTTCCGATTGTCTTTCATGTTATTTTATTGGGTTGGCAGTGCCTATACTTTCGCGTATATCATATCGGTGTTCTGTCAAAATAATGCGAAATTATTATTTACGTAAATAATATTAAATATCAATATTTTTCAAAATCGTACATGCAAAGAGTTGTTGTTTATTGTCATTAAGTTGAATCAAATGTTTGTTTTAGAAACGATGCCATTGCAAAGTTTAAATAAACTTCCAGAAGAAATATTTTTATTTTGCATATTTAAATATTCGCGCCAGCCCCTCGGTTCGTTCTTTCACCGCCAGAGGAGCGCTCTGTCGGCTATTTTTGACGCGTGATTGGTTTATTTATGGTATCGGCCATGTTGAATGAACGCGTGCTTTTTTCGTCAAACGTCAAACGTAATCACGTAATTGTGGATAATTTTCACTGTAATGTAATTAATCCAATGGATCATGAACTTTCTAAAACATATTTTCTTCGATATTATCCAAAAATTGTATGAGCAGAAACGATATTTTTGAATAAATATCTTATTACATGTGGCGATTCTATTTCAGTATGAAATCGTGTCTTAATCTTTAAAGTCTTATTTAAACACAATTTGAATTTGACCAATCACAGGGCCTACACCGTCCAGACGCTGGAGTATTAATAATATCAGATTGAAAATTTTTAATGTTTTCATTAAGACTACGAAATACTTTGTGTAAATAGTGTGATATAATGTAAAAATTTATTTCACTATGCTTCTGCTACTGAGAGATCCATTTTAGCCTAATTTTTACAAGTAGGTACCTCGTATTTTAGTATGAACGAGAAGTCGAATGGAATTCATCAGCGGTGATCCTGTAATATATCTATTCAACGAACAAAGATTTTCCTGTAATGTCCTTTCAATGAACAACGATTTTCCTGTAATATATACTTTCAATGAACAACGATTTTCCTGTAATTTATTTATTTATTATATCTTTTCAATAAACAGCGATTTTCCTGTCATATATCCTTTCAATGAACTATGGTTTTACTGTAATATATCCTTTCAACGATCAACGATTTTCCTGTAATATCTTCTTTCAATAAACAACGATTTTCCTGTAATATCTCCTTTCAATAAACAACGATTTTCCTGTAATATCTTCTTTTAATAAACAACGATTTTCCTGTAATATCTTCTTTCAATAAACAACGATTTTCCTGTAATATCTTCTTTCAATAAACAACGATTTTCCTGTAATATCTCCTTTCAATAAACAACGATTTTCCTGTAATGTATCCTTTCAATGGACAATATTTTTTCTGTAATATATCCTTTAAATGAACAACGATTTTCGCTTTTCTTACAATTATTTGAAACTGCGACAGTTTACAAATAGAAACCTTATTCGGGTATTATTTTGTGATCATTTTGATAAACGGGTCTAATGTAATAGTGTTGGTGACAGTGACTTTATATGTTAACGTTTAATTAGAGCTCGAATATTGTTCAAATCTTGGTGGTAGTAAAAGATGAACAAAAATAATATTTAATTAAACGCGTATTAATTATGTTACAGCTCGTGTGAAAACAAACGTGTTTATTACATACTTGCGATTGTAACAATCATAAGTTTTTAATGAGTTATGGAAACTTCGAAATGTCGATTTTAAGTTTAAATGACGTATTTACATATTCATTAAAAATCACCTTCAAATTTACATAGTTATTTAATCAATCTTTGAACTTACAGGGTTGCTTCTACCCTAGGAAAGTTACATTAAACTGAAAATTTTAATGAGCGCACGTAACTTCATTTCAATTCAAAATTATTTAAATTTCAATACCTCCTTATCACAATCATCCTAATTAAATAACGAGTCTCAGCGCTTTTACTTTTTTTTTATTAAAGAATTGAAAATATGGTGTAAATTTTTTGCAGGTAATTGGATATTTGTAAGCACTAAAGCAATGATGTAAAAGACATTACAAGCTAAAATAGTTGCATTGGCTTAGAAAAGCTTGAAATAATAGATCTGATATTTCGTTTAATTTCAAAATAAAACAAATTTCTTTGTAAAGATTAATTTTTAAAAAGTTCCAGTCTACCAAAGCAACATACAGGTTCGGGCAAAAGTAATCACCCTATTGGAAAACGCTATAACTTTTGCAAATGGCGCCAACTGTCAATTCGATTTTGACGTTTGTAAAGTAAACAAACGCAGAATACAAATCAACAAGACATGAATCGGTTTAACAAACGCGGAATAACAAGCTGAACCAAAGTTTATCATTAAAAAAAAATTACATCAAAAAAACATCGGGTGGTTACTTTTGCCCCATCCTGTATATTAAACTCAGCTAGCCAGCCAATGCCAATTCGCATAAGTACAAACAAAATGGAATGCGCAAAGAAGTATAATTTTCACCAAAAAGGGAAAAGACGTGTCGATGAGGAAAAAGAGAGTGCACGTTCCTACAGAACGGGAGGAAACGTCTTTCTTTTTAGCAGAGCTGCGAGCGTATCTGTTATTCAAAAGGCCCCCTCGTTTCGCCCACCAAATTACTTTTCTTCGGCGGTTCATGCCTTCTCAAAGGGAGTACTAGTTGTTGCTTCTTCACACGCTATATTATAGATTCGTTCGTACCGCCATACATAATATAATGTACATGTACAGTCCCCGGGGTGCCGGGTATAAAAAGATTCAACGCTGCAAAGTGGCTTCGTGATGAATTTTAATTTATGGTCCTTTCCGCGGGGAATAGATCGCCAATCTTGATCTCGTAAGCCCACTTAATTAGTTTTCCGGTAAGAATATCAATCAGCAAAACGTGTTCACCAGAGTACATGTAACATTCATTAAAAAAACGTTCAATTTTACGGCAGCGTTGGCAAAAGTGTTATTCCTTAAAGGTCCCAGTATGAGTCTTATGTGGTTTTGTTTATGATGATTTTTTTGATGATTGTTTATATTATATTCTAGCAAAACAAAAGATATTTTTATCATTTTAAAAAATTTCCTAGGTTCCTAATGTAGGTACATACCAGTTTTGCCTTTGATTTGAATTCTTGTGCAAATTTTGTCATAACCCCTTATAATATAAATACAATACATTTACATACAGCACAAATACATTTACAGATACATTACATTGAAAAACACTGAAAAAACAATATTTGCAATAAGGAAAAAACTGAAACAAATCAAGCCAAGGTGGTCTCAGTTTATAACGGCACGTATTTTTTCTTATTGAATGTACATGAAAATTATTCAAGTACTTCTAAGACTGTTATCTGTCTAATGTGGTCTACGTAGCCATCTTAGATCGAATTGGTCGACACATCTTGAATACCTCAAATTAATATACCTACAAGAAAGCAGGCAATTGACTGATCTAATATGTTTGTATAAAATAATTTACGGTCATCTTGATACTGCATTATGTCTGAGCATTTATTAAGACGCCACAGCTTATGTCACCTGAATATATTTTAAAATAATATCGACTATCTTAGCCCTCTGACACATGTGTCGACTATATAATTTGTGATGAAGTAGACATTTTCATCGATAAAATATACGGATTCAGGAAAAAATATTCTGCTGTAAAAAATATGTTGCCCTATTTATAAAATGTATTGCTTGCGTCTCTATTTGTGCATATTGGTGTCTTATTTGTCTCTAGCCTTCCTTCGTACTATTTGTCATTTGAGTGAGCTTTTATATATTTTTTGTATTTTTATTTGTTTTATTATTTTATCTTTATTTAGATGTATGCAAAATTAATGTATCATACGACTAAGTAGATTGTTGTAATTACTTGTAACTATTTTTGAATTAACTCTGTGTTTTATAACCGTGTTTCTATAATCATCAGTAAAAACTCAGTATAACTAAATATACATGGCGTCATTTTTTGTTCTTGTTAAATTGAAGATTTTAAGCTTTTGGCTCATGGTGAGAATAATTATGTGAGCTGAAGAAGTGATTTTTACTAAAAAATTCGAGAAATTAACCTTTAAGAGTTTTTTTTTTACTTTTTCAGCACGAAGATTATCTGCTTTAAAGTAAAGATGATTCCTACTATTTTTTTCTTTATCTAAATTTTGTATTTAATACACAAGATAAAAAAATCTTTCTGTGACGTTTGAATCTTCTGATTATATTTTCAAAGGCATTTACGTAAACAAGAGGCATGACAAGAAGTTTATTTAAACGCAATCTTTTAAAGGCAAAATTGTTTATCCAATTAAAATTAACTTGCCAAAGTTAAAGAACTCAGCGGCAGTAATTAAATTTTCTCAAAATTGTCGTTTAGTTGGCTCACTGCGGTTAAGTTAATTACAATTAAGTCAGCTTAAAGGTGAAAAGACACGAAATTAGAAGAAATAAAGTTTCTGGCAAAGTCCCAGGACTTTGAATTCTGCTTGTAATTTGGCCAGTTGTGAGCGAGCGTTGTTCATCTTGCAGAATTACAAGGAAAACTGTACATAATGCAATTATTAACAAATTTCGTGTTGGTGAATGGTTTAAAAAAATTAATATACACTTTTATACAGATCTTTTTAATGAACCTTTTTATATTACAATTTTGTATATTTTTATTTATTACGTTACGCATATAGCTAAACGCCTAATAGGAAGTACATAGCATTGTATAATAACTAGTAAAAAATTATTGAGAATGTTAAATAATAATAAAACTAATTAAATTAGTAATTTAAAAAAAGTTAAAATAATTAAAAGTGTGTGGAAGGGTTTACTTTTTTTCTGTTGAGAAGATTTAACACGGACATAGTCACAGTGGAAAAAATAATTTTTTTAAATATGTGCTAGTATTATATCCACTCTAGCTATTGTTCGTGTTTCTATGCATTTATCGTGTTATTTAAATAATATCATTTCTCAAAATATTAATACAAATTAATATATAGAAAATAATCAAAATATGAAAACATACGGTTAAAAACCAATGAATCCATGTAGATTTTGTGATTTATCCCATATTTGATTTTAGGTTCACTAAATTTGGCACACTATAATAAGCGATCGAATCGTTTTCGAAAACTTGCTACCAAATTTTATATATGCCGGAATTACACACGGACGGAATTACATATCGACGAATTTCGTCACATGGAGAGAGTTATAGCTACGTATATCAGGTTTTATAAAGACTTTTTTACGTTGTTCTTAAAAAAAATATTTTCAATTTGGTAATATTATTTATAATCATATAATTGAAGAAAAAGTTAATTAGATCTTATTTTTATCCACCCATAGTTAACAAAGTAAAGAAGTTGAGAAAAATGGATTTTTAAATAATCACACTTCAGGCAAAAATTATATATTTAAGAACAAGGATCGGGGAACTATAAAATAATTTGTAATGTTTGTAACTTTTTATGTATGTAAGACTTCTAGAAATTTGAAAACTAGAGTAAAGAAGCACCTATGGTGTTAATAATAATTAATTATTCTAAATTTGCCAACCATATTTTGGATACAAATCGTAATTTTGATATAAATAAAGGGTTAAAAAATTTATACACAAATAAGTCAATAACAACTAAATTGACAGTCCTTCCATCGTTGCAACTATTCAATTCTATTTGCTGACTAGGAATACAAGACAAAATATAACATTCTTCTGAAATACATACACAACCAACTATCAGACTTACTCACTAACCAATATGATGCGTGATGTGGACAACAAACTTGGGGGTTCTATTGATATATTTATTGACTCCATTTATAGAATCAAGCGTAATCTATAACAGCACTTTGTTTAATCAGCACTTTATTTGTCTTATATGTAGTATTGTTTCTATAATATTTTATGTTACTATTTCATGTTTTACTAATATTATTTAATATTTTTTTTCTGTTTTAAAATGCATGTAAAAGCCCGGCTGGGCGTAAAACCAAATACAATAAAATAAATTGGTTTTACATTGGAGGTTAGCCATATCAGGTCGATATTAAAAACTGGCTAGGCAGTTTGCCTGTCCTAAGGAACCAAATGCTGCACTTAGGCGTGATGTATCATTCTTAAATTATTGATAGAATTTTTTTTTTCTTCTTAGAACCTCCTGTGAAAAAAATCTTCACATGCCTACTAAAGTCACATAAAATGTCTTATTCAAAACAATTTTAAAACCTTTTATTTAAATCAAAGGATAAACAACAGATACAGATAAGTAGACTAAGGACAGGTTGTTTCGGAGAATTTGAACAATTCATCAAATTTCAACGTTCATTTTCAAGTTCTGTGAAAGATTTTTCAAGTTCTGTTTTGACGATGTAATAACAGAACTTGAATAGGACTTTCACAGAACCCGAAAATGAACGTTGAAATTTGGTGAATTGTTCAAATTCTCCGAAACAACCCGACCTTAGTAGGTAGGTATTTTCATCATAGCATTCATACTATATTGAAAATTCGAATGGCCGTATAATAAAAAGTCCGCATCTTTGGGGAGAGCTTTATGGGAAACCTTTTGTTCTTTTCTGTACACAATGAACCTAATGAGGAAGGGGATTATTATTTTGTTAAAAACATATTTTGCGACACAATACAGAGTTATACTGCTCGGGGTCATTGAGCTATGACTAACCTTGGTAAGCACGTTCTAGAGTAGAAGATAGTGTAAGAATTTATACGTTCTTGAGATGTCTTTGGCCGTGTGTTTGGTGACCAGATCTGAATAGCCAGGTACTTCCCCACCTTCCTCTACCCCATCTCCATCCTCTCAAATTTCAAATTGGGGATGACATATTCTCACTGGCTCTAGACGGATGGGAGCGGTTGGGACTCTTGTGCTGTTTCAAAAAATCACTGGATTTTATAGTTGTGGGATTTTTGAATCGTCGTCAGTCAATAACAAAAATTATTTTTGAGTGACTTAATTTTTGCATTTTTTTGTCGACAAAATAATCAGAGAGACCTTACCTTTGGAATGAATACCGTTAGTAAATTAAAATAATTATTAATGAATCAGATTTAGAAGTGTCAATTTTCAACAGATCGTTTATACCGTCAAATATTTAAATAATTCACATTTCAATTAAATAATTATCTCTAAATAGTATAAAACAAAGTAGCTACCCGCGTCTGCCTGTTTGTGCGCTCAGTTCTTCTAAACTACGGACCGGATTTCGATAGGGTTTTCACTATCAATTAGAAAATATTTTCCGGAAGGATTATGTACATAATACATGCATATTATATTCATAGAAAGTAGATAAAGGTCGATGTTTTGTTATCAAGTCGTAAAAATATATATTTTTGGGCGCTTAACCTTATTAGATACATCAAAATAATGTACGAGTACTACGGAATTGTATTTTAAAAAAAAGCCACAATGGCATATTTTATCACCTAATGATAACCCCCCCAGCAACGCCTGGTACTCGTAAGCTAGTTAAATAATAAAATAATGTTATTACTTAGTTCATCTGTCCCAATTTTGTAAATTTAAAGTTCATTGAACTTAAATAATAATACAAATTCAGCAGAAATAAAATTTCCAATCACACATGCACCCAAATACCGACAACCTAAAATATTAGAAACGTTTAATTATTGTAATTTGTATACCTACGTAGGTAGTTACTAGGGTACTGCTAATATAGTAGGTTAATAAAATCAACACCGCAAAACCTAAATACTGTTTACAAGCAAAACTTTTGCAATTTTGTTCAGAAAAAAGTCTCGAAATCTTTATGTTTTCTTCTTCAAGTTAAAATGTAATCAAACCGCGAACTATTAACCCATCAGGCTAATTTGTTCGCTTTCGGGAACAACTCGTATGGTCTCACAGAAAACACTGTGTCTCTCTCTTAATGTAGTAAAAGAGAAAACACCAAGCTTTATATTCAAATCTAAAAGTTAACCACGGAAGAATTAAAATATACACCTCCTTGAAACCAAAGGTTCTGACCACAATTTGAGAAATATTTATTAAACTTGGTGATTTTTTACTAATTATTGTTATAGGAAACGATAACAATGGTAAGGTTAGCCATTCCTAAAACTTTTTATGTTTACATTCAAAAATGTTATCACCTTCAAACAGATTTTAGTTTTCTGATAAGTTCAGAAATATTCACATTTATTTGGATTTTATTACAAAGCGGAAAAACTCTGACCTTCTGACGACATCTGCCAGAGGCCTGAAGGGTTGAAAACGTTTAGATTTCAGTAAAGAAAAGTAAAATATTTATGATGGATATGAAACTAGAGTCCGGCGAGCAAATGAAACAGAGATGAAGGAGTTTAAGGGAAGTTTCGATTGCTTCTTCACACGGAGAGAGTATTTTTTATTGAAAGAAAGGCTGTTAAAGGCAAGTGTGGGTGACGTCACGGGATATCAACCGGCTTTTGTCGGAATACGCGCTGACAGGAATATTAACAATATTATTTGACGGAAAATGGATTTTAAAAAACCTGCTTCCATTTCGGCAGAGTCAATGATTCGCGTAGGCTCACGAAATAAGGAATTCAATTTAAAGTTTAGAAAATATGAGTTTTGTTTTTGAATTTGCTTTATTTATTCTGTATTCATGTTCACAGTTTATCATATTATTTTGAATTTGGTCAATAGTCTAGGCACATGCCCGTTTATGACAATAGAGCATGAAAATATAATAAAAGATTGTCTTGGTTAATGAACACATAAGTCCGTACTCGATGCTGATAAGATATGATTGAAAGCTAAAGTAAGATAATGTGAGACATTAGTTAGGTAAGGTTGAAAGCTAAGGTGAGAAATTGGTAAGATACAATTGAAAGCTAAGGTGATTAATTGGTAAGACTAATTATTATAATAAACTTGACACTATCAAATAGTACTTTTTTGTATTCTATCTCTCTATTTCATTTATGCTAAATAATGTAATGGGTCAGTTTACTAGACTACAGAAAGGAGTTCTATTGCATATTTAAACAGTGAGAAAACTGATGAAGTTTGTTTACATGAAAACCGCACCCTCCCAACCGTCTGTAGCCAGTGAGACTATGGTATCCTCAATCAGGAGAATGTTGTGACGCTGAAGTTATTGGAAAAGGGGAAGAGAAAGATCGGTTATAACAATGATAGTCTTTCATCAGGATGATACTGAAAGTATCTACTATTCTGGAACATGACTATTTTAAATTAATTGGTGGTGAAATAATACAAATAAAATTTACTTGTACATTTCGCACCCAGGAATTTAAAACCGCGACCTCTGGATTCGCAATCGATAGCCTTACCCCTCGACTACGGAGGTCGTTAGTAGGATGATAAATAGTTAACATGTGCCCTGTAGACTCAAAAACTACTGGACCGATTTCGACAAAATTTTTATGTTTGTTCTTTTTTTTGTGTATTACAGACTGTGAGTCCATTTACAATACACATGTAACATTTTCTACATATAGATGATACGAAACAATGAAGGAAAAAAAGAATAGAAATAACAAGTTATAAATAGTGATTTTTGGCATTGACATGCCTCTTGAATTCTTCAAGGCTACTATTAAAAATATCGATAGTCTTGGAGGCGTTGTTTAACAGCGCCATACCTCGTGTGATGCTATGCCGAGCCAGTACGTCCGTTCTGCCACGTGGGATACATAGCAGATCATGGTGCCGTCCCTGGCTGTAGTTGTTCGGTACGAGTGGCATATTGGCATACTTATTAGTGGCAGAGTGATCAGAGTCTAGTTTAAATGGTAGAAGAAGTCAAAGACGCCCGTGAAATTCTTAAGTTATTATCTCTGCACTGAAATGAGAGTCGAATAAATTTCGATATAATGTGTTTATTTAATAATAACAATGTGTTATACAGTATTCAGTGGCGGAAAAAATCGGAGACGCACGAGGAACATTTAACGCGTTTTCTCTGCACTAGAAATAGATACTTAGTCGAATTAAAGTCGATATAATGTAACTTTTTAACAAACACGATAATGATTTCATGATACTACATGAAGTGAGTGGTAGAAAAAGTCTGAAACGTCCGAAGAAGACATGAATCAAATAATTATTTGTGGTAAAATTAGGCACTAGTGATGAACGAAAAAAATGTGTAAGGAGAATGTATGACGTAGAAGACAATGGCAGAAGAAGTCTAAGACACTTGATGAAGACCTGGCACGTTCAAGTAAAACAAATTCTTATGACAATAAAATTTAAATTATTTCCACATTAAAAATACGTCCAGTTTTCAGTTCACCAGAATTTCCCAACCTCAAAACTTTACTCCAAATCATTCATAACCGCGAGCAACGCTGGGTTCACTTCAGCTAGTACCTACATAATAAAATAAATAGCACAGAGCTAAGTTATTAGTTGATCTCGTATAATCATATAATATTAGTCAACGTTCGTTACACACAACATTATCAGAATTAAAAATTATAATCCCACTGGCTCTGGACAGTCCGTCGGTAGTAAAAAAATACATAAATAAATAACGACACATATATTAAAGCTATTTAAAATAATAAAAAAAAACTAACCTCTCTCATCCCACATAAAAAGTATTTAAAAGAAACCCTTTTTGTTTTATGGTCGAATCAATTGTGGTGGGCAACTGTATCCAGCCAACCCGGGGCAGAGGTCAGAAACATTATGCAACTCCTAGTTTTATATCACAGGCCGTTAAAGCTTATTTTAAGGCCATAGCCACAACGTAAATGTTATGTTTTATACCGCACATAATGCCAAACACACATTCTGTCGAAAACAACTTGTACATATCTACCCTACACAGCAACCAGTTCCCAAGTAAATTATCGTACGGTTTGTTTCGTACATACGGTGGCCATCACATTAGGAGCAGTGGCCTTTTTTTGCATCATCCAATTTGGATATTTTTTCAAGGAAATATTATAATGACAATAATGCAATTGAAACCTTTTCCATTTATTTATTTATTTTACACCTATGACGGCTTTTACACGCATATATAACAATATTTACGAAATTATACTCGTAAATAGTGCAGGAAATGACTGTTTAAAACACTTGCACAAAAATATATACAAATAAAAATATTGTTGAATTTGATCCACACATGTAGGTACAAAATATTAAAAAAAAAATAAAAAAACAAAACATTTTTATTCTTTCAGCCGACAAAGTACTGTAAGTGTAAGTCAATTTTATCAAAATATTCCCCTACTTGATGAAAAAAACTTCAATAAGGTATGCTTATATATTGAAATTGATGTACTAAATATATCAACAACATCGGAGTATTTGTTTCCTAGCTGTTGAATCCGTCGCATAGGAGTGTAAAATTGGGACGTTGGAGCAAAAAAATTCGCTTACTGTGGTGGTAGTAGGAGAAATTTCAAATATTGTCAGGTTATTCGTAACCCTTGAATATATGTGTCTATAAAAAAAATATACATATAAAATATTTATATATATGGCAACTATATAAACATATTTATATTTGGTGAAATTACCTCTGTTAGCAATCACGGCTTCATTACGCCGCCCGTGGTATGCTCGGTTTTCTTTTTTTAATCTGGCGACTCTGGGTCATGTTGCCATAGCCAAGAAAAACATTTCTATAAGAACCTGCTTGGTAGTTGAGACTTCTTTTACTATGTTTAGTTTATTTTAATAGAGTTTACATATGATAGAGTTTATTTACTCAATGCACTCATCATTTAAAAAAGACACGACATAAATATTAATTAATCTACATGAAAATGAAACACTTTGTAAAAACCACTTTTTATGTAATTTTGCAACTATTGAAGAATTAATTTATCTATTCATTTGTGAATTAAAACCGTTGTTTGTGTGTTCCTAATGTGTTGGCCACCCACTGTACACGGATTTCGAGTTCCGGAACACATTTTATAAGCTCGAGTAGCATTTATTGTTATTTTCGTACGTTCTGTTCCGGTCCCAAACTGATTACAATTATAATTAATAACGCTTACAATTATAATTATAGCTCTACGTATACGTTTTCGTTGGCTTAAGTTGAATTTTTTTTAGTATGTACGGTGCCCATACATTTCCCACCTACAGTTAAAGAGGATAAAATCTCTGGAAGTAGGGAAGGGAATGAGGTGGGGAAGGAGGTGAGAAGTTTAAATCTGGTCACCAAATACGGCTAACGCCATTTTAAGAAAAGTTTCAATTCTGAACGGTGATCTTTCACCGGGGCAGTACTAAGAGTATCTGCCACTCTGGAACGTGCCGCAAATATAATTTGTAATATTTTATATTAATAATTTTCCAAATAAACCTTACAAATTGAATAAAAATTATTCACGGGCTCCGAATTTCCGCAGGCGCCGCTTTCAAGTGAAAAACGATGTGGACGGAGAATGTATTTCAAGATGGTATATAAAAACACAGCAAGTTCCTTTAATATGAGAATAAAGGCAATAATTTTCGACGCATTTACAACGTTTTTTTTACAGAAACAGAAATACTACTTTTTTACCAACAGCGATGAAATTGCGATAACGTCAAAAACAATATAATTTTTAAATGCATCTATTTGAATATAACTTTTTTTTTTCGTTAGTGAATTAATTAAAATGTTGGCATTGTTGGCAGTAGAAACCATTTTCCAATATCAGATCGAGCTTAAACTCGGCAGATAGACTCGTTGTCGATAAAATGCATTCTTTCGACCTTTGGTGGCAATGCTAGAGATTTTTTCTGAAATTGCATGACATTACTGAAGTTAATATACGAAATAAATGTCGGTCCTACCCAATCGCGATTTGGCTCAGTTTTTAGCGCGATTGACTCTAGTCTCTGGGGAGGAAGGTTTAGTTTTAGTCAAAAAGTTTTTTAAGTTTTAAAAGTTCAGAACCAATCCCTGGGGAGGAAGATTCAATCCTCTGTCAAACTTTGTTGTTTTACGGTTTTTTTTTCTATACTAAATTAACAAAATTGCCAAATACAACTATAATTATTTATGTTAATTTTAATCTCCATATATCATATCTTCATATATTTATATATATATTCCTGATGAAGAAGCCTTTGAAACATGTCGATTATTATTGATTTAAAGTAGTGTATCCAAAGTATTTAACCTGTGGTATGCCAGGAAATTCCAAGCTCAATTTAATTCCAAAATCAAACGTCAAGTGTCCACTTAAACTTTTTTTGTGTCGCATTTAATAAGTATATGATAACAATTCTTCCAGATTTCGGTAATTTATACAACTGTTGTTACTAATAATATTATTTTAAAATATTACATGAAAATTAATAAATTACTTGTGAAACAAAACAAATCAATAAAATAAAATTTATTCTCAGACATCGGGTTTTTGGTATTTATTTTATTTAGTACGGTTATTATACATTTCAAAACTGTTCTGTTTTATGTGTAAAAGGTTCTAATTTTTCTTTACAATCCAGTCTTTACACGAGATTAAAAATGTGTAACACACTGCTAATACAGCGTGTTAAGCTACTTTGGACAGTTAAATAAATATGTCAATATCCATAGCTCAAGCTGGAATGATAATGCCCTCCTAGAGGAACTATTCAATTAGACTCAAATTTTTTTGAGAAATCCGTGCAAATTGACGCCAGAACTCATCAATTGAAAGTAGATAAAAGTCTGCAGGCAACGCCGGGTACATGTCGTAATACATGAAAAAAATTAGCTTGACTGATATGCTGAAAATTTCAAAGTTTGCATATTAGTGCCAGGAGTGTTTAGAGAGTGGTTATTTATTTATTTAGATTTTACGGCACAAGTGCCATTTACATACAAAGTTTTTATTTTATTTTTTTACATATACATAGTGCAGTATTAAATTTTGATGAGAAAAATTAAAGAATTAAATTAACTTAAAACATAACAAATAAAATAACAGTAAAGAAAGAAGCAATGACAATAGCCTGTTATGTGGTGACCTCATTAAAATAAGTGGCGTTAAAATGTGTTATTAGTGCAGCTTTATACTTTACAAGGGGAATATTTAAAGTATCTGCGAATTTAGGATAAAAGTTCCCAAGTGTATGCAATCTATTTATAATTGAGTTATATCCTGAGACTGTGGTATAATTGTCACAATAATACATACTAGAGGACCTTGATGTAATGGTATGTACATGAAATTGAATCAACATTAATATGTCAGGGCTATCCAAGTGATAATTTATAATTTTGTATAAAAATATAAGATCAAAAATTTTTCTTCTATCACTTAACTTAAGCAATTTCAATGAATATAATAAGAAATCATAATCTATTGTTTCTAAAGGAATTCCAACCCTAAAATTAATACACCTCAAAAATTTGCGTTGGACTCTTTCAATGGTATTAATGTGATTATTAAAGACAGGTGACCAAATTGTATTCTAGAATACTTCTAACGAGAGATGTGAACAGAATTTTTAATGTGTTGATATTTTTAAAATCCTTGGAAATTCTTACTATAAAACCTAACATTTTCATAGCCCTGTTAGCGATGGAAGTTATGTGAGATACAAAGCAGAGTTTCTGATCAAACATTATGCCTAGGTCAAGTATTTCGATTACATTGATTAGGTAATCGAAGTTATAATGGTAGATGAAGTCGGGGACTCCCGAGGAATACTTAATTCATTATCTCTGCATCGGAATGAGATACGGAGTCAAATTAAAGCATATGTAACGTAGTTGTTTAACAGTAACATAGTTGTATCCATTAGTGAATGCGGATGAAGACGCCCGTGAAAGGCAATGGCAATAGCGAAGCATTGCGAGGTTCACTAATATTACATATTGAAAATTCTTTAGAAACATGTATAAAATCACATTTTCAATGGTTCTATAGAGGAAATGTATATGTATATACCTAATAGATTAAATTTATTATATACATTTTGTATAATGGTCCCTACACATTGTATTGATCTCTACATATGTGTAATTTTCGCTAAGGGCCTGATGAATTTCCTTTCAATTATTTGACTTGCGATCATATGACATTATACGGTGGGGTTCGGCAGCACCTCAAAAGGGAGCGCATTTCAAACCCGGGTAAATTTGACGTCGTCAAGACATTTTTAGGGAGAAGGCTTTTATACGCCAAAGATACGAGCTTTTTGGTAGCATAACTTCAAACATCGACTAGCATCAAACACTGAAAAAGACTCGTAAAATACGTTCGAAATACTCCAAAGCACTCGATGTAATTAATATAAGACGCGTTGCTATTTATATTAGTTTCCCCTTGCAATACAGTGTTTTCAATTGTTCTTTTAGAACCTGACATAAAAATAAATTATATCGCCAGTTTTCAGAAGGTTAGAAAGATTTTGTGTTCAAATAAAAACAAATTGTTTTTCAAATGTGTCATTTCCGTTATATAGTAGCGGGTGGCACGTGTCCTATGAAAACAATTTAAATAAATATATATTTACATCGTAGAAAAAAAAAACAATTGTTAGAAGTAATCGACATACGAATATAATAATTGTCATAGTTTGTGAAAACATGTATTGAAAATGACAATAAATTCATATAATTTATGTTATTTTTCATATATTCATTTGACATAAGGTTAATCAAGTTTTCGTGTTCATTTTAGAGCTTTTAATATTTTGGAAATCATTTTACGTAATACTGTGATGACTTAATTATATTACTGCATAAAAGTATCTAGAGTAATTCGAGTTAATAGGGTCGAAGGGTGAGGCTCTTTACCGCCAATCCGGAGATTGTGGGTTCAAATCCCGGCGTGTAGTGCAAGTGTAAATTTCAAGTTTCATTTGATTAATTTATGTTATTTCACAATTTATTCATTTATAATAGTACACATTTTGTACGTTCCCGAGTGAAAGATGCCATCAGTATTACCCCGCTGTAAGACCACCAAACAGTATGATGACCGTACGGTGACCAGACCTAAATAGCCAGGTACTTTTCCACCTTCTTCTTCCCCATCCCATTACCCTCTCCACTATATTTTGCCTCCCAACGCAAACCGTTGGGATGTCATAGTCACATTGGCTAATCACATAAGTACCTACTATTTGTTTACCAGTATATCAGTAGGTGCTCATCGGTACTATTTTCTAAGCATAAATTTTATTATGTACTTTCATAAGCAACATAGCATTGAATATTAGAATAGAGAGACGAACTTTACTTATGTATGTCGACCATAATGGGCATTTCACACCGACGACTAGGCCCGAAGTGATGGCTCGTAAACCCCAGCCTTAGGGGGGGTAGGATGACGTCTCTGTTATCGAGCAATAAAGGTGAGCCTTAAAGAAAATCGTAAGGCGGAATGCCGCTTTTACGACCCCCAATGTCAATGTTTTCTTTTGTTTCTTTTGTCTTTCTCGAATACTTTCATATTAAACGCGGACTTGTTTTTTATTTTGATGCCTTTTTGAATTGGGTAATGGCGTTCTATGAAGCTATATAAAAATGAATATTTTTTACATCCGATTTCAAGAAAAAATATTTTTTTCGGGCTGTTTTTATAAAAATTACATCCTTATCACAGTATATATATATAAATTTAATTGTACTTCATAGCTTTTCTTTTCCTTTGTATTTTCCCAACTTCCATTATCCTGAAAATATTACCCAAATTGGAAAGCCATAGTTCCGCTGGCTCACTATATATACATTAACAACATTTATATATATTTACAACATTTTTCTTTAAATATGATACCGCATTGCAGTTCCAACTTTTGTGAGCGAGCGGAACTATGGCTTTCCCATTTGGGTAATATTTTCAGTGGAAGTTGGGAAAATACAAAGGGAAAAGAAAGGCTAGAAAATATATTTACATTTAAATTTTGTCACAAAACACAGCTACAACCATTTCAAGCAGTGCTGTGAATCAGATTGGTGTTTTCTCCCTAGAGCGTGATCAACTGACATTATCTCATCTTATTTAATATATTTCTTGCATGTTGTTTTCTTATTTTCTGAGTATGTAAATTTGATGACATTGCAGATTTTTCTTGAATCCTACCAACCAAAAACCAAAATAGAAAGAAACCAAATACCTTACTGAAATATGAAACAACGAAAAAAGAAACGGGAACAATGTGTGCTGTATCTACAAAGTATTTTCAACTGTCAACAAGTATTCAACTTTGTGATTCCGAATGGATCCGAATAATGGAATTTCAAATAAGATCCTATCCACCAAAGTTTGTTTGGCATTCCGGTTCAGAGCACCGCCGGCAACTTGGTAGTTGGGAGTGTTACAAAGAATATATGAATCGAAAGAGTTTTTTACTTCGAGATCTTCACTGACGAAATATTTCAAACTTGGAATAAAAGGGAAGAATATAAAATATAACATTATTACAACTGCTTAGAATTATTCTCCTTGTTCATCAATAGCCAGTCATCGTTCAGACATAACCATTAATAATAAAAATTAAACATTCTCATCATCACATCATGTATAATATTATATGTACATAGAAGTAGATAGGTAAAACACGACGCTGCCAGTTCTATAAAGGTTTTCATCATTATTTAAATTGTTAATAATTAATAATACAACTCGCCATTTTTGAAAGCGTCATTTTTTTAAACAATAAATCGCCCAGCGAACTTTGGTTATGTCAAATTATATCTTAGTAGCGGAAGAAAATTGACTATTCACTATTGACGTAGGTACCTAGATTATGCAAACGAAAACTGCCATTTACATGTTTACAGCTAAAACGGGCTGCGAAAACGTTCAGAGCTAAAACTGGTAAGAAGATATTTACATTCAAATCCCAAGAAATGATCATTATTTCAGTTGATATAAAATGAAAGCGACATAATTTCTAAATGTCGTTTTAACAAACTGAACAAAGTTTGCGTTCGGTTGAACAGTTTTAAGGAATCAACAGATTGGTGATTCAGGCGGACATATTATTGTTTAAATAGAGTTCTCTATAAACCTTTATAAAATCGTATCCGATACTATCGGTGCATGACTGCACCAGTGCACACGTCTAAGACAGCCCATGCACGTAATACCCGCCGATGGCTGGCCACTGCCCTCCGTGAATCATGTTTGCACGAGTGCTCTGTTCCCAGCGATCTTTCTCGGAAAGCAAGGCAAAGAAAGGGCGATCCTGTTTGCCGTTTGCTTCACCGCTTCGTTCAGTGGCCAAGCAACAAAGATGTCCCACGTAAAAAAAGTTGAACAACGCTCAGATACTAGCGACAAAATCAATGAGATATACGAGTATCATCATTTTTTACAAAAAGGGTTTGCTCTTTGTTCTCATGTCAATGCAAATGTGTAATATTTACAAAGTGAATATGTCTATTTCGATCATCCACTTGTGCAGATGTTTGCCCTATATAATATTTTGTTTCCAACTCAATGTATTTATTTTTAGCCTTGTGAATGACGTGGACGTTACAGAGTTGTACATTCCTAACGAGAGCAGAAAGTGCATTTTCAATCAACATCACTCAGCTCGATTAGATCGATACTCGTACGTATCCTTTCGACTCGGAGAATTAATGCTGGGTGTGTTTGCAATGGCATTGTGTTTCCTTAGCACTGCTCTACACCAGGAGAATGACTTAACGACCAATGAGGGAGTGAGAGGCCCTAGGAACTATAGGGAAGTAATGGCGGAAGGAACAATTGCCGTCAACGCTGTGCGTTCCGAGGGGGTTAACCTCAGGTCATGTCTTAGAAATGAGAACAATAATGCATATACCAGTGGTTTTTTTAGACTCTTCTGAACACATTTCATTGAATGGCTGAGATGAGTAAGTACTGCAGGTGAACTGAATTAATTTCTCCATTAAATAAGGAAGCGATTTAAGTAGATACCATTAGAGTATTCAACTAAATTATTAAGGAATACTTGGAATATAAACTGACTACTCTAACATATGAAGAAACCAATAACGATGATATAATAACACACCCACATACATACTAAACACCTTAATTATGGGGGTACCTACATTTTATGTATTATATTATACGGGGTTTTCCAATAAGACATGTTATTTTGATATTCAATCGTAAAAGATCAATGGTTTCGTTGCTTGTGTGGCACGTAGCGCCGTTTTGTTGAAAGTAAACTTTGTCCAGATCAATACCATTCAATTCCGGCTAAAAAAAATCATTAATCATCTCTCGATAGCGCAATCAATTCACCGTAACTGTTGCTTCAGCCTCATTTTCAAAAAAGAAAGGACCAATGACTCCACCGGACCATAAACCGCACCAAACAGTCACACGTTGAGGATAAAGAGGATTTTCAACAATAACTCTTGGATTTTCCGAGCCTCAGATGCGACAATTTTGCTTGTTGACGAAGCCACCGAGGTGGAAATGGGCCTCATCACTCAAGATGATTTGCATTTGATTCACTCAAGTGAATTTTAATGGGTTGTTGAAGCGTGTATCGTTCTATTTTTATTAATGGCGTAGTTTCTATTTGTCAAATGTCAATAAATAACAGCTTCAAAAGTAACATCTACCGAAATAGCGGGCTATTCAAAATAACACCTCTTATTGGAAAACCCTGTACATAATTATTATAACATTGCAACTTATTTTTTTGTAAATCATATAACATTTTTTTTTTAATGAATTTAACTAATATACCGCCGTATTTGCCAAGAAAGGGGTTTAATATTTACTCTAATGAGAACAAACACAATAAACTCCTTTACCGTGGTCCTCTCGCTAATAGCTCTGTTGCAATTTCTCTTTCGCTAATGTAATATTATGAAATTTATGAGAAAAAAATCAATAACTTACAATCGACCTATCGTCGGTAGCCAACAAATATTAGGAGTAATGGTAAAATTAGTTACGCATTGTTTTCCCTCGCAATTAAATAATATTCATTCGGCAATACCAATTATTTAACTGGGGGCAGTCGGAAGGCAGAAAATACATTTACTTAAATTCCTATCGCCAAATACTAGTAGGGCAAGCTCGCATTTTTAACAGCCAATTCAATATAATTAACAACCATCCCAATAGCAGTCAAACAACGTCTAACGTTCTGCCAACGATGGCTTTTCAATATCGTTACAGTTCGATTTTTCACATATGGCAAGCATCAATGGCTTTCATGGGGAGCTTATACTATTAAATTATTATAACTATTTAATTATAACCCAGATACTTTAACAAACAAAACTATAACAAGAAATGTACTTGAACTCGAACTTGATAATTAGAAAATTGTACGAATATAACATTGGCCTTTAAATATACAAAATACAAAATGGACGTATTCACACGAACACAACATTTTTGAAAAAACTTCACATGAAAACTATACAAGACAACGTAATAAATTATACACTAATACAGTAAATACTGAAAGTTGAAAGAAAAGCATAGGTCACGATGGTAAACGTATTTACACTTCATTCTCGATAGCCTCTCAACGAAGAATCGAATAAATACATTTAAAAAAAAACTGTTCACTTTTAAGGCGAAGCTTAGTGCCAAATCACTATTTTAATTAATCTTTATAACGAATTGGTGTACATTATGACAACCAAAAAAATATGCTTAAATAAATTGAAGGTTTTCCTATGGTTATGCTTGAGTAGAATACAAATAAATAAAAAAAATACTCAATAAAAAATATAAATGGAAACTACTACAAAAAATATTTTTTCAATAGAAATGTATGAACGCATAAAGGAAACAACTTTTAAAAAATACAGTTTTATAGCTAAGATTATCTGTGACAGTTTCACTAGATTAACTTTTTTGCTTTCTTATAAAATTCTTTACAAAATAAGTAAAAACCATTTTTTGCTTGAAGTCAAGCGATTTTAATGACTATTACCTACGATATAAGGTAAACCAGGAATATACACATTTTTGGCTTGTAGCTTCCTCTTAAGATAAATTAGCAAAATTAAGTAGGGATGCACCTAGTTGATGATAATACCGGCTTTGCCCTAAATATAAATAAAAAAAACATAGTAGAAACATTTTAACGTAATTATAAATTTACTATGCCTTTACTCTTGATGGAAATGACGTTGCAAATTTAAAACAGTCTGAATATATCTATAAATTCCTGATCATATAAAATCAATGAAAAGTTCATAACACACAAAAAGTTTTAGTATTTCATAAACAAGAGAAAGATTTATTTCAAAATCTATACAATTCAAATTAATGTGGATATCTTTCCTGGTTCTTGTATGATATACAATACCAATGAAAAATCATTGGAGAAGATGTGTGCATCTTTTGCTGGCAGGACGTTAGGCGTTAAACGAATATTGGGGAAATATACCAGTGGAGTATGACGTCACAACAATAAAACCAAATTATCAACCGATTGAACTCTGTTTGATCACTGCCTTAATCATAGAAGCTTTCCGCTCGTTAATAAGCCAGCAGGGTTTTAATTCGAATTTCCTTATTCCTAAGGGAGTATTTGTATTTCCGTTTTTTAATAATGTAAATCGTATTTAATAATGTTATTATAAGGTTATGACAGCTGTTCTGGCGTTCAAGTCTATTTTCAAACTATAGGTTAGACCACGTTGAGATGACTTATTTATATTATGATTTTATTTACCCCCGCCCAATTTCAATTTTTATGATGTCTAAAATGATTTATTACCGGTTAAATCTATTTATTGAGAATTTTATTTTAAAGTATAAAAAAATATAGTATATATTTATATAGTGTATATTTTTAATAATAATTTATGTACCCAAACTTCTGTGACCCTGGTAGATTACAGCTTAGTTATTTTTCGCAGAATTTTTTTTATATCAAACATAATTTTACTTGATTAAAATTTTATAGAAAAATGTTTCGTACACATTACACAAGTAGGTACCTACTCATAAAAAATTAAAAGTATAAATACTTTTTCATAATAAATTTTTTTTAAATGTCGGAATATGACTGAAGCATCGACAGGTCAATGAAAAATCTTTATCAATTTATATGGACCCAATTTATTTTGTTAGTGCCTACCTACCTAGTACTTATCCAGTACCATCCGTGAAAGTACCTGCGCCTAATTTTATTTAAAAATTTGAAAAATATAGTTTCTACGCATTTTTAGTAGGTACCTAACTGCCGCGAAAATTCTGTTCTAATTATTTAATAGAGCAACACAGAACTTTATTTTAGTTTCCGTGAATGGAACATGAAAAATCGCGCCAGGCTTCAGAGGATGGAAATAGTACTGAAACCGTTTTCCATATACATTATAATTTTTGTTCGGTAAAAAAAAGCTTTCTTTGATAACTCACCGCTAGATGTCTGTGTTAAGAACTTGGCATTTAAATTTTTTTTTTGCTAGAATGGCAAATTTTATTATTTTTCGATATGTCCAAAGTTTGAAACGTTAACGCGGAATAATTTGAAATGGAAAGTGGTTAATGTTAACCATTATTAAGCTTCTCGATCCTTTTGACCGCGCAATTTTCCAACAATTTTATAGGCAAGCTGTTTTTTTGGAGCACTATCGTATTCCGTGAGGCAAAGGTGAAAACGATTTTTTTGTTCGATACGACTTAAACAAAAGCTCGTGAAAAGTCGCTTTTTGCGTGCAAGCAAAATTGAGTTTAACCTAGAGCAAAAATTATCCTCATGGTCGTAGGTCTATACGTAGGGGAAAGAGGGGTCGTTTTTCAGAGACAGTATTTCCTTAAAAAATAGCAAATTAAGACGATTACTATATATATTATTATGTTCTATACACACAAAATGATTATTGTTCATGCAAAGGTTATATTTTGTTTTTTTTTTTTTTTATTTGGTACAATATTTTTTTTACATTTTAAAGTTTTCCAGTAATGTTGGCCTCACTGGGTGGCTTGCCCGTGCTGAGGCCTTCATTTTATAATATGAAAATATAATCTAAATACAATCTACAATATTAGATAAAATAATACATTTAAAATATAGTCTTGTGTGTTTGTGAGTGATGTGTGTTTATATTGGTTTTGTGTGTTACGTGTAGGTTTTATTTTTATTTTATGCTATGACATTTTGGTAATATTGTCTTTTTTGTTCTTTAATCCATTTTGTGTGAGAATTTATTTTCATTTTCCTCAATTTTAATTTCAAGTTTTACACTGTTGAAAGCTTTTATAGCATGGTATTGGTAGTGTCTTTGTCCAAAGCTTGAATTTATAGTCGGAGTTTTTATGTTTTCTTTGTACGCTTGTCTAACTGGTCTGTTAGTGTTATTGTGTGTATATTGAAACTTTTTTTTTTTGTCAAAAATGTAGTTTAGTAGTGTTGTAACGTATGATTGTTTAAAGGCACTAGTAATTTCAGTGCAAAACGAAAAGCTGACATTTTTAACTAGGCAACCAATCTTACATAGGAAACTAAACTTGTCTAACGCCTATAACTTTTTTTTCAATATGTTTCCATTATTTTTAATTAAATATATTATATAAATTTATTTGAATTTTTAATTTTAACATTTAATCTTAGTTTTTTATTCGGTTGTTTAAAACAATTGATGGTTATTCCAACCAATTTAATTTTTATTTTGAATAATTTAGTGGTTATTTAAAATAATGTAGAGGTTATTTCAAATATATAAATGGTTGTTTCATTCAATTTAATAGTGGTTTTGTTATTATAATAGTTATAATCATTCTGGGTAGTGCTGTATGAGTGTTAAATTCTTGTTAATTTTTTTCACCATGGATGGCAATGTAATTGATTCGTGAAATTTAAAAATGGATTCAATTGTTTTTTTTAAATTTCTATTCGAGATACAAAATTTAACAAATAGACTCGGAGGAATTAAATTCACAAAAATTGACTCGCCCTAGTGTGCTTGAATTTGATATAAATTTTACCATATAAATTTCTATAAATTTTACCACAGTTGATAAACCAGGGTAGAAATACTGGAAGTATGATAAAGGAAGAAACTATAATTCGAAGAAGAGATCTGAGCATTACATTGCGTGAAATTAAATTTAACTAAATTTACCAACAAAATTATTATATTGTCTTATGTTTATTAAATTAAAGAAAAATGGTATAATCTGCAGGCTAGGTGCTTTAAGGCAGTACAGAGTCACTACTTTTTGACAGTAATAAAATTGTAGTAATATCAATGTTTTATTATTAAAATAATAAATCAATATTTCAATCATTGTAATCGAATTTCCAAACAACTTAACGATTGTTTCAATTAATTCATTGTTTATTTAAAATAAGTGAATGGTTATTTCAACCCATTTAATGATTATTTTCCATCTTCATGGTCTTGAATTAGCGATTTCCTTACAATGCAGCTCAATGATGCTCTCAACAATACGAATCCAAAAAAGCAAGTTAGATGTTATAATGACGCAAGGTGGTGCCTCCGCCGCTTTTCACCTGCTCTCTGTCTCATTCTGAAAAATCTATCTGCATTTAATGTCCTCAGCCACGGAGTGAAAAGGAACATTCTATTAAGATAAATTTAGCAATCGACGTACCATATGGTCAGTTGATTGTATTGCGCGCCTGAACACTTTCTGATGAATTGAGAACGACTTGCATAACCGGTTGTGTGGAGAAGAACTGAAGTTCAGCGGCTTTGGAAGCCGTGGCCAATTGTGTTATTGTTTTTTTTTTTTTTTAATATTTTGCATCTGGTAAATATTAAATTAATTTTAATATTATCATTAATTTATAATGTTTTACGATGTTGAATAACTTCCATAATTCTGAATTTAAAAAAAGCGTTTTTTAAAAGGTTTCGAATCATTATACTTGTTTGGTTTGATAAATCTCACAAAAAGGGCACTACATCATCAATTATACTATTTTTTTAATCTGTGTGTTGGTCGCAGGGGGAAAATCTCTCAAGTATTAAATTTTAGCGTCCAGTTTTTTTTTTAAATTTTATTAGTTAACACTTATTAATTTGACACTTAAGCATATTCGCAATCTTAAAATCACCTTTCTTCTATCCTATTCACTTATTTAACGGTTTAATTAAATGGCATGGTTGGGCGCCAATGAGCTAATAAGACAAGATGCACTCATCGACAGACGTCCTAGCCGCTAACGACGAAGGCACAACGCAACAAAACACAACACAACACAACCGCCAGCTGAGCACAGGCTACCCACACCCACAGCATAAATAAACAAATAGCATTTATGCATAATAAACCTATATGAATATATTAATTAAATAATATTTAGTTTCCTAATAATATTAAATAGTTGATAAATAAAATTTACCAACAAAATTTTTAAGGTTTAAGTCCTCTATCTAAATCTGTTTCAAGTATTATTAATATTTTTAGAACAATAAAAATTTATTGTTTTTCAACCTAATCTCAGTGGTTTTTTTTGTAAATTTTACATTACAAGACAACTCATTAACATGTATACCTGTATAAAATATTTCAACTAGTCGGCTAATAATAGCTAAGAGGAGTAAAGTTTACGTAATTGTCATAATTAAAAAACAAACAAAAAAGACATGTATTAAAAAATAATATATATATATATATGTGTAATCTGAAATTACCAGACATTAAATATTACTGCTAAGTAAACTAAAAAATTGGGTTATTCTTTTATTTGGAATTCATATTTAAAAAATATGGTTGTAGTCATTGCCAGTAAGGCAGCACTTCAATAACTTCAACTCGATGTCTCGGTACTTCATTATAGAAAAATATTTTTTCCCTCATCGCGGTTTAATCGGTTCCTCTTCAAAATAATTAACTGATTTCGGTAAATTTTGCTGAGCAGGAAATGAAAAATTTTCATATTTAGACAAATTTCATCACTAACAATTTAATTGGAAAATATATTAAAGTTCATGAATTCCATAACCATACTTTGGAAAATCCAATATTATCCCTCGGTTGTTGCCTAGAAAGGGTATTATGTCCTTCGGCGAAAAATATTTTTTTTGTTAGATTTATTTTGGTTCTGTGCATTTCATAATTACATCAATAGTTATTTATATTTTTGATTATTTTAATCTACCCAAAAGAACGAAGCCCCTCTGGTTATATATCAGGTAACTACTAAAATTCAATAACACCCAAATTTTTATTAAAAAACTGCGTACTTCATCAGTTGTCCAGACACTCTACACAACGCACATGAGCCGTTCCCAACTAGCACATAAATAATCAAGCATTTAAAACAGGAAAATAAAGTTTTGAAATCAATACAACTACCTATAATTATCCATTCGGACCTTCCCATCAATGTTCAAGTGATTATCAACTAAAATGAAGTTATCTGAGTTTCGCATTGCAAGATTTCCTCAGCAAGATACCTACTGGCTTGAGAAGTTTGGTTTACTTTTAAAAAGTTTTTATTCCAGTCTCACCTAAAAGATTCCCTAAAGGCCGCTGCAAAGTATGTATAGCTTAGCAAAGAAGAGGGTCGTATACAGCTCGGGTTAAAATATTTGCTCATGCATCATTCAATAATATTCTTGCAAGGTTTTTTAGACCGGCACCACTTTGTTTCAAACTTCAAAAACCCTATCATTTTCGCATATTACGTTTTGTTGCTAACTTCAAGTTTCTCCAGATGACATTTAAAATGTCATTGACCCGGTTTATTTTAAATTGCATCTAAATCCGACCGATTCGATTACGAGTTCCGTATTTGCTTTGGTAAATCTATATTTCGATTTAAAATACTCCTCTGATAGTGCTTCAAATGAGTATTACTGCTTTTTTTTTAATTTTAATTGCGCGACCGATCGAAATTTGTCGAATCAACCAGATTGTTAACAAAGTCTGCGATCTCCATCTTACTACGATTGGAGTGTTTAAAAATCTGTCAACTGCTAATACTGCCGTATTGCGGCCGATATACAGAGTATGCATGCGAGTAACTTTTCTATTAACCCGTTCTTATCTCCCCGTTTTATCTATTTTGAGTAAGACTGTTCTTCTTTACACTAAGGTTATTGTTGATGATTATAATTTATTTGAGGTACATTTATGACATCATTTTCTTTGAAACATCACATACAGGGCGCTTACTAATGTGTCTGATATAAAATCGGTGTGGAAAAACCGTAATATGTAGCTTTGTTTTTTTAAATACGTCTACTCATTTGTTTTCGATAATCGAATGGAAATTTTTAACGTGGAAATAAACCTATCCCAATATCCAATCTACCTGAACTCGGCAGATAGGCTCGTTGTCTGTGACAATGCATTCTACCAACTGTTGGTGGCCAACACACACACAGCAGTTAATTTACGCAATAAATCTCGGTATTATCCAGATCCTGTGTAGGAATGTTCAGAGGTTAACTATGGCCCCATTGTGAATTTGAAGGCAAAAATATTTGTATTTGCGTTAAGATCGATGAATCTTTGAAAAAGATGTGAATTTAACTGGAAAAAGATTTCTGGAACTTTACAAGCGAGTTGTTAAACCAGTAAACTATATCAAAATATAAAAATAACTCCGGTTATCATTCTGGTAAGCCTTTAAATCTGAAATACATTTTTGGAGCCTTCGGAATGGAATTTTGGAAAGTAATCGTCACCATTAAAACCGATTTATTATTATGTTGTGTATCCGTGTTGAAAAGTTCTGACAGCATTTAGGAGATAGCTTGATTTGTCGCTGTCTTTCGAAAAAAATATGATAAAGTTTCCAAGCCGGGATAAAAATGTGACCGTTATATCAAAACATAGCTTTACGTAATATTAATACGCGGAGGATCGAAGCAGATTTTCCTGGGTAGACTAAGAGCAGGACCGTGGGAGGGAAGAGTCCTGGACCGCCAAAAGCGCTTGTGTTTTTAGGGGGAGCCAACTTGAGAATAAGAATTACACTATGACTAAACCCATGTCATATTTGTCGTCGCAAATCATTTTTTTTAATATTAATTGTGAGCGAAATGATTTTTATGTTAGTAAGTAATTTTATGTTATTAATAATTAAAAAAATTATAAAATTGAATCGTACAAAACGTAAATTTTAATTAGTAAAAAGTTATTCAAGCGTTATTCAATCTAAGGATTGAAAGAAATAATCAAACCCAAAATCTGTAAATCCCAAAAAATCTAAAATCAACTTATTTTTTATTCGAATGCTAAAAAAATTGGTCACCCGGCGGCCATTTGGTCTAACGACAGCCCTGGTTAAGTATTATCTAAAATCAGAAAAGCTGAAAAATTCACGGCTCGTGAAATATAGCCCGACCCTTCTGCCTCCAGCTAACCGGGTAATAATGTACACTTTACGCCAAACTCCTCTAAGTTAGCAATTCGTAAACATCGTCAAATCGAGGCGAAATTGCGTCATTAATATCAAAAACTGCATTAAATCCTAGTGTTTAGCTTAAAATTGAAACCTGCGAAGGTACATGCTCCAGCGAGTCGACTTCGAAATGAGCAAATTAAATTAATATTCAAGAACTTTGAAATAAATTTATGAATTTGAATGTGAAAACATTCCTCGTATTCCGTGACGGCTTCCACATTATATTATGAATAAAGCAAATTAGTGTGAAATTTTATAGTACATTCCTTTTTTTTACTTCTCGAAAAACTCTACCTAATTTTCAGAGCTTAATTTGATATTCCTAAATTTCAATATTATTTACGAAGCCTTTGCAATAAAAGTTTCATTTCCCACCTGCGCTTGGAAAAGATATCTCATTCGGGGGATAAATGAATGGTTAATATATTGTTATCATTTTTTCCACGTTTGCGAATGTGGGAACATGTTGGGGAAATTCCGTTATTAAGGAATATTATGCGCGGTGAAACTTGTAGTCTTACTTTTCATTAGGGAAGTAACTCGTATTGAAAAGCACGCGTTATATTCGCTGGCAGGTGGTCCCCCGCTAATGTATTGTAATGAGCCGAGACAAAATGAAACACAAAACAGGCCTATTATAAAGACATCTTTTTGTTCTGGTTCTGAAAACCGAAAATACGTTGTGGAAATTGTAGGGAAGGTTGCTCCAAGAATAAGCGGTTCGTGAGTACCCAGCGGCCGGTTCCATGATAACTCAACACAGTGACAATTCAACACAGCACATGTTGTGGTCGCAATCTTAAAGATATTTTCGTTTTATTTTTAATCATTACTTGCTAACATGGTTCCACTACATAAATAAGAATCTCTACCGAAAACTATGTATTTAAAAATGTTTAAAAAACCTATTAATCATTTTCTGAAATCAAATGCATATCTATCAGCTAACCAATACGGCTTTAGAAATAAACTCGGTACTGATGACGAACCAACAGTATATATTCTAACCACGATGCAAAGAAAGAAAACTCCAACAATTTTTCTAGACTTAAAGAAATCCTTTTGACACCGTTAACCCTAGAACTCTTTTTAGGAAACTTTTTAACATTGGAATCAAAAGTAACTGTCACATGCTACTACAAAACTAACAACTGAATCTCCAATAATGCACTAACATTGGAGAATGCTTTAGCAATTTTCATCTTGTAAAACATGGGATAGAACCTACAATTATCTCATAAAACCCTTGAATTTGCCCAAAAAATCAAATATAAAGATTGTGTGTAATAAATTCAAAACTTATCCCTCCAAACAATTGTTCAAGTAAGTGATATTTTGGACCAAAGACAAACCTATTGCATGCAATGTCCATATTTATTTACTTTCTTACAATTTCACAAAAAAAATGGTAACTGTTCTAGCGAAATTGTGTATTTGCAGTACCCCATTGCTAAACTAGATTAGCCGAAAGGCATATTAATTTTATTGCCCCTAAAATTTACAACACACTAATTACAAATTTTGATGAGACATTGTTACGACAAAACATTAACCTTTATAAAAAACACATAGATCTATTATTCTTATAAGTCAACAGTAAGTTGTAGTATTACTCAGTGTTGTTTTTGATTGTACAAATTGCAAAATATTTAAATAATTTTATTTGAAAAACAAATTCTTCTTTTTGAAAGACATTATGAGATACCTTATTTTATGTCTGGTTTATAACTCCACTGATAATGTCAAATTTTACGTTATTTTTTGTTTTCCATCTATTGTTTCAATTTTTATAACTTAATTTTGTGTTTTATTCTTATAATAGAATAATGATAATAAGTACCATAATACCCACACACAGGCTTTACTTGTGTGGGATTTTTTTGAATTTGTATAACTGTTCATTATGTAATTATCTATCAAAACTTGCAATAAAAAAGACATTCGGCTTTTCTTGTCAAATTTTCGGTTTATGTGTGGATCACTTTCGTATTTCGTATTTTTTTTAAACTACCTATCTAAATTTGTTTGTTTGAAGTAAATACCCGACATCTCCTAAGTTTCGTCACTGTGTAGTTTTCGATATTGTGTTCTTTGGAAATTTTGATAATAATATGAAAAAAAATCCGTTTTGCCTTATATTGTGTACAATGTGTACGTCAACATGTCGATTTTCCATAGATTGAGATGGAAATGACGTCGCGAGATGAAATAAGTTGATTTAAAAATTTTAACAAGATTTAATAACTGCGTTACGTGTTTTTTTTTAACGATTTACGTATTCCGGTCTAGCTTATCAGGAACCACTAGGTGATTTAACTAAATTAATAAATGTCTAGTGCAATTTGATGGGAGCACTCTCCCCAATAAAGACTCCATTGAAATGCTTGGAGTTACTATATCAGACCAGCTCAAGTATCGGGGATCCATAGAAGCCCGAGTAAATCAGGCCTCCAAAAAGTTGGGCGTCTTGTACAGGGCTAGGAGATTCTTCAACAGTGACCAGCTGCTGACCCTGTACAAGTCTCAAGTCCGCCCAACTATTGAATTTGGGAGCCACCTTTGGGCTGGTGCCCCAAAATACTTGATAAACCTGCTTGAGTCTGTGCAAAGGAGAGCGATCCGTCTGATTGACAATCCGTTGTTAACAGACCGATTGCCTTCTCTAATGCATAGGCGCAATGTAGGCATGCTGTGTCTGTTCTACAGGTATTTCAATGGAGCCTGCTCCAAGGAGCTAGCAGCATTGATTCCTGATGCACCGGTGCACGTGCGCGAAACTCGATGGACACGAACTGAACACCCGTTCACGGTTGACGAATTTTCATGAGAACGGGCCGTTTTTACGACTCGTTTTTGTGTAAGTCGGCTCGTATGTGGAACGAGCTACCGGCATCTGTTTTTCCTCCCTCCTATAATCCGAGCCTCTTCAAGGCCCGCATTAACAAATCCCTTCCTACAGCCCCTACCTTATTCCGCCTCACAACGCCGCCCAACCGGGTGGTGACATAGTTCCCCTGTCTGTACACTGCACAAAAAAAAAAAAAAAAAACTTTTAAATATAGCTTTTCTGAGACAAGCATTGCCAGATGTATTAATACAGTGAAACTATTTTCATCGCACGTGTTCTAATAATTCCAATTGAACACAATCCTACCATATGTTCCCAAGCGCAATAAGCATACGCGAATAGACTAATTTAACAACTGCACTTCACAGAATCATCCTTAGAGCTTTCTCTTGCTAAGGTAAAGAGGAGATGCGATCCATTATTAACACCAGAGTCTAGCACTTGTAACATATGAGTACGCAGTTTAAAACTTAAATTGGGAATTCTGCCCTTTCCTCACGTCATAACTACGTCAGGATTTTCAATTGTAATGTTCCAGATAGCATAAAACGTGAATTTCACACATGTTACATATTTACTGAAATAACACACGATGTTTTATCAACAGTTTAGCAGTAAAAAGTTGTAGCTTTTGTAACAAATTCGGACAAAATTTTTAATTACCATGGCAAAACCGATAAATTATTATATTGTACATTACGATGTGATGTTATGCTTGGCTTGCGAATTCGATCCGCAGGTAAACGGAAAAGCTCATAAATGGCTCAATGTTTTTTTTTAAGTGAATACCGCATAAAAGTCCAAATTGCTCCCAACCGACTGGAGACAGTGAGTCTATGGCCCCAATTGGGGTTGTTTTAAGGCTGAAGGTAGTGAGGAGGGGAAGCGCTTTCCTATTCCCATCTGGTGACCAAGCACGGCTAGAGCCATTTCAAGCACAATTTTAATTCTGAATAGTGTTCTTACATCAGGGCAATACTGAGAGTATCTCCATATTGTTTACTAATAAGTATACTGCATATTGTTTAAATTGATAAATTGACAAATAATACAAATTCATTGAACTAAATTTACTTTTTTAATTTGCTCCCGTGGTCTTCGAATTGCTATTCGAGAGCCTTACCCCTCGACCAAAGGCGGTTCCTTGGTACACGCATTTGTGCGTTGCACTGCTTGTCTTTAGTCTTCACATTCAACTTACAACGACATCTATGCCCCAGTCATCGATGTACGAAAGTTAGCTCCACTCGTGATTCCCGCCAGGACATTATTTGAGCTATATTCTAGTACAAGACTCTCGCGGAAGTGAGTCATGTTTTAAGGTACGTATACATTTGCGAACTAAAACGCAAACCGTACCATGAATTACGGGAAAGGAACGAATCAACTACAAGCGCAGTTCGGCTCGCGGATGTATACGAAGTGAGGTCTGATCCGTGTAATGTCGTTTAAAAAATATGCTAGATTTACTTTTTTATTGATTACATCTACTGAAATTATACTTATCACTTGTCAAAAAATGGAGTGTTTAGGTGGTGTTTAGCAGTAGACGTAATTTAAGAAAGTGTTATTATCTCTAAATGTAATTTAATCCACGTGTAATTCCGTCTGTGTGTAATTCTATCCGTGTGTAATTTCGATACTTGAAATTTATGACTGCAATTTCGACGCGTAAAACTTTTATCAAAATATGTTTGACAGACTTCACTAAATTTAGACACAATATCTATTTTTTATTGTTGGTTGTTTAAGTTTCCAAATAATATTTCGCCGTAAAATATTTCAAATCAGTAATTACTTATTTAACGACGGAGAATAACATATTTTTCTTACTAGTTGGAGTTCAGAAACGCTCGCAGGGAATTGAATTTAAACTTTTCAACTAACATACTGTTTACGCAAAGTCGTATAACGAATTGAAAAGTCAACTACATAATGTTTTTCTCACAATTCATTATTAAAATGGTTTGTTTTAGCTTATTTTAATATTTCTTGTGTATGAATAAATATCAGTGGGTTGGCTAATTTTTGTTTAGGTACCTTGTTCAATTATTCCGACAAGTGGAGGTTCACCAAATAAACAAAGGAGGGAATGAAAATAAATGGCCGTTTTAATGAAAATATTTAAGTAGCTCTAAAAGGCCTTTCTCAAGAAACATCTGCGTTGATATTAACCCTCGCCACCGCCTCCGGGTTGGGAGAGAGAGAGAAGGAGAGAAAGATAGAGAAAGAGAGAGATTGAGTGACGTCATAACGTAGACGATATGAAGGATTTCACAAAAAAATAATCCGGCTATCCTGATTTTTTTGTAGTACGACCAAAACTATTATATCATTTTTTTATTAATGGCTTAGGTATACCTAGTGTTTTGTGTTACCAAGTGTATTTTATTGATGGCTTAGGTATACCTAGTGTTTTGTGTTACCAAGTGTATTTTATTGATGGCTTAGGTATACATAGTGTTTTGTGTTACCAAGTGTATTTTATTGATGGCTTATGTATACATAGTGTTTTGTGTTACCAAGTGTATTTTATTGATGGCTTAGGTATACCTAGTGTTTTGTGTTACCAAGTGTATTTTATTGATGGCTTAGGTATACATAGTGTTTTGTGTTACCAAGTGTATTTTATTGATGGCTTATGTATACATAGTGTTTTGTGTTACCAAGTGTATTTTATTGATGGCTTATGTATACATAGTGTTTTGTGTTACCAAGTGTATTTTAGTGATGGCTTAGGTATATATAGTGTTTTGTGTTACCAAGTGTATTTTATTTAGCTCCATGCATGTCTTTTGAAGTAATATTGGTCGTATGAAGCACATATTTATTCAGTTATCAATTAGTTATACCTTTCTGGAATCAGCATAAAATGTAGAATTTTATATTCTTGTGTTTCAGCTTTCTATGGCACATATATCGTGTATCAGCTTGCTAATGCTAATGCTAAAATACTTTCATTTATAGATACTTCATTTAACAACGTAATTACAAGAAAAAATTAAATTTTAAAAAGCTGGTATATTTTACTTTTTTTTTTAAATGGTATTAAAAAAAAACATACCCGAAAATCGACATATCATCAAAATCCGCAAGAATTTGACCACTACATACTATGGTGTCAATTTGACCAAATGACCTACCCTATAACCCCACTTTGTTTGATTCGTAGCTTACGAGATACCCTGTATCTCAATCCCACGCATAATAATCTAGACCTCTGGTTACAAAAACAATATAAACAGAGCTTACCAAACTTTAACAAAGGTCGAAGCATGTTTTTTGGTTGTATGTTCATCATAAAAATTGTATATTTATAAAATAAAATGTTGATTCGAATTTAAAACTTTTACATTAGTATTGATAGGTACACTAAACCACAATATGCATATTTCTCATATCCTTACCGAGCAACGCTGAATGCCATAAAGCTCACGAGATCCCATTTTCCGAAATTTGCTTTTCCCTTCTAGTGAGTGAGTTATTTCACGCCTCCAGCGAGACGTGAATTCGCCCCTAACAACGCCTGCGCCGCGAAACAAACGACCATAGACAACCCCGGTATGTAAATACAAAACATTTCAATATAACCATTAAAACTTACTAATTCATTATGCCGAATGTTAACTTTACCGATGCGAGCATTTTGCGATAAAGGCACGGAGAAATGTTAGAAATTCGAGAGAATACCTGAATAGCAGTCATTTTCGGAATCTCCCATTGACAAATTCTTGAACACACATACCTGTAAACAAAGAGAACAAATTTAATTAGTAAATTTCAGAGCGGTGGGAATAAAGTCACATAAATGTAGAAAAATGAAAGTTTTCGCAAAAGCCCACATAGTGTATTCGTAGACTCTCATTTATTTTATACCTTCAACGTTACGAACTATTTTCTTCTCCTTTGTCATATTATTATAAATTACGATAAAATATTGTTTCTAGATTCACTAGTGCAATTATTATTATTAACTAGTTTACTAATCTACAATAATAGTTTAACATAATATAAAATAATAAAGGAGAAGAAATAAAGATACATTTATGATTTATGATGAAATTATGATAGTTGAAGCAAATAAAAAACGCATTCGTAAATGTATTCATAAAATTCATCTATAATCTCAAGTATAAAGTAGAAAATATGTAATTAAAAAAAAATCTCCAACGCTTTACGTTTTAAATTTTACTGAACGTCAGAAAATTTGCACATTTTTCCGTTTGAAAAAATTATAAAGTACAAATTTTCGGATCGAATCGTCATTTTTTACAAGGGCTTTGACGTGTTTATAATTTTTCAGGTGTATCTCAATTATAATTTGTTTTAAATAGCCGTCTCGGGACGCCTGGCAGACGTGAAACATCGAAGTCTTTATATTTTTGATAGAAAAAAAAAAAATTATTATTGTTGACAATATACACAAAGAAATTTTTTACAGATTAAAATGTATGAAAAATTAGAATAAATCTATTCCTAATTTAAATGAGAATATAAGCAAATATACCACATTTACATAGTTATGGCGGCCGGGCGGCAAAGACCCTTTGCATGCTTGATACGTAACAGACAGTATTACCCTCCTAGGTACGCCAAAAGATGTATCTATAACATTAATTTAACATTTGCCCAACAAAGTAATATTTTTTTAGGAAATCTGTAAATGTAATGACGTTCAGCATGTATTCAGAGTCAAGCAGGTTTTTTTTATGATAACTTTGTTTCTTCTCAGAATTACAATGTATTCTGTTACAATGCATTCTCGAAGTACACAACTGGCCATTCATTTAACATGTAATATTTTGTGTTTATGCATGTAGTGATTTCTTCTTTTTTGCTTCACTCAAATGTAAATTGTTAATCTCGATAAAAGAGAAGTAAATGTTCACTTTATTGTAAAATCTTTTGATTTCCCGTGAACGGGGGAAGGCGGTAATTGAATAAAATGGCCGCAGGTTTGTGGCATCATTCGAGTAGTTACTGGATAAAAGCGGTACACAGCACCGGTATTAAAAGCAAGTTAAAACGAGAAATCGAAAAATAAATTGTGGAAATTGATTCGGAATTGAATTATCGTGGTTATTTCATTTATCGATTTTCAGAAATCCCTGAAAAAGAAAGTAATGCAAATTTCATCGCATTGCTCGAATTAAATAAAAGTTGAGAGAGGACAAGTGTTCAATATCAAAATTCTGCAAAGGGGAAGTAGGAAGGAAATTGGAAGAAAAACGTAAAAAACTACTAATACTAAAATATTTTCACCCAGGAGGCTATTAACGATCCTTTAGGGATGCTGTGCTGAAGATCTTTGTAAGGATATAATGTAATAAACCTAATCTCGCAGAGTCCAAATTTATAGAACGGAGGTAACAAAAGTTATCTCAACTATTTCCGTAGCCGAGCAGCATAAGAACGAGACGCTAAAACAATCTATTATCAATCGGGTGTGAATTAATGTTGAGTATGTGTTTCACTCATCTCCCAACTTTGCACCAATATCGAGGTGGTCTTTTATTTTAATTTTATTGTTCAATTCAAAAAACATTTATTGCAAAAAAATACGGAGTACAGAGGGTATAGCTTATAGGTTACATCCTATTTCTTCCAGCTAACCCAACAAATACACATTATATTACAAAACCCAACAATTACATGTTAACAAATATATGTTAATAAAAAATCAAAACAGAGCTATTTAAAATATGTAAGGTATTCATAAAGTGTAGTGACATTTGTTTAAAAGAAATATTTTTAGTGATGATTTAAATTTGGGTGTGCCGTTTATTTGTTTGATGCTACGTGTAAGGTGGTTATATACTTTAATAACAATGTAGTGTGGTCCTTTTTGAAATGTAATTTTGTTTGCTTTTGGAATTGATAAGTTTTCTGTGAACCTTGTATCGTGTTAATGTGTTGAGTTTTTTGTGGTAACTTTTCTGGAGATGATCGAACTAACAGGCGTAACTCCATTATATATATATATATCCGTCACTATCAGACGTTTGAGATTTTAAAAAATTGGTCTACAAGAATTCAGGTGATCAGAGTTTGTAATTTTTCATAGGCACCTCTTTTGGATGATAAAAACATCCTTGGCGTTTACTGAGTTTCCCCAAAAAACTATTCCGTATTTTATCATTGAGTATACGTATCCATGTTATTTAAGGTTTCTTCCCGTTAAACCCCAATTAAACAGTTTCTCAACAGGATGTATATGTTCAATTACAATGTTAATAAGTATTAATGACATTATTACGAATTATAAATAAACATGTTGTTGTTACTTCAGATCATTACTGTTGGCACACAGTTTAAAGTAATACTACATCTACATGCTAATAAATTACAACCATTGATTGATAGTGATGACCAGTATAAAGTATTTCTACTTATTAGCCATGTTTTCAGCATGTATCTGAATCTATTTGAGAATTAACATTTTTTTGTGTTACTTGGCAACACACCGTTTTAAGCACATTCCGTTCAATTACCGATATAATAGACAAAACATTGCCACCCGTAGTCTAGGATTCAAAAACTGCCAACCCCCCTCCCCCAAAGCAGATCTTCTAGACGGAATTTCCGTATTCGAGGTAGCGTTCTTCAGTCAATACTTATTTGTGGGTATTTAAGAGAACCGGACGGGTTGTCGGTGGTGACCGGATAAATCATTAAAATGATAATTCATCACATTTTTAAAAAGTTATATAAAGTCATGGAAAGTGATGAAACAAAAACTTTATTAACTGGGTTAAGTAGGTTAGGTTAGGTTAAAAACTTTTTTTTTCGTCGTTTCTAATGGTTTTGTATCACTTTTTAAAGGTGTGTGGAATTGTCGATGTGTTGATTTATCATGGAACCGTTGTCGGTATTCGTGAGGAGCGTTCTTCAGTTATTCAATTATTTTCTTAGGTATTTGAAATCCAGACGGAATGTTCGTATTCGTCAGGAGCGTTCTTCAGTCAATATTTATTTTTCGGTATTTGGATACCAGATGGAATTTTCGTATTCAGTCAATACTTATTTTTCGATATTTGGAATCCAGACGGAATGTTCATATTTTTCGGTATTTTATATCCAGACGGAATGTTCGTATTCGACCTTAGAACAGGGTGCCCAGTAAGGCTATATTTTTATTTTCTTTCAGTTTTGTATTCTTTTAACTAATCTAACTAGTAGTTCTGTGAACAATAGACTTCGAATAACGTTGATTCCGATTTGACAGCCAGAATGTACCGTTAAACAAGCGTGACATTTGTTTATGTCACTGGTCACAGTAACACAAACAAATTTGCAGTTGAAACAAGATAACACTCTACGCTCAGTCAATAAATAAAACAAAAATGTTATATCACAAAAAAAATATTTTTAGATATTAAAGGGGTTCAGACGGAATGATCGCCGGAACGTTCTTCGGTCAATACCATTTTTAAGGGATTTAAAATATGTAGACGAAATGTATATCTACAGGTTCAATGGTTATGTACTTTTATGTAATGTTATAGGAAGTTTTTCAGCAACGTCAATAATTACTAAAGAAACGAGGGATATTTATTTTATTTATTTATTTATTTAATATTATTGAAACAAACCGTACATAATTTACAGAGATGAAACAATATACAGGAATAAGATACTTCATGTTGTGTACCTATGATATGTTTCCTTGTAATGTCTGCTAAGTGGTATGTTTATTCCTTAATTACCAGGTGACTTGTGTAGTTTATAGGTGTGCGTGTGACGTGTGTAATGTGTGTGTGAGTGTTTGTGTATGTGTGTGTCTGTATGTATGCGCATTGAATTTTTTAAATTATTGACATGATGCCACGTTTGAATTTGGGTAGTGAATCCGAAAAAATGTCAATGTTAGAGTTAATACAAATGTAATTATATAAAATATTAATAAATGAATATAATATGACATCATAAAATTTTAATAAATTAATCTAAACGGTTCCTGAATTCATTCATTCATAATGTCGCCTTTGACGATTTCATTTTTTTTCTTGGAAGTCGTCAACAGTTTTAAGCAGATTGAAATGGTGGAATGAACTAATTGCCTCAAGGGCATGAGAATCTTCGGAAACGTTTTAGTTGAAAACAATCAAGACTTTTGGTAGTTGTTTTGCCGTGCTCAGATTTAACGACGTTTCTACACGATGTGCAGTTTTCTGGGTTCATGTTCTTAGCGGATTCGTAATGGGAGAGTTCAAGATGAGTTAAATGTTTTGATGCTTAATATTGATGGACATAAACTAAATCACGTCGGAAAATATAATAAATAATATATATTTGAATCGAAACCATTCAAATGTAGAAATAGTCGGATACAAGCGCTGCGCGTGCCTTACTAAGGATGGATTGTTTCACAGAATTTGAACAATTCATCATATTTCAACGATCATTTTCGGGTTTTGTAAAAGTCCTATTCAAGTTTTGTTATTATATCATTATAGGCTAGTTGCTTGACAGAACTGAAATAATAGCAAAACTTGAAAAAAAATTTCACACAACTTGAAAATTAACTTTGATATTTGAAGAATTGTTCAAATTCTCTGAAACAACCCGTCCCAAGAGTGATTTATGTGAAGTTTTACAGATCTAGTTTTTTTAGTTTTAAGAAAAGCATGTTCATTTTGAAATGAGCATTTCGAATATACAGTAAATTACAACAATTTACAATAAGGTAAAACATATTATTTCAAATGCTCTTACTGGCACATACTTCATTATTATTTTCCACATGCTGGTTGGTACCATCAACACGGTAAAACCATGAAAGTTAACAAATTTGACAGGTTTACGACGTGTGAGTATTGTGTTCCTTTAAATTGGCCATTCTCCCAGGGAGCCGTTTTGTGTTCTTCCACTTTTGGTTCCGACCTGAGGGGACCTTTATCGGGGAAATATAAAGCGAAAAAAATCTTTCAACTCTAACTGCTATGCACAGATAAATTATTATTTGAAAATAATATTGTTCATACATATATTTTCTCAGCACGATTTCATAAACTCTATCTCACGATAAAATCGCCGATTCATCTGTAGAAAACAAGAGACGTTTATTGTATGTCGCGAAATAAAATGTAAAGCTATGGCATTGTTTGAGCAAGCCAACACGATGCGAGGATCGCTGCACGGGTGCGATAAAAGGATGGTGGGTAGGAATAAATTAGCCTGGTGTACAGTTTCTGTTCAGAGAAACAGGATACAAACTGATTTTCAAAACACGTGTATCGGGATTTTAAGATTCTAACAAGTGTAGAATAAGAGCGGAATAAGAGAAGAAAAATGAGGATAAGTATATAATGTATAAATATATTTAAAAAATAGTAGACCACGATTAGGAGAAGAGTACAACAAGATTAGAATAAGAGTAGAACGAGAGTAGAACAAGCGTATTTTAAACTCTGCTACTTGTAGTGACCCCAATCAGTTTGTCACCGTAATGACATCGAAAGTAAGGCATTTCAATTCAAAATAATTGCTGCTGTTTACCGAACATCCTTTACTATTTGTGCCTTCGGAGACCTAATTATAAATATAATCCCAACAGATGAATTACGCCATCATTGTATTACGTGATAGCCAAAAGCTTCGTTCATTAGCAAAAACTAGTGGTGCTGGTAGCTACGGCTACAAAACCGAACATTATCATAATCGTTGGAAACGACTTGTAGAAGGAACATTAATGTGGATTGAAATGATAGCCCCAACGGTCAAAGGGGATATTTTAGTGTGGTGTGTATCAACTTTATACCTTATTTTTGTCTATTTCCAAACAATTTCCATTCCGAAGTTTTCATATAGGAATGTAAATTCCTTCAGAAGACTACATACACGAATACAAATTTTAGGAACATAATATGATGCCTTATATCGTTCGTATGTGTGCGAAAATAATTATGGCTTCAAAAAGCCTTTCTTAGAAAACGAGGTTCCTACTCACCAAAAACTTAATGAATCAAGTTTTTTGCTTAAAAATCAAAATAAGCACTCCCCGTTATGGTGCTATAGATTATAACTACTTCCTATGAGACTTATAAAATGGCATCAATAATATCAGCATCTGGGAATTAACCAAAAAAATCAACCTTTTGTTTTGTTCGAGACATTTTTTTATATGAAAATCCTCCGCAAGTTGTTATATTTCTTATTAGTCCTCTCACTACAGACATCGTTATGATTTTTCAAATCGTGTATTTTACTCAAATTGCAAATTTCTTATACTAACTCTTCGTAAGCAGACGTCCTTGTGGACAGTAACTACTAACGTATTCAAAGACACGGTTTTAATAGCGCTACATTCATAGAAGAACGAAGTTGAAAACTTTCAACCAAAGTACATGTTCTCTACAGTTTAAAATTAGGACTTTCATATTTTTCAGACTGCATTAGTCTTTGCAAAGGATGGTTGAATGAGAAAACGGTAAGAACGGGCGCGTTTGGAAACGAGACGATAAAACGTTAAGTTGCTTTCTTACTACCAGTGACTATTTTCCATTTCAAGGGTTTCCATAAAAAACTTTTGTTGTATTTCTTTATTTTCGAGATATCGACAGTTTATTTTATGTGTAGTATTAACTAAAATACACCCAATTATGGTTTTCCTCCTTATAACTGTATCCCTAATAAAACTCCAATAAAAATATTGATAACTATATAAATACAAAATTTGGTCGTAATAAATTTATAGGGAAGCGTTAATGTCATTTTATTGAATTGTGAACCAAATTTTACAATTACAACTGTAAACAAACACCATCCCTAAAATACTCTGAGTGAAAATTACAGAAAATGTCTATTAATTATTTTAACCTTTTATTTTTTACAATTTTCTTAATAATGGGATTTAAACAGCTGTCTTGGAATACTTTATAGGGAGCTCTAGTATTTGATTTGTGAGTACATATTTGGTTTGCATCATTTTTCGGCAGTAAAATATCCAAAAAGGAGTCCTTCAAGTTCTACACACCGATTCTTATCGTTGACATGATTTGGAAATATTAAAGCTGATACCAATAAATATACGACAGGGTGCGTAACGAGGTAATCAGAATGGATATCCCTCGTCCCATTGTGCCCCATACCGATCACGGTCCAAGTTATAAGAACATTATTTTTAATAAGTTGCAAAACAAACTGTGTACTGATAAACTCCGTGGTTAAGCTGTTAAATTGATTGGTTTAACAAATTAATTACATCGAAGTGGTTTGTATTGTCAGTGTTCTATAAAAATAACTATGGAATTGAACCTGAGCGCTAAGAATGCAGGTTTGCCGGTTTCAAACGTGACAAACTAATACAAAGCTGTTGTCGCGTAATAGTCTGGAGTTTGCGTGTTCGATCCCCGATGATCTCAAGTTTTAATGAGTAACCTGATCTGAATTGCTTCACCAACTCCTCATAGCTCAATCAACTCCTTCTTTACTACCTTAAACCGCACAACATTTAAAAAAGTGTGGAATATTATTTATAAGTGCAATTGTTAGAAACCCCATATAACAGCCGATCGGACTTTTCATATATTATATATAATTATAATATTTTATATATACTATATTTATTCATATAGTTTTCTTATTGTTAACAGTTTCGCTGTCGCCTATATTTTTGTATGGATGTCTTAAAATTAAATTTAAAAAGCTTTTGACTATCGTGTTTTCTAAAACATGTAATTAATTTATGTATCTCTCGTATAAGATGATTTGGGCATGTAGAGCAAATTCCTGAAGAAAGGAGTGTAAGGAAAAGGGAATGGAAGCAGAAGTCGGGGACGCCCGAGGAAGACATGGCATAATAAAGAGAATCAAATACTTGATTCGGGCCAAATCAAGAGTCAGAATAATAGAATGAGGAAAGGAGTGTGACAAGAGTTGTTTGGCGGTCCGTCCTCTCTGCCTACTCCTGCTGAGAAACGATGTGATGGTTAGTTATTTAGTTATGTTCAATATGCATTTCTCCAAATTTCAATTATGTAGTTTAGATGTGAGTAGGCTACAATAAAATCATTTTTTAATTGTTCGGTATCAGATATGATATTCTGCTAATTCACTGAAGAGAAAGAATAAACGATAAAATAGTTCGTGAAAATACGATTTTGTCACAAGCTTCCCTGTCGGGGTCGCTTGTGACAAAAGCGGAACAGGTAATGAAAAATACATAGTTTAGTCATAACATTGTATAGCGCCCTTCGTGGCAGCCGGACGCGTCCTAACGCGTCCTCCAACCGCTTTGTGGTTTTTTTAGTATTTTCAAGGAAATGAAGCAAAATCCCTTAGAAATTATTTTTAAAATCAATCAAACAACATTTTAACTTAAATAAAAATAAATTTAACAACCAGTTATTAGAACTTAATAACATGTGATTTGAGTGCAGTGTTTTAAAAGTGAATATTCGGAAATTTTGCTGAAAAATATTCGATATTCGAAACAAACGTCGATCGGTAAATACACCCCAGATGTTTTCAACGGAATTCTCGGAAACTCTGAAGGCAAGTGTTTTGCTAAGCCCAGGGTAATTTATAATCCTGATCGTCGCTTTTTATTGCGGCCAGAATGCACCACTTCAACAATCACCAGGAACAGGATTACATGGAGATGAATGATGGACTTACCGAACGTCACAGCAGTGCTGCCAGGGTCTCTTATCTATGTGAGGTGTCAGCGCTTTATTAGCAGTAGACACATACCTGGACGGGTGACGAACCTCGTGCTGGCACTGTTGGTGGACGCGGTAGTCTCTCTCGCTGCAGCAGCTGGTCCAGTTTCTTCACCACCTAGGATTCTTGCTGCAGTCTCCATCTTCTATCTTCGTCGAACGTCACAGCGGTGCTACCAAGGTGTGTTATCTATGTGAGGATATTGTGTCAGCGCTTTATTGGCAGCAGACACATACCTGGACGGATGACGAACCTCGTGCTGGCACTGTTGGTGGACGCGGTAGTCTCTCTCGCTGCAGCAGCTGGTCCAGTTTCTTCACCACCTAGGATTCTTGCTGCAGTCTCCATCTTCTATCTTCGTCGAACGTCACAGCGGTGCTACCAAGGTGTGTTATCTATGTGAAGATATTGTGTCAGCGCTTTATTGGCAGCAGACACATACCTGGACGGATGACGAACCTCGTGCTGGCACTGTTGGTGGATGCGGTAGACTCTCTCGCTGCAGCAGCTGGTCCAGTTTCTTCACCACCAAAGATTCTTGCTGCAGAGTCTCCATTTTCTATCTTCGTTGAACATCACAGCGGTGCTGCCTAGGTCTGGTATGTGTGAGAGGATATTGTGTCAGCGCTTTTTTAGCAGCAGACACATACCTGAACGGATGACGAACCTTGTGCTGGCACTTTTGGTGAACGCGGTGGACTCTTTCGCTGCAGCAGCTGGACCAGTTTCCTCACCACCTAAGATTCTTGCTGCAGAGTCTCCATATTCTATCTTCGGATCACCTGTTCCTGTACTTCATTTTACTTAACTTTATTTTTGTAATATTTTTATTTTTTGTAATAACTGCATCGACTGTATAGCGCCCCTGAGGTGATCTCACAAAAGCGGCGCTATAAAAATTGTCCAATAAATAAATAAACATTATAACCACCGAGAATTAAAGGCCCTATTATGTTTTGTCATTAAATGTAATGAAATAGAATCACTTAGAAATTATAAAACAATATTTATAAGACCCAACTCAGTAAACATAAAGCCGGTTGTTCGTTTGTCGTTTCAAACGAACAATCTACTCTTTGTGGAGTGAAATAATACAAGATTCAATTGCTTTCAAATAATAGACATTATCGATGAGAATAATAATTGTTTTAAAGCTTGAATTGGTTACCTTTTTCAAAGTTTTCGTTGTATTGAAAAATAAAATGTTATAATTGTATCAACTTGTCACAATTCTATTACCTTTTTTGAAATGAAAAACACGAATTAACACAAAATAATCATTAGAGTGGTTCCCGGTGCCGATTTTTCACTTTTATTCTTTACGAAATGATTTTTTGCATGTTTAGTAGCAGGTAGATAGGTACCTAAGCAACGCCCCCTAACGCATGGCCACGTTTGGGCCTAATTTACATGAGCCAGGAAATTTAGACATCGTTTTATTTTTAAATTTAATATTTTATTACGTTACTATCATATGTAATGTAATAAAATGAAAAAGCCCGAATAGAGCAAGAATTAATAATATAATAATTTTTAAAAATGCCCATGGACCCCTGACCAATTAATTGAGTTAATAACGACAAGACTAAGCTCAGATATAAAATATTTAAAATTATAATTGTAGTACAGACAAGCGTCTAAAAGAGCCAGATTCTTGAACAATAAGCTCATGTGTTATGAATTGCTTTTCGGTCCGTATTTTCTAAGCCAGTCACTTTTATTTTCATGATTAGATACGGAGCTTTTAATGGTCTTATAATAAAACAAGAAAAAAATTCTAAAACCACGAAAATATCTAAAAAGGTTGGACACTGACTTAAAGGTAATTGTTTTTTATACCATCATCAAGATTGAATGCCGCAAACCAAATCATTAAAATCGTGCTTTAATAATTTTAAAAAAGGTCTCAGCAATTCTGCGACGGTTCACAAAAATAATTATTTGTAATAAAAAATCCATTAACCAATTAATATATTTTCAAATGCCGACTTCATTTGAATATTTCGCTGGTAGATGAGGCGTATTTTTCATTTTCGCGGCGTTTTGAAATAACAATTTACAAAGGAATTCTTGATTCACCGGCCTTGGGAATCTTGTTACTCTGATTATAGTCTGCTCCGCTTGTTATGAAGAATAAATCCATTACTCTCGAATAGGCCTCATTAGGCCTCTTAAATTCTAACGGATTCTGAGAAAAAACATCTATTGATTAATATTTAGTTAAAATAGTCAAAAACCAATTAATAAAGATTGGGAGAATCCCATTTTTTTTTAATATTTCACATCCCTGAAAGTTATTCAATAAACATGGAATTATCTTAAGTTTGTGTCCTTGTCCCCGAAGTAAGCTTAATTTGTCCTTATTTCTGGTGAAATTGGTCGAAACCTTTCAAAACATCAAATTTCTTTCTGAAACAATCAATCTCATTGACATGTCTAGAGCCTAGAAGTTGAAAGGTTACCATAGAATAAAGAATTTATTTATGCAAACTCGCGATATTTTTAAATACATCTTTTTGCATTTCCATTTCGTTTTCTTGAATAGATGAATTGAAATCTTGGAAGTAGAAATGCACACACTTTCCGACATCTTATCGAACTGAAATTCGGCAGGTAGACTCGATGTCGTTCTGGTGGCACACGCGCACACATACTCACTTCTCTGAAATTGGATGACATTATTAAAATTAACAGCATTTAACATACATCTTTATTTTATACAGGTTGATTTTTTCTTCAATACACACTTCTAGAAATATTTAAATATCGATCAAACAATACGGCGTTTTGTAGTAGAATGCTGTCCCGTGTGATGTGCGGTAGCGCGACACGGAATAATACCCTAAAATATATCACTATAATACTTTTGGCCAGGAAAATGTCATACCATATCCAATTTCGCATTTTGTAGTATTTATTTAGTTTCCAGCCGATATTTCAAAACTGCAATTTCTAAATGCAGTTGAGAGTTCAATATTTAAATAATATTATGTAAATAATACACGTTCCAGAATTGAAGATATTCTCAGTATCGCCTCGGTTAGACCACCTTTCAGAATTTAAACGTTGCTTGAAATGGGTTTAGCGGTGTTTGGTGACTAGATCTGAATAGCCAGGTACTTACCCACCATCATCTCCCTCCCCCACTACCTTCATGCTAACAACATAGACTTGCCATAGACCCACAGGCTCCAGATGGTTGGGAGCAGTTGAGACACTTGAGTAGGAAGATTGGCGTGATTATTTGTTTGTTTTTTTTTTTTTTTTTCCTAAGTTTGTCAACAGTGATTCATATCAAAACTCTCGCAAATATAATTACATTAATTAAACATGGTTTATACTATCACTAATTACAGACAAACACAACACTGTAAGTAAAGAATAATGTACATGTATGCACCTACATGCGTACATGTATACACACATACATACACTTACATATACATTTCATAACAGCAACAGTAATTAGTTTTTAGATCAATACGATAGGTAGCTTTAAGTCTTGTTAACGTTTGATTTGAAGGTGGCCAATGATGACATTGACAAATCAATGGAATGACTTTTATATGTCTCGTTAAAATTACGGCACATTCTCGGTAAAGATGAGTCGTACCCCAGCTTAGTTTGATATTTTTTAATATGTAACGGAATATAATGTATAAGTCGGGAACCAATTCTAGGAACGTTGAACATGATCTGATAGAGTAGAAAAGGGCAGTTTATTAGAGCATTAACAATTTTAAAGGAAAATTTAAATCAATATTTAGTCTTCTCTGTTCAAGGGTGCGTACATTGTAGAAATTTAGTCTATCGGTGTAGTGAGGAAGTGATCGAGCTCGCTTATCACAATACGCTAGGTTTGATAAATTCTCTTTAAGTGGCGAATCATTAAGAATATTTTGAATTAATTAATACATATTTACTTGAGAGGGTAATAACAAGAAAACTCAACAATATCTTCTATAAAACTTCTTATCAACAATGTGAAAGAAAGGAGATCACAACGGAGCTATTAGTGGCACGAAAATAAGAGATACCTACAAAACGTTTGTAACCACTAAATGATTTTGAACACATGTTTGAATTATTCTCAACAAACACAAGAAATTAAACAAATGTGGAATTACGGAACAACATTTCCATTATCTTTTCATGTAAAAAGATATACATATTGTACCAATACGAGTATGTAGCGTAGTTTAATTAATTTCAAATTGCCGTTGAGCTCCAATTATTTTTAGTACTATTCTGTTGGTATTTTCAAAATTGGTTTTCCAGCGAAGTTTGTCTGAAACCTTTTTAATAAGGGAAATTATTTTTTTGCTTAGTCCCATAAGATAAACTATACTAACAAAGTTACGGTAATACCACCCAAACATCCCCAATTGGGTTAAATTAGGTAGTGGAGAGGGGAAGGAGATAGAGAAGAAGGTGGGGGAGTTCCTGGCTATTCAGATTTAGTCACCAAAAACGGCTAAAGCCATTTCAAGCAACGTTTTAATTCTGATTTTTTTTTACATTAACCCTACACAATAATTTCCCTCCATGTCTTATGTAATCTTTGGGAATGCTGTATGGAGGTTTTTTTTAAGGAAAAGCAAGAGAAGAAGTTCCGGTAAGAAAAAGGTATGAAGGATGGGTAGAAATATAGGGATCGGAGTGTTCAGGTTTGACGGGCGTATGATCTATCCTTCCCGCTGCAGTGCAAGGCGATGGGTCATGAGAGATCAGATGGAGAGGTCAAAGTGTCTCCCCAAACCAAGCTCCCCCAACCCGGCACGCCACGTAGCTGGTGGGTTGGAGCATCCTAAACACACCTCACCCGATGAACCCGGGCACCCCTGCCAATCACCAAACGTAGCACTCCACTTGGGATGACCTGTTTCAAAGGTGTTGGTTCCCGGGGCGATGGTACCCAAACCCGCCTTCAAAATTGTGGATGGTGGTCTGTCAAAAAGGTAATACAAAGAGTACATTTAATATGAAATGTGCCGCAAATATACCTACTACATTTTATCTATTTTCTACCTTCTAGTTAAAAGTACAGTAACTATTTAAAAGTCTTAGATGTAAATCACTAGAAATCAATCTTTGTTATAAGCCACTAGTTATAAGTCACTAGCTATAAGGCTTAGTTATAAGCCACAATTAATAAGTTAAGAGTCTAAGTGATAGGAATATATTAAATACATAAATTAAGTTGTTAAGCGCCCTTCAGAAAACGGCGCGAGTTTCTTTTGATTTTCAAGTTTTGGTATTTTTCAGTTTAATTAAATAACTATCCAATGATGATAAAATAACATAACTTTAATAGAACCTTCACAGAACTTGAAAATCGTGGCATATCATCATCGCCACGCCCACACTTATAACACATCATCTGTCAGGTGTGACAGGTCTGTATGGGATTGTATGGCGAGCGATATGGTCTTATAAAATAATGCTTTGATGCGTACAGCGGAATGTGTCAACGCCTTATTCTGACTACGTTATTGCTTCTCTGTAAGCGCCATAAAAATTTTAATCTGCCCCACCCTCCCCTCTAACTTAGAAGCTAGCGATGCCCCTGGAAGATGCCTAATACTTTCTTGTAAATTTGCAAAAGAGATTATATTAAGACTCTGGGTCTTAACACTACAGGTTTAACATTTCAGCCTAATGTAAGTATTCGTAAATTATTACAAAAGTTTTACAAAGATTTTGAATTTCGCTATTTAACTTGAACTACACAATATCAATGTCAGAATAACAATGTTTCTTATTATTATTTTAGTAGTTACAACCCAGCTTCGACCGAGTTTCAACACAAATTAAAATATATGGAAATAACAACATGGCTTCAGGTTTTATTATTTTAAAGTTTTAACAAAGCTCCATTTCGCGTTATGTAAATTATACGGCCAGTTTCGTTGACCAAGAAACCTTTACCAGAAAAAGTATTTATTTTATCATGACGCTCATTCATCTATATTTATGTATAAATTTTTGCATTTTCAATGGATGTTACTTTTTCCGAAATCTCTAGTGATGGTCAGCCATGTTTTCTACCAGTATTTCAATGGAATATGCCTGAGAAACTAGCGTCATTGATCCGTTTGGCACCTGCAACGGCACAGCACATGAAAAGTGGTCATTTCGAATTCAACAGCTCGGCTGTGGAACTATTTTCTAGCCTGTGTTTATTCCCTCCTACAACAAGAGTCCCTTCAAGACCTATGTTCACTCTTCCTCTCATCAAAAAAAAATCATAAGGCATTCCCTAAACCTGATAGCACTAATTATTTTTATCAGGGCCTCCCGTGTGGATGAAAAAAATAAAAAATTAACTTGTAAAAAACATACTTTTTCCTACCTCGTCAGTAGATTTTGATCTATTTTTATTGATAGACTAGCTGTGAGCATTGTTGTATGAGGCTCAGTCTTTCTTTGCAGATAGAAAAACAATGGCGCGTATTTTTTTACGTCCAACAGATGGCGCTGTTTTACAAAAATGTATGTTTGTCCAACAGATTGCGATGTTTAAAAAATGTTTTTACCTGTCACAGGTGACATCATAATAAAACTATATAAAAATACACTCATTCGAAGTCAACGTTATTTATTTATTCATTAATTAACGCCCTTTTTCGCGGTTTTTACACAATATTTATTTATGTCAATATTTCAAAGCAATCATTGAAGAACTTTAAGAGGTTTAAGATTTTGAACAAACAAAAATTAACATTTTTTATTTATTTATATTCACTGAGGATTGAACCTTCCTCACTAGCGACTGGCTCTTGAATGTTGTGATCTTTTAAAATTAATGTATTTTTTAAATGGTTTTTCTGAGGATTGAACCACACTCTCAAGGGACTGACTAAAATGAGCGAGCCGCTTGATTCTAATTTGATGGTACCGAGATTTATTCCGTACATCAACCGTAATAATTTATGTCATCATATTTATAGAGAATTGGTCGTGAATATACGTGGGTGCCACCAAAATTTGATAAATTGCATTGTCATCTACAACGAATCTATCTGCCGAGATCCAGCTCGATAGGGAAGTGGGTTAATTTTCACTTACAAGATTCCTCTAAATTCATTTATTTATTTAGTCATTAAATCGAATCGAAATTTGAATAGATGTATTAAAAAAGTTGCTTTATAAGAGTTTAGGTATGTTTGTACACATAAGCATAAATTTATTTTATATGTAGGTAGGTACCTACTTACTTATGCGGAATTAACACATAGGTACCTACATAATCTTATTAACTTCAACTATATTTTTAGTTTTGGCTTTTGTTTAAGATTTTTAAATATATTACTTTTATGATGTAAGAGAATGGATGATATAGAATTCTCAATGATTAACAAAAATTAATTTGAGTTTTATATAAGTATTTTTTTTAATTGATAGTTTTTTTTTCTTTTTCCTGCGAATGCGAATATTCAAATCTTCTGAAAGCCCAATCCATTGACAGAAAGGGTAACCGGATAAAACAGATCAGTTACAACAGAACGTGATAAAATAATATGTTAGGTTAGGTTGGGTTAGTTTTTTTTAACACCTTTTAAAAAGTATTATGTTTTGTCATGGAGCCGGGACTTCCCGAACTATGCGAAGAATCCAATAAACTAGTCATCACCGTGTATTCATGACCAACAAGAAAAAACTAGAATACACGGTCATGACTAGAATCTAATAAATTAGTCATAACAAGAATACACGGTGACAAGTTTATTAGATTCTAGTCATCGCCGTGTATTCATGACCAACAAAAAAACTAGAAGACACGGTTATGATTAGAATCTAATAAACTAGTCATCACCGTGTATTCAAGACCAACAAGAAAAAACAAGAATACACGGTGATGACTAGAATCTAATAAACTAGTCATAAGAAGAATATACGGTGATGAGTTTATTGGATTCTAGTCATCACCGTGTATTCATGACCAACAAGAAAAAACTAGAATACACGGTGATGACTAGAATCTAATAAACTAGTCATCACCGTGTATTCATGACCAACAAGAAAAAACAAGAATACACGGTGATGACTAGAATCTAATAAACTAGTCTTAACAAGAATACACGGTGATGAGTTTATTATATTCTAGTCATCACCGTGTATTCTAGTTTTTTTCTGTTGGTCATGAATACATTGTGATGACTAGTTTGACTAGAATCTAATAAACTAGTCATCACCGTGTATTCTTGTTGGTCATCACCGTGTATTCATGACCAATAAGAGATTATAAACTTAAACAGTAAAACTCTAATTGCAATAACCGACAGCTATTCGAGGATGTAAACTCTATTTAGATTGACCATTTGGGGTTGACCGGTCCGTATTCACCGCCGGTTCGCGGCTTCGCCGAACCGGACCGGACCGTTCCGGTTGGTTCACCTTCGCCGCAGAACGGAAAGTATCCCCTCCTAGCAAGCCGTCACCTGCCGGGCTGGGGCCCCGGGCAACCACTGTACATAACCATCACTCTTTAGTTAAACCTAAGGGGTTCGTGAAATCACTAGTAACCCTTGAACATCTGAAAGTGGTCATGTTTTTTGGTTGATCTCGGAATATCGCAATAAAACGCACTTGAAGTGAAATAACACAAAACTGCGCTATATACATGTTATGTTATATTAGGTAAATATATGAAGCTGAAGTTAGTGGTAGAAGAAGCCGGAAACGCCCGAGGAAGAAGTGGAAGTGATTTTTATGATTTTCGATAATAGATTTCTTACAAAGAAACTGAAGAGGTACTCAGTTATGTAAGAATTTAAGATAAAATTTAATTGTAAATAAAATAACCTGGTAGGTGTCAAACATTGAAATTTATTTTTATCAAAGGAAGTTTAAATGAAAGTAAACAGGTCTTCATATTTTTGATGATAAAACAATTATTTTTTAAATATACGAATATAAATTTTTTAACCATAAACAAACTAATAAACGGTGTTGGTCTAACGACGTCAGGTAAATATGGTTTTGAATATTATCTGGGAAGTTCATAATATAAATAATAAATAGGTACTTACATTTAACACAGCATCACGTTTATTGGTGATACATAGTACCTACTTATAATTTTATATTATGGACCGATGAGGTAGTGGACGAAATCTGTTACAATAATAGACTAGCGGACCCAGGAAAAATCACAAATAGTCTAAAGCCCCGACGAATCAGTTTCAATTTTAAAATGGCAGTTAAAATAACTTTCCGTTAAAAATATTACATTAAGTAGGTACATTATCGCATGCCTGAATTCTCCAAAAAAGTACTTCCAATTTGGAAAATGACATTTAAATTCAATGCGAAAGTTCTAGCTATCTTGAATCGGAGTTATAGACAGATGGAGTAACAACAAAAAATAGTGCTGTTTTAATAATTATCAATAGTAAAAAAGATAAAACCTAGGAAAAAATATTCGTACAGCAGCCAAAGGGGTGATTTTTCACAAAAAAACGGAGTATAAAAATTATCAAAAAATTACTATTATAAAAAATTATAACTTACTGATATGAAATATGAAAATCTGGATAAGTCATTAATTTTCCTGTTAAAAATGGGACTGCAGGCCTATTACGAAGGAAAAGAGAAATGAATTGAAAGAGTTCCTTGTTAGGAAGTATAATAAGTATCATTCAAAAGCAAATTATTTGAGGACGTCGGAGCACGTCCTAACATGATATTGATACTGATATACTTATATTGCAGCATTCCACCATGATATGTATAAGGAAACGAACACGTGTTCTCGATGTATTATGAATGACTAATATTTTATCAGGAAGTTTGCATGTTGTCACTTTTTTAACAGGATCATTTGTCTCTGGGTGTATTACGTAAAAACTTGTTGTATTTTGTACAATGAAAGGAGACCTTTTCAAGAACGACCTTTTGAACAATTGTTGCCAAAGGGGATTAGAGATATATCACGCAACGCTGCGTGGCCGGGTAGGCGTCCGCCATTCATAATTCCTAGATATTTATATTATTAAATTAGTTCTCAGAAGTGTAATAATGAAAGCGGAAGTCGTTGTTTCTATTTTTGAACGTACACTTTGAACCAAATGTTTCAAGGAAATTAGAAAAGTTTCTTTTATTATTTAACATTATTATTGTAATAAACAATCAACGAATGATTCGAATAGGGAATTGTTTGAAGAAATGAATGGGTAATATAATATGTAGTGTTATAGCAACTCGGCAAAGAAATAAAAATAATTGCAAATCTCTGAAATAAACTAATATATTGTTATTGAAATAATTTAATGAGTAAAACCTCAAATTGCAATATTTAATCACTGAAGAAAATAATTCATAGGACTTGAACCCAGGACCCTTGCCTTGCCGGGGCCCCGCTCCACCAACTGAGCTAACGGGACCCCATATCCTTCGGTCATATTTAACTGTATCATACTTTGAATAAGAACTACCAACATTGTCTTCATTTTCTCACCCCACATTTTTATTGGCTGCTATCTTTATCAGATAATTAAATCTTATTTTTATGTTAATGTGCGATATCTATTGACTTTTTCTTCAAGTCTAGGATGAACACTTTATTTTTTGAATAACTTAATGAGTAAAACCTCAGTAACTTACCATTAAAATATAAACAGTACCTTACGATAAAAGTATTTTTTGATAAAGGGTATCGAAAGTTTTATAAAATGTTTTTCAACTATAAAATTAGCGGTAAGTAACTTCCCGAGGTAACTCTCTAGAAACATGAGAATTTAGTAATACGTTCATCGGAAATAATTAAAATAAACCCACGGAAAGATCAATTTTCGACCGTACGCCGGGCCACGCGTCGAGTATGGTTATTCCACGACTTCTTCACTTATATCGTTCCATTACGCCGGGCCACGCGTCGAATATGGTTATTCCACGACTTCATCACTTATATCGTTCCATTACGCCGGGCCACGCGTCGAATATGGTTATTCCACGACTTCATCACTTATATCGTTCCATTACGCCAGGCCACGCGTCGAATATGGTTATTCCACGACTTCATCACTTATATCGTTCCATTACGCCGGGCCACGCGTCGAATATGGTTATTCCACGACTTCATCACTTATATCGTTCCATTACGCCAGGCCACGCGTCGAATATGATTATTCCACGACTTCATCACTTATATCGTTAAGATTTCCACTTGATTTTAAAGATTTGCTAGGGAAAATTCAACCGTAGGTCTTGTCGCATATTTCTGTATATGGCTTTTTCAATTACATCGTTAAGATTCCGACGTTTCGTATAGTCTTGTCTCATCTTAATAACAGTGTTAACTGGACTCGCGATGTTTAAAATACTTAAAGATTTTACAAGAAATACGATACATTAATGCTTATGTGAGTACCGCACAAGAATCCCTACTGCTCCCGACCATCTGAAATCAATGAGGCTATGATATATCAAAGTGGGGTACGTTGTGAGGCTGAAGGTAGTAGGGAGAGGGACGAGAAGAAGAAGAAGAAGGTGTGGAGGAACCTGCCTATTTAGATCTGGTTAAAAAAAACACGGCTAAGGTCATCTCAAGCAACGTTTCGATCCTTAACATACCAGAAACTACCGGTCACAATTGATGTTTTTTTGTTGTAATTATTTATACATTATTATGTTAATTTGGTCGTTTTAACTAAAATTTATAAATACTTAATCTCACACCTGTATTTGGAAATAGATACAATTTAGTTATTACAAACTCAAATCTACCTGCACGACAAAAACGTAATTTAAAAAAAGATTGATGTACTCACGAACGATACGTTTAGACTTTTCCCTGGAAAACAGAAGAACCGTAAATAAAACTGCTTAAAACTCTTAAAATTAAATATACAGGGTTTTCCAATAAGAGGTGTTATTTTGAATAGCCCACTATTTCGGTAGATGTTACTTTTGAAGCTGTCATTTTTTGACATTTGCCAAGTAGAAACTACGCTATTAATAAAAATGGAACGATACACGCTTCAAAAACAAATTAAAATTATTAAAATTCACTTGAGTGAATCAAATGCAAATCATCTTGAGTGATGAGGCCCATCTCCACCTCGGTGGCTTCGTCAACAAGCAAAATTGTCGAATCTGGGCCTCGGAAAACCCAAGAGTTATTGTTGAAAATCCTCTTTATCCTCAACGTGTGACTTTTTGGAGCGGTTTATGGTCGGTCGGAGTCATTGGACCTTACTTTTTTGAAAATGAGGCTGGAGCAACAGTTACGGTGAATCGATTGCGCTATCGAGAGATGATTAATGATTTTTTATGGCCGAAATTGGATTGTTTTGTTCTGGACAACGTTTACTTTCAACAATACGGCGCTACGTGCCACACAAGCAACGAAACCATTGATCTTTTGTGATTGAATATCAAAATAACACCTCTTATTGGAAAACCCTGTATTAAAAAAATGTTACTACATCTCCAGAGTCGAAGATATTCATCGTCATGATGAAAGACCATCATTCAAAACAGAAAGTTGCTTGAAAAGGCTTTAGGAGTGTTTTTAATGTCACACATCACAAAAGCGCCCCTGTCTGTACGTTGTAAAGACAGGGGAACTCTGTCCCCACCTAGCTGGGTAGCCTTGTGAGATGGGTTAAGGTAAGTTCTGTAACAATGGATTTGTTAGTTCGGGTCTTGAAGAGGCCCGGATTATGCGAACCATGGTCAAATCTGAATACCCAGGGAGAGAATACCAGGGAGAGAGAGAAAGTAGGTACACACACGCCTTGCTTGAACTTCGAAGCGTTTCTTTCCCTAGAAAGCCCCCATAGAGGCCACCATTTCTTCTTCACCCCAATCTCAACACTTTGCTGACTGCTGTAGAAATGTACGCCTATTGGAAAAGTTATCTAGATTTGTATCCATAAAATTTATATTATTGAAATGGAAAACTATTTTCCAGTCTAACGATCAATTCGATTTAGCCAATATGTTTTATCGCACCTTATTGAATTCTTGTATGCATGTTCAACTCAACAAAGCCTTCAAAGGATGGGAAAATATTGCATTGAAATTGTACTTTGCGTTTTTTCCGATCCTGAACGTGATGATTCCCTAGGAGAATTGCAATAAATAAATAACTTAAATTGGATTAACAGCGCGACGCTATTGTAGCGTTCGAGGGGAAGTCGTTTGGAAATCTGACCAAAGCGTTGAATTGTGAAGCGACCCAACTCAGGATCTAATATATGTAGTAGAATATGTCAACCTTTTACTAATATCTCCGGAGTATAACAACAACCCTTTGGTTATTTAATTCGGGAGCAGGCTACTGTTGACGCGATTCAAACATAACGTAGACAAGATAATATATTACACTACTTTGATCCCTATCTAAAACATACTTTTCCTCATAATATCTTCTAAACTTCTGAAATAATTTCCTTCATTTCCCTTCCTATGATTAATTGAACACGAATTAGTTTCCTTCATTTCCCTTCCTACGTTTAATTGAATATGAATAAGTTTGCTATGATTAATTGAACGAGAAAAATTGCAGTGACTGTTGTGTAAATTTAAAGTTTTTTTTATTATGCATCACTATCAGTTAACAATTACTTCGTGAGTATTTCTAAATTGTAAAAACCCGAAAATTAGACCACAATTTATTTTTTTAACATCAAAACTGCCTATTTTTCGAATGAGAATCACAGAAATCACTGAGTTGGTGACCAAATAAAAATTGTTGTGGAATTTAATTTCATTTACTTGAAGTACATAATAATATGTGAATATTTTATAATTGTTTATTTTTTTACTTTTATTTTTTTTATTTAACAATTTATTTATATAAGATAATGTGTCCTTACTGGGGTACCCCGTTCTAAGGTCACATTGTACATGGTTATGTGTTTGAAATAGTATAAATACATATGTTAAAATACTATATAGAAAATTAAAAAACAATATTTAGAGAAAAATAAAACATAATACAAGCTTTAGTTTTGGTGGGTTGCAAAATTATATCTATATTCATCCTTCCCTTATCCATAATCCATTTCTTAATGATTCTTTTGAAGTCAGTTATTTTTTTAATGTTTTTTTATTTCAAAAGGGAGGACATTAAATAATTTTATAGAATAATACTGCATATTTCTTTGTCCAAAAGTTGTTTTAGTTGTAGGTTGGTGTAACATATGTTGTAATGTGGATCTTGTGAGTCTGTCTGAGTTTGTCTGTGTAAAGTTGTCCTGATTTTTGAATGCGTAAATTAGTATATCTTTTGCGTATAATTGTTTTGGTGTCATTACATTCAGGGTTTTAAAAACATAGTCGGTAGGAGTTCTGATGGGGATCCTAAGTATAATTTTTAGAATTGCCTTTTGTGTTATGAGGACTGGTTTTATAGTGGAATCGCATGAGCTTCCCCATCCGATAAGACCATATTGTAGTTGAGATTGGGCTAATGCGTAGTAAATTTGAATTAGTTGTTCTTTATCTAAAATGTTTCTTATTTTTTTGAAGAAATAGGTTAGTTTTTTTTAATTTGTTGCTCACATTTTCTATTTGGGAGTTCCAATTTAAGTTTTGATCAATAATTATCCCAAGGTATTTTATTGGTTGAATTTCAATCAATTTTGGGTAGTTGCAAGGAATGGTTCATGGTTCGCGGTTAAACAGTTTTTATGAATTTTTATGTTTAGGTTTGAATTGACATTATCCTGTCTGTTTGTTGTAAATTTTGAATTTAATATATTTAGTTTTTGTATCATTTAATGTTAGTGAATTTGTATCAAGCCATTGTTTTACCTGATTCATCCCTTCTTCAGCTTTTACGAATACAGTAGAATACTTTTACGAATTTCTAAGTGATAAAGGTCGTAAAACGATGTTCATGATGATCACAATATTCTAAATGTATTATCGTAATTATTAACACCATTGACACTGTAACCAGGAAAAGATACATTGCTGGGAAATCTCCTACAAACATTACAACTGTCGCCTATCTTTTCATGAATTATAAGCTTAAGCTTTTCGTATTTTAATCGCTAAAACTATTCTCTTTGAAGCTAATGTGCTACCCACATTATGCGCCAGCTTTATGACCATCTGTCCGCCCACAATTAACCCACGTGTGCTTTCTTTAACCCCCACTGTATGGGGAAAAAGATACTGTACCCACCTTATATACATAAGTATAAAGTTATCGGATTTAGTCAATTTGAGCATATATTTATAAAAATTGTTCGTAGATATGCACAATTTTTCTTATTCGACAATTTTTAAAAAAATTATTTTTTTAAATGGTCGTGTCCTAGACTTACATCTACATCCGCGTCCTGGTTAAAATGTTAGTTTTTAATTTATATATATATTTGTAGGAACAACTTTTTTAATAAAATTAAACACTTTATTATGATTTGTTTTTGGGGTATTATGCCGTGTTGCGCTACCTCCTTCTTTAGTCAACGTTTCGGACAGCATTGCAGTGTCCATCATCAGGGCAGATGTCATTACACATTTAACTGGTTATTGATCTCAGGCGTCTTAAACCACTCGACCATTGAGACCTATTCATTAAGTGTCATATTTGTCGATTGCATTTTTTCAAATTTAAAATTAACAATATTTGTATGGATATGTTATCCGAGACGCTATCTAGGTTACAAACCAATTTCATTAGAAATTTTGTTTCCATTTAAAAGGGAAGATGACAAAAATATGCGAAAAATTTGTTACAAGATGATATTGTTAGTTTAGTTTCATGTTTCGTTACATTTATTAGTATGCCTTTTTCTTATGGTGCATTGTTTATTCTCAATTATTTTTAATTCTTCAACTAAGACTCATACGCGTGCTTGTTTTTTTTCCGGAAAATTAAAATAACATAAACTTGAAAATCTTCAGCCGTCGTGCCATTTATGCCGTTATGCCATTACAAATGGCATAAAACAAATGTATGACCTCAACATGGCGACGAGGGAGTGCAATAAAATATTAAGTATACCATAATTTAGTAATGTTCTGGTGAAATAAAACTTTTCATGAAATAGATATGTTTGACAAGTGACAAGTACTAAGCAAACTCCAAGCTCAAAGTCTTCTTTTTTCTAGTATCCCAATCTTCATACAATTATCCAAATAGTTAATACCTAGCTTTACGGAGAAACATATTCAAGAACAAAAACAATAACAATTTTTTTTGTTCTGAAAAATCGCTGAAATCTTAAAAAAAGGTCCCGCCAAGCCCCTGCTGAAATACTCCGTGTCGGGGCCCGGGCCTTGTTAGCAGGTGGTTGTGGAACTCGAACTTTTTATGCTCCCCAGATTATTTGCTCGCCAATTTATTTTACGGACCCTTGTCGGAATGGGACTCAATTTCCACACGAAGCGGTCGGGTATGAGTATGCTTTCATAAAAGCACGGTTGATTCAACAACAATGTCGGAATTAGGCATAAGTAGACGATTTTCTTCTTCTTTGGCTTTAAGCTCCTAAAACTTTGATTCGATTATTAACCATTTTTTCTGGAATAATAAAGGTTTATGCATAAGTTGATAGCGTTTTTGATGTGTAAAATAACAGTTCTCCAGGAAATATGGCTTTAAGTGTCTTTTAATGCCATGGTGCTGTTTTAAAATTCATCAGGCTGATATTTATTTAAATAAAACGGCTAAAACAGATGGTGGCAAATACAAAAAAAATGCATTTCTTACAAATCTTTTATTTTGAATTTAACTGACAAGCAAATTGTCAAAACGTTGTTATCCAATCCTAAATAATGCGGAGGATTTACTTATTTTAAAAAGTGCACATTGAATTAAATAAAATCACTCCGAACTTTTGCGTAAATGAAAAAACTGATTTATAAATTGTTAAAAACGTTAAAATGCCCTTTTTTACAATTTATTTTTATAAATGTTCTGGCATACATTTAAATAAGCTTAGCTGAAGGCATAAGAATGCTTTATTAAACATAATAAAATCGTTGGAAAAATCCGAAAACGTTCAACACGAAATCTTAATGCCTTGAGCACGGGAATGAATTGATGAATAAATATGTTTTTATATTGAGAGCTTAGCAAGTAAAATAATTTACATTAAAATTATGCAAATTCTTACGTCAAAGAGCTGACCTGAAGTAAAGAAATTGATTTAAACTGCCTTTAAAATGTGTTTATTAAATTTAAATCATTAAGCGCATAAATCATCAACTTTATACAAAAGTCTAAGAAAAATGAGGACCTAGTCAGCTTGATTATATTCCTGAAATATGTTACTATGCTGAATCTTCCTGATGATGTCTATTAGATACTTTCTCCTTAACAATAAGGAAGTATGGTTCTATACAACAAAAACATGTTAATTTCTATAAGGACATGTAATTCTTAAGCAATCTTCAACACTGCCTCTCTTTAATGGGCTCCGTATCCAATACTCTATTACAGCATCTACCAATGTACTTTACTAGAATCAATTCTAAGCCCATAGTTAATTTAAAGTCCATGATTTCCAATTTGAATTCACCGTAAGCGGTGCGTAGATACTTAATTATTCGTGACAATTAGAATACTGCCAATCAGAGATTACTGTGTTCTCTTTTCCGAGTACGTAGGAAATCTAGAGTACTTTAATATATCTGTAAAGAAAATAGTAGAAAATCAAAAATTATAGTATTAGAAACCAGGTGAATAGTTTTTAACTATGTTAAGACTTGTATAAATCCAATTCTGAACGATACGTTTTCGGAAATAAAATAAACATCTCATACTCGGTACAAAATAAAGCCATTTCTACTTTCTGAAAATGACTTCATTCGCTTATCCGGTGCCAAGGGATCGTTCCAAAGTAAAATACAGCAAAGTGGGGGGATAGGTTAGGAAGGAAAAGATTGGATACGTGAAAACGTACTTTTGTGGTCCCTCTAGTGGAATTCAGTGCGTAAGAAGAGACCTTCAATTCAGCGCACAAAACATGTGAAAGTATTCCAACTAAATTGTCAAACTTTTGTTTCGAAAATTTCAAATTTTTTTCTCGTACAGTTTTTGAAGCATTTCGGAACGATTTATAAGTTTGACCGTTTCTAGATGTGAGCACAGAGAAGTGTCCTCACCTTTAGGACTATCTCCAAAGATAAATATCTCCAAAGTCACAGTTTGTATTTTATTTTTTTGATTAAGCTCGGAGTTTTAATCTAGGAGCTTTAAGCTCGAAGCATTGAGCTTAAAGCTTGGAGTTTTAAGACTGAAGTATTGCGTTTTAAGCTCGGAACTTTAAGCTCAGAGTTTTAAACTTTCAGTTCGTAGCTTTGAGCTTTTATCTCTCGGCCTTAACTCGGAGCTTTAAGCTTTAAGCGCATAACTTTAAACCTGAAGCTTTGTGTTTTAAGCTTTCAGCACGTAGCTTTGAGCATTTATTTCTGGGCCTTAAACTCGGAGTTTTAAGCTTTAAGCGCATAACTTTAAACCTGAAGCCTTGAGTTTTAAGCTCGGAGCTTTAAGGCTGAATCTATGAGCTTTAATCTTGGAACTTTAAGCTCAAAGTTTTAAATTCGAAGATTTAAGCTTGAAGCTTGAAGCTTTAAGGCTCAAGCTTTGAGCTTTAAGCTTGGAGCTTTAAGCCTGAAGCATTTAGCTTTAAGACTGAAGCATTGAGCTTTAAGCAGTGGTAGCTCGTAATTTTTAGGGGTACTAGAGTGTTAATATTACAAAAATGGCGCTATTGGTGTTGTTCTAGCCGAAAACTTGTATATATATTTTTTTAATTCGATTTTTAGTATGAAGAAGACAAACTGAAATTTATTGAAAATCTTCATACGAATAAATATAGTTTTGGACTAAACAACATCAAATATGTTGAATTTTTCAAACTTTCAGCACTCTATCACACTCAAAAGTCACGAGCCGCCACTGGCCTTAAGCTTGGAACTTTAAGTTCGGAACTTTAAGCTCGAAGCTTCGAGCTTAAAACTCATGCTTTAAGTATAAAGCCCCGAGCTTAAAGCTCTAAGCTTTCGTTACAAGAACTTCAATGTCCATAGGCAAAAATTTTGATAACATACATAAAGCCAACCACATTAGCACGAATTTTCGTGCATTTTAACTGAAGGCATCACAAAATAATAGTTCTAATTATTTTCGCAGTGGCGATATCGTAACCAATGAGGTTTATCCGAGGTGCGATTATTGCTAGTTGAAAACTTTTTAATTATAATTGTAAACCCTTTACACAACTCTTACCGCATGTGATCACGGTTAACTCGACCCATAATAACTCATTTTAGAAAGCCGACGGTTATTATTTTTAAGGCTGTTTGGTAAAAAGGGTAAAACAAGGTTTTAGTCTCAAATTTATCAAACAGGGGAGCGTCAATGATTTTTACAAGAAATAATCGACATCGTGTACGACTTCACAGAGATTTTAAACAGAATAACTCTTAGTCAAAAGGGTAAACACATGGTTTTGTCTAAAAACACAAAGAAGAGAAACATGGAAGATTTTGATATTGTTGACTCAACTTTGATATGTGAATTCAAAGTGAGAAGGTCACAGGTAAAAGGGGTATACACTTAATAGCGTTCGTTTAATACAATAAACGGGAGCGTGGGAGATTTTGACTTATTGACGCAACACTGTCATCTGTGGAGAAGGTTCGAAAAGTCGCGTCGCGTCGTTAAGCGCAGATACAAAAAATGTGGGTAGCTTCACAGGAGTGGCATTCCTGTAGACGTGTAGACAAAGGCGAGTCGGTGGTTGGGGCAGATGGACAAGACAATGGCAGGGCTGGCGCTGCAGTGGAGCCTGCCGTTATTCCGTGCCTCGCATGTACCACCAAATTGAGGTTTAACTGAATTCTTCAGTGTATTGTGATAAATTACAACAATTTGGATGGAGTTCTTGGGTTGCTTCCTTCCTGTTAACTTATAACAACTGAAGGTATTTTATCATAGAGAAGGTAAGAAACAAAATTTAAATTTACTTGAAACGGGGTTCTATTTTAAAGCATTCCTTTTGATTTTGCAGTGAGTTTGTGAAGCCCACTACATCAAAAAGACCCAACAGTTTTTTTACAATAGGCCTAAAAACATAGTAAAATATGCTTTATACTGAAAAACTTGAATATTTTCAAGCCATAAAAGATATTTCGAAATATCATGAACTCCAATAGAAAAAGCTCATGATCTTGGTTCCGCGCTATTCGCCATTAATAAAGATATATTTACACAAAGAGGAAGGCACGATAAATAACTTTTAGGATGGTAACCCTGATTAATCATCGCGCAGGTCAATGCACCCTGGCAGAAGGGACCGATTGCTCAGCGAGAGGAGCGGGGAGCCTCCGCCTGGGTCTACCTGCCGGAGATCCTTCTTTCCTTTCCTCATGGCGGAGTGGCCAACCTTGCGGTGCCGGAAATACTTTGCATTTGACCATATAAATAACAATCATCGAATCATATATCTAGAAAAAAAACGCAGTAGATTCCAGAAGCGACAATAAAATGTACTTGGTATCTTATAAACATAAATGCATCGATCATCCTTGATTAGGTACATGAATCTAATATCACAGCATAAACGTGTAAATTTTCGAGACTACCCGGATGGGTCTTACGATTTTTTTTTCAAATAGCTTCTTGGAGTGAAGTTTGAGAAAATGAGTGATGGTAAGCTCTAGAAAGAACTACTTATAAGCTGCACAGAATATTATCTTTTATATTCACGGGGAAGGGTGTGACCAAAGTGATATACGTAGATGACATTGAAAAATACAACATAATCAAAATGCAGTGCAGAGGAGCTTGCAAAGAAAAATGATCGACTTGGTGCATAGAATGAATAGTCAGGCTTATCAATATACCTCAGATATATATAAATTATAGAGTATCGTTAAAATGCAAACTATCGAGCGATGTATTTGAAATATCAACCGAAAAACTAAAACTTAGAGAAACTTTTAAATACTAGCAAAGTTGAAGTTCAATTTACAGCGGAAGTCTTATGTGGAATGCAATTATTGCCATCCGGATTACGTATGCAATCTGAATGTTTATGTTCACACGGGAGTTAAGTTGCCAACCGTTAACTTTTCGGCGCAATAGCATGTATTATGACATATACATTTTTGTCGCCTGTATATATTTATTTATTTTCCCTCTTTGAGGCTGTCTTTATTTAAAAAAAGAGTCTGGGAGCTTTTTAATACCGAATATGAAGACGAAAGAATACATATAGATGTGTTAGTGTCTAAATATTTATATTTCAGTGGCTAAAATAAATGCCTTAAATATGAGGACATCTTTATTTGTATGTAATGTTGAATTTACTGTTGTTTTATTATCTAAAAACCCAGCGAAGTTCACAATGAGTGTGTGGTATATCTAAAAGACTTAATTGACCATAAATAAAACAGGTTCCGAAACCCCTAAAATACAGGTACCTACTTATAAAAAGTAAGCCACATGCACGACATCTGCTCTACCCTGGTGGAAATTGTTTTAACCGAAATCTGACCAACAAAATTTAAGATTCATGCGAGTCCTTTATCCTTGCTAAATTCGTTTCTATGTTTTTTATAATCCTTCCAGCGCCAGCGGGTCCATCGCAGGGGTATTCGTGGTATGGGGTTGGAAGGGTACCACCGGATGGGTAAAGAGTACCACAGGTGTTTCTTTTGCAATATACCATTGTTTTAGTTGTGTTTGGGTTTCGCTTTAGCTGTGTTTGTGTTTTGTTAAGCCTGTTGTTGAGCTGCTGTTAACGAAGGGTTCAGAATTGGAATGACAGTATAAAGCTCTTGCGCACCAATTTAAATCTCTGATATTAGAACCAGTGAAAGTCGAGTGATAGGGAACTAGATATATGGATAAATACAAATAGATAACGAAAATATGGAATATAGGTAACTGGTAATAAAACATACTTCAAACACAAGTCAAATATTGACAAAAGATAATAATATGATCATTTAATAATAATCATAATAATTAATAATAAATTACTACAATACCTCATATCATAACTGAAGGGTTGTTCATAATGATAAAATAAAACTATTTTTACGGTTACATTCATTTATTTAGGTTTTAATCTTAGTTTGAAGGTCACGTTTTGACAAATCAATTTAGATTTTTTATCAACATGAAAACGGAAAAATTTGGAATCGTCTATGTAGAGTTCTTTTGTCTATATATGGTTTGCAATGTTGGTACAGTTCAACTATCGAGTCTCGGGTCAAGTCAAATAACTCAATTGGAGGAGTTAACTGAATGAATAGCGGCTTTTGTCTTACCTCGTATGAGATAACTGGGCCTTAGAAATCCGATTGAATCGTTTCGGTATTCACCTTATTGATTCTTGAATCATATTTGTATAATTATCGGTTCAGGCCATTTAACTGCGACAAGAAGGGAGTAGTACAGTTATCGCCTAATAAAAATGTCAGTTTTATAAAAATTGTCAAAGTGTTTCAAAAGCAATAAAAAAGTAGAACGCTAAATATGTAGCTCAAATTTCGATTTGTATTCCCAACGCAATCATCGGGGACAAATAGCCATTGAAGCGTGCTCGAAGGATCCAACAGGACCTTTTCGAATTACTTACGTTTGGAAAGATCGCTTTTAAAGTAAATAATTATTTTAAACAGCAACACGGCCGCAAAAGGCTTCACACGACCTCAAAAGCTCGTGGTGTTGTAGTTTAGTTTGATGTAAAATATCAAACCGAATAGTAGATTTATAAAAACTTCTCAATTGGCGTAGATACATTTAAATACTGGCATATCGATGGGTAAATTCCAAAACGTAACAAAATCAGCAAAATTGACTTTTATCAAATTTCGACTGACAGTATCGTGTTACCAGTTTCGAGCGGTGTCGGTTTTGGGAGTTGTCGTGATTTTACAAAACTTTGTTATGGAAAAACAGCTTTTATCGGACAAAATAAGCTTTAACCCTGCATTTTCATAAAAAACGGGATTTGAATATTTTTTGATAAAAATACCAAATTGAAAGCCGCAACCTGCAAATAATTTTTTTGTCTCCTCAATCATCAACATGCTTTTGTAAACAAATCTGGTTTTTATATTTTATTGTAATAATGATGGGGTAGTTTTACGATGAGAATTTTTTAAGAATTAAAAAAACACTTTTTTTTAATACTTGTCATAATTTGCATGAAAATTGCATTCGTCGTTATTTCGGAAGTGTGGAAAATAGTGGTTGTCATATAGGTGACATCGGAAGTCGGTAGAATAAAATAATTGGTTTGACTAAACCAAAGATATTAGAAGAACGAGATGTGCTATGAGCAGTTCATACTGTGTGGAATTGTTGTGCCGAGTGTCGCCGGTTTTGTTCACCAATACTACTGCACACCTTCGCTTACGCTAAGGTATCCGCACTAATACATAGAACAGATTTATGTGCGTACACGTCCCGATACCGTTCAAAGTACCCTAATTAGGTAGTACTCCGCCTACGGTCCGGCGGCCAACATAGCATATCTCGTTCTTCTAATATCTTTGGACTAAACCTAGAAAATTGAAATATGGTCACACTGAAAAGCATAATAATTTTGAATCCAGGTCAACAATATAAATTTCTTCCGTGCATACCTGCTACAGATAATGGTAGTTTAGATTAATACAAAAACGTGTTTTTATATTGATAATAAAAAAAAAATATATAAAAACATTTTTATACTATTTGCTAAAACCCATCGCAAAACGTAGAATTAATTTTTCATTAAGAAGCCATTCGTATCCACATATTTATTCTAAATGAAATTCTTTTCAAGCACTCAATATGTTGCAAAGGAAATCTGAAACCCTCTTAAAGCAAATAATCGATTTATTTGTATTTGTTTATCGAAATAAACTTTAGGCAGGGGAGCTAAGGATAGGAAATAGGCAAATCATTTCCAGAATAAAGGCTGCCAAAAACACGAGAAACAAGCCGTGTTTACTGTGGTTTAAAAGCTTCAAATTTTATTTATTCATTACTTCTCCGCGCAAACAGATTTCAAAGAGTATTTTGGATGGAAAAAAACGGAATTCAATCATTTGGGGGAGGAATAAAACCGCTCCCTACGCCTTGTATCAAACCTAACACTATACTGAAACTCCAAACTCCACCATTTTTCATTGCCACCCCTTTGGAAGGCTTCCTCGCCACTCTTATTGGTAAACAACCCCGAAAACGAAATAGAAAAGTTCCCCGTATTTGTTTTGGGCTACGAAAGTAAGTTCAATCGCTGAATTTATAAACGCTGCATAATGGAGGCTGGCGCACAGAGGGAGTTATGAGGTCGCTGTTCGGTTGATACTTTGCCATGGGAACTGGAGAATACCGCCAATTATTAGCTGCCGGACTCACTGTTCATTTTCTTAAATAACAATCAGACGCACGAATATCGCATATTTGATGATTTTATGCAGTGTCTTCTTTTTCCAATTAAGTGCATTGATTTTGTTTAATTTTTTTTCAATAATGTCACTCAAAATACCTATGTGCCTTACCTGATATCTAAAAATCTTCTATCATCGGCTACGAAGTCAGAGGTCACGAGTTCGTGAAAGTAAATTTTATATAATTTATTTGTGTTATTTCAAATAATAATAATAATATTACGTTTAAAAATTGGCTCGCTGAAAGAAATAGTTTGTATTAGAGTCTAATACAAACTATTGGTAGATACTATCACTGTTGTGTATATGTTTTTATATTTTTAAAACAAATTGTTATTTTTTATTGTTATCACTGTTGTCATTAAGTAAAATAAATTTAACTTTTTTTTAATATTTTTTAGGTGAAAAGTTGCCATCGACAAACTACTGAAAAGTAGTTTATTGGAACTTTTCTGTTTTTTCTGTATTTTATTTTATTATTTACTGTAATATATATTTTTGTCTTGCTTTCTTTAAATAAAAAAAAAATAAAAAATACAATATTTGTGGCAAGTTTTAGATTGGTAGATACGTTCAGTATCGCCCTGGTGAAAGACCACCATTCGTATTCGAAATGTTGCTCTAATAATCAGGAATTTCTACCTTTCTCTTAACCCATATCCTTCTCCTCCTCACTAACTTCAACCTCGCAACATACACCAATCGGGTATGCCATTGTCAATGGGACCTACTCATGAAAGAAAAATATAAAATTTATTTGAACCCTCTGGCCGTTTCACTGACGCATTTCGGGATGTAGCCTAAAGGGTAGAGATAGCCACCCATAGATAGAGAGAACAAAAATCCAACCTGTCGCCCTCTCTCTCTAACTGTGAAAAGCCGAGAATGCTTATAGGACACAATATTAGAATAATTAGAAGAACGACGTCATATAAATATGTGCTCGATCTGGTACACTAATTGCCAGGTGTTCAACGTCCTTTGTGAGCGTATTTATCCAACGGTCATACTAATAGAGCCAGCCGCATTGTTGGAGGCTAGTTGATCTCTCTGAATGCTCTTATCCTTGCAGATCACAATGGAATGGACCTTTTTATGGTTGACTTATTATTCAAAATGACCTCTTATGGTTTCCTGATTGGTAATTATAGCAATATTACAGTACAGATCTAATTGGGTATTTTCCTATAAGTACAATTAGTCCCAGGTGCTTAGTTTTGCCTACTCTACTACATATGACGATATAAAGCTGAAACCAATCATTTTAATTTTTTTTTTTTCAATTTTTTAATTTTTATCGAAATTACATATTTATGTTATTTAACTGTGGTATTTGCTTATATTATATCCCTTTTTGATGAAAAGTTTGGAGGCTGGAGAAAGTGTAAGAGGAAGTCGAAATATCTGATCACTAAATATACCAAAAACCACTTCAAGCATCGTACGATTGTAACAGTATGCTCTTTAAAATACGCCACAAAATATGTGTGTACCTACAGCACAAATAAAAATTAGATCAAACCGAGGAGTTTACAATTTTGCCACGGAGATCTTCAACATCGCGTCGGCATTCGATGTTCAACATTTAAGAAAACACGTTCAAAGGAAATATGTAATTCTACGGATTATAAATCTTATAAAAGACATTACAGTGATGTTTTTCAGTTCTTCTCGGTTTTTTACTACTCGAATTCATTTCCTTTCCTGCGACCGGATCCAATTTTCTGGTGCCGAAACGAAAGTACAAAATATATATTTTAGACATGTTTTACGGGGTGACCGGATAAATCATCACAATGATAATTCATCACACCTTTAAAAAGTTATATAAAGTCATGGAAAGTGATGAAACAAAAACTTTATTATCTGAGTTAAGTGGGTTAGGTTATTTTTTTTTTCATCGTTTCTAATGACTTTATATCACTTTTTAAAAGTGTGTTCAATTGTCACTGTGTTGAGTTATCATGGAACTGTTTTACGGATCTCCGTACATGCTCCTTTTGGATACTATACAACACCTGGGAAGATGGTTAACTTAAAAGTTTAGATAGAAGTTATGTTTCTTTAAATAAGTGGGAAATGCTTTCAGCGTAACCATTTTCGTATTTTTATTGAGATGTCCGCACAAGTCCCAAAAGTGCCCTGGGCGAGTCGGCCGATGGAAATTCCAAAAATGGGGAATGTTGTGTGACTAAAAACCATAGAAGAAAACAAGAAGTCTCCCATCCAAGAACAGATTTCCACAAATATTCGTGACATGGTGGTAAGCCGCCTTGCATAGGAGAATCGACCAGGTCTGAAGCGCAAGGTGTATCGCTATCCGTTTCTTAAGCGGCGCAATAATACTCACGTTTGGGAATTTCCTAAACCAACTGAGAATAATTGATTACAGGTTTTCTTTAGAATAGGTAAATGAAAAATGAAATACCGGAGATCGCAATGAAATTTTTTTTTCTTACTCGCATAAATAGATTTCACGGATGTGAAGTTTGATGGATGAGTGAAAGCTTCTTCACCTTTGGACTCTAAATCATTATTGAATACAAATAATTGACAAAACGTATTTTCTTTAAGTCCGCATTAAAAATCTAACTGAATGAAAAAACATACACTTAGTAAGACACCACTTTATTTTTGAATCAATAACGATAGCCAACCGGGTTTCGCTTGTCCCAAGCTTCATCAGGGCTAAATATCAACTGAGTCAATGAGTTAAAGCAACATTTCAATACTGAAAAGTGGTCTTGCACCACGGCGATGCTGGGACTATTTTTCACTATGTAACGTGCAGCAAGTATACTACATATTACTTCAAATGAATAAGTTGTGATAAAACAAAAATCGATCAAATAAAATTCACTTGCGCCTGCCGGGATTTTAACTAGTCACTTTTGAATTGCTAGTCGTGAGCCTTACCACTCGACCATGGATGCCGTCAAAATCATCACGAAATTTATCACTTAAAAAGTTGCTGTCGTCTAGAATAACACATTTCAATTAAGCATCAAGTGGTAATGATACAAATATATAATTCATGTACACAATGTATCTAAAAAAAAAGCTTTTTCTTCAAATTCCATGCGCAAGAAAAGACTCAATTCTCTGAATAAAATAGCAACCGTAAAGATAAATTGTTTTCTCAGTATTATTTGCCGCAGAGAGAACAGTTATATTCGATTTCCTTGTCGTCGTTTAGATATATGTATTTTTGGCACCCATCGGCCGAACGATTGGATTCTATATATAAACGAGGCAAAATGGGAACTGAGATTTGAACAAAATAATTCCACGTTCGAGTTCTCTCACGGCACACACGGTATATTTATATTAAAAGATATTTTGGAAGATTTTATAAAAATTGAAGGTACATAAAGCATGTTTATAGCTATTATTCAATTTTAAAACACCTCTTAATTGATTATACACTCTGGCGCCAGATTGTTAATGTTTATGTTAGTTGTTTGTTTCTACATATGTAAATATATATGTCATTAAGATAGTAGTTATAAGCCTTAGTCGTAAGTCACTAGATATAAGTCTTAGATGTAAGTCACTAGTTTTAAGTCAGTAGTTCTAGTATTAAATATTTAATAAATAGGCCCAATGAGGTGATTTTTCACGAAAACTGCGCTATATAAGTTAGTCAAATATTATCAATATTATTTTCAATGATTAATTTATAGTGAACGAACCTATGATATAACTTCACTACGATTAATATCAGCCTCTATGTACCCATTTGTCTATAAGCGGAAGGTCACCCAACACAACAATCACAGTTCTGGCTCTTTGCTTCGAGATATCTTAATTCTTCTTGCGCATTTGGTGATTTTGTTCATATTCCGGGAAATATTTACTTTTTTGGTTTTACTATTTAATAGTCTGGTATTCAAATCAGTTTGATTTACGACGACTGTAGAGTTATACAATTTTGCAACAGGTTTTAATAGAATTTGAGCAGTCCTAGATTTTTATACAATAATTGCATGCGCAAAACGAAATTTTCATGTAAATACCAATATTACAACCCACAAACATAGATAAATAGCTGAATCAAGTCCTAAAAGAAATAGATCATTATGAAAAATCTGGGTATCCAAAAAAGAGAGAAAAACTTATCTCTTGGAGTGGGCAAAAATGATTTATTTTAACAATGAACGCGTCTCTTCGTGAGTTAGCTGTTTGCATACAGAGAAATATGGCTGATTTCAGCATTATTTTACAGTGTGCCAGATTCCAACAGTTTCCAAGCGTGCTCTAATTTTCACAGTGTGGCCTTTATTTATCAGCGTGTACACATTTTAACAGCGCGGGTATCTATTATTTCAAAGGATTCCCTCATTTTTACAGCGCGCCATTTTTACACACCGTGTGTCGGTATTCTCTTAGCGTGAAGCGAGCCATCAAAATGGACCAGCCGGGGGCAGGGGAGTGTGACAAATGTGTCCATGGGAAGGAAAACATATCGAGTGAATCGAGGGTTCTATTTACTCGTGCACCGGTTCAACTGTCCGAAAAGTCTCACAGTCCACAGAGTAGCGATGGTGGTGCCGATTTATTACAGCAAACAACAATTATTGCCCTGCTGCGATTTCATACCGGACAGTGTAATTTTCATTTTTAAAATTTTTTAAAATTTCTGCAACTGATGGAAACCCTTTGTGCAGTTTAAATATCGGAAGTAAGTTTGAAGTTTCTGTATCTATTTAGGTTGCGTTTTATACATGTACTGACTGTTAATTCTGAATTACAGAATATGAGTTTTCATTTTACATTTTTTGAAGACTGATAAATTCTGAACAGTTGAAACAATGTTAGTTTGTAGAGGGAAAAAACAGTGTTTTTTTAGAAAAAGACAATTGTCAGGCAATTTGTTTGAACGTCTTAAAATCATTCAGAAATTGTAATCTCTTTTTCCTGAAGTAGCAAATGATTATTGAATAGTGGAACTCTATTGTAATGTGTTCATTTATTTTCCGCCGAAGTTTATAGGCAAGGCAACTGATCACTTAATGGGAATGGCTGCGAGGCCACATACCATTTTTCATACAAAATTTTAATTTGGATTTGAAGCCAAAATACTTAACCAAACTGAAAAATTGTTTTTCTAATCAAATGGTATAATAAATATCGAGTATTTATAGGTACTACGTTATTTATTTGTATTTGTTATCATAAACTGTGGCAGCTTTGGCAATTGTTGTGAGTTAATGATAATTATTTTTAAAAAAAAATTTGCCTTACCTTCTTTATAAATATAATTAAATATGAAATAAAAATAAATTATTATTATTAAAAAAAAACCTTTTTAATGGGCTTGAATTTAACTTTTAAATTACCGATTAGAATATAAATGTGCAAAAATAAATAATAAGAGTTGGCCCGGAATATGCCTTTTTTACTATGTTTTAATGTTATATTTCATTGTATTACTCTTGTATGTTGGGTTAGGTTAGGTTAGGTTAGGCAAGAATATATTTTTAATATTTGGACAACGTCTCTAACCACCATTGGGATATAATAATTATACGTCATTTTGGTTTATCCTTTCAAAAAAGTCATCACTCGGCAAATTTCCTTTCATATTAAATATCACATCGAATTGATGTCAATCCAATGCAATAAAAATTCTTAAATAAATATTTTAAAAACATAGGTACTCGTATGTGCAGTGAGACGATACTACTAAAGTTCCTTGAAAGATAAAATACAATACATATACAACAATAATCCAATTCATTTATTGGCACCTTCAGTCAATTGTATGTACCTGTGTAGTGCGTACCTGGATATATATTATATATGCAGATCGTACAGCCATGGATTTATAAAGGACGATGATGTATTTACAGATACTTATAATTGATAGAGAAGGTCCTCCGTTGAGATTCTCAGTGCAACCTTGTCGTGTTGGTGACTAGTCCAGGTATGAGAACTCCATCAGAATTAAGTTAGCCTCTCAGAAGTTGGGCGTTCTGTAGAGAGCCCGCGTATCGAAAACAAAATAATACACGACCAATGAGCGCAAATCACAATTACACCTCACTGTTGAATTAGGTTTCCAACTAAATAGTAAGGCGCACTTGGGATCTGGTCTGGCGTCCCCAGACACCTGAAAAAAATACCAGTTCTGTGCGAAAACGTTAAATTCGTCTTATATTTCAATTTGATATATTCGATAGATTTGTTGCATAGAAAATCATACTTACAACATCCCGTTCAGAACCACGGTAAACTACAAATACCAAACTAAGTTTTATGTAAATTGAAAAAAACCATGTCATAGTATAATAAGAAATACGTAAATTTCTCACAAAGTTATGCATGGTTTATGTAAGAGAAGGATTCATTTGAGCAAATAATTATTATCTTGACAATAATAATAATACAATATGGATTATATCAACTAGATAATTGGGTCTGAGAGAATTTAGTATAATTTTGGTTTAATGGACCGATTCCCTTAATTCTGGAAATGTTAACACATGATTGGCGATGTATATTGGGTAAATAACGAAGGTTTCCTAAACCACTGATACGTTCACTGCGCAATATTATAATATGCAACATCTTTGAATAATCAAATCTTAGCGTTGAATGCAGGGATGATCGGATGGTGGTAGAAATATAAGAGAAAAACATAAGAATTAATTTTCCGTTTCCACTATTTATGTGCACCACGCACTAACGAAAACGTTGCATAAACTTCAGTAGGCAACCTGATTGATCTGTTTACTTTTCATTCATCCTACCAGATTTATTTAAAATCTGACACAAGAGTTTTTTTAATAATAATATATGTTTTTACTCTGAAAACGTTTTCACATCTAGGAGGCTTTATACTCATTGCGGTGGTCTAGACACAGTTACAACTGCATGGTAGCGTGATCCGTTCGATCAGAATTTTTCCAATTACATTAACTTTCAATTTCACAGGAAAAAAAATTTCCAAAGTAAGTAATCTCAAAGGAACTTTTACAGGCATTATAATGAATTATGTCTATGCTTATAAAGTGACAGCGCGACCTTTTCAAAACAAAACTTAAGTTTGGCCAAAATACCCAACCAAACTAAATTATTTTTTTTATTCAAAAGGTATATTAAACATATAGTACGAATATGTCGATTTTTTAAAAATTAAAATATAAAGGTTATTAAAAAGTTCAATTTGGAATGATTTCAGAATCATCTACCTGGTACTTAGCAGGCAGCGGGCAGTCGCAGGGCCCGCAGGTTTGTCACTGTTGTAACTGCTAATTGATGACTTGCTGAGTACATCTCGATAGCCCGTTTTTTTATTTTATTTTATTATTATTTTTTTTTTTTGTATTATTTATAAAAAAGATACACGGATTACATTACACAATACAATACAGTTATTAATTACATAATATAATATAAGTATTTGTTGTACCCCCATAAATAAGCAGGGCTTAGTGTATGGGGGGTGTTGTTATATTGGTTAAAATTTGATATGATTCAGTTCAAGTGTTCGGAATACTTTTTAAGGTGGCTTTTGAATTCTTTTATATTTGCATTCATGTTTCTAATTTTTTCTGGTAAAGAGTTAAAAAATTTAACTCCGAGATATTAAATTTCGTTTTATAGCGCCCTAGCGCCCTGTGCGTCGAAAATATTCAGACCTGTAGCCCTGTAGGTAGGTGTGCGCGAATGCTAGCATCGCATCTAGAGAGTTTTAGCGATGATGCCTTTTGCACTGGCGAGCGTTCCTGAATATTCCAGCAGCATCGCTGCAAAGTTTTTAGTGAGTAAATTTTAATTATTATACAAAATAAACTTGCTCTACCTACTGTTTGAATATTACGAAAAATAAATTATAGAAATAAAACAGTTAAAATGAATTTTTGGGTAGAAATTTTAATTTATATAAAACATTTGTGTTCTTACGTAAATCGATCTTTTGTGATATTGTAAAATTGATATTGTAGAATTGTGATATTGTAAATAATGTAAACTTGCGCCCATCCAATGCTTTTTTAATATTTTTTTTATTATATATTTCACCATATTATCATAGTAAATAGATAAGAATATATATTTTCATTAGTCACTAACAATTTCCAATGTTGCCTCCAAATACATTAAAAAATTCACTATAATTATTGTTTTCTAGTTTATAATTTAAAACCCAAATAAATAAAGTAGTAAATATCCAATTTAGATATTTGCTGTACCTTTGGATTAAAGAAATATATTTTCTTTTTTGTTGGGTTCTTTGGCCCCAAATCCAAATTTAAGTTTTGTATGATAAGGGCCGCGCATGCCGTTCCCCTAAAAGAAAAATCTATCGCCTGTAAGGTACGAATACGTTATACCTTATTTGTCCATATTTACCTTTCGTGATTGTTGATTTATTCAAAGGTTTAATTATATAACGTTTCAAACTCTTGATTAATTTTGAAAAAAGTAATAAATGTGCAAATGAGTCGGAGTTCATTGAAAATTCATATTTAATCTAGATTTGAAAAGTCGTACGCCAAGTTTGATTAATGTGAATCTCAAACATAAAAGAAAGTGAAAGCTTATAAAAGTTTATTATTCCAACTAAAAGTATTTTCATGTTCCTAGCGTGGATGATTCTGACGGAAAATTAATTTTCCCAACAGATGGAATTAATGAAGGAAACAATTGAAGGCCCAGATCAGGGGTTGGCAAGTTATTTCAAGTGGGGTCCGGATACTGATACAAAATTCGGTCAGGTTGGTTCCAGCGAAAACAAAGAAAAATCTTCAAATAGAAAAGACATTCACCATAAGTCGGGGGTTCCCAAACATTTTCAGCCCCGTAATCCTAAATAGCCCCTCAGATTTTGGCTGAACCCCGGTTCCGTCCCATATTTTAGATTTTGTTAAATTTAATTTTTTATTTTGGTTTTTCTTTTTTTTCTTACTATTTTATTAAAGGAAATCGAAAAACGTGTCTTTGAGATATGACTTAATCAATAATAATAATTAATCCGGGACATATAATTGAAATTGAAACGTAGGCGAAAAAGTTTCCAAGTTTAACAACAAAATAAAATGCTGTTGTTTCAATCATTCTGGAATATACGAAACATATGTATATCGCAACGATGAAACTAGAAAACGCAGTTGTTTTAACATTCTGATTATAATAGTATATTTCATGTGGGTTTGTCGAAACTGGAAAGCGCCGCAGACGAAAAATGTCATAATTAATACTAAATACCCTTTAATATTAATAATACGTCCAACTCCAGTGAAATAATGGCATAATCAAAAACTTTAGCCGCTAGAGGGAGCTAATGTAGGACGATGGCTTTGACATTCCTTTCAATGGCAAAAAATTGAGTTTATTTATTATTTGGTAATTTGGTTGCGGTGTTTTGTGCTTTCTACATTTGTATTTTGATAAAAAAATATGCAAATGTTTAAAAAACTGGATTGGTGGTTCAGTTTACAAACCAACAGTAAAAACACTCCCAAGACGTTTTTCTACAAACCAAACAACGTTGACAGGTTGTAATAATTGGTGAAATAATTTCGTTAAATCCTAGTCGTTTCTTCGCTTTTAATTCTTTTCTCCCAAATAATATTTTTTTCTTCGCTTCAGTTGCTTTACATCAACAAAAATTAATGTCATGATTAGTTTCTTAGAACAGGCACAGCTTAGTTAGAAACTAATGTTGACTAGGCACTAATGTATTCTCGCCTGTATTGCAGCTTTTTCTCAAGTACATTGTACATATCAAATGTACAATAATAAATAAATTAAAAAATAAAATAAATAACCAGTTGAATTTAAAAAAAGGTGACTCATTAAAACCATCAAAGACTGAGGAATAAATATCAAAAGTTTTTGTAAAACAAAACGGTAACTATTTGATCATATCACCCAGAAAATCGGTCGATGGCTATTTATTAACCACCAAGAAGTGTAATATGTATCTACCGTTTTGAAATAAACGTCACAAACAGCCATTGAAATTGATTATCTGTTCGAGAAAAAATTCAGGTTTTTTTTTTAAATTTAATTCGGACCGCGGTCCGCCTATTGCATAACACCGAACAAGATGAAAAAAAACTTTTAATACAGTTGTTTCCAAAGTTTGAAACAAGATTTTCGAAGTTTACATGCGAACTTTGAAAGTTAAATGAAATTTCATTGTCCAATGTCGCGTTAAACTCGTCGGGACGCTCAGACAAATCCGATTGCGTCGGTTGTTTGTCTCTACGCTTTGAGGAGCCTTGGACACTAAAGAAGGGACACCTTTATTGTATTTATAAACAACTTTTCTTTTACATAAATCATTTGTGAAGAGGGTGGAATTAAAAACTCGATTAAGCACGCTTACAAAAAGATTTAGTGACAGATAAATCTTAAAATATAATGTGTATAAATTTCATCGATAGAATTACGGAGTAAGTGTCACAAGACTTAAGTCACAAGTCATTGGCCTCGAATCGGGATGTCGTCCATCGGAGAGTCCCACTGTCCGAAGCCAAAGGAAATATATCGCCCCCGATCGGGAAAGTTATATCTTAGAAGTAACTGGGATAAGGGCATGAACGGAGTAAAAATATTGAAAAGAACATGCCTCTTCAAGTTGTGCCAGATACATGAACCTTTCAAGATTAAATGGTAATCTAGAACTAAAAGTATTTACCATATTTTAATAATAATACGCAAATATACATGTTTTCCGTATACTTTGTAATAGTGACCTCTGTTACCAAAGAGCTATTCCCGCTTTGTTGCGAAACTCGCCGAGCTCCTGAAGGCTTTTTTCAAATTTAGTATTATTCATTCAAGATGTCAGCATTCTCGTTCAGTTGTTAAATTTTTATTGACACTGAAATTTTATCGAGTTCGCGTAATATATCATTTTATGTACATCCATCACTTACATAATGTAGGTAAGTTTTTATTCGATAACCTCCCTAGCTTTGTTGTTCATGCATATTTTTTTTAAGTCAAATATCCCTGCTTCGATTCGCGCTCAGCTAAACATTCGTTTTCATTTAATGTCCGGGCGCTGCCAGTTCCGAGAGAACTTACAAAACAGTATTTATAATATTTGTAATAATAATAATAGAGTACCAATCAGATCTCTTAATATTTAAAAACCCAATGTATGTACGGAAAAATTTTACGTTAAATATAAAAAAAAAATAAAATTATGATGCTTCACAATACAAAGGAAAGATTTCGGGAATAAGATAATAATATGTATTTATTAAAGTAAAAGGTTGTAGGCAAACAATTTTATAAAGCGCCGTTTCATAAAATAAACACCTCAAGCGTGCTTTAAAAAGTTTCCGTTCAATAAATTAGCTGTTTATATTCTTAAGAGCCTTTTAAAATTCAAGGATTATTTTTTTGTTCTTATCGCACTGAAATATTCTTTCTTACGCAGCGAATAAAGAGTCATCATTTTTATTAGGTCATATTTTATAATTCAGTTTTTAGCAAATTTATCATCTATCTTATAAAAATGTGTAAGGTTTTTTGAGAGCAGCTGTGTACATTATTTGAGTTCATTGACATTAATTGCGTCTACTAAAAAAATACTAACACAAAAAATAATAAAAACTGGTCCTAAGAAACAAACTGATATAAAGGACATTAAATAAAATCTTCCCCGCCATGATTATTAAATTCGGGTTCAGTATTAAATTATTTTAATCGTAGAAACCAAGCTGCAAAAATATTTACTGAAAATAATCTGGCATATTTAAAAATCCCGATAGGAGATAATGAATAATACATAAATAAATATATTGAGAAAGCAAGATTTGCGAGTTCTATCATCACATATTTCCTTAATGTTTTATAACCGCCTTTGTTAAAAGTTTGCCGGAACACACTTTAGATTCGGCAAGGTTACATTTTGTTGAAATATTATTCAGGAAGAATAAAAATAATATTTTATTTCTGTCCTCGGAAAATGTGTACGCCCGTAAAAATGTAGGAATCTGTGCGTAGGTCCATATATGTTAGTACCTAGAATTGTTATGCCTTATACCTTTCCTTTTGATTTCCTTGATGAATATTTCATCCTGTCACAATTCATCCTGTAAACACCTAAACTGTGTCTGATTACGCACCCCCCTCTTGTTCGACCGTGTCAAAACTGTAAATCCATCGTGAGCTCGCGAGTTTGTGGTAGTAAAGAGTGAATTATATTCGAACCAGCGCGATTTAAAAAAGCGGAAGAAGAACAAAAACGGTAAGTCGGCATTCCGGAATTCCAATCCTCTTCTATCCGCTGTGCGACGGTATCTAGATTCGGTGAGGTTTCATTTTATTGAAATATTATTCAGGAAGAATAAAAACAATATTTCGTTTTTGTCCCTGGAAAATGTGTACGCCCTTAAGAATATGTGAATCTGTTGATAGATCCAAATAAACAAAGAGAACCTGGGTAAAACATTTGCAAACATTTTCGAAAATTTCTATATTTGCTTTCACGATGGACTATTTATCCTTAGTTTCTCATTATAATTAGAAAAAAAACCATTATAAAATAGTTCCCTTTTCTGCTTCATCCTACAAATGAGTTGAAAACTGATTCATTTGCTATGCACAAAGGTATTTCAGAAACACGTTCAAGAAATTCAACATTAATAATATAATATTGTAGAGATTTTTTTTCATTTTTCTAAAAGGTTTTATCTTTTTTATTTAATTTCTTATTTTACTCGTTATTATCTCTAATGGCGGTTGTCGTAAAGTCAATAGCTATCCGTCTGCCACAGTTATTCCGATAGTTTTTCAAAAGGATAAAATGGTGCCTATTAGACTTCCTAGTGTGGTCAAGATTCAGTATTTGTTTGCTCGAACCAACCCTGTATTCGACAAATACAAATACGTTTTTATGGAAATAATGTTGTACACATGTAAGAGTATTCATCAAGTGTTATTCGCAGGTGGCCTTCGATATTTGCTTGGGATGTAATGGCATTTTTCAATTGCGATTCATGAAATATTCACATGAGAAAAGAGGGTGTTTTTATTCATGAAATTGGAGGAAAGGGTTGTGGTGACCATCCAGTGGCAACGATAAATGGTCACCAGAATTCACTTAAGTCATTACCTGCATGAATATTATAAGGTCCGGATTACTTTTTTCACATTTATTCCTTACTACAATTACTAAGGGAATTCACACCAAATTTAATAAACCATCTTCTAATAATAATTCCGAAATGATACTAAAAAATGTAATTTGAAATCACGAACGCCTCTATGTATCTTGATGTATCTTTTTATGTATATTTTTATGTATCTTCGTTTTAACATACTTATTTTAGCTAGTCTTAAATCCTGTATTCGTCTAGGATAACTTGAAACTTGGAAATTTGACTGTCCTGAAACGGGAATCCTTCCTAGTTGGACAGTTCTTCCTAGTTCAAAATCATAAAATGTAATCAATATTATATTATAAAAAAATAAATAAATAAAAAATAATAACCGAGTTACATGCCTCATGACCCGATAATGGTACCTATTATTTTTTTTACAACTAAGAAATTATGATAAATCACAGGCCACGTTTTAGTACTAGCTGCATAAATACGTTTTAATACCATTCTACCTATTTAAACGACATTGATGTGCTAGGGAAATATATCGATAGTTAATAATTTTTTTAACTATTGAAAATAAAATAAAATATAAGAAAATGGCCAAAAATTATATTTAAATACATATAACTTTTATAAATAAATAAAACCGGAGTTTTTTTCATCAAATAGGACCCTTTACCACAAAAAAAAACAAAAATTGATGAAAAAATACTGAAAAAAAAAATTTTATTCGTATTTGTTCAGTTTATAAAACCATGTCGTAATGAGCTCTCCACTGATACACTGCCAGCAAACTAAGATGTAAACTTATGATAAAACTTTTCTCAGGAGGTGGGACTTAAAACAACTCTAATCTTTGCAAATGTCTAAATTATAGCTTTCAACCGTCTCACATTACTGTAATTAGCAGAAACTAAACAAACAAGCGCATTAGAAACTCCCACTTCATGAAAATCACCTGAACATCTGTCTACATAACTGCATAATTCTGCCGCTGTGTACTCCGCTGTAACCATGCTTTCTGTCACATGCGTCGTACGTCAGAAAGAGACACACGTTATCCCTAAACATAGATAGGTAACTTTGGTAGGTAGATGTGTGACACGTGCAGCTGCTCTGTTCTGCTCTTAAGTCAGACAAATGACTCTTTAGCTTTACAAATTGCCAAAACCATACGCTGGAAGCAAAGGGCCCATTATTCGGGATTAAGTACATGTTTGAAAACCGCCGGTATTCATCTTTTTGCAGACGCGTTCGCATCTGTAACTAACGATATTAGACATATATTTCTGATACCGTAGGTAATAAGCACGTCTTTACTTGAATATACAGTGTTACACGCTAAATCCGAGAAATCGACGAAAATCTGTAGAATTTTACTGTATTTAAAGTTTCCCAGTATAAGATTGAAACGCGTGGTATACATGAAAAATGTATTTTCTGATTAATTGTTTTAATTCGGATAAGGTGTGTTTTATTAGGGTGATCATAATGATTAGATACAAACCCGGTGCGATTTGTCCCGACATGGTAACTGGGCGCTGGGGAGGAATTGTAGCTGGTATCTGGGGATCGCGTGGGGTGGTATGATTACTCCATCCACCCTCACCCCCCCGGATCGTCAGCGATCATTTAATATTAGCAGCAACGAAATACCGTTCAAAATAATTGACGTCCCAGATGGCAATTAGTCAGAATATCAAAATTATAAAGTTGAAATTTATCAAGGCGCGTAACTTGATATTGGCGGACGACTGTACAGGAAAATACATTATTATTATCAAAAATAAATGGGTTGATTAGATATTCGTTTTAAGGACATTGCTCTCTACAAATAGTGTCTCACAGCTATATCACGAAATTTCATGCGACTATTCATGAAAATTTAAGAATATTTTTTCCATTTGTTACTGAAGTCATGAGAAAATCCAAAATGTACAAACACGCTTTATCACGGAAGCAATTATAAAAATGACAGGGTTAAGCTACCAGTTCTAGATATCCGGTAATTGACGGCTACACCAAAACTAAACGCAGAAAACTATTTTAAATTATATTGTTATACCAGATCTTAGAGGATTGGAGCTGGCAACATGGTATCGCATCACTTCACAACCTTTGGTTACACATCTGCCCTGATGATCGACATAATACCTAAAAATAAATCACTGTAACATTAATATACTCTGTCATAGTCTCAAGAATGCAAATATGCGCATGAATCACCGTGAATATTGTTTTGTTTTAAAGCTGTGAGAATGTGTTCGAATAATAATTAGTATCGTACCTTAAAATTACTGAAATCCACTTAAAATTGCAAAGATTAATCTACCGTGCGAAATCGGAAATTAGCATAACAAAGAGTATCTGCGCCCGGTGTGTTCCGCAATTCGTGTGTGAGTCGGGGGCAAAGCCAGTGGGACAGTGGAGAACAGGGGAAGCTAATAAATTATGAACTGCCACGTAAATAGCCCATCCAATGCTCCGTGAATTTAACATTATACCTACTTGTACTTCAGACGTCACGGTGCCGTATTTTCATAAGCGAGACCCTTATCAGGAGCGTGGAAAGAGGCCCGCAAGAAGTGGGACGACCTTATCCATTGTTCGGTCTTCAGTGTTCAGTTTTCAGTGTGCATTATACAGTGGCGATCTCCTCCAGGCCCGCGGATATAAATATACCGCGTTATTGTGGGTCCAGACTTTTACATCTAGTGATAAAACGTGTTAAAACTTTTATCGAATATTATAATAATACATTATGTCACATGTAGACACACATATATATTCCCCTCTCCTATCCGCGTTCTATTATTGCACCAAACCACAGATAAATATTATTGCTGACTTTTTTAACAGTAATGATGATCTTCATTGAAATATTCTACACAATAATAATTGAAAGTACAACACAATACTAATAAGGATAAAACAATGAGAAAATTCGCAATTACTTTCTTAAATGAAAATAAATAACTTTGAATACACCACTGTTAAGACGAGACAACACTCTCAAATATAGCCAAAGTGAAGTAGCCGTGCACAAATATAAGCGATGCGCGGCCCTGGTGTGTTGGTCAGACCTGCGGTTGAATTTGCTCGATCAAATCTCTAAAATAAAATGGGAATCTTAACCACGTAATGATGAAGTGGCGTAAAAATAATATTCTTCGCGCGGCTTGACGTAATGAACTCAGCTACTGTCGATTTTGTCCTAGCAAGCCTGGAAAAACGAACTGTCCGTGTATTTTAATTATTTCTGATGAACCTATTACTAAAATCTCAAGTGTTTCTAGAAAAATCCCTCCGGAAGTTACTAAATCTTCGTATAGAAAGTCGAAAGTAATTTAATCGTTGAAAAACGTTTGATACATAAAATATTTTAATGGTGAGGTCCTCTTTTTTATTAATCTTAAGTATAAATAACTTACATCCGTTGGAATCCCTCTAGCAATATTATATAGATATTAGTAATACGTTCATCATAAATAATTAAAATGTGAGCGTCGATCAAACCCATGTAATCAGAGTCTTATGTCGCCTTAACACATGTTATCTACTTGTAGAATAGGCAGCCTGTAAGCTTGAAGTTGTTTCGTGTTTACTACATGAAGATGGTACATAATAAAAGGATTTTATATTTTTCTTACATAACTACATAAAATTTCCAGGAATATTAGTTAGTACGTAAATTAAAACAAAAAACGTCTAATCTTAATTTCGTGATAGCAAAAAGATTTTAATTCGATTTTAATTTTCAAATATAGATTTCTAGCGTTAACTTCACTAAAATCACAAAATTTATATCGGCTTAGAATTTTTTTTTTTTTAAAACGACGCCATAAAATGAATTTGGTATTATTGAAGAATTAATTAGTTAATTAACGTGTCTCCGGTCCTTGAAGCTTCACCAATTTTTGTGCACTAAAAATCAATTTTGTCTACGGTTTCTACTTATTTCAGCTTGCTATTTAATATCTTATCTGGTTTGTTGTGAGTTTTGATTAGAAAAAAATCGATCAAGTCAGTAGAGAACTCAAATTATAGCGGTCATCATGTTATTATCAAAAAAATAAGTAGTCCGTTAAAGTTAGGAAGTATCAGTCACAATAATTGAAAACAGACAATTTTATTTTATCTGTTCGAATGTTGTTAAAAGTTATTTTTAATCTCTTGGATATAAAAAGAATTTTATCTGTCGTGGTGCGCGTCTTATTTAAGACTAAAGCAGAATATCGGGATACAGGGAAAAGTAGATAAATCACTTTTAGGATATAGATCATAAAATGTGATAAATTGCTCCCATTTTTCATTTCACTGTATTGATTTACAGCGAATTTATAAGAAAACGCTTTGAATATATTTTTATTGTAAAGACGCTAATATATTATAGAGGATAGTTCGAAGAGGACAGACTAAAAAACACCAACTTGCATAATATATATTACGATTTAAAGCTTTTTATATACCACTTTGAAAACCCGGCTTCGTTCAAGATTTCTAAATTAAATCGATTTTTTTTTCAGTTCGAAAAAGTTTCAGTTGTTTTTTTTCAGTTCAGTTACGCTCGAAAAATGGGTATGTCATAAGTTTTTTTTACTCACGTTGAAATAACAATACGGAGATGTTCAAATTCCAGACAAATAAACAGTGATCTTTTCATGGCGACAGAGCTTAACATTGGGAGGTGTTGTGCTACAATCTTCGGATAAAAGACGGATTATCCTATTTATAAGTAACCAGCTTTTTTTAGTTTTTTATCAAGTAGGACTAGGGGGCAAGTTTTATCCCTGTCTGCCATATTACTTGAGATATGAACAATTATTATATTCAGAGAGAAAAAAATAATAATTAAAGGATCGTCCTTCAAAGAGGTCGCCACATCATCTGCATTAGCATTTGCGCACATTGATTGAGGCAGCAACGATTCGCAACAGTTCTAAGGTTAGCATTAGAACAAAGACCCTTTTAAACTAATCGTCAAAAAACAAACTAGAGTTCAAAAATTGAATTTGCAATAACATTCTTACCTGTTCCATGATTACCCGTGATTTTATTTGAGTTTGAAAACATCTGATAGGTAAATAAATCAATATTGACAACGATCAAAGTAGAGGAAAGTTTTTGTACCACAATTTTATTCGCTATTTGATTCAAATAGTTATTTTTCTGATTTGTTTTAAAACTGCAAATGCTTCCATTCTCTATTAGCTGACTTTCTAAAGCTCTGGCGGAAAGTTGAAAATATGTTGCTTTTTAATCGCAAATTCCTTCTCGTGAAATGAGATGCAAGACTAATTGATCCATTACTTACTTATATTATTCATATTTAAGGTAGGTTTTACGCAGAATTGAACCAACATGAAAAAAATATATATATATGTTTTATTTTAAGAACTTAAAAATATTCTATGAGTTTTTTAAATTATGAGATAATAAGTCGAAGAAATTTTATTGACATTACTTATCAATAATATGATATATGAATAAATTATGACAACCCTATTAGAATGGTGAATTTAAAAAAATTATGAAGAAGGAATAATTAAGGCAAATATTAACACAGCAGAGTCGCAAATCTACTATGTCTTATTCTTCTTTCTTTAAACAACGCTTGACACTTTTCATTTCAAGTTTTAAAGTATATATCTATATTCGTAATTCATAAGAAATTCCTTATGAATATTATGAAACGTAAAAATGTATTTTTAATCTTTAAAGTGCTCGTCAATAAAATATATTAAGACGTGATTAATTTCAAATTACAAAAATGGTAACAGAGATAAATTTTAAATCTGCGCCCAGTATTTACATATGTAGCTAATTAAGGGCACTCAACTTTGCATCCCCATCGTTGAAGATAACTTAAAGTGACAGTGAATATTCTGAAACCTCTTTAGATTTAGTACGAGACGGAACCCTTTAGAATTGAGTAGATGTGGGTCACTGACGCTCATAACCGATTTGGTATAAATATTGAGTGCCCGGAATGAACGATCGACGTTGAACGTTCAGGGAAATGATTTATTCTGATTCCAAGTTTTATGTTACACATTTCATAAAGTTTTTTATCTTCCCTCACTATTCATTACAAAAGATAAGACCTTTCGTTGAATCTTTAGTTAAATTTACTTAGAAAAAAATGTAAGTGTTCTGAAAGAGGTATATAAAAACACAAGTGTAATTTTAAAGAAGATTTATAATTTCTTATCAATTTGGTTAACTTATTCGACAAGTTATATTACAACTTTAACTGTAGTTTAGAGTCGTAATTCAAACCTATGTCTATATAAGATAATTTGGAAGTAGAAATAGGAGAAGTCGTGTTGTGTATTTTACAAAAGGAGTAAATATTTTACTTAGCCAACAAACTCTCGCCCATGAAGAAAAAGTGATAAAGTTTCGCGGTTATTTTCACCTTGTAAAAGTTTTCGCCCTCGCTAACAGTGCAAAAGCTTTTAAAGAAGTATACACTAATACCGGCCTTAAAGCATAAACTTTGGATTCTAAAACGACAGTAAAATCCCGTAGCTTTGTTCCGCAAACACGACTTCTTCAAGGAAATACACAAGTTATTCGTTTCGTCACCATTCAGATTATCGTTAACCAATTATCGTAGAAACGTGATTTAAAAACAGATGATCGTCTTTCAGATCAATAAGAGACATTGGTTTCGGGGAATTCAAATCGAATATATTTTGCAACTAAGTTTTCTATTGTATTCTCAATTAGATGGGCATTGAGTGTCTTCGTACTAGTCAAAATATATTCAGAGAAGTTCACAGGTTGTAGTTTGGTAAGGAAAATTATAGAATATGAATAATTCATTAAGCACAACACAATTACTATTCTGTTTATGTCAAACTTTAATACCGAGCCCGAGTTAATCGAACGACTTAATATTATGCATTTAACAATTATATTGGGCTCCGCGGGCAATTATTCAGACCGTGATGTGATGGTCTTACAAATAATGTCAACTTTCGACAAATAATTAAATACTATTACAAACATCGTCAGTTTAATAATGTTATTAATAACTGTTTCCAAATGTTATTTTTGTTCTACTGTTGCGGGGTTGTTGCCAAATTAAAGTAAAGCCCTTAAATGTGTTAGGAACTAATCGCTAATTTGAAGCTTTGTTACAATATACAATTATGTTGATAAACTTTTAGCGAGATCGGAGAACCTTCAAGCATCTCGGAAGGATAAAGATTTACGGATATATTACGCGATTCATTGCCATTCCATTTATCAGAATTTGAAGCAGTCATCGTTTGGCAGTAACCCCGCGATATAATTGCCTCGGTTTGCGTTATTATGTAGCTACTTCAAAATGAAAAGGCAAAATGGATTCATGAATTCAAAATAAATTCACAAGGAATAAAAAAAAAATCATATTCTGTTCATCTGTTATGTTCACAACAATAGTTTAATATTAACATTTTACGTCTATAAATAATCTCAGTTAAGTAGGAACATATATTTTTAATATAAATAATCCTTACGATAGTCCCTATTTGAAAACTCGTGTGTTTTGTTCGGTAAATCGTTCCCTTGGACAAAAAAAGGTTATATCTGCCATTAATATGATAATATATTAATATAATGAGGATCAAAGTTTGAATCTCGAAAAAAAGACTTTATTTTATATGAAATTTATGAAAAAGTGAATTTGCAGACCTATTTTAATTGAACTATCTTTATGTTTAAGAACATTCGTAGCAAAAATAAAAACACATGCAAAACAACAAAGCAACAAAAAAATATAACCTTTTTGCTATGTAAATCTGATTTTCTTTTCTTTTTTTTTTTGCTAAATCCATATTTTTTTCATAAATGGGATTAATTAAGGAGGTAAAATTCCGTTAATAAAATTAAAAATTGACTGGAATTCATTATTACTGTGAACTTACATATAATTTGGGTAATAAAAACTTAGTGCAAAAAAGTCAATGTTGGCCAAAATGTCAAATATAACTTTGTTGTCCCAAGGACACGAAACATTGACAATATTGACTGAACTCTTACGTTTTTAGAGCTTTAGGACTTAGTTCTTTTATTTAATTTCGGTAATAACAATGATGTTATATAACATTTATGTATATAAGATTTGTGTTATTCCATATCAAGTGCGCTTTATTATAATATAACTTAAACATCTAAATGTTTTATTTAAAGAATTTTATTCTACAAAGCAAGTAAACAATACATGCCACTTACTTTTTTTATAATTCGCCACCGGTGTCGTATCATTTACTAGCGATTTTTTTTAATATACTATTTTCTCATTATTCCTATGCTCATGTATATATTTTCTTTCACTGTTCTCATTAATAAATTGTAAAGTTAAAAAACTTAAACAGGCCAAAAAATTAATACATTCATGTTGACTGAATTATACTTATATATTCCGGCCCTTTTTAAAAATAATTTTGATAAAATAAATAAACTATTTTAAAATTATGCAAATTCAGAAATAATTAGATGGTGTTAGATGGAGGTAGTGGAGGGGGAAGATTTGGAGGGGGAGAGTCGGAGGAGTGGAGATAAGAAAACATGGGCAAGGGTGATTTACAGGGTGCTATTATTTTATTAACTAAATTAATTTATTTTTTTCATTTATTTCCAAAGTTTCTGAATATTACTATGTTTAAACCTAGTTTTTGCTTCGTGTTCATTACGCTAGTTTTAGAATTTCTAGTTGTCATTCCCATTTAGAAAACTACTATGCATCACATGTATTTTATTAATTTAGTTTTGTTAGAATTTGTTAGAATCTGTAAGAAAATTATAAATGAAAAATTAAGTGAGAAGTATAACTAGTTGTACCTATTTGTATATCATTGAGTTTTTATAACTGGATTGTTCTCACGTAAGAGAGATCGTCTGTAAAAACCCAATATAAATAAATAAATATATAAAATAAAATATGTTATCAAATGGTTCACTTTTGAAATATTAAATGAGCATAAAAACGTATATTTAATCAATTAAAAAAAATATGCCATGTATTTTCCGGCAGTGTGAAAATATCAGGCTCAATACTTGGTTAGGTTAGGTTAGGTTAGATGTGAACATTATTTGCTTTTCAATTATTTTTCTACTTATTTACTACGATTAGCTGCTCAACTGACTATATTTATTTGCGGGCAGAAAACATTCTCGAATTGACAAAAACCTCAACATTATTCTGACTATTCAAATGATAGCCAAAAATAAATACACTTTTCTATAATCGCTTACCCCCTGTGATAAGAAGGCAATTTCAATAAAATAGAGATTTTACTGCAGTCCATGTAATATTTTAAATCTATTTTCCTCCACTAGCTATAAATAGCGAATCATCTTGCACAGCCAAGGGTCCAAAATATAAACATTTCAGTTTATAGTGCCTATTATGAATAACGAATAACCGAAGCCGATGTAAATATTTCCCTTGTAGTTGCCTCGTTCATAAAAGCCAATCTCAGTTCCGCTTATAATGGGATAATATGATTTTGTAGCCTGTCATTAATATTACAGAGGGCTCTTTACAGAAGCAAGTCTTGAGAATAATAAGATCCCTGCACAGAAAATGGCAGAGTAGCCAATTAATTTCATATCAAAGCAATTATAATTCCATTAACAGCCTGGATTTAGGATTTTAATTCAATATCATAAAAATGCGTAAATAAGCCTTTAAGAACGAGGATTCGCCTTAATATTTCAATTACTTGGCAAAAACAAATAGCCATTACTTTTAATTATGTCTACATCTTAATAAAAGTTTTTCTTCTTAAACATTGTAACTAAGTTTTCAAGCTTACTATGTGTTCTTATAATTTTATATCTTTAACGATTAGAGTTATGATGCAAGTTCTTTAATTTATTTACTGATTTAGTAATCCTATCAAAATACATATGTAACAATTTACATAAATTAAAATAGACACTCATATGAAATAATGATTACATCTTACAGTTCTTGCTTAATATGATTCTTGAAACCTTCGGGGCCAATGTTGAAAATGTCAGGAGACCTAGAGTTATAATTTAGCAGCACCATACATCTTGTCATGCTATGCTGGACAAGCACGTCCGTTCTGCCATGCGGAATACATAACAAGTCATGGTGTCGACCCTGGCGGTTGATCGGAATAAATAATTTACATATAGAGTATCAGGAGCTATGAAATGGGCTGTCATGTGATATATTTTTTAGAAGAAGCAATTACTTTGTGATAAGGCAATATATTTTTTAAATTAAATAAGTATTTAACCACGAACTTTATTTTCTTATATATCTACAGGTTTCGCTTAAACCAAGCTTTATCTGGACTACATACTAAAAACGTAATTATCTTTTAAATAATAATAATAATAATTATATTTAATATTATATTCATAAGAAGGCTTAAGCGAAATCGGTGGATGTATAAAATAATAAACTTAAATACTAACGGACTAAAAAACGTGTAATTATTACGCGATGTGTAAGGTCAAGGCTCAAGGCCGGCTTTACCACACCAACGATGATCGGGGGTATTAGAATCCAATTAGTATGACGGTAAGTATTATTTTTTTCAAATTGTATATTTAATTATTTTAAATGCTGTTATCGTTAGGGCTCATACTATTTATATACATAGTTTAGAATATTATCGGTAGATATCAAAATAAAAGCGAAAAAAAATAATATAAAAAGTTTATATTTTAAATCATCAATCAGAATGGTTGGTTATTTGCTTCCTTTCTTATTCCATGTTTAAATAAGATTATTTTAATTGTGAATACAATACTCGTAATCGGTGGAAAAACATAGGTACGTGAATTTTCACAGTTTCTTGTGTGAAGAATCAATTATCAATTTTACTCCAAATTCTTGTATTGCATACTACTTTTGGTCAAAGAAATTGTAGGTACATTGCAACAAGATTGTACAACACTCTTCCATAGAACATAAAATAATTTAACACTCAAACAAATTTGAAAAGCACGTTATAATTTAGATCAAAGGTAATAATAGTAATTTCAAAGTCAAAAGTAATTTGCCGGTGCTCTCACCCAAATTCTAAATTATTGATCTAACAAAAACAATGAGCGATTATATTATTATATAAATGCAGGTCATTAACTTTTAAAACGACTAACTCAACACAATCTAGCCTAGTGAGGCAGGTTATAAGAAACCTCAACTTTGTCTATTTGTTACATACTACCTATTGTTTTTTATATTATTATTTTCTGTTGTTAATGTATTTACTACCTAATTTATTAACAAATTTACACTATGGATACTTAATATGTATTCTTAGTTAAAGTTGAAAATGTTTTTTTTTTTTTTTTTTAACATACAACAAACAAACGATGTTGTTTTCCCATGAGTTATTAAACTCATTAAGGGATCGCCAATTGGTAGTTTTCAAATAGAAAAGTAAAAAAATTTAAAAAAAGAGTTTTGTACAGAAAAATTAGATTAAAAATTAAAAATAACCAACCCAACCCAATGTGCAGACACAATGTATGAAGAAAACATTTACAAAACATTTCACAGAAGCAACATACAGACACAACATATGAAGAATCACTTTACAGATATGTTACAAAAAAAATTGTCTTATAAGACTTTATGAATTATTATAATCACTCATTTGATTTATGTACTGTTGGTGTCAAAAAGTTGAAAAAGAATCCTCAATGATGGACTATATAAATGCATAAAAACAAAATCAGGAAAATACATTAAAAAGTACGGGGTCAAAAATAAACAGACCTAATACAAGATGTTTTACATTCAAAATACATGAAAAGATTAAAAAAGCCCATACATCTCTGGATGTACAAAGTTTGGTATTTGGAGATAATTAGGACGGCTATCAGAACAGAGTTTGTACCTACTTATGACTCGTTTTCCAAATAACATTTGAAAAAATAGGATTTCAATATATCGTTTCAAGATTTGTTAGAGGCATATACCTGTCTTAATTCTTCAGGCAATTTGTTATAGTTAGTGTAGGCAATATATATATTAAATCTTATTATTATTAAATTATTTCTTGTGTGAAGAAAATTGGCTGCGACATGAAAACATATTAATCGATACAAAAAGTTTAACTAGTAAATGTTTGTAACTTCAAGGCACGACTGATGTCGATCAAATTGCTTTATAAACATATCGACAGTGAAAACAACAATCTGCGAGTTTCAATGTGATTTTAGATTGAAATAAATTTATTAAATTATGCACCGCCAGTTCATACGGCCACACTAATGAGAACGTACATTTGTAGTATCATTCAACACATTGCAACTTTACAGCATTAGTTAGTTCGCCTGGTGGTCAGAACCGGGTATAAATCACATCTGAATCGGTTCCTTACACATTGAACATTTACTATTATAAGAACAAGTTTCCTGAAATATCTTTAGTGGCTCGAACAACGCCCCGAAATGCGAACTTCCGAGCAGAATGGAGATTTACTAGCCAATATTTACACATCGACGATTAATGTTTACTCTTTCACATTTATTATTTCCGTATTACTTTTATTTATGATTTGACTAATAATAATATGGCAATTTGGTAAATGGTTTTGTACCATGTATGTGATACACCAATCGGCACAGGCAGCATTCAACATTTTACATTTACATTGTATTTCTGAAGTAATTTTTTTTTTTTTTTTTAATGTATATTTTATTTAGTTATAAGAGTTTACATCTTATACCTAATATATTATTTTCTATGACTACTACAATATTATTTACTTCTTACATACTAAAATTTAGATTTCACAACATTGAGACATAATCCACGAAAAACTGCAAGACTTTTAGCTTCCTTAACAATTACCGGGAGTTCATTGAACATTTTAAATCCTTTATAATAAATATTGTTTTGTGTTTCTGATAAGTGTGTTTTAGGAAGCCTAAAATCGTTGCAGTTTCTCGTAGGATATAAATGAACTGCAATATTAATTCTAACATTCTTTGACATATAGTCAGGTAACATTTTATTTTTTAGCTTATAAATAAACACTAAGGTATTATAAACTAATCGTTGCCACACACTTAAAATATTGAGTTGACGTTGCATGGTTTTTATTCTGGTGTACCTGCTACAACACAGTATTGACCTCATGCCTCTGTTCTGGATTACTTCCATTCTCTTAATTTGGGTTTTGTTACTTAGAAATATTACACTTGTACAATAATTTAGATGGAATGCTACAGTGGTATTGTAGACCAATATCCTTGTTTTAATGTCCAATTTTCCTTTTATCCTACTTAAGAAATTAACCTTTTTCGCCATTTTTTTATTTAAAATTTCAAAGTTACTTCTTTACTGACTAATTAATCAGGGGTAGGCAAAGACAAAACAACTCGGTCTTGACACACACTCCTTGCCTCATTCACATTCATACATCATATTATTCTGACTCTTAACATGGCCCTCAAGCATCTGATTCACTTCATCTTGCTATGTCTTCTTCACCTTTGCGTAATATATTCCACTTACACTTCTTCGTTCATTTACTCTATATGTCCAAACCATCTAAGCGTTCTTTTCTTAATCTTACCAATAAACTCGGTCTTGGTACACGGAGAAAAATAAGTAATGCTTATTTATTAAAATGTCTTCAAATTATTCGTAATACTGTTGAAACGGGACTGTAAGCCGCTTTCTGATAAGGTGTTCGTAAATTCATAATAATATCGGAAAATGTGTTCATCCACCTGCTTTTGTCTTAATAATATATCATGACAAAATGCTAAAATGTTATGTTACGTATGAACACGTGTTCAGAACACCATGACAAAACATTGGTATTTTACTGAAAATTTATTAAGATAACTTCATTCGTTAATGGCCTAAAATCCCGTTCGTAATATGAATACAAATAATTTGAAGAGATTCTTAATCAGGAAGTTTTCTCCATTAATTACACATGACTTTTCTCATTCACATTCATATTTCGTCTAATACATACTGTTCTGTTATTCTGACTCTTGATATGGCATGACTCATGATCTGGTTCACTTAATCGTGCCATGTCTTCTTCGGGCGCCCCCGACTTCTTCTACAATTCACTTTTCCTAAATAAATTTATTGTAAGTAATTCATGTATTATAATAAACCACAATTGTTTAAATATTCTCATACCGAGAATGACCGAGTATTCTAAAGACATTTAAAATTAAAATTAAAACCTTGTTTTAATTTATCGTGAAATTTTATTGATAGGTACTATTGATATCATATTGATATAAGCAATTATTTTATAACGCAAGGTACCTATTTACTGATAGTTTCGTTTAGTCTAAATAAAAATGTATTAAGACTCAACGAAGCTATCAATTTCGTCGAGTCTAAATAAAAATGTATTTAGTAAGGTTTCTACAACAGATGTAATTACCATTTAATGAAAAGGACTAGGGTTTTTCTTCAGAAAATACATATTTATTTCATGTTTTTCTTTAAAAAGTTTTAAATTATTTTTGTATTAATTTTGCAAAGTTATTGGGTTTTTAATCTTAAAAATTTTTCATCAAAAAGTTAATATTTAAAAAAATACTGAATTTTCCACAAAATTTTTGATAGACTGAACATTAAGAAAGTACATAAATATTCACATCAAGGTTTATAAGAAGGTTATAGACTTCCATTAAAATATATAATATAAATTTCTAACGATGGACAAAACTTCCAGTAAATACGAAAACAGAACCTAGCATTTTAATCATAAAATTTTTCCATGTGAATATCACGCAATACTGCATTTTATTACCAAAAATCATCGTAGCGATTTTGGCTTGTAATGGACACCTCTCTCAATTTACATTTTAATAAAGTTTCGCGTGATACTATAATGTGTTCTAATTTTTCAAATTCATGTATTTTGTTACTCTATTCCTATCTAGTTTTTGATTTTTTTGGATTTTTTCACACAAAGGTTATTTGTTTATATAGCATCGGTTCAATAGGGTTTCTACAGTTCCGGGAAAAGCATAAATATTACGTTCCTTTAGATATCGTAAGTTTTTATTCCAGAAAATCTAATTGTACTTATCCGATAAGTTCACACAAAATTAATGAATACTAACTTCACGGTCAGTGTCATTAGTTCTTAGGTAGGTGTTATATTTGTACACCTGTTTTACTTCCCAGTTTCACCTGAGTTTCAACAGTATTTTTGCTAATTGATAATATAAAAAAATAAACCTACACATAAAAAAACAAACGATGTCTTTAACAAATGGATTAATCCAGAGTTCAGGGCAATGATGTAAAAATGTTGAAATCTTAAAACAGTTGCGTTGACGAAAGAATGAATGAAAAAAAATCATTTCGCCAGACTCATCGTTTGCATGATTTTCAGTACACTCAAACAAATATTATGCTACTTTATATGTGAAATAAATCAAAGAACCTTACAAAAGTATGGTTCCATTCCTAATAAAAAATTAAAAACTAATCAATGTTAATCTAAACATGCGTGGAAATAAATTTGCCATCAAAACACATTTGGAAAACAAATAATAAGTTCTAAAAAACGGGATGAAATTTTGTTTACACGCGCAAATCTGTTCGTGAATTATAATATTTCTAAATTAATAAGTAGAGTTCTGTTTGGCATTTGTGACTATTGAGCCATTATTGATTTAGCGTCGTGTATTTGTGTGGTATATATATATTATATAGCCGTGAGACGAGCGCCCAGTTCTAATTCGGGAACGGTCGGTTTCCGTTTCATTGAAGCTTTTTCTCGGGCCCTAGCGGCCTCAGTGCGAACCGCACTCAGTGTTTGGATTTTGGAGGGCCTTGATACGTATTCACACCCACAATCACAATTTTGTTGAAAAAAAAGATTTATTTGTTTATATTTATATTTCACGAAGTAAGAATAATTTATTTTCAACAAAACGGTTAACATAAACCTAACCTAATCGAAGATTTTAATCCGACTTTTTCTATCGTCAAACTGAGTTTGAAACACCTCATCCTTCGTGTGGTAAGCAGAGAAAAACGCCGAGTACTATTTGGACGGGTCAGAGAGATGGGAGCATCGCTGGAAGAAGTGTGTAGAGTTACAAGGAGACTATGTAGAAAAATAAATAAATAAATTATTGTTTTATTGTTAGCTCGGAAACTTTTCAGACCACCCTCTATTTAATCGTTATATTTACAATTCAGTCGCATCTAGGAATTAAACCCAGGACCTCAATCTTGACTTCTACTACCAACATTATCTTCATTTTCTAAAACAGCTGCCGAAAATGTACGTTAATTATGTACAACAGCGACGTACACTTTCTACCTAACTATAAATGTCATCTGTATTGTACGGAAAAATCCTCTGCTTAAAGAAAATGTGTGTAGTGTGTACCAATGTATTTAGTGTTTGATGGTGTGTATTATGTACCATTGTATTTAGTGTTTGATGGTGTGTATTGTGCTCAGCCAAAATCGGGAGTTTATAGTTCGGACTATACATTTCTTGGGTATAGACCAGTGTTTCAGTGACCACACATGCACAGTGGATAGTTTCGAATATTTTGAATGATGATTTTTCTTACAAAAAAAACAATTGTTGAAAAATTTTATTTATTTTCAAAAGTAAACGTTCAATAAAAAAAAACACTAAAAAATTCCTATCAAAATATTTTTAAGACATATCTTTCCGAATAACCATCAGATTTTTTTGGTTTTAACTCTACCGCGTTTTAAGTTTACCGTGTCTTTGACCGGATTATAATTCATATCCCCCTACAGCCTCAATAACTACCAACTAGAAGACATCATAGTCCCACTTTTGACTGAAATTTGGACAAGAATAGGAAGAATATATTTACAAAAGAATCTTCTGCGATATGATATTAATGGATTTTTTTCAGGTTAATTTAGGAATTGAGAATATATATCCATGAAAAAACGTTAAACAAATATATGGAACTGAGTTTCCGCCAATATCCAAGCAGCTTTTTAGGGTTCCGCGGCTAATAAAATTCAGGAACCGTATTTAGTTTAAACAGTCTTTTTTAGATTTTTTTTCAGATATTTTTTAGTAGCATGGCTCAAAGAAGTTTATAAAAACTGGTGTAGACTGAAGTGTATTTCAAATTACGTTTACTCAGAACTGGTGATCTAAAACAATTTCTGCAACAAGATTCAAGAAATTAACTACAAAAACCCTAATGCACTTTTAAAATATTTTCATCTGGCTGGGTGAGTTTAAAGCTGGTGAAGAAAATATTCAAACTAGCATTTTGGTCTGCTAATTGTGACGTTGGTAGTTAGTTACGCAAACTTTAGTATAAGTATAAGTGGATAAACAGGTCTTTAAAACACGCGCGATTTTTTTGCGAAATAAAGCAAGTGTTTTAAAGACCAGTTATCCACGAATACTTTACGCTATTTTTTATTGGTACACTTTGAAAACATAAATATTGATTTTATTATTAAAAATTTGGAAATAAGAACTATTAATGAATTCGTGAAGTGACATCACAATATCTTGTTGTCATGGAAATGAAAAACACAAACATTAATTTGCAATCTGTCACATAAGATTAATAGTTGACAATATCACAGTTTTTACTAGTTATTGTGTGTTGTAAAATGAGTTCTAACATTCATAATTTAAATACCAAAGCAGAATCGCGGTTAATACCTGAAAAATCCAAAGACGTTTATAAAAAAGAATATGAAAGGTTCATAACATGGATGGAGGAGCAAAACGTAGTAGATGTAGATGAACGAGTTGTGCTTGCTTACCTTCAGAAAATGTCGGAACAGTACAAAGCATCGACTATGTGGGCCATACATTCGAAATTGCAATGTCTGTTGAGGATAAATAAAGGGGTTGATTTAAAATCATTTGTGAAAGTTCATGCATTCATGAAGGCAATTAGCAAGGATGACGTTGCTAAGAAGGCGTATGTATTCAAAGAAGATGATTTGCGGAAGTTTTTCACGGAAGCACCGGACATTACGTACTTATTTTTGAAGGTGGTAGCCATTTGCGGAATCTTTGGCTCTTGCAGAAGATGTGAATTGTGCGATTTACGCTTATATGATTTCAAAGAAGAAGGAAGTGTATTGCTTATTACCATCCGACCATCTAAAACAGTGAAGGCTCGACGTTTTACTGTTGCCGATTAAAAAAAAAAAAACTTTGAATAAAATTTTTGAAACATTTGAAATGTTTTATTTGACGTTTAAAATATTCCTGTCAGATTTATAGTTAAAAGTTGACATTTAGACTTCACATTTTGTTGATTTGTTGATGTTGCCATGGTAACTTTAAAAACGCGCGTTCCATAAAGTGCGATTAACACGCTAGAGCGTACTTTAAATGAGTAAAAAAGGGCACCAATAAAAAAAAATTATTATAACACCCGCATTTCAGTTTGTGATATGATGCACTTTTACTGAGATAATACAGGCGGAGACCTCTAGCGGCAGAGTCGAAAAATAAGTAGTTACAATCAAATGGATGGGAGGATGAAGCTTTACAGGGTAGAAGGCAGATGTCTCTGTGTAGTGGAGGGGTAGACCAATCGTAGGCCTCGATTTAATCTCCCACCAATCAAGAGGATCCAGAGGATGTGGGGCGGCAAGTGGGAGTGATTTACCGAAGCAGACAAAGGAATGGACTTTGAACCGGGAGGGGCTACCTTGATTTATTACGGAAAAAAAAACGGGAACCTTGGTAGAGGGTAGTGCGGTGACGTCATGAGTTTGGAATGCAAGGGTGTGGCGGAACGCGATCGTAAACCATCGACGGACGAGGGGGACGTATTTCAAGAAGGGTAACGGACATAACGCGAAACGAACTGGGGACTGAGAGAAATTGGTAGAATCCTACGCTAAGACATACCAGGAGTGGAAAACATTGGGGGAGAAGGCAGTTACACGCGTCAATTAAAAGAAAACAACAGAAATAAGGGAAAAACAGACAAATTACGTAAGAAAAGTGAAAAAAAAAAAAAAGCAAACGTTGAATTTCTATCGTAAGAATGACGTGGAACCGCAAAGAAGCAGCGTTGAGGTTACAGGAGAATGATGGCGCGAAGTTAGTTGCGAGAGGGATACCAAGGGAAAAAAGGTTGGCGATGTCAGACACTTGAAAGCGCTGATTTTGAGAAAAAATACGAACATGGTTTTGGGCCATTAGGACGCTTATAACGACCCAACGAGGTGATAAAATTAACCCGCGTCTTATGGAGACGAAAATACATTAAAATTAATGTATAAACAATTAGTGGGGAAATTATGAGAGAGTACGTCCGGGTTTGTTATGACAGGTGATTAAGGCCTCTGATCGATGCGAGATGAAGTAGGAGAACAAGACAGAAGATGGGCGTATAGAGATATCAACCGAGGCGACGCCCAAAATTACAGGGAAGGGCCGCGAAAATCCAGTAATAATTCTTGAAAAAAAAACTGACCGAGAGAATAGACAGGATATCAAACCGATGCGATCTAGGACGGGGGACAAAAACATAAACGACGATGTAAACTGGGACGTCTTAACTAAAAGCAAGTATCGATGGGAGCCTTAAATAGAAATAATCGGAAAAAAAAAATAGAATAGCTATATTAGACCGTTTGTAAGGGAAGAGAACTAAATGTTAGAAGTAGGAGACGGTCGTACGCGGGAGATTTAACACTGAGAGGGGGAAACAGACGTGTACACCGTTTTGAATTGTCGGGAGGAATTGGTTTGGAAGGTAGAGGGGGAAACGGACGTGTACACCGTTTAAATTGTCGAAGGCATAGGGAAGAAGATCAAAGCTAAGCTCGTGAAAGCGTTAAAAACAAAGCGTATCACATCATAAACGACGGCCACTAAATAAATTGTGCGGACACGATAGCATTTAAAATTAAAAAGGCCGGAATTCACATTACAAAAAGACAGTTCGCGCTAGAGCGTAATATAGAAAACGCCGTATGGGAATACGAGACCGCTTCCCAGTCCGCGTCTGATCTTTCTGTCACATGAGACGAATGCCAAGGTGTTAACTCTCTTGGAATGATCAGAATGGCCTAATTAGCATGATGCGACTATGGACTAAATAGGAAAGAACATACGAGTCGATAAAGGTTAGAATAGCATGTATTTGACGTGATTAATGAGGAAACGGGACTATAAAAGGGCTGTTTTTACAAAAAACGGGGAGTCCTTTCGTGAATTTTGAGGGAGTTGAAAATCGCCGGGAACCGTTCAAACACGTCGCGCTGCTTGGTAATTATTTGTGGACTTAGGGAAATTCTCTAGTCAAAAAAAAACGTACGGTTAGATTCAGTGTTTGGAAAAAAAAATAATATTCGCATCGGACCTTAGAGAATTTTAGAACTTCAAAGAATTAGTTAAACACAGTATTTGGCGTGATAGTAAATTAAGGTTGAAAATTTAATTAATTTAAATTCAGTGAAAAAAAAAAGATTAGTAACGACACTACGGTGTCGCGTTATAAGCCGAGTTGTTAATACGAAGTGTTGAAAGGGAGAGGGAAAACGGTTATAATCCGAGACTAACGCGATCCTTCGTTGTAAGAAATTTAAACTAGAAAAATGAAAAAAAAAAAAAATAATAATACATTTAATGCGGGTATGAAAAGGAAAAAAAAATTTAAATCGCTTACTCGATTAACGTTCGATAAATAATAACCATACCTCGCTATAATAAAATAGTAAGAACCCAAAAGTAACAAATAGTAAGAAGAAAAAAAAAAAGGTTATTACTGAGGTTAGGGGACTCAATTCAGTGAGAAAATCAGGTTGCGCGTTTAGATTAGACATTTACAATCTTATAGAGAGATTATTGATAGGTGGACGGAGACAAAAGAACAGGTTGTTGTGCCGTCGATTATCCCGGTGGATTAGAGGAGGGGCGGGCTCAGGTAAGTGATTTGTACAATTATAATATATTTGCAGGCCAAGGGAAGAGGTTACTGCTCCTGCAGCTATCTGAAGGCGCCAGTTGGGACCGTAATTGTGTACGTATTATCAAATGACATATGTACGTGTATGTACGAATGAATGCATAAGCTGATAAAATAAATATCATTTGTTCCATGACGAAACAATTATCAATTATTATGGGGACTAGGACCGTAATCGGAGTCCGTCATTAGGGCTCATTGCAGGTAAAGTACCTAATTATCGTGGAGATAATTCAAATAATTGGGTACAACGCTCGCAACACGATAATACAAAGGAAGAAAAAAAAATATATCCATTTCAAACCGGCTTTAAAATAGACAGGGCATTGACTCGAGTTGGGCGGAGGACAGGTTGATTTATTAGGGTCTGCAGGGGCAGACGGCCTTGGAGATTAACTGAGACATTAGGGACAGCTGAGTCTGAAATGTGGGTTTGGTTTCAAAAAGAATACGGCGGAAGGATGAATGGCGGCTTGAGAATAATTAAAGTAATTTTGAGCAGCGATTGAGGGCCTATGAACATAGCTAAAGTCATTCAACGGGTGGATCACAAGGTCAGACGGTGTCTGAGAACAATTGAAGAAATTTTGAGCTGCAATTGAAAGTCTACGAACATAGCTAAATTCACTTAACGGGAGGATCCCAAGGTCAGGTGGTGCCTGAGGGAAATTGAATAAACAGGGCGGCAGACTGGAGACCGGAGGAGTCTGGGAACATGGCTAAAGGTCATATCTGAGTTGGTGATCTCTATGAATAAAATCATCGAACAAACAAAACCATAATATATTATGTGTATCGTAATTATTAGCATTTATATTAGTATTTATGTATCAAGCGAACTGGTTGGAATTCACGACTCCTTCCCGGCGATGCTTGGTCTGGAATGTACTGTATAAATAGTACATTGCAGATTATAAAAACAAAACAAAGTAAATTTATATATATTTTTTGATATGTACTGTCTGCAGGGGGGATGTATGTGGCCTGGTAACTATCGGGATGATATACTACGGCTGCATACACGCCCTCTCAGAGGATGGGAAGCAGCCTAGGAAACTGCTCTCCACAAAGACCGCAAGTATATTTTTGCATATAGAACGAAACCGGTTCGTACTAAGTAGACGTAATTCTCGGAGGAGTTGGAATCTGGGAGCGTGTGAACCTGTTGAGATCTGGACGTAGTATGTGACGACCACAGGAATGGTCAACTAGGACACGGTGACTTAGGCACCAACTAGGAGATTGGATCGAGTGATCATGCCAAACCCAGATCGATACGGATCATTTTCACGTCTTGAAGGAGGCAGGAGCCAGATTTTTGGCAGCAAAGTAATATTCCGAGTTCGTCATATATGCAATAACCGAATCGTACTAACCCGCTTGAAATTAGTCCCATGTTATCCCACCTAACAGGAGAGGTCGGCGATCCAGAGGTCTCGGAGGACAAATTATGATTGTAATGTACTAACAAATTATGTTTGACTTTCATTTTGTGTATTAAGGTTTTATGACAGGTCGGTAGGGCGGCTTAGATGAACTTCTAAGGAGATCAGATTAGGGAAGGTAGACAGTATGGAGTAAGCGGGGGTTAGGTATTTTGATCCAATTTCGATTCGTTAACCTTGAAATTAACAACTCTGACTTCACCCCTGTCCTAAAGAGAACTAGGGGTTACCAAACAAAGTAATTAAAAACCCGATACCATGAAGAAAAAAATCACACAACGTTTGGTGGGATTTAATTACAACTAAAATACGAGGGAGTTACGTTGAAGGTCGTGACCGGCGTATTAATTAACTAAGTACATTTGTCTTTATATAAATGTATATATATTACCTGAGAACCATGAGTAGCCTTCGTAGCTACCGAAGGGAGAAAGAGTTCTAGGGATATTTAAATGCCAGTGGCCTAAGGTCACTTAGGTATTACAAAAAAAATTAAATTCAAAGGGTGAAAGGAAGAAACATCTCAACTGCGGCCAACATGACCAGGAGAATGGATAGGCATACCTAGAGTGGGGAAAGAGTTGTTAATGAAAAAAAATAACGAAAAGAAAGAGTTCTAAATATTACGAAACAGAAAATAAATCACTGACAGCGGTACAAGTCTAGACAAAAGCGGCCGGACTGCGAAAAGTATAAACAAACCATAAATTAAGTTTAGGGCCCAATCGTAACAACCATAAGCGTGCGTACCTGCTTAAGAAAAAAATAGGGTTTCGCAATACACAAGGAAAGAATGTTAGGACTTCTTACGAACACTGAAAAATAAAATATTGCAAATTCAAAATAGAAATCGCGTAAATATCGTGATAGGGATACGCCTATTAAAAGAAAGACGTTAAAACGTAGACAAGGAATTGTTAGTGTACAAACGGTAAATCACGGGATATTCGTTAGCACCGCGGCAACAACAGTCATTGCGAGTCGTATCAAAGAAGATTAGATACATTCATACGGAATTTAAAATACCTAATTACGGAGACGGACTATTTGGAAATACGGTCGAAATTCGGATTGACTAGGTATCGTTAAATAAAAAAAATATAACGTGTTTATCGGGGAAGAGGTTCCCATATATATATAACTGTGTGAAAATAATTATATATGTGTATGGATATGTATGTACGTATATATACATACATATATATGTCCTATATACGAAATTTTGAGATTGTTAAGTAGCCATTTGGAAAGAAAAAAAAATGGACCAAGAATTCATAACGGGAAGTGAGGTTATAGGAAGTGAAACGGTTCGGGGGGACGTGCCCGACCCCGAAAGGTTAAGGGAGATTTTTAAAAGGTCAAAACGTTCGGGGCGCTTTAAAACCCACAAAATGCGGACAGGCGACGTTGCGGAGCGCGAAAGAATGGAGGAACTATCAAAAACAAGGAAGAGAGATCATCCGGAAGAGGGTGAAGGGAGGGAGAAAGAGACAGTAGAAGAAAATGAGAAAAGGGAGAAAATTCAAAAAAAAAAAAAAAAAACTAAATAAATCTTAACAAACGGAAAAAAAAACCCAGTCGGATGAGGTAAAATTAGGCATGAAACGTAGGGTTAATAGAAAATAATTTTCAGACTACTTGGAAAAAATATATATAAATAAATAAATAAGAGAAAAAATATATAGTGTTAGAAAGGCAACATACATAAAATAATTAAGTAAAATTATAATAAGGAAAAATTAGGTTGTCGCATAATAAGGCGGAAGTGTATATTTACATAAACCGGCAACCCAAAAGTTCTAAAATGGTCGGAAAACGAAGGGGAACAGCCGAAGCTTTGGTGTCAGCGATTGGAGAAAATACTGCAGCTGGGGCTTCGACGGTGAACATCGAAGATGTGACAACAATAATCCAGGCAGCATTGGGACCGCTCGTTAGCAAGGTGCAAGAACTAGAGGAACAGTTGGGAAGGTCGGCAACGGTAGCGGTAGCGGCAGAGGATAGTGCGCCGAAGAACGTTCTACAGGTAGTGGAAATGCTACCGCAGCAGGAGAGACCGTCATTTTCGGGGGGAACTCAAAACCCGATTGCCTTCCTAGAGGAGTTGAAAGATTACATAAGAAAGGTCAAACGTACGGATGCGTTGAATGTCGTAAAAGAAAATTTCAAAGGGGAAGCTAAAAGTTGGCTCAAACTATATTCTAAGCGGTGGCAGACATTGGGGGAATTCGAGCTGGATTTTCTCGCGAATTATTGGGGAGACACCAAGAAAAACGCCGTGCGACGACGCCTTGCAGAAGGGAGCTATGACGCAAAAAAGGGAACGTCAATGCTCGCGCATTTTGCTACGTATTGGGAGCTCGCGAAGGCACTTAAGATCACGGATACGTCCGAGGGGATAGTGAATGAGATAATGCGGCATTTTCCAAAGGAGACGCAATCTCTATGGTTTTCGGGTGAAATGGGTGACGAAATTGCGGCGGCCGAGTTACTACGACGATTAGATAATATGGTGTGTGATCCTGAGGAACGTCAGCCGCGTAAGAGAGAATACGACGAGAACAAAAAAATCGATAAATACCGAGAGCGCTATAATGCAATGAAGCGACGTATTCATGCTATTGAAAGTGTTAGTGAGGGCGCCGGTTGCAGCAAGTGCACAGATACGTCGCCGCCTACGAGGAAGGAGCCGACTCCGGAAGCTAGCGGGAAGGAGGTTTGCGTTGTGAAGCGTCCGGGAAACTACAACGAGTCGTCTCCGAGGTCCTGAGGAATTCGGCTCAACCAGACGGAGGAGGGACAACCACGCAGACACACAATATTGCGCTAAAAATAATGCTGAATTCAGGATGGGACATCACTAAAGGACTTGGAAGAAATCAACAAGGAATAACTAAACCAATACAGGCAGAAGGGAGTGAGAGGAGATGTAAGAATGAAGGGTTAAGAAGTAATTCGGATACGTATGTAGGGGCGTGCGTAGATTTATTGCAGCAAACTAGCACAGAATGGGGCAAGTCGGAATTTGAGGCGTGGGAGGGAGACAGCGACGTAAAGAATTTTCATAACATTTTCGAAGACGAGGCTTACGATGAAACAGGAAGGGGTAGCACTTTGCCACAGCTACCGGAAGCTAGGGCATATGTAGGGGACACGGAGGTGCGATGCTTGATAGATACGGGCAGCCAGGTTACATGTATATCGCAGGAGTTTTACGACCACCATTTGTCAGATACAGAACAATACCCAGTTATGCCGGTAGCAGCGATTCAAATAAAAGGAGCTGTGGGCCACAAGAGTCAACGGATTTCTAGGTTAGTGCTGGTGCCTTTACAATTTGGGGACCTTCAAATAAACACGCCGTGTCTAATCATACCGAAATTAATCAGAACAGTCATTCTAGGAATAAATTGGCTAGACGAATATGCGGCGGAGTTTAAGTGTGGGGAAAATAGGCATTTTAAAGTCACATCTGGAGGGATTGAGAGAACAATAGGGCTGTCAAACTCCACAATAACGCGGGTAAAGTCGAACGAAGAGGCCGGCGGAAAACCGTTAAATTGCGCAACAAAAAATGTAAACACGACCGAAAGTGATTTGGGCCAGAATAACCTTTCAAGTCTTGAAGAAAAAATAACTACATTTGTAGCCGAGCTTAGTCTAGACACGCAAGGGAAAGAGGGTTTGACACAAGTGTTAAACAAACATAAAAAAGTGTTTATCGACCGGCCGGGGTTGACGACATTATACACACATGAGATAAAGATGATAGATGAATCACCGTTTGTGAAACGATCGTACCCTGTGCCTTTCGCATATAGGGACAAAGTCGACAAAAAAATAGCCGAATTAGAGGAGCTAGGTATCATTAACCGTGAAGCGACGCAATTTGCAAGCCCTTTGACGTTCACGATGAAAAAGGATGGAGCCGTCCGGATTCTCTTGGATGCCAGAGAATTAAACAGTCGAATGGTGGGAGAGGTAGAGAAACCGCCGTTAACCTCCGAAATATTACAGCGATTTCACGGTGTGAAATACATAACAACATTGGATCTTAATTCGGCGTACTTTCAAATACCGTTAGATCAAGATAGCCGAAAATACACCGGATTTGTGTACAACGGGAAATCATTCGTATATAAGGTACTACCACAAGGTCTGAAGACATCGGTAGGGAGCTTTTCGAGAGCTATGGATAAAATATTAGGCCATCAAATGCGGGACTTTTGCGCAAATTACCTAGACGACTTAGTGATATATACATGCGGGGACCGAGAGGCGCATTTCGAACACGTGGGTGCGGTGTTGGAGCGTTTAGAAGCGGCTAATATGACGTGTAAGTTGGAAAAGTGTCAATTTTTATTTACTGAAGTACACATGTTAGGACATATTATTTCGCCATACGGAATTCAAATGGACCCTGGAAAGATAGCTGCCATAAAAAATTTTCCCGCGCCAAAGAAAGTGAAACAGGTTAGAGCATTTTTGGGTCTCTGTAATTACTACCGGAGGTTTGCAAGTAGATACGGAGAAACTACAAGCGTTTTGTGCGACCTACTACAGAAAAATCGAACTTGGAGGTGGACGGATATAGAACAAAGGGCGTTTGAAAACGTGAAGGCGTCTTTTCTAGCTTCAGTAATTTTGCACCACCACGACCCGAGCAGCACGTATTATTTACAGACGGATAGCTCTGGGTTCGCAATTGGAGGGGAACTCTATCAATTGGACCGCGATGGAAATCATCACGTCATCGGTTTTATAAGTCGAGCGTTACGAGGCCCCGAGTTAAAATGGACTACTTCAGAGCAGGAGCTGTGGGCAATAATCTATGCACTACATAAATTCGAAACATACTTACGGGGGGTGCGGCTAATAATTCGGACCGACCATCAAGCGCTGACCTTTTTAAAAAACTGGAAAATGTACAGCGGCAGAATAACGAGGTGGATCCTTTATTTAAATCAATTTGACTACAAAGTGGAGTACGTGAGAGGGAAAGAAAATATCGGACCTGATATTTTGTCTCGGTATTCGCATGAAGCAGTGAACGTACAAGAAGAAAAGGCTGTTTATCCGGAGGTAGCGAGCTTCGCGGTGAAGGGAAAGCGACAGATACGGCGCCACCTCGAGAATATTGCAGAATTACAACATAAAGATGATTTTTTGGGTGAGGTGTTGGGACTCATAAAAGGAAAACAATTCGGGCCGCCAACACGGAGTGTCAGTAGGTACCTGAAAAATTATAAGAAAATAGGTCGGACTCTGTATTATGCGGCGAGAGGAGATAGAACACTTCTAGCCATACCTCAAGGATTAACCGAAGAATTAATTAGAATGGTGCATTTGGAAATTGGACACGGAGGTGTATTTAAAACGGGATCGGCGATCAAAGACAGGTACTTTTGGCCCGGTATGCACAAACAAATAAAACAAAATGTGCGGGTTTGTCACCTATGTCAAATGGCGAAGCGCGAAATTCGACCCACTGTAGGGCCGGGCAGGTCTATCATTACTCGAGAGGTGGGGGAATTAATCATGGCGGACTTATATGGGCCACTACCGAGAAGTCAAGGAGGGGTACGGTTCATATTGGTAATACAAGATACGTTCAGTAGGCTAATTAGATTATACCGTTTAAGAAAAACTACCACTAGAACCGTTTTAAACTGTGTAGAGAAATTCCATAAGGAAATAAAGATCGCCGCCATTTTAACTGATAACGGGTCAGTATTTTGCTCAAGACAATGGGATCGGACTTTAGAGAGCATGGGAATCCGGATATTACATACTTCAGTGCGCAACCCGGGGCCCAACATCACAGAGCGGGTGAACAAAGAGCTAGGTCGCATTTTTCGTATATACTGCCACGAGAGCCACACGACGTGGGGGCACTTTATAAATGATATTGAACAGACATATAACAATACTGTACATTGCTCTACGGGTTTTTCTCCGAACGAGGTGGCCTTTGGGAAGGTTCCAAAATATAGTTTAGACAAATATACGAAGGGATGCAATCGGCCGGCGCGAACAAAGGAAGAGGTACGAGAAGCAGTCCGGAAGAACTTAGTGAAAAATGCGGAGAGACGGCAACATTATTATAATCTAAACAAACGATTAGTGACTTACGAGATAGGCACCTTGGTAAAACTCAAGAAGATTACGCAATCAAGTCTACTGAAGAGGCAAATAAAGAAGTTCGCATTGTTATATGAAGGGCCGTATGTGATAGCTGCGGTGAGGTATAGTAACACATACACGTTGGCGGACCCGATAACCCGAGAGATAAGAGGAGATTACAATGCAATCCATCTGGCAAGATATTACGTAGAGAAAGAGGCGCGTAGTCCGGGGGTGATAATCACCGAGATGCACGAATAAATGGAAAAAAGGGGGAACACCCATCGTTCAAGAAAAAAAAAAAAATCTTTTGAAAATTTTCTGTTGAGGCCCCAAGCATGCTAGGTAAGGATGCGGCAAATTAAGTTTAGTAAGAAAAAAGATTTTGACGTCGGGAGAAAAAAAATAAAGAGATAAATAAATCTTTAGTTAAGAGAGTTTTAGCGTTATCTAGATGTAGGGAGTTTGTAGGGGTACTGTTAAGAAGTTAATGCGTTTCATTAGGAATAGAGATTATAGAAATTAGAAAAAAAAAATGTTACAATATAGGCAGATCCAGGGGGGAGGAGATGCTCAAGTAAATTTTAGAGGTGGATGGTTATCCGATTAAGTTTAGAAAAAAAAAAAATGTGTTACCAATGTAGTGTTTAGAGAGTTTTTTGAGTTTGTGGGTTTCAAACGTAGGGTTAAGGAAAGCTGCTGCAACTAGGATTTAGGAGAATTTAACAAAAAGGGGCGGGGCATGATTGAGTGAATGAACGATTAGTTTAAGAAAATGAGAAAAACAACAAAGCTAGACTCAACCATGTACACCGATTGTGTGACGGGAGGGCGCGGTTTGTACGAACTAAAACATTCATGACAAATTTAAATTCAAAGTAAATGTGTGTGGGAATACACTTATATACCATCAATAGGTTGTACACCAACGCCACCCGTCATCCAAATGGTCAGATAGGAACCGCGAGATTGAATATCAATCTTTTGATTTGAACCATTTGTAAGGGAGATCTCGGTTCAACCAGGTTGGAGATCACCACAACACGCGAGTCGAGGGGCGTGTTCTCAGAAAAAAAATAATAATTTTGATTTGCAATGGGAGGAGGGTGTCCCCTTTCATTCATGAGGTCATGAACAAGGTTGCATTGGCCAACAAATAAAAATAACGTTAGAATCAACGCGAAAGAAAAAAAAAGACAATAAGGTTCAAATTCAGAGATTGCGATCAGTCCAGAGGAATGAGGAGGGGGGAACAGGGGAAGAGAGGTGAGAGGGCGTAGATGAGGACAGGAAAGGGGATGAGGAGGGGGAGTTTAGTTTTCTCTAGATGTTGTCCCAGTTTCAGTGTCTACCACGAAAAAAGAAAAAAAAAAAAAAAAAAAAGGGGGAGAGGAGAAAGAAAAAAATAATAGAAAAAAAAAAAAAAATTAAGGGAGAGGAAAAATGGTGAGAGGAAAGCGAAAGGAAAGTGGTATACACGGCAAACTGCGACAAGAGGAGGGTGTGATATGATGCACTTTTACTGAGATAATACAGGCGGAGACCTCTAGCGGCAGAGTCGAAAAATAAGTAGTTACAATCAAATGGATGGGAGGATGAAGCTTTACAGGGTAGAAGGCAGATGTCTCTGTGTAGTGGAGGGGTAGACCAATCGTAGGCCTCGATTTAATCTCCCACCAATCAAGAGGATCCAGAGGATGTGGGGCGGCAAGTGGGAGTGATTTACCGAAGCAGACAAAGGAATGGACTTTGAACCGGGAGGGGCTACCTTGATTTATTACGGAAAAAAAAACGGGAACCTTGGTAGAGGGTAGTGCGGTGACGTCATGAGTTTGGAATGCAAGGGTGTGGCGGAACGCGATCGTAAACCATCGACGGACGAGGGGGACGTATTTCAAGAAGGGTAACGGACATAACGCGAAACGAACTGGGGACTGAGAGAAATTGGTAGAATCCTACGCTAAGACATACCAGGAGTGGAAAACATTGGGGGAGAAGGCAGTTACACGCGTCAATTAAAAGAAAACAACAGAAATAAGGGAAAAACAGACAAATTACGTAAGAAAAGTGAAAAAAAAAAAAAAGCAAACGTTGAATTTCTATCGTAAGAATGACGTGGAACCGCAAAGAAGCAGCGTTGAGGTTACAGGAGAATGATGGCGCGAAGTTAGTTGCGAGAGGGATACCAAGGGAAAAAAGGTTGGCGATGTCAGACACTTGAAAGCGCTGATTTTGAGAAAAAATACGAACATGGTTTTGGGCCATTAGGACGCTTATAACGACCCAACGAGGTGATAAAATTAACCCGCGTCTTATGGAGACGAAAATACATTAAAATTAATGTATAAACAATTAGTGGGGAAATTATGAGAGAGTACGTCCGGGTTTGTTATGACAGGTGATTAAGGCCTCTGATCGATGCGAGATGAAGTAGGAGAACAAGACAGAAGATGGGCGTATAGAGATATCAACCGAGGCGACGCCCAAAATTACAGGGAAGGGCCGCGAAAATCCAGTAATAATTCTTGAAAAAAAAACTGACCGAGAGAATAGACAGGATATCAAACCGATGCGATCTAGGACGGGGGACAAAAACATAAACGACGATGTAAACTGGGACGTCTTAACTAAAAGCAAGTATCGATGGGAGCCTTAAATAGAAATAATCGGAAAAAAAAAATAGAATAGCTATATTAGACCGTTTGTAAGGGAAGAGAACTAAATGTTAGAAGTAGGAGACGGTCGTACGCGGGAGATTTAACACTGAGAGGGGGAAACAGACGTGTACACCGTTTTGAATTGTCGGGAGGAATTGGTTTGGAAGGTAGAGGGGGAAACGGACGTGTACACCGTTTAAATTGTCGAAGGCATAGGGAAGAAGATCAAAGCTAAGCTCGTGAAAGCGTTAAAAACAAAGCGTATCACATCATAAACGACGGCCACTAAATAAATTGTGCGGACACGATAGCATTTAAAATTAAAAAGGCCGGAATTCACATTACAAAAAGACAGTTCGCGCTAGAGCGTAATATAGAAAACGCCGTATGGGAATACGAGACCGCTTCCCAGTCCGCGTCTGATCTTTCTGTCACATGAGACGAATGCCAAGGTGTTAACTCTCTTGGAATGATCAGAATGGCCTAATTAGCATGATGCGACTATGGACTAAATAGGAAAGAACATACGAGTCGATAAAGGTTAGAATAGCATGTATTTGACGTGATTAATGAGGAAACGGGACTATAAAAGGGCTGTTTTTACAAAAAACGGGGAGTCCTTTCGTGAATTTTGAGGGAGTTGAAAATCGCCGGGAACCGTTCAAACACGTCGCGCTGCTTGGTAATTATTTGTGGACTTAGGGAAATTCTCTAGTCAAAAAAAAACGTACGGTTAGATTCAGTGTTTGGAAAAAAAAATAATATTCGCATCGGACCTTAGAGAATTTTAGAACTTCAAAGAATTAGTTAAACACAGTATTTGGCGTGATAGTAAATTAAGGTTGAAAATTTAATTAATTTAAATTCAGTGAAAAAAAAAAGATTAGTAACGACACTACGGTGTCGCGTTATAAGCCGAGTTGTTAATACGAAGTGTTGAAAGGGAGAGGGAAAACGGTTATAATCCGAGACTAACGCGATCCTTCGTTGTAAGAAATTTAAACTAGAAAAATGAAAAAAAAAAAAAATAATAATACATTTAATGCGGGTATGAAAAGGAAAAAAAAATTTAAATCGCTTACTCGATTAACGTTCGATAAATAATAACCATACCTCGCTATAATAAAATAGTAAGAACCCAAAAGTAACAAATAGTAAGAAGAAAAAAAAAAAGGTTATTACTGAGGTTAGGGGACTCAATTCAGTGAGAAAATCAGGTTGCGCGTTTAGATTAGACATTTACAATCTTATAGAGAGATTATTGATAGGTGGACGGAGACAAAAGAACAGGTTGTTGTGCCGTCGATTATCCCGGTGGATTAGAGGAGGGGCGGGCTCAGGTAAGTGATTTGTACAATTATAATATATTTGCAGGCCAAGGGAAGAGGTTACTGCTCCTGCAGCTATCTGAAGGCGCCAGTTGGGACCGTAATTGTGTACGTATTATCAAATGACATATGTACGTGTATGTACGAATGAATGCATAAGCTGATAAAATAAATATCATTTGTTCCATGACGAAACAATTATCAATTATTATGGGGACTAGGACCGTAATCGGAGTCCGTCATTAGGGCTCATTGCAGGTAAAGTACCTAATTATCGTGGAGATAATTCAAATAATTGGGTACAACGCTCGCAACACGATAATACAAAGGAAGAAAAAAAAATATATCCATTTCAAACCGGCTTTAAAATAGACAGGGCATTGACTCGAGTTGGGCGGAGGACAGGTTGATTTATTAGGGTCTGCAGGGGCAGACGGCCTTGGAGATTAACTGAGACATTAGGGACAGCTGAGTCTGAAATGTGGGTTTGGTTTCAAAAAGAATACGGCGGAAGGATGAATGGCGGCTTGAGAATAATTAAAGTAATTTTGAGCAGCGATTGAGGGCCTATGAACATAGCTAAAGTCATTCAACGGGTGGATCACAAGGTCAGACGGTGTCTGAGAATAATTGAAGAAATTTTGAGCTGCAATTGAAAGTCTACGAACATAGCTAAATTCACTTAACGGGAGGATCCCAAGGTCAGGTGGTGCCTGAGGGAAATTGAATAAACAGGGCGGCAGACTGGAGACCGGAGGAGTCTGGGAACATGGCTAAAGGTCATATCTGAGTTGGTGATCTCTATGAATAAAATCATCGAACAAACAAAACCATAATATATTATGTGTATCGTAATTATTAGCATTTATATTAGTATTTATGTATCAAGCGAACTGGTTGGAATTCACGACTCCTTCCCGGCGATGCTTGGTCTGGAATGTACTGTATAAATAGTACATTGCAGATTATAAAAACAAAACAAAGTAAATTTATATATATTTTTTGATATGTACTGTCTGCAGGGGGGATGTATGTGGCCTGGTAACTATCGGGATGATATACTACGGCTGCATACACGCCCTCTCAGAGGATGGGAAGCAGCCTAGGAAACTGCTCTCCACAAAGACCGCAAGTATATTTTTGCATATAGAACGAAACCGGTTCGTACTAAGTAGACGTAATTCTCGGAGGAGTTGGAATCTGGGAGCGTGTGAACCTGTTGAGATCTGGACGTAGTATGTGACGACCACAGGAATGGTCAACTAGGACACGGTGACTTAGGCACCAACTAGGAGATTGGATCGAGTGATCATGCCAAACCCAGATCGATACGGATCATTTTCACGTCTTGAAGGAGGCAGGAGCCAGATTTTTGGCAGCAAAGTAATATTCCGAGTTCGTCATATATGCAATAACCGAATCGTACTAACCCGCTTGAAATTAGTCCCATGTTATCCCACCTAACAGGAGAGGTCGGCGATCCAGAGGTCTCGGAGGACAAATTATGATTGTAATGTACTAACAAATTATGTTTGACTTTCATTTTGTGTATTAAGGTTTTATGACAGGTCGGTAGGGCGGCTTAGATGAACTTCTAAGGAGATCAGATTAGGGAAGGTAGACAGTATGGAGTAAGCGGGGGTTAGGTATTTTGATCCAATTTCGATTCGTTAACCTTGAAATTAACAACTCTGACTTCACCCCTGTCCTAAAGAGAACTAGGGGTTACCAAACAAAGTAATTAAAAACCCGATACCATGAAGAAAAAAATCACACAACGTTTGGTGGGATTTAATTACAACTAAAATACGAGGGAGTTACGTTGAAGGTCGTGACCGGCGTATTAATTAACTAAGTACATTTGTCTTTATATAAATGTATATATATTACCTGAGAACCATGAGTAGCCTTCGTAGCTACCGAAGGGAGAAAGAGTTCTAGGGATATTTAAATGCCAGTGGCCTAAGGTCACTTAGGTATTACAAAAAAAATTAAATTCAAAGGGTGAAAGGAAGAAACATCTCAACTTGTAACCTTTTTCTTTGGTTTTTTTCAAATTCTTCTGGCTGTCACCCTTCAACAATGTTCTAGGCCATCATTCCAAATTATGAAGAGATGGAAGGTGCATTCGTGTGTTAATTTTATTCTGTTATTTGAATATGTCTAAATTCACGCAATTCAGAATCCTGTGGGCTCAATTTATCCATCAGATTTGCACAACGGCTGTCTGTGACTGCACCGTATGAGGTTTAGTGAGGTCCGTGTCCTCCAAGAGAGAGAGAGAACCCTGGCAGTTTAAAAATGGGTTTTACAACATGTTGCTTGTTTTTCACGTCCAAAGTCTATCACTTAGTTTGCCCCTACTCTACAGGAGAGTCTCTTGAGACGGCCGTTGATATTCACGGCCTTTTTCTAATAAATTCTCATTAATCATTCATTTTATAATACTTTCAAACCTTTAATCGGGTTTCTTAACGTTATTTGTATTATTGTCCTTACAAAAACATGACGTGATATAAAATGATGAAAAATTTATTAACATGTGTTCGTCATAAAATATTCTACTTGCCTCCACGGCATGTAATGTAACGATTTTATTGTTTCTCGCATTAGTACATCGACATGATTTTCTAAGGTCTCGATTATGGATTCATTGCCTACAATTATCTCTCACGAATCGACGTAATATGGACGGCCTATGGATGACATTGAAAATAGAAACACCTGTTACGTTCTTCAACCAGTTTGGTGAGTAAGAACTTGCGGTCTATGGACGTGAAAACCAGACCACGGAATAAAACTGCATTTTTTAGAACATCGCCAAGATTAGAAGCGAGAAACTATCAGTACAGGGTTAAGTCAATCAAGTTCTTTAGATTGTTGCATAAACGACAAGAAAATATATCGCAAATAGTATTATGTGTCATGTAACAACGTTTTGTAGCGTCGTTATTATGTTAGTAACTTCTACAATAGACTTGTCCGGAAATTACAAGTTTGAAAAAGTTCATGACATGAATAACTTTGATAAAAGGCGTGCTAATATCGAGAAGTACGGAGAGATTTTTTTAGACAATAATCCAAAAAAAAGTTAACATTAGTAATTTTTTAATAACTTTGTAACAAGTTTTAAATAAATTATGAAATTTTATGGTTGACAGCAACATTATTTATAAAAATAGTTGAAATAGCGTTTTGTAGCGTCGTTATTATGTTAGTAACTTCTACAATAGACTTGTCCGGAAATTACAAGTTTGAAAAAGTTCATGACATGAATAACTTTGATAAAAGGCGTGCTAATATCGAGAAGTACGGAGAGATTTTTTTAGACAATAATCCAAAAAAAAGTTAACATTAGTAATTTTTTAATAACTTTGTAACAAGTTTTAAATAAATTATGAAATTTTATGGTTGACAGCAACATTATTTATAAAAATAGTTGAAATAGCGTTTTGTAGCGTCGTTATTATGTTAGTAACTTCTACAATAGACTTGTCCGGAAATTACAAGTTTGAAAAAGTTCATGACATGAATAACTTTGATAAAAGGCGTGCTAATATCGAGAAGTACGGAGAGATTTTTTTAGACAATAATCCAAAAAAAAGTTAACATTAGTAATTTTTTGAATAACTTTGTAACAAGTTTTAAATAAATTATGAAATTTTATGGTTGACAGCAACATTATTTATAAAAAATAGTTGAAATTGCTTTTTTATGACCCAATGAAGATTAGTTGACAATATGAAAATAACCTGGGTATATCACTATTTATTGGGTAAAAGATGATACCTAGTGCTGAAATTTCGGGTGAATAAAATATCTAACAGAAAAAAACCATTCTAAGCTGATGTTCGAAAACTTTTATTAACACTCCCGTTAATAATAGCCAAATATTAAATATTGTCTAGCAATTACCCTTTGTTCTATGTACAAGACATATTGGTTTTTTTATTACAAGAGAACTATTTGTGTTCCACGTTAACCGTTCACCAAATGTTGTGGAAGGCATTTTTCAATCAACAAAGAAAGCTAAAATAATAATATTAAAATAAAAATATAAAAGCAATTTCAATACAACAAAATTTTATTTTAGAAGCAATAAATATAATTTAGGAGGATTGCAACCAGTTTCATAAAAAATGTACTGTGCAAGTAGAGATGTTTCAAATTTTGTGGGAAGTAAACTGAAAAACTTAATAGCCTGGATCCTGTAGGGTTCTTTCCTTAAAGATAATCGTATGTTTGTTTTAGATATTTGTAAAATGTACATGTCTTGTACTAGTATGGCCTGTGTTTTGTAAGGTGTTTTTTTTATAATTATTGTGAAGGATTACGTTAACTCCACACAAGACGCCCTGATAAAAATAATTTCCCTAATGTTCAGTGTCATATCTGGGGATGCTGTGTGGAGGGGCTTTTTGGGGAGAAGAAGGAGTGAAAATGGGTCTTGAAGTGATCCATGTTGTAGGAGGGATGAAACACAGAGATGGGCAAACCGTTCAACAGCCGAGCTGTTGAACTCAAGAACGTGTCATAAAAGCAACCCGTTCTCAGGTAACAAATGTCAGCCGTGTATATATGTTGGGCGCGCGTTTTTATATATTTTCATAGGAATCAATGACGCTAGTTCCTCGGAGCATCTTCCATCGTAATACCGGTAGAACAAGTCAGTATACCTACCTGACGCCTGTGCTCTAAAGATTGCAACCCGCCTGTTAAGATAGGGGAATATATCACACGGACCACCCGTTTCTGCACCGTCAAGGGTTTTTTCAGGTATGTTGAGGCTCCGCACCAAAGGTGGCTGCCAAATTCACAGGTGCACTTGCAATTTGTACAGGGTCCGCAGTTGTGTACTATAATAGTATCCTCGGGCCCTGTACAGTACGGCCAGCTTCTGAGAGGCTAACTTGACTGGCTTCGATGAAGCCGATGTGCCCTATATTATATGATTAAAATATTGTATTGTCAGCTATAGGAATTTTTTAAATATGTTTAAATAAACAACCGCCTACATCCTACGAGAACAAGATAAATCAACAGTTCACCTCACAAATCTCATAAAGCACGCGATTAGCCAATTGAGTCTCGTTATATATAATTTGAGTAATCGACGTAATAAACCAACTTCCCCTTTGCGCTAACATGTCCCAATGAAACTGGACAATTCCAGGACAACTTGCATCCTCCCAATTTGCGCGCATATGCGTTGGTCTTCTCAACTTTGTATAGATCCTATTAGACACATATAAAGTTGATGACACATATCATGGCATATAGTTCGATCACCATGCCGGCATGCGCTCACTAAGACTTTAAAATTACGTGAACATGCCGTGGAGCACAAACAATATGATATCTTTGTTTGTATAAATTTTTGGAGGTTTTAACTAGCTTGAGATAAACTGTACCATTTTCTGAGCAATGGAGTTTTTTTTGTTTACGAGTATTTTAACACTGCCTTAAAATACACGGATACTTTACGATCCAGTTAAATGAAACATCAAAGAATAGACAATATTTTATTTTAAAATGCCAGCATTTATGACCTTTATACTTTTATTTGTATAAATAAAAGTATAAAGGTCATAAATTATATATATAAATTATATATTATACTTTGATTTGCTTTACCATTTCAAGTATTATCATTAAAATTCAATATTAATTACGGCGTTGTTTGTATTTTGCCATTACTTCTTAGTTTTTTTTTCTTTAGATACAACACACATTATTTTTTTCTTTTTTTTAAATATTTGTTTTATAATACATATCAGTATATTAAATAAATATATTTATTTTTTATATACCTTACTAAGTAAATTATTTTCCTGTTTTCAGTCTTGTTTGCAACGAACATGAATAATTATATGCATATACGAATGTACATATTTACTTTATATTTGAAACTTTGCTTTATTTACAATAGTAGGTATTATTATTTGGATTTGATGTTAATCTTATTATTAACATTTAATTTTTATATTATTTTGTATATAGTTATGATATTATCCATGTATTATGTTACACTTCCATACATAAAATGTCAATTTCCTCTGTAAAAGCCCGATAGGGCGTTAATGAATAATAAATAAATAATACTACCTTTTTTCTGTAACAATTTAAAAACATATTATCAGGCTCATATACCTATAAATCGACAGCATAATTTTGGTAATAGATTTGGAAATGTTGTAGATATGTTTAAAGATTCCGTATTAGTGATGAAAAGAAAATCTTCATAATTACTTTTCTGAATTGTGCGAGTTTTCCGCTCTGTACTGAATATATATCATTTTCTGTTTCTTTATTATTATTTATATTTATTCTTAAACTATTTTTTTTAAATAATTTTATATTTGTTTATAATTTACACTATTTAATTGAATTAGTTAATCGTATTTCTTATTTTAAAGAAGTGGGTTGTCTATATTATTTCAAATGTACTAAACGTACTTATTATAGTTAGTGAGTTAATCGCTTTGGTATACTGACCAGTGGTACAGTTGTCCCCGGTCTCCCCTAAGTATGTTTTCTGTATCTGTTTGAAAGTAATAAAATTAGATAGAGTCTGGAAACTCACTAAATCTAGATACAAATAACTAATCACTACTATTATTAAAGCGCTCTTTGATTGCCCCCCGAAAACGACACTAAAGAAACAATTCATTAAATATACATAATGAATTTGATAATTAATGTCTCCAGACAATAGCCAGACTCATTAAAAATTACGTTTTGTATTATTTGGAAAATTTCGCCTAAACCCAATAATATGCCAACCAATAATACACGAGTGATACGTGCTTAATTATAAAATATTCTGTTTCTGATGTTATGACTCGCCTTTATTTAAATGAATGCAACATTATGCATTATGAACACGACCGGGACCCTCGACAAACAGAGTCTGGTGGAACAGAATAGAGTGATTCCCATTGCGAGGAACTTCATTCCTTTTCAGCAATTGCTTTGCTTACTGAAAAGGTTGGTCTTTACACCGAACTCCGTTTAAATTTTTGGTTTACAATTTACAAGTACAATACGAATAAGTAGGTAACACGTTTTTTCCTCTAGTAATTTGTATATTTTTGTTTATGTTGATTTAATTGAGCCATAAAAATGCATTCGTGTTATTTTCCTTTTTTTTGTTGTTTTGTAAAAGTCCCAACGCCCCAAAGCCAGTGAACATACGGATAACAAATATAACAATATTATGAATGCAGTGGCTCCTCGTGGGTGTGTTTAAAGTTTTAATATTTAAAAAATTGCATTATTGATGTCGTTGTAGCCGAAAACGTTTTTTTTACGATAATTGGGTTTTTATTGTATGAAGATTTTCAGGAAATCAGTTCAGTGCACTGCCAAAATTTTCTCCAAAAAGTTAAATATCATCAATAATTTTGAATTTTTCTAACTTAGCAGTCTATCACACTCAAAAGTAACGAGCTACCAATGATACGAGATTAACGGGAATGAGAGAGGGAAAGGGAAGGTTTAAAAAAAGTGTGGGAATTGCCTGGTTCTTTAGGTTTGGTCACTTAGCATATCTAAAGTCATTTCAAGCAACTTATTGATTAAGAAGGGTAGTCACTGAGATGAAATTGTGCTCTAAAACGAGGAATGTAATTTTTTTTTTACTTTCAAAATTTTAAATCCGCTTGAGCGATTTACAAAAACTTACCATATTAATTAATTCATATCACTCAAAATATTAATATGGAAACATATGAATTGTTTACTGCGGTTTAAAACCAATGAATCCACCTAGATAACGTCGTTTATCCCATATTTTTAAGTTCTATAAAGTTGGTACATTATGACAAGCGATCACTCAAAAGTTTTGGCACACTTATCATAATATGCCAACAATGGGTCGATTGGCCTACATTTCTTAACCGTGACCTCTGGGTCCAGAGTAGTACATTTTGTATAATATATCATACATTTTCGTATATTATTCCAACCGTTGAGCCTATCTGTTAATTTAATTAAAACCGTTTATCATGAAATATCATCAGATTATTAATCAACGATGAATATTAAATTCTTAGACCTTGCCCTCATGAATAATTTCACACCGAAGGGTTATAAAATACATGAAAAGACGATAAAAACTACAATTTTACGACCACCTAAAATCCTTTTCAGATACGAGTACACGTTATGCATTCAAGTAAGACGAGAATAATCGAACATATATGAAAACTTGAGCGATAGAACTTACAAAATAATATGTAAATCGAAACCTGTCTAGAGTACCTATGTCCATAACAAAAAGTCTAGGACGAATTACCAAAGAGACGTAGTTGCAGCTGTAATGTGTAATGTAATGTGCGAGACTACAGAGATTTGACAAAAATATCGACCGCCGTAATAAGAGGGAACATAATTGATTTTAAAACATATTATTAAGGCGATTTACTGGGAAGAGTTCATTGTTCATCACATCAATGACCTCCATAGCATATTATTCTAAAAGATCAGCAAAATGATCAAAAAATAGATATAACATTATAACTATACACGTAAATAAGTATTTCTTATTCGTTTGTTATTTCGTCTTTCTCACCTACAATTTTACTTATTTTTCTCTTGTAATCATCATATTATATACGGCTTATTGCTGGTATAATTTTTTTTACGAATAACGGGTACTGAATACGCTTGAGCAATATTATTTTCTTCGTGTAGTATTAACTTCTCCTAGCAACAAGCACATTATCTCACTGTCGTGTATTGGCTAGTACGACAATGGTTGGTTCAATACGGTGTGAATATGTTAAAAGATATATTCAAACATTGAAATAAAAATGTCACGAACGAGAGGTTAACAAAACGTTATTTGACTATATATTATAATGAATATATATATATATATATATATATATATATATATATATATATATATATATTATTTTATATAAACGCCCATAGGGCTTTTACCTATAATAGTGTACATAATTATTTTTTTAGTTATATAGATTACACTATATATAAATATTTAAATTGTTACGCTAAATTTTCACAAAAGATCTTTCGAAAAAGTGAAACAGATCGTCTCGGCAACCTTCGAGGGCGAGGGGTAGGATTCTTGGCTCCATCCTACATATTGCGGATTGCAAAAGTTTTTATTTCGTGTTTTTTTCGCATATGGTAGAGTATACTTCAATCAATAGTATAACGCTATTATATACACTCGGTATCATTCTGGTTGTCGTATTTCTCCATAAGTTACATCGGGTATTCCGTTAAAAACATAGACATACTACCTTTGATTAGTTGAAATAAAAAGTTTGATTGGATTGGTATAAACTATATATAAAATTTCATGAAAGTCAAATAAACTCGATTCATTTTGTCCACAAAGCCTTCAACTGTAAGAAATTGTTTTTTTTTAGTTTAGTTTGATGCATAATAACAGTCACCTATTCTAGACATTACCATAATTTTTTTTTATTTATTTATTAAATTGAATATAATTACATTTAATACAATATAAGATATGGGTAGTCCCACAAAGCTGTGACAATCAGCTTGTCTGTAGGTTCTACCATTTTTATTGTTATAACATAATACACATTAGCTTAAGTTTAAATATTAATACCAAATATAATGTTAAGGATAGATAAACGTTTTGAAATGAATGATAGTTTATGTTGCAGTCACTGTATGCAAGTCTGACGATGACACCGCCAAATAATGTTAATGTTTTATTCAAATAGTCAAATGACTCATAGAAAAATTACTCCACACAAGCCTCGAATGTGAATGAACTTCAGACACCAAAGGTCTTCATTCTGGTACAGGGCAATGTGAGGAATACAGTAGATTGTTAATATTCATGGAATAAGAGTTTGTTAAGACTGACTGGTTTCAAAGTAGTGTTTCAACGTATCGTATCTTCAAAGTTTTTGACCGGGAGTGAGTAATACATAAAACAAAATTTTATTCTTAGTTTATTCTTAGAGGAAGACATCCAAAATCTGCATCTTACAGCTGAAGACCACCAAATGCGTGATTACAAGAAAAAGACCTCAAGAAATGGATTCTTCCGAAGAGTGGAGCCACCAGTCCGGGGGGCCGGGAGTCGGAGGGGAACTAGCTGTCTAAAAATGGCTTATTTAGGTTAGGAGATGGAAAAAGGGTTCATTTTGGGGAAAGACGTGAAAAAAAGATTAAGTCGAAGCATCATTCAACTATTTAAAATATATGGAGATAAAATACATTGAATATGCCGCTATTCATTCAATATGATCGACATTCATTTTATTAATTTTAAAAACATTACAAAATTATTCATTTTATTTCTTTTTTAAATACATTTTTCAAGAAAAAATTCTTACGTAAATGTAGACGTATCAACTTTACCAGTACTAACAGAGCTTGCTCTTTTAAAAACAGCTTCATTGATGTTAAAACTGATGATCAGAATTGATTCTGTTCAACAACAAGATTGCTCTCCCCACCAGCACCAACATTGGCAAGTTAGTCTTGCAGGCTGGGAGATAGACAGTCTATGCTGTCAGTGACGGAAATCACCATAGGGAACATATAAATTAATACTCTCTATGATAAGTGACTTTTGAAGCCATCAACGAATTAGTCTGAAGAATTGTGTAGCAATGTGCACTTCTTGGCTGTCTGACACGTAGATGGTTCATTCCGCGCATACCCAAAAGAAAGTCGGTAGGTTAGAGCCACGGGTAGTAGCCATACACCCTTTTATATCTCTCATGAGATAAATCTCAGAAATTACTTCTGATGACTGGTTGAAAACCCATAATTGATACTTTGTGGCGTCTTTATGTAATTTTTCTTTGAGAACAAATTAAGATTTCATGGCACTTATCAAGTCGGTGAATATAGAAGGGCAGCGTCTAGGGGGCCGCGGTGATATCGCTTTTCAATGTATCTCATCAGCGTAGAATATTTTACAGGATCATGGCATTTTTGTTATTTTTTTATTGTTCTTTAAAGTATTAAAGAACTACAATTATACAGTTTTTCAACAGTGTGTACGTGTTCAATTACAATGTACAGAGTCAGATATATGCTGAATCAATTTTTCCCATAAAAAATTCCTGCACAGGCAAAAAAATTTAGGATTCGATACAACAATAAAATGGACTTAATATATTTGTACAGCAGGATGCCACGATGCATGAAATATTATTAACGAATGTTAATTTATAATTAACTAGCTTTACTATTTGACCATGCTCGAGTTTAAACATTCAATATTCTTCAGGAACTATGAAGCACGATAGTGGAAATGATATTGCAACCTGAAATAGATGCGTTGACCTAAAAATTCCATACAAAAATGGACGTGCTAAATAAAAATCTAGTAGAGTATTTTACATGCTTGATTAAAAAAATTCTAATAGCTTTGATAAAACTTTTCCTTAAAATAAATAGATGCCAATCAGTTAACAATAACTTCCAAACAATCAATGAATATTGAATAAAACATTCTTATCCCTATTTGTCATTATTTGTATACGGAAACAGGGCAACAATGCCCGTTTACGTATGCATACCTTCTAAACAGGATATCTGCGATGTGGTCACGTAGCTCAGATATAGGCAATGAGGCACAAGTAGCCAGTTGCCAGTACTGCTAGTCACTAGCAGCTACAAAGCACTCCTGGTTACCGAGCAACGACTAAATTACCGAGACAGGAAATGGTAGTAGAGGTGGTTACAAAGCGCACAAGTCGACTTTCAAGCTACAATACGATACCGTGACAATGCGCATTTATTCAGTTGCATAATAATGGTTTACATTATTCTAAACTATTAGTTTTATATTTTTTTAAATAAATTAGTACTACAAAGTATAGTACATTGTCCTCCACGCTAGGAGTTCACCTGTGTTGTGGAGGACTTTTTCAATTATAAAGTTATATAAAAGTAAACAATACAGTGGAGATTAGTTACACAGAGAAACAGTAAAAATTAAAATATAATTTTTACATAGTTTTAACAAAAAGAAATGCGAAATATGACAAAATTAAATATTTAAAATGATTGTAGCCAGTTCCATATGAGTTTTTTGTATTCTGTAAGATTAGATGTTTTATATTGTGTTGGAAGTGAATTGTATAGTTTTATAGCCTGGAATCTGTAGTGTTTTTGTCCAAAGGATGGGTTGGTTTTTGGTATTAGTAGTTGGTGTGCATGTCTTGTTCTAGTATTGCAAGAAATTTGTGAAGTTTTAAATGTGTTTAGGTTCTTGTAAAGGAAAGTAAGTATTTGTTTTGAATATATTTTTTGAATCTTCAACACTGGGAATTTTTCGAATATGGTTGAAGTGGGTGTTAGTATAGGTACTTTGAGTATTACTTTTATTAAGGTTTTCTGAGCTTTATACAGTGTGTCTATGTATTTTTTACTGGCATAGCCCCAGGCAATAATGCCGTATTCCATTATGGATTGTGCTATTGCGAGGTATATATTCTTTATATCATATATGTTTAGTATATTTCTTACGTTTTTGAAAAAGTGAATCAACTTTTTTAGCTTTCCTTTAACCGACTCTATATGTCTGTCCCATTTTAAATAACGGTCGAAGTAAATACCAAGATATTTGATATTTCCGTTTGTGTGATTGGAAGACAATTGCATGGGATACTCGCTGAGTGACAGGAATGTATTTTAAGGTAGATGTTTTTGGAGGGTTGGCCTCTCGATTTTATGCTAAAGGTTATGAATTTAGTCTTATCTATATTTAAAGTTAATAAGTTAGAGTCAAGCCATTTTTTGTAATATTTAGGCCAACTTCAGCTTTTGTGATTAGTGTGTTCCAGTCAGTGGCCTTAAAAAGTAACATAGTGTCATCAGCAAAGCTTTTAATTTCCTATTTGGAGGAGACATAGATCGTTAATATAAATAAGGAATAGGATTGGGCCAAGTACGCTGCTTTGTGGTACTCCGTAGGGTACTTGTTCCTTGTCACTACATGTGTTTTCTATTGAGGTATATTAGGTGCAATTTTCCATGTAGCTTTCAAATAATTTGAGTTCTGTTCCCGTGATTCCGATATATTTTAGTTTATTGAACAGGTTTTGGTGGTGAATTGCGTCAAACGCTTTTGCCAGATATAGGAATATTCCAAGGCATTTATCCAATTCGTTTGCTTTATATTTAACCCCTCAGGCCTCTGGCATATAGACCGTTGTATTTTTAAAGACGTTGTCAGAAGGTCGGAGAATTTGTGTATATTTCCACTTTGCAAAAAAATCAAAATTAATGGAATATTTCTTAACATATCCAAAAACAAGAACCTTCTCTTGAAAGGTGATGAAGTAAGCTATAAAATGTTATTATTAGAAATAAATATTTGATTTATTTGTATAATTTAAAACTGAACTAAAATTTCTGATAAAAATACACATGTTTTTTAGACAAATCTATAAATATATATATATAAATTGTTTGTTTCTTTGTTTTTCCTGTACACGTTCCTTTACCATTTATTTGATTGCGCAGAAAATATCCAAGTTTGATGTTGTTAGTGCCAGAAGTGTTCAGAGAGTGGTTTGAATAGTAAAAGAAGTCGGTGAAGTCTCACCGAAAGTCATACCGAAATCTCGTGTATGAGTTGGCTTAGTAGGGAAAAAATGACAGACCGTAGAAAATTATAGAAAAATCGTCTGGTGAGGCAATGATTTCGAAGTAAGAGTTTTTAAATAACTACAAATAATACAAAATTTTCACAAAAGAGAGGCAAAATTTTATTTCACGGTTGTAGTTTTATATTATCAGTATTGTTGTTTTGTGATGAATACTGAATATCGACAAAACAACACTTTTTAACACGGGATTAGTTATAAAATACAGGGTAAAAAAATTTATCAAAACTACAAAGAAATATTAAAAAAATCAGTGAAAACAAAAAACCCACAAAGGCGAAGATTTATAATATTTTAAACATATTTTTATGATTTAATATTTTACAAAAAAATATTAAGTATTACACAAAGTCTTAGTTTTCATAAAAGAATTATATATAGAGTGAAGCGAGACAAAATGTAGATAAAAGAAGAAATAATGTTAAATTCTGTCTAGGAGCAAATTATTTATCACTGATGACAAAACATATCTATTTCAGTAAATTTTAGCTTAGATATGATTATTTTTTTATAAAAAATTATGTTTTGACACAACAGTTTGTTCAAATGTTGTTTGTACATTTTAGGGGCAGTAAAATGTATATGCCATTGAGCTATTCTGTTTTTGCAACGGGGTACTGCTTGTACACAAGTGCCATGTCTTTGGCTAAAACGGTTTGATTTTTTTGTGAAATTATTTGGACGCGTGTAAATTAATTGAATAATAAATTTGTTTACCTTTTTTTACGGTTTCAAGAGAAAAAAAATCATTTAGTTTACTATTCTTATATTGCATAGATTTGTACTATATTACCATCGCTATACTACTAACTATGACCAGAACAAATATTAGGCGGCGTTGAACCGTAACTTCTGATTATTTAGCTTCCAAATAATTTAAATTAAATAATTATTGTTTAAAATTATTACCGTTTATAATAATTTTAGTTCATTTTCAGTGAAAGCACTTACACGTAATAATAAAACATTTTGATAACTGCTATTTCGATGGGATGCTTCAGTCCCCTACGCTTTGCTGTCAAATTGACCGGAACATTTGAAGTGGAGTTACGATAGTTTACAATTATTTTTATTGCGCATAAACGTAAAACTCGCCGTCAAAAGGTAAAGCACTGACGTTTGTTATAAATAACAGAAAGTGTTTAAGTCAGAGAACAATCTAGTATAAAATTTGTTATGGCAAAACCCCGCAACGTACCTACGCACTTCATTTGTAAAAAGAATTAAAATAATCCCAACGAGGGAATAAACATAAATATTGTTAAACTTTTAAGCGGAGTTCTACAGTATGGTTTTTTGTTGTTTCCGCAATAAAAGAAGGATCAGCTTTTATTCCTAATGATTAAATCATTTTAATCTCAGGAATTCGGGCGTATAACATCTTTTACTTTCTTTGTGGTCCAGGGGGAGACTGCTCCGTCTATTGTGAGAGCGAGCTTTGATGATATCTTGAACAATCCCCACGAAGCAAGAATACAAACAACAAAACATACTTTAAGATTGAGACAGATTTTTCTCAACTTATGGATAGCAATCTGAAATGGAATCCTATTATCACTTAATCACGCAAAAACTAAAAAAAAAACCTTTAAAAACTCGGGTAAATTATTTTTTTATTATCGTGAGATTTCTGTTAAGGGAGTTAATGGTATCCGGCACAAATAATGACCAGACGATGACAAAGATTAAATGGTTGAATTGTTTCAGTTTAGCCTCTGCTTGAAATATTATAAGCTCGTCTGGAGGCTCGTCTTTCAGAGATAATGTTTTTGGTGGGTACCTACCTACCTACTACAAATATGCTGTTATATCAGGACTGAGTCATTTAGATACTCTCTTGTATCTAGATTACATACAGTTGGCAATAGTTTTGCAGAAATTGTAGATGTATTCATCTGCATGAAATATAGTTACAAGAAGGCTATAGTAACATACCTCAAAAATATGTATAACTAAGCTAAGCACAATACTAATTTCTATATAACTAGTAGCAAATTGTTATTTCTTGATTACTGGTGCACTAAACTATTATGTATATCAAATGTTTATAAAATCCCGTATGCGCGTGAAGTATAGGTATAAATAAATAACTCGAAGTTGGAAAATAAAAATCTATTGTAAATTTATTAATAATAATAACGGGAGGAGCAGCAGATACTTACCTCAATTCTCTTAAGATAAATCACAAAACAATAATTAGAATTATGTTTAAAAAACCTTACCAACATCCGACGGAACAGCTAATGATCAAAAACAAATTACTAGACGTAAATAAACTATTCATAAGGAAGATCATTTACAAAAACTGTATCAAAACTTCACATCTCCACATACCTTACTCGCAAAACACAAGAGCAAAAATTAATAAGCACTTTCAAGTTCCCCATATCAAATCAACTTTTGCAAAAAAACACGAATCTTACCTAGCACCACACATTTTCAATACCTTCCTAACACAAACAAAAACTTACGTCACCCCAAATAATTTGAATTGGCTGTTCAAAAGATTTGTATTATGGCTGAATGAAAAGGAAAGAACAGATATTCAAAATATTCTAAATAAATAACATTTCATACAATTTCTCACGAAATGATATAAATTTCTCACGAAATTATATAATATTCAAATAAAACAAATGCGAGAAACTGCAATTTTGCAATACTAATTATCATGTAACCGCTATATCTATATTCAATTGTCACAAAATTTAATTTAAAAAGTATGTATGTAAATATTTAATATACCACCACATAACTGTATCTTTTTGTCTTTTTACATACATATATATATATTTTTTTTTTTAAATACATACATTTCTTTTGGAACAAATATAATATGTGATTTACCCGCCTCGGAACAGACTTTGTCTAGTGAGGCGGGTAAAAGAAAAGAAAACAATGTAAACAACCATGAAATTAAATAAACGCCCGGGTTGCCGGCACTGAAACTGAAAAAAAAAAATAATACTTGGATGACTTGTATAGCGCCGTTTTTGTGCAAAAACACCTCAAGGGCGCTGTGGTAACAAGTCAAGCATCACAATCCTCAATTTTATTAAAAAAATATGTGCATTATTTCGTCTAATGTGACCTAATGGCGTGAGTCTGCGACACAATAGCTATTATGTTGAATATGTAAAAACGAATAATATAAAATTGTGATTTCATATTTCATTTAAGATTCCGAGTTTTGAAAATTTGAATTGGAAGTAACGGTAATAACATACTGTGACTATCTCACAAAATTACGTTCCTGAAATCGTTTTCTCGAGTAACGACATTTTCACGGCTACACATCAAAATTTGCTTGGCAAAATATCAGACTAAAAATGTCAAATATCATCTTCTCTAATATATAAAGTTGATCGTCTGTTTGTGGCGGACGGGCAGCGTGGATGTGATTTGTATACAAATGTACACTTTTATTCCAAGGTTAATGAAAATATGCATAATAGGCATTAAAAACTGTATACAAGTACATGGGTTCATAGTATATACCTTGAAATTTGGTCGTTGAGCTTGTAAGATATTTACACAAAGGCACAATGTATTTAGCAAAAGATGCCGAGATAATTCCACTTTAAATACGATGTAACAAAAACATCGTCATATTTTGATTAAATTTCCGAAGCCCATCGAAAGACGAATAATTGATGTTGATTGATCAGCATCTCTCCAGATCATATTTCAGCGCTGATCTTAAGGTTTCGTTCGCATTTAGATAAATTTATTCATTAATTCAAGTCGTTCCATTTCACTCCAACGCAACGAGTTGAGATATTAATTTTAATTATTTTGGTGGCTTTTCCTGCTATTTTAATTATCGCATTTCTAAAGACTAAAAATATTTTAGATCTTTAAATCGTTGATTTATTGGTAATTTAATTACTTCATAAAGAATGCGTTTGATAAACTTAGCCAAATTTGTGTAAAACAAATTTCTTTATTTTTAGATATTTCCTAGCGTGTCCGTTTACCGCAAGATTTCCTATTTCACCTGTCTATTGCAATATTTTCCAAAGAGAGGCTTTATTTGTTTAACTCTTCAAAGCTTGACACACTTAGCTTCGCAGGCGGTCGGGAGAATAATAACTTATGTTCAAAATTAAACATGGTTTGATCGCAACGTTCTACTTAAAATTAAGTTAAAAAGCAGATGCATCCATGAAAAATATCACAATATGTAATTTTTTTGATGTAATTACTAAAACACGAACAACGAGGATTGAGATATTCAGGAAATCATATTAAATACGGTCATTTACGAGAACATATTTCTTTATTGAAAAATATGAAACGGTTTTAATTTAGTCTCAATAATCAGAATCATAATGAATGAGCCCGAACCTTTTAAAAATAAAAATAGATTTAATAAAAATAAATCCTACCTATATTAAGACTTGAATATTCTTTATCGAGTCTTGGACCTTAATGTTATAAAGACGGAGTTTTAAAACCGCTCCAGTTTATTCATGCAACAGTTTATAAAACCATTTCATTAAAAACCCGATGGACGCTAGCAGACGGCAGTTGGTGCTTTTTGCGAAGTAAATTCACACCTTCAGAGCGCCCTCAGTGGTGTAGTCGGGCCCGCGCAAAATCGGATTCCATTAGTTTGAACTGTCTTTAGTACAATGCAGGGAAACTGTCACCTCCATATTAATGGGCGTCCCGGCGTATCTACTTCATAAATAGATGGGGATACTTAGTAGTCCGGACGTCTTAAGTGACCCTTGTAATGTGCTGCGAAATTTCCATATCCGAGAACCGCGGGAGATCGTCACATTTTAACAATAGAAAACTTCTAAGTTCGAACACTATATTTAAAAGAAGCCTTGGTAGTCCGACGGTTTAATGCTTACGCTTAAAAAGACATACTTTAAGATCTTGCCAGTAAACATAATCACGTAATTTAACAGACGGAATGTTTTTATACGATCTCGTTATGCATTAAGACTAAGGAAAGATTGTTTCACAGAATTAGAACATTTCATCAAATATCAAAGTTAAAATTCAAGTTCTGTAAAAGCCCTATTAAGTTCTGCTAATATCCAAGCACTGCGAAACAACTGGCCCATGGTGAAATATTCATTTATAGTTTTTACCTCAAATCTCATGCAGAAAATCTGTACACTAAAAAGGGAAAACTCTCGGACTGTGAACTCGAAACAGAGAAAAATGACCTTGTTGAAAAGTGATAGCATGCTAATGGCCTGATAAAATATTAGTCATTCAGAATATATCGAGAACACGTGTTCTTTTCCTAATAAATAACATGACGGAATGCGACAGTATCAGTATGTCAATATCAATATCAGTATTTGTATGAACACGTGTTCCGCCTTCCTCATAAAACATTTGCTTTCAACTGATACTTTGAACTGTGTCTATTCATTCGTTAAAGGCCTGCAGTCTCATTTTTAACAGGAAAACCATTAATTTAACCAATTTTTCAATAAGTTAACACATTTCTTTTATCAGTAAGTTGTCTCTGTGCAATCTGATGAAATATACACATATATTTATTTAATGAATTTCTTACTCATTGCAATTATTTTTAACTTCTTCATTCTCTTCCATCGTGAGAAATTGAGCTTTAAAATACCAATTTACAACTGAAAAAAATTAGACAATATTCATTTCTGTTTTTCCAAATATTTTCAATTATTTAATAAGAAATAGATATTACAATCACGCGCAAAATAATGTAGTATTATTATTACTCAGGTAGTCAACTTTTCAAAAGCTATTTTTTCACCTTTCAATGAAAGAAAAACAATAATAATTTGAAATGGATCAAGTAACGCCTTAACTTGGGTTCCGAGAACTGAGTGGTGTGTAGTGAGGAAAAAGGTTCCGAATTCTCCTCGGTCGAAGATAACTAAAAGCTCTTAGCTAGATAGAATGCTGGGGTACTTGAGTGATAATTAACTCAATAAAGTCAAGGTGGGTTGGATGGGTAGGAAATGATTTACTAAATGTCATTACCTTTCGTGCCGTTCTACAACAACTTAAAGAGACATTTAATTATTTCCCCCGATACTCCGAGTGGCAAACAATAAAACGGCGAATTGAACTGACTCTAAGTTGTGATAATGTAAACATAATTTAAATTGAAATTAACTGTATACAAGTTTGAAAAGAATTTAAACATTTCGTAATGATATTTTGTAGATTCATTTAAGACTCTAAATACCTTATTGGAAAACAAATACCTGTACCTAGAAGCGTTATGATCTAAATAGGGAGAAAGGATTTTTAAATGCGTATATTTCAATTTCGATGTTGTTTTCTTGGTTGAATGAATGAATAAAAAAGAATCTTGGAAGTGGAAATTAGCCCACTTCCCGGCACTCCATAGAGCTGTCGATGAAAATCGGGTGGCACTCAAGCAGGCGCACGCGCGCACCCGCGCTTTTTTTCTAAAAAAGTTAATATGCCAATTAAATATTATTTGCTATCTAATCAGCATTTGACTTATTTTTTTTAAATTTCAAAATACATTTTAAAAGTTCGCTACCATTTAAGAGTCTGTCCCTGGGGAGGAAGGTTCAATATTCTGTCAAAACCAAACAACAACAAAAAAATCTTTGAAATAGGCTACTAGCCGACCTAAAAAATAGCAAAAGTAGGGCGAAAAATGAAAATATATATATATATATATTATTGAAGAAATTAAATACTTCGTGGATTGACATTATGCAAAAGAAAAAAAAGTTTTTTTGATTTAAAACCACTTTATCTGAATTACACAACTAAAATTCTCAACCTTCATCAGGACAATAAACATATGAAGAGTTGTTCTGATGAAGGTTATTAAAACCTCTCTCCTTTTCTTTTCATTTATAAGAATATATTAATACCGTCTTAGAATGAGAGATAAGATAAGTTTCACAACCGCTGCACCAGCCGCGGGGATGAAGAACAGCGTAAACTGTACAAGTGTTGAACATCCCTCCCAAACTGGCTCAAAGAGAAGAGAGAAGGCGGACTTCTTTGTTCATTCATGTAGATGAACAAAATAAAGTGGCGAGTCTTCGAGTGAATCGCTTTGAAGATGTAACAGGCGTGGACCTTTGGGTTTCCCTTCTTAAACATGACAGCCAGAACGGTAATGCAACTTCCGTCTTCATCTTAGGGTAGGTACATTATTTTATTCACTGAGGGAAACAGACCGGCAATAGGGTGGGCCATCAAAGACTTTTTTCTAGTTTGGATACATCAGGGGTCTCGTTGAGTATTCGAATACTGAAAATGATCAAGATGTTTAAAAAAATGCTTTGAACCCGTAACCTTGTGTTCGTAAACGGTTATAAGACAAAATTGAAAAATGTAACGTAATAGTAAACTAAAGAAATAATAATAATAAATGGTTTAGTAAAATGGCAAATGTATATTTTAATCTATTTAATTAAAGATAATTGTGAAAATTTACAAAAGGCATTTAAAAGGCATAAACTCAAAGGATGTGATAACAATATTCGTTAATATTGGAACACGTACACAATACGCGATTCACAAAAAATAAACGGATAATAATGCCCATGTATTTAAATATATATAGCCTGAGACCGTTCAATAATACTCACCATTTATATTCAACAAGTTGCTGTACGATTTGAACAAAATGTTTCTCTTTGCCAAAAGCGACTATTGCACTGACTTATATTTCTTTTGCTGCGAAGTTTTTCTTCAAATGCTTGTAATTATTTTAGTTTCCATAATTTTTCTTTCAATTTTTTTATTTGTTTCCAAATTATTTAGTTCTACATAATTTTTAACTAATATCTCTCATGTTCCTGCATATAAATTACCAGCAAAAATGTTATAGTTTTGAAGGAATATTTGTTTGGTCAATATAAGCTTAGTACGTAATTAAGTAGACATATTATTGTCTGAAGCAGGAAGAACTCAAGATCGGTGAACTCAGCCGGCATGAAATATGCACATCTTTCAAGTTCAGGTTGGCGAAACAAAGTTTTCTTTGAAAAGCCCTATTGAAAAGATGTTAATCTTATGTAAAATAAATTACGTATTTTTGAAAAATTTGTAGTGTCCGGGATTGGTGACTTAATTGTAAATAATGCAATTCTTTGTTCCTTCCCACGTTCCAGTTTATGAAGAAATCTGATTCCTACAATTATTCCCTGGCGATTGTGGTAGCATGAAATCGGATTGGCATAGTGCAGATAGCTCCATTATAACTTCTCCCCTATCTCGCAAACTACGCGTGCAATAGAAAGAGATGTAACAACGTTGTTCTTACCAGCGGGACCATAAGCGCTCGGTCTGCCTCCTTATACGCCTTAAGCCCCTGTAATTAAAATTGCACTAGAGACCGGGCCCCACTCTTTGTAGTCTGCTAATAGTACGAATGAACGTATTTTTGATATTATATTATGACAAAACATTGATTTGGATGATTCCATAATATCAAAAAAATTTTGTATCCATTTAATTTTTACAAACGTTTGCTAACCAATAATATTAAATAATAAATACCTCCAAAATGAAATATTTTTTTATGTTTTAATTAATAACTCGGTAAACAATACAGATGTTTCTGAAATAATTTTATTTTTCATGTATTATGAATTAATTTCCAATATCTAGAATCAAAAATTAAATTTAATTTGTGAAAAAAATATATGCAAAAGATTTTTGAAAAATCGACGAAAATATGTTACCTACAGTGTTAAATAACGGACATAGTGACAAAGTCTTGTGGGAACAATTTCTTACATTTTAAAAACAGTTGCAAGTTGGGTGGCTCCTTCTAATTGATATATATATTTGGTTTCGGTGTGTGGCACCTCCAGTATTTACTCAATTAACAATTGTGCATTGGTTAGATTGCCAACCCTGAAATATTTTTGACACACTTCGGTTGCCACACTTGCGCTCTGAAGAACACTTCAGAAGTTCAAAAATCAAGCAGTGGATTCCTTGATCGACAGCCGGAAGCATTGGGCCATCTTTGGACTACCGGACGACGGAACCGCTCGTACTCGTTAAATATCGCCACCATTACCTGATATTGGAGACCGGATTCTTGGAGAATTCGGTAATCGGAAAACATCTTCCTATTCTGGACACTCGCGGACTTTTTGTCATCGAGCCATGATTGACTCTTAGGACGGGTTGTTTCGGAGAATCTGAACAATTCATCAAATTTCAACGTTCATTTTCCAGTTCTGTGAAAGATTTTTTCAAGTTCTGTTTTTATTTCAGTTTTGTCAAGCAACTAGCCTACAATGATATAAAAACAGAACTTGAATAAGTCTTTCACAGAACCCGAAAATGAACGTTGAAATTTGATGAATTGTTCAAATTCTCCGAAACAACCCGTCCTTACTTTGGAAGATACACTATTTTTTGGAAATTCAGCCAAATTTCATTGCTGCCTGCTAAGCTGTTCATCAACTACTCTTCAGCGGTATTACACTATATTATTAATCTCAGCAAGACCGTTTGCCAGATAGTTTAATTTTAGGATGCCTTAATTTTTTACAATATATAATTTTTTGGGTAAAATTCGGTTTAGGGGAGTCACTCAAATAACCGAAATTGAACTTGATTTAGACTAATTTAGAGCTGGGGAATCCGAATCTGTAAGAATTAGGTTTTATATATTAAATTCGGTTAAAGATTCCGACTCTAATAACCGAAATTGAACTTGATTTAGACTAATTCAGATTCGGATTCCCCAGCCCTAAATTAGTCTAAATCAAGTTCAATTTCGGTTATTACAGTCGGAATCTTTAACCGAATTTAATATGTAAAACGTGGTTTTGTGTTGCGTGCGAAATTTCAAGACCCTATAACTCAGTTAATAGTGCCGACCCCCACCTAATTCTTACAGATTCGGATTCCCCAGCCCTAAATTAGTCTAAATCAAGTTCAATTTCGGTTATTCGAGTGACTTCCCTAAACCGAATTTATTCCAATTTTTTTATAAAATCACAACATTATTTCTGTTGTAAAAAACCCCACGCGTTTAGACCAGTAGTGAAGAATTCTACATTTCATTATATTTTATTTGTTGCCAATCTAATTCCGTGGTAACAAATTCGCATACAAAATGTTTTTAGGCATATCAGCGTCGAATGCCCAATTACCACGTGAAGTACATTTTAACCAAGAATCTTTTGGCTTTGACCGAAAATATAAATCATACAATACATTACATACACTACTTAATTTTGTCTGTAAGGGTCCTAAATTTTTTGGCAGGAACGATTTACCGGCCTCTGTGTTTCCTGCCTTCTACAACATGGGTCTCTTCAAGCCCATGTTCACTTCTTCCTCTCCTCTAAAAGACTCTTCACACAGCATCTCCAGAGATGACGTACGCCCTAAGGGAAATTATTTCTTTTCATAATACTTTTATTCACTTTAACTTTATTCACTCTATAAGAGTTATCAACAACTAAATTACATTACATGAATAGTAACATTTGTTTAGTTATTAGTTCGCTTTTGTTATACAAATCTCCTCATATTATCACTATTATTTTTTTTATTACATATTTCATAGTTAATTGACTGTTATTGATTATCATCATTGAAGGTCACTGGTTCAAATGCGCAAGAAAATTTTATTAAATTAATTTGTTTTGTATCACTTATTTATGTGATTCCTCACAAGAGCGCCGCTGTCAATAATCATATGAAAATTTGTATGAAAATTTCTTGTGAAAAAAAATACTAGACTGTAAGCTTTTAAGTTATAATAAATAAAATTCTCACTGGAATTTTAGGCAAAACGCTCACTGGTTTTCAAACTGCACCCATTTTAATTTATTTTGCAAGTATTTCATAGAATTTAAATATATATAATTTGAAGATTTTTGTCACTAACTATTCCTACCTAATTTACAAATACATATTTTGTAGTATTCCTTGAGTTAGCAGATCACTAAGTGTGTCGTGTGTTTACTTCACATTGACCAAAAGTGTTTATGAATCTATTCCTTATTCTTACGGTCTATGTACCATAACGTCAATGGCTGCCTTCAATTTCATTGTTCCTTTTGTATTATCCATCATACCACGTTATTACCATATTTCAGGCCAACAACTCATCGTTCAATCAATATTGGCGCGTTATAAATATAAGCGAGATGATGTTGAGTAGGATAGGTATGGAAATTTAATTTAGTTTTCATTAAAACTTAAAATACTAAATTAAAGTCTCAAAATGATAGATATTCTATAAATATCATCGATCTTTGGGGAGCCGCAGAAATATATATCATTTGACCAATTCCACGAACCCTGTATCCTAAGTAGCAGAACATAAATTCTAATATACCTACTTGCTCGCATTTTCTTTCGGAAAAAAAACCTTAATATATATTACTGTTAATAGGATGGATATCCACGTATCGTGTGGATAATTTAAATTTACAGCTTAAAATATTGAGCTGCCGTTGAGATATAGTACCTACCGATCAAAGAAAATATAAAAACGTAAAAGTATCAAAAATGATAATATAAACAATGCCAACCATAATATATTTGATAAGCTATAAAGGGTAACCACATCTAAATCAATGCAATGATTTTTATGTTCTCATCTAATAAATAGTTTTTTTTTCAGAGATTAATGATTTTTTTCTTCATTTCTTCTTCTTTCAATTGTCAATTTTTTTTTCAATTTTTTTCTTCTTTCAATTGTCTTTAAAAATATATTTTTTTAAATTTGTGTACATGATATATTGTACCCTTAATTTTCTTACGCTTACTTCATCTGTTATAAGATATATTATTTTAATTGTCTTTAAAAAAACTATTTTTCTAATTTGTGTACCTGATATATTGTACCCTTAATTTCTTCACGCTTACTTAATCTGTAAAAAGATATATTATTTTAATTATCTTCAAAAACACACTTTTCTAATTTGTGTACCTATGTTAATATTATGTTTGTATTTATATCATAAGTTTTTGATTATTATTTATAAAATCATTAGAACCAAAGGTAAATATTCATCCCATAAACACGATCTCCTGGAGCTCAACTTATGGAGTAGTAGAATAATAACGAAAAAAATATATATAAGTCTGCATATTGTTATCATTTGTAATGATAAATAATTTACAAGTAATAAATAAATAAAAAAATATATACAAATATTTATATTTGAATCAAATACGATTTAATGATATTTTACAAGAAATCGCAAATAAATATAAAATTTCACAATTCATTTGCCTTCTGTGGGTATTGTCATAGTCAAAATAATGATTGTTAGGCAAACACTTAAGCCCCCGCATACCAATTTCTACCGATTTATAACATTTTTCTCATTGACTCTTTTTTGAGTTGAGCTTTTAAGTTCCAATTAAGAATTGTTATTTTTTAAGATAATATGTATATATTTCTTATGCCGAGAGATTTGTCGAGAGATTTTTGGTCTAGTTCAAACGAGTCGTGTTTTATTAAATATTTTCACCTTGATCGCTTAATTATTATCGTATTTTATCGTAGTATCGCTCCCTCTTTCAAACCATCTGTGAACGCTTACTACGGGGCCTTAATAAATTATATCCACCAGAATGTATTACGTTAGGCAGTATTAAGTTCTGCTAGTTATGAGTTTAATATTATTGTAACAGAATTTTTCCGTGTTCAAATCGCTTGTTAAGGTTAGGTTAGGTTCGGTTTGAAAACCGAAACATCTGACACTAAAAACTAACAGAGCGTTATAAAAACTTTAATAAATTAGATCAACTAAACGTAATAATAATTTAATATATACATTTTTAAAGCTATATTTTTTTACTTTTTTACAAGAATATGTATATTTATATATATGTTTAATAGATTTTGATTATATTCGTAGTCCTCCTCACTAGGAGATCCTGTATTGAGGGGGACTAAGTTTTGGAAGTTTTCATCGACTTCTATGATTCGACTTTCGATTTCGGTAAGGATTTCCATAAACTTCTACGACGATGTTTTAAGTATGCTAGTAAATTCTTTATCCGGTAGTTTCTTAAGCTAAGATTTAATGTCCTTAATGTAGTTATTTTTTGTTTTGAATTGTTTGATACTAAGTGGGAGTTTGTTATATACCTTTACTGCTAAATATACCTTTACTGCCGATTTACATCGTCAATCCTCAAGGTTTTTTCGACAGCAATTGAATTTCGTTTAATTCATTTAGTATCATCTTTTTTACAGAAGGCTTGTCCAGTCATTCATTGTTAACTCCAATTTGACGTTTTCCCAATTTGTTTCAATCTTCGTTATGAGTGATTCCTTTTTTTGTTTATATATGTATTTTTTTGTAATAGATAGAATTATTGTATAAGAGTCTCTCAGTGTGGTAGTACAAATAATGGCTTGAGCTTTTTTATTAGTTTTACTAAATATATGATCAATGCAAGTTTTGCTTTTATTATACACACGTATAGGTTCATCAATTATGCTTTTATATCCATGGTATGCTAGTGCCTGTGTATAATCATATATTTGTTGGGTGGCCATTTTCGAGGATATCAATATTTATATCACCGATAATAAATACATCTTTAGTGTTTTTTAGTATACTTAGTTGAAAAGATAAGGAGTTTAGAAATGGCTCCAGATTTTTTGTAGAAGGAGATCTATAAATTGCAAGTATTGTATTATCATTACCGATTGATATCCTTAGACAGTTTGCATTATTGACACAGATCTCTCTGACATCAGCTTCTATATCTTCTTTAATATATACAATGACACCATCATTTTTTTGTATTGTTCATTATTGAAGAGTAAGGGATATATTTACTAATTTGTAAGGGGTAGTATTTATCAGTTAACCAACATTCAGTAAGAATAATAATATCCCAGTTTAAATCTAAACTTTTTATCAATATTTGTAGTTCGTTAAAGTTTTTATTGAAAATCCTAATATTTTGATGCATTATGTTAAAATTATTACTCGTGGATGATATGTTTGTTGTTATAGTGTAATCCATTTACGCAATATAAATTATTAAGTGAATTTACTTATTTTTTTCTATTTACTAAATTATTTTCACCGTATAATCAATGTGCTTAATGTAGATAATTTTATCATCTTGTTTTTTACGTACCATTTTTTAGTACAATTTTAAAAGTATGTTGGTATGCAGAGGCGTTATTATTTTCAAAAGCGCACATTTTAATCAAAATTGCTTAGAAATATGTAGGTTTAAACACCCGCCATCAGTCCCCTCTTACCCCTCAGTAGTCCAACGATCCAGTACTTCACTACACAAGCGAGAATCAATTTAAAATGATTCTACTTTCGGTATCTTAAATTTTCATTCAAATTGTAAAATTTCTAATGAAAAAAAAACGAAAAAAGATAACAAATTTTTATTGTAAATAATAACAAGAGGAAAACATTTACTTTCCAGTTCTCTGAATAATAACCTCTGCGACAGCATTCAGCATTAAGTAATGAGAACGTTTCAGTTAACGTGTAATTATTATTTCTCGTAAAGCAAACCTTTCACAGTAATCATTATTTATTTCGTTTTCCAGATTTCTGAGAAATTTTCGCGTTTTTCTCATTTTTGGTTACATTCGGTTGGATTGAAGCAAGATTAATTGTATTTTAATTTCATCTTTAAAAGTTTGGCCGTGCAAAAAGTAAGAGTTAATTAATCAACCAACGCGTTGACTTAACTAAAGCTTTTATTTAATTTCCGTTGTGTGAAATAAGCCTGGTGTGTAGCAAAGTTTTGTGTTACTACTGTAAAACATAATGGTAATTTCATCTGATCTAACTGAAAAAACATTCACAAATCACTTTCTTAAATAAGACCACAAGTTTCTTGAGATATTGAGTCCTAATTTTTCATTTTTCTTGTTTAATAAATCGAAACCAATATTTCCTTTGAAACCAGAAGTTTTGTAAGTAGGTACTTAAATACCTATCTACTTAATTATTAACAATTTGCAGTAAAAAAACATATATTTCAAACAAGGAAGTATACAATTCGTCAAAACTATTTTTACTTTCTTTGTGCAGGTCCCATCATATACATATTTTTAAATGCGAATGATGTAGTCGAAATAAATACGATGATTTCACATTCGGAGAAGAACTTCTGAACCGGATGAAATACAAAACGGTAGAGTTAAAACAGAACTCTGCTACGCGCAGTCAATATCAAGACTCTTTTACGAATATAATATTTACGTTTCGAGTTGAAAATAGTTACATTCACCTAAATATTACAAATGGAACAAGCTGTGCAAATTTCAACGACGACCGAGTTCAGCGTCGGTACGTAATTTCTAATGATCCCTAAGGGTAAGGCTCTCGACTAGCAATCCGGAGGTCGCGGGTACAAATACTGGCTTGCGCAAACATTTGTTATGGTTAATTAGTATTATTTCTCAATTTATTCATTTAAAATAATATATACCATATGTGCGGTGCGTTCCAGAGTGGAAAGTACTCTCAATATGGCCCTGGTGTAAGACCATTATTCAGAATTGAAACGTTGCTTGAAATGGCCTTAGCCGTGTTTGTAAACCACATCTGAATAGCCAGGTACTTTCCCGCCTTCGTCTTCCGCTTCTCCTTCCGTCTCTGTCTTAAATCCTAACAATCCCTCTACGTCCTAAATATAGGTAGATTATATCTATACATTACTGGAAAAAAAACTTAGGAAAAGAAGTGACGAAAATTAAATTTTAAATAAAATTGGAATACTTTGTGAACAAATTTAGCATTTAGAAAATTCAACTCCCTCAGATTTGTTTCGTTTCCATTTAATTTTGCCAAAGTTGGCAAAAGCTCCCTCGCTTTCTTATATTTAAGATATTCCCACTTTTAAAACAAATTAAAAGTTTGGTACCCAATTACACAACTTACGCAATTTCAGTCGGGCCACTGCATTAAGTTCCTCAAATAGAGAGGGAAATAAAAACCTGTTGAGACACGAATATATATTTTAATAATTCAACATCTTTCATGGAAAGTCTTTTGCCTCAGCATGATTGAAATATTTACGTTGCGTAAACCAGGATTTTAAGATATGAATAACCAAATATATTATGTGTTATATTGTAATTGGTAAAATGGTAAGCGAAAGATCATATTTCCTATTTCATGGCACATGAAACCTTTGATTCGTTTTTGCATGTTTTTCTGTTCGATTAGTTCAAAGATAGGTACTAATGTTTTTTGAATGAGTATCATCATAACGCATCCTTTACGCTTCAATGATATAATAATTTTATCTGTCTTAACTAATTCATACAAACTAGTGTTTAAATATTGATAACTGTATATTTTAAAGCTCCATAGTTCGTGGTGGGAACAAAACACTTAAACGCGGTGATATCAATGTTCTCGATGGGAAAAGATTTCCGCATTTGATTACGCCATAGCTTTAAGTTACTGAGTCATTAAGAAGAAATGCAAATAGATTTCTATTACGTACTTTAATATTTTTATTTACACTTTTTAAACGCCAATGGGGTTTTTACATTGGGTACATTGAAATGTTTAAAATTTAGTATATATGAGTTGTCAACAAGTATTTGCAAAAAAAAATCAAATATTACAGTGGTTTTGAAATTAGATTTAATTTTAAAAAAATATTATTATATTATAAAATGAAATTATCAGAATAATATCTTGTAATTAAAAAATTCTTCTTATCGAATTTGTAACATAAATGTCTATATCATTGGTATATTGATTTGCAAAACTATGTAGGCTATGAACAGGCGAGTTTGATACATATTTATTTTATTTATTTATTTATTTATTTATTTCATTCATTCAAAATACAGTTTTTACATAAAAAGCATACTCTGCACATCTCACTAGGGCATTCCTGTATCAAGATGTGCAGCTTTACAATAATATCATTTAAAAAAATACATATATGTAAATTTAAAATAATAACAACATTAAATTAAATTTAAACCAAAAAAGAAAAGTTTATGACACGGACGTTTCGAGACCGGTAGACAAAAATAAACAAAATTTTAGTAACAAATGTATGAAAAAAATAAAAACAAAAAAGTCAACAAAAGAAGCATTATTAAGTAAGTTGGCAACAATAATATTCTTCTGTTAACTAAAGTACAAGGTACCTGTGCTGGCTTATCAGACACAAGCATAGGGTAACCATACTAACAATTACAACATGGAAAGTATGAATAATAGATTATAAGAAAAAAATAAAAATAACTAAATAAAAAAAGGTAAATAATAACCGATAGGTAAGTAGATAATATTATAATAAAAAGTAAGTAAGTAAATAATTTAGCTAGACAATAATTAAAGTAAATATTAATACGATAATTAAGTAGATAATAATAATAATAATAAGTAACATAATAATAAATAAATAACCAAAAGTTATTTTAGAAGTAAATAAGTACATGCGCAGTAAGTAAATAAGGATTGTATCGAAACAGAGCTTCCACAAGGAATTATGATATAAGCGACAACATGGGTGATCTAAAATCATCACTCTCAGCTAGTACGGAGATTTTGACCATTTTCTTGAATGAATTTAACGTACCTATAGTTTTTATATTTTCTCCAATTATTATATTTTTTTATAATTTCTTTGTGAATGGTTACATTGAAATAGGTCACTATGCCTAGTCTAGAGTAGGCACTCTTAAATTGATCAGACTCAGAAGTTTACAACAGTCGAAATTGTAATAAGCTCAAATACATGTATTTTAAAGATATTTAATAAAACAACAGTTAAATTGTTCTAAGGGGTATTTTAACATAAAATTAATAAATCTTAAGATTTTTACTGATTTAATGTGTGCATACATACGATATTTCATGAAATGGCTTTTGTGCCCTAAACGGATATGTTATCGTGTTGGTACGGAATTTAAAGACGAATTAATTTTTAATAATACTACGGGGTAGGAACACATACATGTCTTTCAAAACTATAATTATAAGATCTCTTCCACGTGACAGACGCCAGTAAATTGATCTGAAACTTGACATAGAAATAATTTGAGTGAAGATATTTGATAATAAACAACACCTGGTTACGTTCGGAAAGGAAGTAACACGGTATAGTACTAAGAGCTTATGGGAAACCTTTCTGCATCATTAGTTATTAGTTTATTAGTTACTAGTTATGCGTAATTAGTTTTTAACTCGATCTCAAACCTACTACAAGCAAGGCGTAGGACTAGATAAACAACTTGAACAACTTTCAGTAAACTTTAAATTCGAATCCATAATTCTACCCATATTTAACAACTTATTAAGACTGATGATAATTTATCAGTGATCATATTTTATTATTATTGTAAAATAATAATAAATAAATATATAACGTACCCAATGTTAACAATCGCATTCTCGATTTGATATTTTCAAATGAAGATAATGTAAATGTATACGAATCTCCTGAGTTCATTGTCCCTATAGATAAACACCATCCTACACTTATAATTTCTATACCTTACACTGGAAATGATAATCTTAAAATCTCAAGAATTTGTTATAATTTTAAAAACGCAGATTACAATAAAGTTAATGAGGTACTGTCTAACATTGACTGGACAAGTCTAAATGACGGTGATATTGATTACAATACTGAATATTTTTACTCGCAACTCAATAATGTAATTTCAAATAATATTCCTCTTACCCAACATAAAGAATCAACGTATCCAATATGGTTCACTAAAGAATTAATTCACTTGATAAATTTAAAAAAAGAATCTCATAAAATCTATAAAGAACATAGATCTGTACCTAATTATATTAAATTTAAAAGTGTCAGGAAAGCTTGCATAAATTTGTCTAAAAATAGTTATAAAAATTATATAATGGAAGTGGAAAATACTATAAATCATGATGTAAAACATTTCTGGAAACACGTAAAGTCTATGAAAAAAAATGATGTCGGGATCCCCGGAACTATGAATCATAAACAGAGGAGTTCTGGCAACATAAAAGAAATTGTTGACATGTTTGCCGATTTCTTTAAAGATGTGTTTGAACCTAACATTTCAGATGAACAAATTCCGGAATTTAATTCTGATATAAACTTGCAATTATCAAATATTAATATTAACATCACCGACATTACAAATTACCTTAAAACACTTGAACCAAAATTAAGTTCCGGGCCGGATCAAATTCCACCCATCTTGATTAAAAACTGTGCAGACAGCTTATCCATTCCGTTGTTCATATTATTTAATAAGTCTCTGTCAACGGGAAATTTCCCAAAACTTTGGAAAAAAAGTTACTTAACTCCAATATTTAAATGCGGGGATAAATCTGCAATTGAAAATTATCGTCCAATTTGTATCCAATCATCAATACCCAAGATTTTTGAAAAATTAATTCTTCTAGAGATAAACCCCAGCGTGAAATCCATCATTACAACTTGCCAACATGGTTTTGTTTCAAACAGATCAACCTTAACCAATCTATCCCTGTACGAAAATTATATAACAAATGCACTTGCTAATAGACAACAAGTCGATTCTATATATACTGATTTCAGCAAAGCGTTTGATAAGGTTTGCCATAAAATTCTTGTTAGCAAACTGGCGAAAATTGGCATAACCGGTAACGTACTATCCTGGTTTAAGAATTATCTGTCTAATCGAAAGCTTACTGTCTGCATTAAAGGTCAACTGTCCTACACTTTTACAGCTACAAGCGGTGTGCCCCAGGGATCACATCTAGGACCCATTCTTTTCAACATATTTATAAATGACGTTACAAATGTATTTAAACGTGTCTTTATTTTGATGTTCGCAGATGATATGAAAATTTACCGAATTATTGACAATATTAATGACTGTTTATTATTACAATCAAATCTCATTAGCTTTTCTGATTGGTGTATCCTAAATAAGTTAACCCTCAATGTAAAAAAGTGTCAAGTCATGAATTTTTATAGGAAGAAAAACCCATTGATTTTCACATACTGTATGAATGATCAAGTATTAGTATCTGTACCCGAAATAAAAGACCTGGGGATAATATTTGACACCAAATTAACATTTATCTCCCACATTAACAATATAACCACTAAAGCGATGCAAATGTTGGGTTTCATATTAAGAACTGCAAAAGATTTCAAAAATTTAAAAACTTTAAAAATATTATATTCATCCATTGTCAGAAGCCATTTAGAATTCAACTCAACCATTTGGAATCCATTTTACAATATTCATGAAAAATCTATCGAGCGAATCCAACATAAATTTTTACGTAACATAAATTATAGATTAGGTATTCCTATTGAAAACATTAACTACACCTCACTGTTGAAAGTCATGGGCCTAGCCACATTAAAAGAAAGAAGAATATGTTCTGATCTCTTTTTTCTTTATAAAATTGTTAATAACATGTTTGACTCCCCTGAACTCCTTAGGTTGATCGACTTTCATGTGCCTAGTAGAACGGTTCGTCAGAAGGTACCTTACCATTGTAACATTGCAGGTACCATAGCAGAAATAAATTCAGTAATGAACCGACTACACAGTGCAGGGAATAAATATTGCGTGAACACTAACGGTACTGAATGTCTATCAGCCTATAAACACATTATTATTAAATCTGTATGTCAAATATGAACTTTGCAAACATTAAACGGAGTATGTGCGAACTATTTCCACTACTCTACAAATTACGTTTAAATAAATAAATATTATAATACTTAGTTTAATATAACTTAATATTATGGTACTTTGTTTAATATTATAATACTTGACTGAATATTGTAATACTTAATTTAATATTATAATACTTGGTTTAATATTGTGGTACTTGACTTAATATTGTGATACTTGGTTTAATATTATAATACTTAACTAAATGTTTTTCTATTAGACTTTTTGTCGTTTCTTATCCTAATCTTGCGTAATAGAGATTGTTAATTAGAGTTACATAGTTTATAGGCTAATGTGAACAACAATTTCATCCTTTTTTATTCAATTGTTTTGGAGGATATTGGCAGATCATATATTTTTATTTCATTTACTTAAATTTCATGTTACCTACGTTTCGTAAACTCTTGTTTCATGTTACCTATATTTTGTTAACCTATGCATTGTTCAATCTTATATTTTATGTAATCTGTATATTCTTATATATTATGTAAACTCTTTATTGTTATTGTATTTAAAAAACATAATAGCATTGTATGTAAAAGCCCTATGGGCGTTTAAATAAAATAAATAAATAAATAAAATGCGTGGGGGATAGCGAATAAAGACATTGATGAAAAATATACCTGTTCATTGTTCAGATTGTTATTCTGTAAAGGATATTTGTATTATGGCATGGCTTTGAGCATAATCTCCAAAGTTAGACAATGAGAAACTTGCTTGTATTTTTAATTTGCTATTAGAAGAGTCTACACGGTTTTTATATATTATATTCAATAAATCCGTGTTTTTAACTTGTGACGTCCGTTTATAAAATGACTGTTAACTTGTGACGTCCGTTTATAAAATGACCTTTAACTTGTGACATCCCTTTATAAAATAACTTTTAACTTGTGACGTTTCTTTATAAAATGATATAATTTGTAATACATACTTGCAATTTTATATTTTTTTAATTTAGATAAACTGGGTCAGCCTTTTAAAGTTGTCGTTCAGGAATTTAAACCGTACGGTGAATTAATATTTAACATAATATTTAACCAACATAGACTTGTCCTAATGAAGTTAAAAATTCTAACGTAAAAAAGATGCAATGTAAGGAAATAATGATTCCACTTTACGCACACTGATTTAACGAAATTGAAAACATATATTTAATTAATTCATTTATTTCCTTCCATTGATATGCTTGGTGTAACTATAAGTGACCAGCTCAGGTACGGGGACTCCATCGAAGCCAGAGTAAAGTTGGCCTCTCAGAAGCTGGGCGTACTGTACAGGGCCCGCAGATACTTTAATAGTACACAACTGCTGACCCTGTACAAATCGCAAGTGCGCCCTACTGTCGAATTTGGCAGACATCTCTGGTCCGGAGCCCCTAAATACCTGAAAAAACCCTTGACTCTGTGCAAAAACGGGCGGTCCGTTTGATAGATTCCCCAATCTTAACAAACGGACTGCAATCTTAAGAGCACAGGCGTCAGGTAGGTATGCTGTCCTTGTTCTATCGGTATTACAATGGAAGATGCTCTGAGGAACTAGCGTCATTGATCCCTTCGGCACCGGTGTGTAGTCGGGATACACGCCAAACGCGCGCCCAACATTTGTACACAGTTGACATTTGTCACATGAGAACGGGTCGCTTCTACGATTCGTTCTTAAGTTCAACAGCTCGGCTGTGGAACGAACTGCCGGCCTCTGTGTTTCCTCCCTCCTACAACATGGGACTCTTCAAGACCTATGTTCACTCCTTACTCTCCACAAAAAGACCCTCCACACAGCATCCCCAAAGATAGACATAGGCCCTGAGGGAAATTATTTTCTTCAGGGCCTCCTTGTGTGGAGTTAATATAAAAAAAAATTTCCATCATCTAGAATCCTACCCTTATAAGTTTGTTAAATTCGTGTCAGAAATATATGTATATTTTTTAATCTTTAGAAGTTACAAATAATAACAGCTGTGTTTCAGATTTTGGTTACGCGTGTTGATGGTAAGTCTGTGACTTCTTGTAACTGAATAACACGTAGGCTTTAAAACAAAACAAGTTCAAACGTCAATAAAGATCAGTTCTCTGGTTTATAAGTAGGTATTTAAAATATAATGTATTTGCGGTTAACAGAAAAATAAAACATTAATAAGCTGATAAAGTATAACTGAACCGAAAAAGAAATGAACACGCAAGTGGCTCGTTTTAAAAACACTAAGTGCAATAATGATTCAATGAGCGACGAGGTGGTGTACGGGGAATGTTGCGTTATCGTCCCGTTTGAGCCGGCAATTGGGCATGTGGTTTGTGTTTTACGTTTAACTACTGAGACGCTCGTTCCCGCAGTCAAAACGCCAATGTTCATCATCGTTCCGCAATTCGACTGCTGCGTCATTGATCCCTTCGGTTTCTGTGCAGTCGGGAGTCACGACCCAAACCGCTCAGCTGTGGAACTGAACTGACTCACATCTTGTGTTTCACTCTTTTGATTTTCTTTTTTAAATAAGAAAACGGAAGGCTCTACACACGTACATTTAATTAACAGGATAAAACTTTAAAGTACAATTTTATATTTTTTCTAAGGTTGGGTTACATCAAAACCTCCTAGATCACAAGGCTGGGACACTGAACCTAGTCGGTCTCCCAACTTGTACAGATCCTAAAAAAAAGTTTTTTTTGAAATTTATTCTTACTTCTTAAAACATTTGATAATGTTTTTAGAGTTTAAAAAAAACAAAAAAATTCAAGAGGTTCTTATATACATTATGAGGCCTATTGATTCAGTGTCAGTGTTACATGTCTTTTTTGTTACGTTTATCGTGAGACTTAAACACCTTCGTCCTAATCTTTTAACACGCTTTAGTTTAAAAACTAATAACATGTTTTGAGAGCAATTATTACAAAAGAGAATGAAGCTGACGGTAACGTACCTAAATATTACTTTTATTCAAAATAGTAACATCAGCAAACATTATAGCATGACCGTTTGCCATTCAAAGGTGACAGAATTTAAAGCACCATTATTTATATTAACGGCATAATATTTGTGAGGTGTCGTGATGATAAAGATGCTCACAGTTAACGCACGTTAAATATAGACACCAATTTCCCAGTAAACTACTCATTACTCTTAATTAAAGTACATCAATCGAACCGTCGATCACTTGTTAAACGCGGAGAATGAACTCCATAAAATCAACATTACTAATTAGTTACGTTGAAACATCAAGACGTAATTAGAAGTAACTAGATCCAATGAAAGCGTCGTTATAAATTAAAAGCTCTAGACAGAAGGTAATCACTTTGTCGATTTAGAAGATCCTATTAAAATCCTTGCTTCAAATTCGTACATTTAACGACATTGGTCATTAACCCTGCAGTTTATATCTACATAGATTTATAGCTGCTAGAATTTAACATCCACATTAAAGTTATTTTTGAACGGTAACTCGCGCTTTGGGACCTCTTCATAAAATAAGGCTATGCTATTTTATTTAGACGTTAACTCTTTTAACATTCTGAGTTAACTGTTTTTCGTTCCGATTCAATGTCTCCCCCTTCGCCTGTGGTAAATTATATTTTGAACGGGTAGTTGAATTGAAAACATTGCTTACCCATAGGAAATAAAATTTAGTAAAATTGATATTGTTAGATTTTTCGAACGTAAATTATCGCGGTGGCATATGGTTAAAGAATCTCAATTTTCTACGAGTCAATGGGATTTTGGTTTGTTATGGTTAAATGAAACAGGTAAGAGAAGGAGATAGAGAAGATGAAGTTTTGGAAATGCATGGCTTTTAGATGTAGTCAAAACGTTTCCATGATAAATCAACACATCGACAATTCAAAACACTTAAAAAGTGATATAAAGTCATCAAAAAGATGAAAAAAAAATTTTTAAACCTAACCTAACCTAACCTAATCTACTTAACCCAGTTAATAAAGTTTTTGTTTCATCACTTTCCATGACTTTTTATAACTTTTTAAATATGTGATGAATTTTGATGATTTATCCGGTCACCAGTCAAAACATATAAATAGTCATTGAAAGAATAATTAAGATATGAATGGTGGATTCCACAGCAAAAAATTACATTTTTATTTATTTGATTCCATATGAACATTTATGCCGTCGGGATGCGATACCGCACCTTCTGGGCCAAGGGCCAAATATTTCATCACTCTTTCATCACTCTGCCACAACGACAGAAAATTACGATTATAGTTAGGAGTTTTTAATTTGTAATTACTAAAAATCAGAAAAAAATAGGTTGGTAAATTTTTTTTGGTTATTATTATGAACATTTTCTTGTAAGCTATACTTATAATCGTAATATCCTGTCGTTATGACGACCTCCGTGGCAGTGATGAAATCTTTGACCCTTGGCTCAGAAGGTGCGGTACGCATCCCGACGGCATAAATATTCATATGGAATCAATTTTTTTTAAATGTAATTTCTTTGCAGTGGAATGTTTCTTTGCTGCTGGAACCTGACTCTTAGTCTATTAAAGTTTTCGAGGTGTATGGATAGAGAATACTTAACCCACACACCTATTCGACATGATCATGACGACAATAATTCTATGTTGAACTCGGCGGCACAGATCCTCTGAAATTAAATCATATCAATTTGAATTGAGGATGCTTTTGTATTATTTTCCAACATGTTTGAGTCATCACTAAAAAGTACCTTTAAAAAAAGTCACTACACCACGAATACTTTACATTAATTAAGTACCTTTGTATTTATTTGTGTATTTAAATACTGCAATATTATTATGTGTACTCAACTTCTTTTGAATTGGGTTAGCTATAAGAAATGGGATGTACCTGTAAGCTATGCCCTTTGCACTTTCTGTATAAATGTACAATAATTTGAATTAAATCATTTTTAACGAAAGAGTTCTTGAAAGTGTTGTTATTTTAATGACAGGAGGATAAATGTAATTAATTCCGGGACTTCTTCCGGTCTCCGAGATGAAGAATTTGTACTTCTTATCTTGTTGCAAAATGGTTTATGACTGTGGAATGTCAGTCGGGCAATCTGGTGCCCGGTGACCGGTGCCCTGTGACTGGTGCTTGTTTCGGAATGCGAATTAATCTTGTTTATCTGCCGTTTGAGTGACGGACGAGGGGTGCTAGAAATAAGGAGTTAGAACGAGCGCGGGGGAACTGCACTGACTACACGATGTGTCAAATTACAAATTTCTGAGACGCTCATTCCCAATTTATTTATATTTATTTTCTTTACATCACAAAGAAAATTATAACAAATTTATTAACAAGTCGATACAATTTTAAGTCTGGTTAAGCACCAAAGTCTTTGATAAACAAACAACACTGAAACGAAATTTTTAGAAGAAAAAATGCGGTAAAATGTTATTTAATAATGAAATACCTGTATTTCAGTGAATAGTGGAATAATAAGCGCCATTTTCGGGGGTGAGGGAAGGGGGGGAGAAAGGCGGGAGGAGTCCCACCCCCAAATCAGCCCACCTACTACCCACTCCTAATAAAATCTAATATATCTGTTACTACATAATTTTCAAGTTAGTTTTAAGATTGCTAGAAACCGGTAGCAACATTTAAGTAACAAATGAACATTGAAAAATTAAATTGTAAAAAAATGTCTAAAAATTTAATTTAGACTAAACCAAACATTTATCCAAAACCATCGTATATTTTTAGAGATATGAGTTAAATTTCTTCTCCTGACTTTAACGGGCTATAATGTGTCCCTCTATTTATATTTAAAACCTGTGTTATTTCGTGTTAAAGCACTACCTGTATCGATAAAATGTTTAAAGCCTGTGTTATTTTGTGTTAAAGCACTACCATTATCAATACAATGAATTAAGCTACCAAATATTCCAGCACTTAGGAAATAGACACAATTTATAACCTACGGTCATTGCCACTGAGACTTTACTTTTGAGTAATTGGGCGGGATTGACTACTGTAAAACAAAAAGTATTTGTACTGCATTAGTAGTTACCTATCTATCTAATAAAAGTGTAATTTTTTTTTTAAATAATCCAATATTCGAGCTGCTTTACTAAAAACAGTTCCAAGTCAATAACTTTTGAATTATAAAGATCCAATTTTGTCGGTTCATTAACTTTATTTCTCGATACAATTCTGCTTTATCTCATTAGACAAGGTAGTCTTGCGAAGCTCGTCGTATTATGAAAAGTTCCGAGAATCGCCCATCCGATGGATCGAAGCAGGTGAAGGAGATCAGTGGAACGACTCAGCATGAGGCGCTAGTCCTGGAGAGTGACACTCAATTTTCAGAATAATATTCCATTCGTAGAAATAGTTTAATACAGTATATTTGTACAGTTTGATATTATTAGAACATCCAAATAATATTCAATTGCTAATCTAGTCACAGCGTTCAAATATTTGAACCATCTCGGCCTTATTTACTTTTAAATTGTTAAAAATGATCAGAAATAACTTCGATCTCAAGACAACGCGCCTTGTATACAATTCTGTTGTAACTCAGCATTTAAATTATCGTTTTATTCTTACGTAACAAATCCCAAAACAATTAACTTCAGATTACACAAAATAGGGGGATGAGGACGATTTTGAATTGCAGTATTTTTACCAGACCTAATATTATGTTACGAAATTTAAGTGTGTTGAAAATTAAGGCGAAGCTTAATGTTAAATCACTATTGTACATTATGAATACCAAAAATACGCTTTAGATAAATTAAAGGTTTTCCTATCGTTTCGCTTGAGTAGAATATAAATAAAATAAAAAATTACTCAATAAAAAATATATGTAAATGTAAACTACTAAAAAAAATATGTTTTCAATAGAAATGTATGAACGCGTAAAGGAAACAAATTTGAAAAAATAAAGTATTATAGCTAAGATTATCTGTGACAGTTTCACTTGATTTTTGACTTTCTTATAAAATTATTTACAAAATAAAAACCAGTTTTGTGCTTCAAATTGAACGTTTCTGGACTGCGTTTGTCAAGCGATTTTAATACCTATTACCTACAATATAAGGTATACCAAGAATATACACATTTTTAGCTTATAGATTCCTCTTAAACAAGATATAATATAATACGTAAACAATGAAATACAAGTTTAAAAATAACACGCTCCCTAATTAACTAATATTATGTACCATGAATATGTTCACATTTTAGATTTCCAAAACTATACTGACGTGCACACAAAACAGCTTGATTTTTTAAAAGAGAATAACTTTATAGTGACCTACCAAAAAGCCGTAAAGGAACCCACAAGTGGAAGGAACACATTCGTGGAATATGTGCTATAAATGTTAAAAAAATATATGTTTTGTTTACGAAGGCTCTTATCAATATTTAACCAATTTAACTATCACATCTAACTACCGAATCTAAACAAAACATGAAAAAGAACAAGACAGCAGTAGTAATAAAAGGTAGGGATCTCAACTGTCACTGTATTACCGGGACAAAATTATATCCTGGGTTCGATTCCCATCTGCGACCGTTACCTTTTTTAGTCTTATTCTGTTTCATGTTTTGTTTACATTGATTAGAGTATTATATACTTCTTCGGTGACTAAATATTACATCGTTGGGTAAAACCTTAAAATTTTATTCAATTTATAAAAATGAATTATTAATGTCTGTGCCTAAGTGCAAAATATACCAAATATGTTACGTACGCAAATAATATCTACGGAACTTACAGCGGAGTTCATGAAAATTCTCAAAAGCATTCTTAATCTATCAAATTTGACGTGAACTCAGATTGGAATTGACTCAGTCGCGCGAAACTGTCGATCAATTTATAGTACCTACCATAAATGAACGACAACAGGAACTGGGAACCCCTTTCCATCCATTTAATATCGTTAAAGAATTATTATGTCAAAGTAGACGTCAATTGGGAGGAAATAAGCGTGGAGATAAACCATAAACAACTGTAAAATAACTAGAGAAATAGCTAACACCGATTTTGCGTTGGAATAATAAAAAAATAGTAAGCAAAGTTCTAAACTATAAAAAAAAGAAATAAAGTGTCATGTTCAATCAAATTAAACAATTTCCTCGGTGTTGCGTGGTCTAGACCTCTGCGTGGTGTTCATGGTCAGTTACGTAGCGTTTCGTTGACCCCACCATTGCAAGCGGCAAATCCATGCTATTGAAAATCACCATAGAGCATAAACTTTGGTATATACGTATACATATTATTATAATGTATCGGTATGACGCGTTTGCTTTCGTTCAATAGGAACCGGCGCGCAAGGTCATTAGTGTTCACGCATTTCATCTGCCTGTCGCGTGTCGATTGTCGATGTCGGTGGGAGGCTCATTTGAATGGCATTTCGCTTGTGTCAGAGTCAGAGCTAAGGTCCGATATTCGGCGGCCCCAATGGCCGTGGCCAAAAGACTCGAACCTGACCGGAGTTTGAATAGGTAATACATAATCTATTGTAAGCATGTATGTTTCAACTAATACAGATAACACGCGAAAGTATTAATACAAATTAGTGATCATTAATAAGCCGTAAGTGACGTCCATTTCGAAGGTATTTCGCTAGAAGTAAGTTAGTCTTAATTGGTATATGTATGTGTATATCGCCTTAGACCTTAAAACAACAAGTGCCTGTTGAAATCTGACCTGGGAGACACGCCTAGCGTGCCCAACGTTTGTACAAAGTTAACAATTGGCATAAGAAAACGGCTCGTTTTTACGACATATTCTTGTGGTTAAAAGTTAGGCGGTGGGAAAATTTTCCAGCTTATGTTTATTTCCATTCTATATCAGGTTCACTCAGTATTTTCTGTAAAAAGACTCGCCACACAGCATTACACAGATGGCCTAGGACCTAAACGAAACCTTATATAAATAGGAGATGTATTTCATTAAATTAAGATAATATCATAGTTTTAGCTAGTTTTCCACTACTTTTTGTTTATGGTTTTTAACAAAACCAAAACTTATTTTACTAATGTAATATTAATATATGAATATTTAAAAATATCTACCTTTTTAAAAAGTTTACCCACCTCCACGCGGTCTTACGATGTATCGAACTACACAAATGATTGTTTAAAGTACGGCTCGTTTAAAACTTGATTCCGTGAACAAATGTATATTTTCCGAATGGTCTTGGCGTTACTAGTTGGTACTTTCTTACTTCGCTTTGATTAAAAGAATTTCGCATCGGTCGGGATCGTTCAAGTAATCTTGATTTAAAAAAAAGATTAATTATCCCCCGTTGTTTACGGCTCATTAAGCAACCGAGCCTAAACCTTCTCTGCGATTTATTGACCTCATCTCGATCTCACTCGATTTGTTTTCGCGGCTATTATTTGTCCTCTTCCGCTCATTTTTTTCGAGTGACCATAGAATGGTTTTAAATATTCAAAAAATAATCATTACCATTGCATACTACAATAACACCGCTGGCTTTAGGTAACGAGTGACGACTCCAGTGTATTCAATTCTTCGAGAGCCGTGATTCCCAGGTATGACGCAAGCTAGCAAATGATTGCTTTTTGCGAGGCATGGATTATGGTTTTCACATATTTTTTGCGGACACGAACGGCCAGAATCAATGTCCGACACTTGATTGAATCCACTTTAGGTGTGGTTGGAATCGTTAGTAATTTTTCCGGGCTTCTCCTACGTTCCTACGTATGGCTTTCTTCCTTTTCGTTCAACTTAAGACTGTTCGCTCTTCGCTCACTTACATTACCCGTAAAATAGAACTATAAAAGGAAAAGCGTGTTTTGTCGACAAGGTTTGCTTTTTATAGTTTTGGAACGTGGATAGGTACCTTTATTTTCTTTCTGGCGCAAACTCGCTGACTGATTAGGAGCAAACTCGCACTCAATACTGACAGGCTCAGTTTTTCACAGGTTTTTACTGCTTATCACACACGGGCAATCGAAAGTCAGAACAAATGTTGATCGAAACCAATTGTGACAGTTTTGAAAAACGATCAGTTAGGAGATATTAAAACACAACGGTGCGGGGACAAACTTACGTTATTTTTTCATAATATTAGTAGAAATTGTCTCGCTCAAATACATTTTAACTGGTTTTAATACATATAATATTCCAGCCAATTGAAGTGTAAGCTTATATCCCGTTAACTAATAGTATCCACTGATGAAATGAAATATCAAAGTTATGATTTATGTTTATAATAATAATATTTTGAGCACTGCAAGTATTATTGTTAGCTTTATAATTCCTTGACTTGTTTAGCTTTCTGTTTCCTGGTAAGACCTTAGCACATTTGAACAATAATTCGATGATGGTATTACCTTTTTTATTAACAGAGTGATAACAAATAATACATTTTGATAGAATTAAGTGTACCGCAGACAGAGGGTTAACATTAAGGCAATTACATAGTAATAACAAAGTATATGTATCAACCGTCCAACGACGGTGTATAACAATCTGTTATATCAAATTATCTGCATAAGGGTAAATATACAATATATGTTTCAAGCTGTAATATTTTAATATTTTTTTTACTTGTTGCAAACTTTTTGTGGGAATACATAATTATAATAATTAAAATAAAATAACTTTGTTTGAATACCACTTCAATCTGTTGAAGGTTCGAGTTGAACCGGTTGGTTAGAAATATTTATAAGGTGGTATTAAAATAAAGTCATCTTATTTTAATTATTGTTTTAATTAGTACCTCCATAATTGAGAATAACTCGTGTTTAGGGAGGGATTACTACTTTAAGTTTTAGAAATTACACTGTTAGGTATGGACAAAATATAATTTAAATACATCTATAATATAGAACCTCTGAAACTAGAAAAACAAATCTTACGCGTTATACATTTTATTGATCTGAATATTTTTGTACGCTAAACTTCGTGTTAGTATTATATATATATATATTATATATTTACATCATCGTTCGCAATTTTCGATACTAAACAAAAACAAGTTATCGGGATGAAATCAAAAAGAGGTGATCAAAAACATGGTTGACGTTCGCACTCCCGTTCGGCACGCTTTCATACTCGAAGTTCCTTTTATTTACATTTTATTTTACAAGAAAAACATGTGTGACGTTTGCACCCCCGTTCGGCACGCGTTTAAACTCGAAATTCTTTTTATTTACCTTTGATTTTATAAGAAAAACATGTGTGACGTTTGCACTCCCGTTCGGCACGCGTTCGTACTCGAAATTCTTTTTATTTACCGTTGATTTTATAAGAAAAACATGTGTGACGTTAGCACTCCCGTTCGGCACGCATTCGAACTCGAAGTTCATTTAATTTACATTTGATTTTATAAGAAAAACACGGTTGACGTTTGCACTCTCGACGACACGCTTTCGAACTCGATGTTCCTTTTTTTACGTTTGATTTTATAAAAAAAACATGAATTATTTGCGTCCCCAGAATATATTCGCAAAAAGCAATCATCGCTCAAGTAAGGAAGATCAGGTTAGGAGAATTACGTAAAAAACAAATCATGAACCCAGTTCCTTCTACTTACCACCAACATGAATTAATGCAATGAATGATCAACTGGCGCACATTTACCTACGAATTTACATGAAATATATTTCAAAATCAATTTAAACATCTTTTACACTGAGAACATTGGTCTTTGTTTAAAAAAAGGAAGAAGATTGGTGGTTTTTGGCCTAAAGAAGGCTTTTGATTACTTTTTCATATAATAATATTAAAATTAGTAAATCTTCTCGGTTTCGGAAAATTGTACAGTATGTAGATGTTTTAAAATATTTAATATTCTTTCGTGGTATCATGTCACGCAACTACCCGCCACTGCTATGTTCTTTTGATACAAGAGCCTTACAAATAAAAAAAATGTATGTATTAAGGATTCCACCAAAAACCAGATGTTTTATTAAATTATGTACAGGCATGCTCTGTTAGCACTCCGTTTTCTAAACCTTTCTCTTTACTCCCACTAATAATTTCATGAACGCCGTAATAAAAAGGTTGTAATCTTATAGTATTTTCCCCAAGCGTCAAAGGAAAACTCGCATCCTTTGCCGAATTTTTTTCTATGTTTATTTCTAATTGATGAAGTTTTTTTATTTCGTAGAGCTAAATAATAAAATCTTGAAGTAAAAGATTACTTCATTTTACGTGATACACTTACCTTCATATTTATAAAATAATCAATTGGAATAACACAAATAAGGTAATACAAAATAATGCAATTCTTTAGGAACACCATGCAAATTTAAAAATAATATTCATTTCGCACCAAAAACACAATACGCTTATCATTAGCTAAAATAAATTATAAAATATCAATTACATTTGTATACTGAAAAGAAAAGCTTGCATCAGAAAATTAATTTGTTGGAGATTCAAGGTAGTTTAAATGTGCAAATTACTTCTAAAGAACAAAATTATAAACTGTTGACTTTCTAAAGCGTGCATATACAGTGCTAAATTATATATATATATATTTTTTTTTAATTTATTATCTATTGGTGTCAAGCGCATTAATTTCAAGAAAGGTTTGGGATAAGCAAGAGGTAACATTTTTTTCTCACAAACGTTATTTTTTATAATACTCAAACCTGCAAAGATAATCGACGCAAATAGTGTTCACTTACTTAAATGCACGAGGGGAGAAGCTATTACTCTGAGCAAATTGAAAGCAACGATGCAGGCTAGTTAAAAATTGATTATTCTGAGAGACGCAATTGATATGACCCGGTATACTCTGTCCTATGTTGATTTCAAGCTGGCCATCGGAATATTAGGTTATTTTATATGCTGAAAAGATGAAATTATCGCTAAACAAACAATATAGACTTAGTAAATCGCACATGTGTTTGAAATATAAAATACGTACATTGTACATTACAAATAATATGCATAGCAAAATAACGTGTTATAATGAATAATTATTAATAACATATGCACGAGCAGGTATAATATGCGACAATCAATCGAAATAAAGATTAACATAAATTTATTAGGTCGCGTAATCCTTGATAAAAATAGGGAAATAACGTTACGCAGGGAAGGTGTTTACAATATGCATCGTGCGAATTACAAGAACATATAGGTAGGTCATGTTACATGTGCCGGCACCGTACAAATTATCCAATTATATATTTATTGATAATTAATTATCATACGCGTATATGTTGGTATCTAACCATTAACAGGAACACAATGCTATATATTTTTTATGTGAGTACCGCACAACTGTCGGAGCCAGTGAGACTATAGCATCCCTAATTGAGGTATGTTGTGAGTCTGGAGGTAGTAGGAGGGAAAAGAGATGGGGAAGTGGAAGGTGGGGAAGTACCTGACTATTCCCAACATTAAGAAAACTGTATGAATATTTTACATGTCTCCTTAATAAATATCCAAAATAAGTAATAAACTCAAACATAAAAATACAGAATTAATTAAAACGTTTCAAGTACACACACACTTTAAACGGCAACACGATAACATACATTTAAACACCATATATACTTTGTTATCTAAAAAGTGTATTTATTTTAGTTATTTCTAGTTAAATAAATGAAAATGTAATTTTCTTTTATTTTTAACAAAAACCTTCGGGGCGATCTTGTAAGATGACACATTAAAAAAACAGATATTTTCAAAAAACATAGACTTTTCAAGTAATTCTGAATGGTAGTCTTACACCAGGGTGATACTGAGAGTATATTTCGTGCTAGAACATGCCGCAAATATACTATATATTATTTTAAATGATAAAGTTGTCAATAAGAAAAATTAAATAAATAAATTTTATTTGCTCACGCCGGGATTTGAACCCTCCGCATTGCTAGTCAAGAGCTCTACCACTCGACATATTTGTAAGATATATATTAATTTATTTGTAAGAAATAAAACATAATATTTTTTTTATTAAACGCCATACAAAATAATATGATCATGTAGAGATGAAAAAAAAATTGTTTGCAATTGTTTAAACTATGAATAATAGTGGATTATAAAGGGTTGCTGTAATGGTAGGATGTAATGATAGATGATCCATCCGATCCACTGTGACACACCACTCTCATTAATTTCATTGATTGTTTCGCCTCTAGGCTATTATAACGCTGTAATCTGCCCATTGTGGTGTTCTGCATTCGACGCAAATTCAAAGGGACCGGAATATGTTTTTTTTTCAAACCGCTTATTCAGCCGTTGGTTGCGCGAATGTACCTGCCTAAACGTAATTACTTATTTTACCGTATTTCCTACACCAATTGTGGTTTATTTGTACCTGAATATTTAAATATTACGTTGACATAATTTACATACCCACCTCACGATGTACTAATAAAAATATTTTTTATAACCGACCGGTTACGCTTTACTCAAGCATCTTCAGGGTACAAATTATTACTAATTTAAATTATTACAGTAATAATTTGTACACTGAAGATGCTTGAGTAAAGCGAAACCGGTCGGTTATAAAAATTATTAAAAACTCGTGGTTTTAAAACAAAAAGAATTTTATTTTATTTTATTAAATATGTCAAACCACAAAGTGATTGATTTCTACAATAATAAATAAAAATAATTTTATTGTTATTTCTAGCTGAAAATTGCACGGTGCTGTGAAGGAAATAAATGTTATATTCATATTTTGTATACACATTTTTTTTATTTAAAAGTTTTTACATATTGCGTGTTTATAAAGCAATGTTTTTTCCAACATAGAACTGAAAGCTTTGGAATAGCAGAAAGTGTACCGAATAAAGCGGTAAACTCTGAGACTTTTCAAGAGTGTAGGTACAAAACCGTACATACGATATGGGTATCAAACTACGCGTCTCAACCTACACAACCCGAATGGCTCTGTTAAAAAATGATCAGTAAGCTCCTTGGAACCTTTTTTTCTCCAAATATTCATTTCTTTTTTTTAATTTTGTTGTCCCACAGTCCTCGCCTCATCTACATTCAAACATCAAATCGCTTAGCACTTTTACCCATTAGTTGCCTGCAACGGTCAAAAAGCTAGTTGCAACTTAAAATAAGGAAATCATTCGCGTGGAGCACTTTTGTCGCTCAATATCCCTCTATTTTCATAATTGTTTTATCATAACACTTTTATCTACCTAGTCTGGGTATAGTTCGTCAATCTCAATATTTAAACGTAGGTTGGCAATTTGGGAAGAATATGTTTCTATTGATTTTCGTGAAGTTCATAGAGTGTACTCAATCTAAATTATCCAACTGTATTAATTGCTATAAGCAAGAGACACGGCTCTCCTAGGCGTAGTTTCCACAGCGACATATTGCATAATTGAGAGTATTTATTCATTAATTCACTTATAATTTATGATTCTGCGAACGAAGCGTTTAATTAAAATAATCAAACAAACCTTGTAGGTACATTGAAAGGTACGGAGGCTATATAATATGTAATTTAGATGCAACATTGAAGGAATATGGGCTTACCTTTGCTTGGAATGTGATTCCATGTTGGAACGCCTCCTCCGGGTGCAAGGGTACTCTGGTGTCGAAGTCGTCGTTCTGCACCAGGTTGTACTGCTTCTTCGACGGCATCTTTTCGCCGCTGTTGGAGTTGCGTAACTTAAAACTAAATTTAAAGCGCTCACTCAGACTCTGCGACATTTAGGCGATTATTATTCGGCACTTCCACACTGTCAAAATTAAATCTTCTCTCCGTTTACTTAGCACGATTGAAAATACAATATTGTACAACACTGGGAGGAGTTTTAATAGTCAGAACCTTCTGCGCGATGACAGGCAATTGACGAACTTCAGCGGATGAGTGTTGTAGCTGATAGTTGAAAGCTGGAGCGAGTGGCGGTAGCGAGGGGACTCTGCACTCATTGCGGATTTTTTTAGGTCGGACAGATATACCTATTGACGCTACGAGTAGATGCTGACGGTATACCTGTAACAATGGAAATCCTCATTAGTCAATCAATTGTGAATAGATTTCATAACATTTTATACACGGACCTGGCCTAATCGTCGTGGTGGGTCAAAAAAGTTGTTTTTTTTCTTGAATAAGTAAAATATAGAAAAACGCTTAAAAAATAGAAATAAAGTCGTTAAATATAAATATGTTTTAAATCGTGCAATTCAATCTTTGCACGGATCCCCGTTCGAGCTTCAAAACTGCTGAAAGTCGATCACTTTGACTGCTTCATAATGTTTTCTTCAGTAAAGTTAGCTTCATTAAAATTGGAATTAATTGAATACGTTGACTCCGGTGGCCAAAATAAAATAAAGCCACGGTTATGGTTACAGATTGATCTATCTAAACCAATGAATGTAAATGCTTTTCTTACAACGTTTAAACAAACGGGGACCGGATAAATCATCAAAATGATAATTCATCACATTTTTAAAAAGGTATATAAAGTCATGGAAAGTGATGAAACAAAAACTTTATTAACTGGGCTTAGTGGGTTATGTTAGGTTAGGTTTAAATTTTTTTAAAACGAATGAATTGGCGTCGAATTGCCTTATTTTACAGCAGGTTTGTCTTATACCTCCTACTTTGTCGCGGTCGTTGTCAGTGGTTGCATATTCTTATCTCTGGCAAGCTGCAAATCCACGCTATTTGAGAGAAGCCTGCTTTGAATGTCTAATGGGTACCCGCTAAAAGATACAGGAGTATTTCTCAACTACCAGAGATTCAACTACAGAAATAATATGATAGTTTTAACGGTCAGCTAAAGTGAACACTGAACAACGAGGCTAAGTCTACACTCCGTCGTGTACAGTGTACTCTGAGTCCAGTGTTCTGTATGCAGTATGCTCCATCATCTTCTCACGTTTTAACAATATTTAAGATCTCAAACTTTTCAGATTAACGATCCACTTTTGAATGACTAGTTTTCCTGTTTCACCTGACTGTGAGTTTTGGGTTATTTTTGTTCTTTTTTAGTTGCCGTACCGTTTTTTCATTAGGAAAGAGAAAACAAACACCCCTAAGCAAACATAATTGTCCACTAAGGCCGACAAAATTAATCCCAACAAACACAAGCCATAATCACACTGATGTATCGTGTAGTGCAAGCGTTATTGTTTCCCCTTTCGCCTCAATTATTTTGGTTTTACCGTGTATTCTGAAAACAGCGACGGCTGGATGCATTTTCGGATAAAGGTAACTAATTGCTTACATTGCTGCAGCCAACGGTTTTTATGAATTGGAAAATTGATGCGGTATTTGCGTTTACGTAATTATTTATACAAAAAATTACTGTGAATTAGCACACTTAGGTATATATCTTATGAACTTCACAAGCTGCTTTTTATCTCTAGAACGAAAAGACCCACATTATGAGGTCAAACATTGTGTACTTGGAATCTAATAATCAATACTTAACACATATAAATAAATAAAAACAACTTATTTCTTTGAACCATCCTGGGTTCCTTGGTAGGTGGGTACTTTTCTCTTAACTTTCCTCTTAACTGCTTTTGTTCTTTGGAAAAATTTAGAAAACGTTGGTAACCTCGAAATGAAAATACCCACTTTATCAGTTCAAACATTGTGTACATAGGTATCTAATAAGCAATACTTTAAACATCAAACTAATAAAAACAACGTATTTCTTTGAACCATCCTGGGTCCCTTGACAGGTGGGTACTTTTCTCTTAGTGTTCCAACTGCTTTTTGTTCTTTAGTAAAATTGAAAAAAGGTGGGTAACCTCGAAACAAAAATGATCACAATGTAAAATTCCACTGCGACCCGCGTATTGGCAACCTGTGATAATGATATTCGATTCAAAACAATTCGTAGAATAGTAATTTGTCATGTTGTCTAATGAAGAAAGAACCTGCGGTTCTTGCCCGTTAGCAGTGACGAATTAACGCGATCATTTCTGTGATTTCTGACGTAATGGAGACATCGGAATGAGTAATTTCATCTTATTGGCGAGCCCGTCGGGGATAAGATAAGCCGTGCATTTTGCTGAGCGTGGAATACATCTGTTTGAAAAAATGTTGACAATTTGCGTATGCACTGGAAATTGGAGTCATCATAGTAAAGTGAGGCCACCTTAAAACTTTCACTCGGTATTCATAACTATCTGGGAGTGCAGCCACAGAAACTGCGTAGGAAACTGGTTTCAGGCGGCTACCTACATAAGATTACGGCTAAAATCCAGTTGTAAAATTACAAAATAAGCCTTCTAGAAATGCAGTCAAGTATAGGTGCATGAGTGCAAGACTGCTGCGGGTATAGATCCGTTCAATGCACCAGTGTACGTGTGACCGGGAGATGAGGGAAACAACTATAATATTACATCAATATGTATGGAGATCGGACGTGAGTTGAATTATGATGGGAAACATTTGAAGGAACTGCAGAAATATCGACAGAAGCGCGGAAAGGACGTGCATTATAAATAATGCAAATATATAATGCGAGAACACATTAAATGAATGTCCTTACGTCATAACAAGCGAGCAATATTTATTTAGTAAATTTTCTAATGAATTGTGTGTCATTGCAAGTATCAACGAACGTTATCACGTGGCAAAATACCTCTACACGGGCGGTTGAAATTACAACATTCAAACTCTCGGAAAAGTATGATGATTATTAGGTAGTTGTACCTGAATATAAGTAATCATTGTTCATGTTTCAACATTTTCAAAAGACAAATCTTTTTAAATAATGGTTTAGAAATTTACAAAGAGAAAAATCTTATGCGAAGTGATCTTAAAATATCGCCTAAATTAGATATATTACAAGACAGTAAAGTACAACATTTGCACCGTCCTGTATTATTTAAGGCAGAAGGTTAATTGTGAGTTTATATTTCAATACCATATAAACAAAAATAGTATCAGCGCACTGCAACACGAGATGCAGTAAAATTACCTTCGAATACATATTTTTTATAATAAAAGCCCGAGACCGCCGTATTGACTGCTTGCCATATTTAGGTATAGATTAATAAACCTCTCGTTTCAGAAAACGAAATTCACACCAAAGAACGTGCAGTTTACAAACAAACATTGCCTGAAATCGAATGAAATTAACACCTAGTGTTATATCAATGTACATACTGTAAGAGATTAAGTAAATATTTGAGTTACTAGTTATTGGTTTTCTTGCATAAACTCAAATAATGTACTGATATATATTTATAAATGTAAACTAGTAAGTACGTAAGAAGTTTTCTTCCTTCTTCCTTTTCCCATTTTCACTATACCTGTTGTTAAAATTTTTGTTATTAGATATTATACAATTTTTAAAAGCTTGTTTATATACACAAAATCATTACCGGCATCCCGAATGAAATATGGGATGTCGTGCGCTTTATTCAAAGATTTGATTAAAATTTCGATGGTCGAAAAAATAAGGAACACACGTGTTTTGCTGCAACACTAGAACGCTTAAAACATGGCTGTTTTCACATATCTACATACCTACCTATACATCAAATTATCCTCGCATTCGAGCCGCGTCTTGAAGGAATATCGAGATCTTCACCACTGGCCAACGAAGGCCAACATTAAAATATCTCACAATCTCATCATCGTCTTGCCTAGTCTAGGCATAATACCACACCGCATCGCATTACTCACTAATTCTACTACCTAACTCCAAACAGGCTCTGGCGGCGAGCTTGTAAAAAACCGAAAATCGAATCTCACATCGGAATGTGATGTTATATTAAAATTACACTGTTTAGATATCTTTTCAACGGGCTTTTCATAATATTTAGAATTAACTTTTCAGTTCATTAAAATAACAACTTTATTGATAATGGATGAGAATAAAAAATGAACCCGTAAAAAACATATATTTCATAGATATCTACACTTTTACACACAAAATCCTCTACTATACTGACTACTGACCTGTAAAACGACAAAACTCATTCGAAATGACGTCACACCTGACACGCCATAGATTTCGTGTGATTTGGTGGTTTTGTTTATTATTTAAACATAACGAAAAACGAATAGTAAAGAGACGCGGTCGCTACACGTTTTTATGGTGGACCCTAGAGACCCCTCTTAGGATCGTGCTTAATTTTTACCTTCAGGTACTTATAAAAATAGTCGTTAATAAGCAAAATAAGTTTCAGAAAGAAAAAAAAATTGCAACCTTTTTACTTTTAGTGTAGATAGCAAATAAGTTCTATCGTTAATAAAAATAAAACGAATATTATCGTGCGTACAATATGTTTCTTAATACCTGTGTACGTCGGTGAAATGTATACATTCCAGGATTACGAGTGTATATCTAAGCTAACAGTGACAACCCACCTCAAGTATATTTCAACAATACAAGATGATAACATTGAAATATTCCAAAATATAGCATAATATCTAGGTATGGTACACTCCAGTTGGTTAGTTGGATCGACCACGGTAACCTTGAGCCGGCTGGCGGCACCTACTCTCGACGCGGAGAACAGCCGAAACCGGTTTTGGTTCTTGATAGAAAAAATCTTTTATTTTCGATCCTTCACGATGACGGCTGAATTTCTCTCTGTGCTCCGTCATTTTTGTTTGACAATCGTACTTGTGTAGTCTGTATTTCAACGCGTGTAATTAAGTGGAATTTGTAGGAGAATTTTTTTTTATTGTGCTGTTAGTTATTCGTAAATGGATACAATAGCGGGTTGGTTATAAGATCCAAACCACTTCTACTATTGACACTAGGAAGCTACGATTCTTTACAACTGTCACTCATAAACAGCAACAGTGACAGAGTTTTGAAAATGTGATAACAAATTTACAGTAATCACGATTATTATAAGGACTAACCACTACACTATTGGGTTCACTTAATGGATTAAAATTTTGGTCAGAAACTGCATAGATATCGTGAGTAATGGGCATAAACAGAAACGATATTTTTTCATTCAGAGCAAAAAATTGCGACAGCCAAATTAAGGTTCTTATGAGATAATTTAACGGTCATAATTATAGTAAGATAACTCGTTTTTATTAAGTGTTTTTCTTACTTTTCTTTTAAATGGTATTTATTTTGGATAAGATATTTTGATAGTACCTACTTGTTTTCGAAAAACGTTTTAAAGTGAATTTGGCCAAAACTGTTGGTTATTATAATATTGTGTACGTTTCCTAACGCAAGTTCAATTTTCTATTAAATAGTTTATTCATGCAGGTATTTAAATCAAAAATAATGATAAACACATGGACTTTGTGGACTGGATGGACTGGATGGATAGTCAAACAGATGCAAGAGGCAGCCGATTAGTTTACCATTTCGACAAATTGTCGCGGATATTATAATTGTGGAATTTTTGAAGCTGTAAGTATTAATTTAAAAAATATTTATTAAATCAAATAAAACACTTTGTTTATTAACCACGACTTTTTTATTATTACATCTACCGGTTTCGCTTCAGTCGAGCTTCATCAGGATGTGAAATATAACTTTATATAACTCTATAAAGTTATATTTCAAATCTATATAACTCTATATAACTGAAAATAACTTTATATAACTCTATAAAGTTATATTTCATATCTTTATTCTATATAACTCTATAAAGTTATATTTCACATCTATATTCTATATAACTCTATAAAGTTATATTTGACATCTATATTCTATATAACTCTATAAAGTTATATTTCACATCCTGATGAAGCTCGACTGAAGCGAAACCGGTAGATGTAATAATAAAAAAGTCGTGGTTAATAAACAAAGTGTTTTATTTGATTTAATATATAATGTCTAACCACAAAGTGATTGCTTCCTACGAAAAAAAATAAAAAAAATAAAATAAAAAATATTTGCTTCAAACCTGAAAAATTACAGATAAAATACAGACACACTATCGAAATTATTAATGTAAAATATTAATTATTGATTGATCTTAAATCTGACAAAAGTCACGGCACGCCCACTCTTCTGAGATAATAGTTACTTTGTTTGTGTACGTTATATAGGTATCTAGTTTTATTATGGGATAAAGATTCCACCTCGCTGTAGGAGGTGGGACCGACCTACAAGATTACGAATAACACGTCGTGATCAATTCTCAGTACGCGGGGATGGAATGGGTCCCATGATTGCTCTGAAACCTGTATATCCATATTTAAGGTTTCGAACTAATAAAACCTACCTTATTGAAGTTTTGTGGCTTCGGCGGGTAAAATTAAACGAGATTATCGTAGGCAGATAGGTAGCGGCGAATTATTACAATGCCAAAATAACTTCCCACTATTTGTGTGAATCCATCTTTTAGGAACATACATACATAATATTATACTTTAATTATTCTTCACTTCATAATCTTTCACAATGACGACCTCCCAAGAAGAGCTTTATCACCTTGAACCTAGACCGAAAGGTCACTCGTTAAAAATTTTATGCATTTTCGCATGCAAATTCTGCCTGAAATGGCTTTGGCTATGTTTGGTGACATGATTTGAAAATTAAGATTTCACTTTCCCTATTCTTACCCTTTCCAACCTCAGTTTATACTCTAGATAGAACCTAGGTGTGAGTATTTTCAAATACGCATGTTGTATTATGTAGGTACTTACCGCCAACGCTTGTTAGGTAATTATCATTATTTAAAAAAGCTTTACCTGTTTGTAGGTTGGTACAGCCCTACATGTAAAAATGAATAAAAAAAGAATTGGTTATGGGATTTTTAAGGGTTAACCCCGTACCTACGTAACCCATTTCGCCTGCCCTTACTCATAGAGAGGACTGACCCTTGGACGACGTAAAAATTAAGTATCTTCGCCAGCGATGCCCAAGCGGTGGCCAGCGAGTGAAATCATAAAAAAATATCCTTAATCATTTTCTAAGGCGAAAACACTCTTATAGTAAATCATTGCATGGCTTAGAAATCTTGAAAAATGAATGTGCCATCTTGAATAACTATTTTCTCTATCCGTATTTAATGTCTTTTTAAAAGGTATTTTCTCGATAGTACACTTCGGCTGTCACTTATTTACATTTTAGCTGTCATTTCGGCGTCTAAGTTTCTTTTGATTGATCAACATTCACTTCAATTTACGTTGTTTTGGCGGGAACATCGGCTCTGTGTTGATTTTCGAACAACAAAAATATCTAAATTTATTTTGACAGCGAAAACTGTGTAAATGAGCAAATCCTTGAAATGTTAAGTGACAGTTGTGATCAGGGATATCGCGAGGAATCAAAAAAATTGTGGCAGTATGAAAGTTTTCTTTTAACATCAAAATGTCTGTAAATTGTTGGGTTATTTGATTTGTGAGTATCTACAACCTACATATAAGGCATTAGAGGATTTTACTTTTATAGCGCTATTTTGTATTAAAACCGCCTCAAGAGCGCTTAACAACGGACAAAAACAGAACGAAATGTGAACAGCAATAAATCTATTCTCTTATTGAACAAATGAAAAATATGTAATAAACAGTACGGCGTCTTGTCAACTTTTCGTTGAATATTCTATTGAGCTCATGAGAAAAATGAATGTGAAACTGAAAATTGTAGCTTTGCCATAGAAATTCAAAAAAAGATATGTGCAAATTTTAAGAATTTCTGTTACATAATATCCATAAAAAAATTTAATTGAATAAATTAATCAACTCTTAGTAGCCATCGACTGGTTAGTCGCTTTATTAATACACACATTCGACCCGATCCCTTTGAATCACTACATTTATCAAGTATTAATAATTATATTAATATTAATCCACCAACACACGATGTCTTAAATAACTTAACTTAACTCCTAAAAAAACTTTCCAACTACTGACAGTACGCTCTCTTTTATATGTAGCTTCTCGTCGTGTAATCTTGTAAGATACTTAAGTTAATGTCAACCAGTGACCAACGACGACTTAAAACACAGATTAATTTGTTTATTTTTTTTTTTACTTTTTCTATTCAATGACTTTCCTACTAACTGGCATCTAGTATGAAACTATTTGGAGAATTTGACTTGGTAACCGGACGACTCAACATAACGACAATTCAACGTACTTTTAAATAGTGATATAAAAGCATTAAAAATGATAAAACAAAAAATAGGATAAACAGGTTACGTAGTTAAGGTTGATCTGTTAGTTTTTTTTCATTACTTTTAATGACTTATCACTTTTTTAAGTTGTGTTTTTTGTCGTCGTGTTCAGTATAATGGAACCCAAAATAGTTTTATTTTATTAGTTCCAAACATTATTGTATTCGATAGCTTTTCGACCAACTGGCAAAGAGTATTCGTCATTTTCACATAGCACAAACAATGTTTTTGACTACAAACATGGTTTTTTAACGAAAATCTACTGACTTTCCACAACTTGCAACATAGAATACCAAAATAGTTTTAGTTCCAAACGTAATTGTATTCGATAGCTTTCCGACAAACTGGCAATAAGTATTCGATATTTTCATATAGCATGAACAATGTTTTTGACTAGAGAAAAATTTTGAATATTACTAACGAGCTGTCACAACTTACAACATAGATTTTAATGGTTTTTCGATATTTTATGTTGCAAGCTTTATTGAATTTGATAGTTTTCTTAACCGACATCTAATGTGATTGTATTTAGAGAATCCATCATTAATTCCACGGCATAAACCAAGCCATAAATTTGGTTAAACACAGCTAATAGTAGCAGATGTGTTGCGGTAGATAATATTAATTTATTATCTAAACGCGTAACAACTGTTCCAAAGTTGGTAGAAAACGCCGTAATATATTACTATCCCAATATCGTCTAATCGTATCCATTTGCGTAAACCAAAGTGCGTCATTTTTCAACGAAATGTTAACATTTTTTAATATTTTTGTTTTGTGTGTAATATAAAGAAAAATAATTCCGCTTGTAAGAGTAGCTCTGTCAGAATTTCGTCATCTTCTCCATAAACGACGCGTGCATCAGAATACAATATCTTAGGAAAGAAAGTACTTATTTCTGACTATAGAAAACAATCAAAAACCTAACTTGCTTTTTTCTGTCTTGCTGTCATTTTATTTTGTTGTCGTTTATAAAAAAGCTAGACTGTGAGCTAGATTCGATGTGACTTCTCCCGTTTACGTGAAAAGTTGCAACGTAGCTCCCTCTCAGCGGCAGGACCATTTGATGGAATCTAATATATCGTGTTATTATATTGTATGTTCACGTCTTACCTCATAACCAGAAGTAAAATTTTTGCTACCCAGCATGCATTCGTCGTTTTAGAGAAAGGGGGACAGGTAACTCTCAGTGGCAGGACCAAATGCAAGCTATGTTATTTTATTTGTTCTCATCTTACCTCATAACCAGAAGTAAAGTGCTAGCTTGCTTGCCACCCAAGATAGATTGTGGGAGAGATACACAGACACGTGCTTTGAGTGCCTAGGGGACCAGAACCGAAAGGGGCACGCAGTATCTACCTACCTACCTAACTACTAAACTTGTCTCACAATGGCGCTCGCCCACGCGGGTCTCGGGTCCTGCCGCTGAGAGTCCCGCTTCAACCTCTCTTTCTGTTACATGCATCGTTAATTAGAAGAGAGGAGAGGTTTCAACGGAGATAACACAAGTATGCTTCTAATAGCGCACAATCGCATGGCACCCGGTACTTTTACATATGTTTGAATTGACCTTTGATGTTTTTAAGAGAAGATTCAATGGGTTTATAATGTATGGTCTTTCGTATGAGAGCTCCGTTGTAACCTCTTTTTTTAATTCAATGCATGGTTTTTGAAGCAAACGGATTATTTTACAAGCAATAATTATTCGCCTGAAACACTCATCCACATTGAAAAATCTTAAGGTAAGTAATTATTGGTCTTTCGGCTCTTTTGGGTATTAAAAGGTAGGTTCGTGTAGTCATATTACACTAGGTAGGCTTTTCTCGTGTACCGCGGTGCTGCCAGCCAAAGGTCGGACTCGAACCCCAGTCATCGACAGCTGAAATGGGTTCGGATAAGGTACGCACCTAGGTACCTCCACTTCTCAAGGTACTCAGTGGACACTTTCTAAATCATCGGGGTGTAAATAATCTTTTACTTTAAAATACTTAGTTTTAATATGTATATAGATAGTATATTCCTCTTGAAATTCTATGGCTTATATTTGCCTGAAAATTACAGCTTTTGTTTCAGACTTATTCAAGATACCACACTGCAGTACAGATTTTCTAGCACAGCATAGCATGACATTAGGAATTAAATTGAATTTAATTTCTTAAATAGTTGATATTGCTCTTTTAATCTTGTGCTCTAAATGAATGATTTATTTCGTAATGAGTCGTTTATTAAAATAAATTTAAAAAAAAAATTGTACCAGCGTAAATTGAAAAATACATTTCATTTTTTTTATTTTCGTTGATAAAATAAAGATGTTACTGTACTGACCCCTTACTGTAAAATTATTAAGTTACAGGGAACTTTTAATAAAGAAAATGTGCTAACAACTTCCCAACGCATGGTAAACTCAAGTTCATCGCACAACTGAGCAATTTTAATGTTTCTTTGTTCTCCAGTAACCCGAGCTTAAAAGCATATTTTACTCTCAGTTTAAGGACTGTTTTCCTCTTATTCCTTGCGCTCTCTGCTTTGGATAGGTTTAGTCTCGCAGCGTTTCCTCGCTCACCTTTATCATGTTTAATCTTCAAATGTAATTCCGAGAATTGCAAGATTAAATTTAAATAACCTTAACATTATTTTTGTCTTACATCCTCTTCTTTTATATATCTATTCTTATGTATCAATGCAAGTTCCTACTTAATGACACTAGTTCGTGAGCGCATGTAATTATACATTCCAACTAAATATTACGACCTTTGTAAATTTATAAAATACATCTAAGTATAATTTCTGTGAAAACTCTCTCTTTACCCGACAGAAAATGATATTTAAAAATAATAAAATTCAATAATTTTATTATACTTCAAGGGTAACACGTTAATTTTGTACTCACCCAAAATATAACACGGAGCCGCCGATGAAAAGTGAAATTGTTTATATTGGAAACTAATCGAAGGCCATTAAACTTATTTTAGTAAAGCACAAAATGATAAACGGGAAACTTTTCGGGAACCACACACGATCCTTAGAGTTTCAATGATTGCCACAAACTTCACACCAACAAAATTGATATTCAATACATTCATCGATGTTATCCAACACAGTCGGATCTCTGGATCGGAACAGAGTCCATGGAGTGATCAAACTAAGTTATCGTTAAACAAGCGACAAACTTATGACAAAACCAAGATGCGTTTCGCGCGGTGTATTAGTGCACGAGAGCCATGTGTCGGATAAAGGATTATAAAAGTTATTTATAAGTTTAGTGTAAAATACCGCGCGCGGACTCTTGTGAGGTCGGGAAGCGACGTAACTTTACCACAAACACAACCAGCCGGCAGAACTTGCCGGCAGGCAATGAGGCAATGTCGAATACTCCTAACTCGGTTCGCGCGAGGCCAGCACGCTACCAGTAGTTGCTTTTTCTTTACACACAAGCCAAAAGCTCCGGGAGGAACCTCATTTCTTCAAACGCGCAACCGCAATGAACTTTTGCTTTTGTAGAATGCTAGTAGAGCCGCCTTTCAATTTACTGAAAACTCTCAAGCCAACTTGAGAAATATCTTTCGTGCTTGCTTTTATAAGAATTATTATGTATAGCTATTATTTTTCTGTATAGACATAATACAAAAATAATACCTTTAATACAAATAAAAAATAATAATTAAGTATTATTGTTTTTTGGCCCGATTTAAAAAAAAACACAAGAACTTTTCTTACCAATAGTTCTACATTTAGCTGAGTGCTTAGTTTTAATAAACTGATCATGAAAATGGACTTTTTAGTATGGAAGAAAAACCATAGAAGCTTGAATCTTCCTTGAATGTTACTTCGGGAAGTCATTAAGAGGAAGCTTTAAGCCAAAAATGTGTATATTCTTGGTATACCTTAGTAGGTAATAGGCATTAAAATCGCTTGACAAACGGAGTAGAAAGCAAGAAATCGTTCGATTTCAAGCACAAAACTGTTTTTTATTTATTTTGTAAATAATTTTATAAGAAAGCAAAAAGATAATCAAGTGAAACTGTCATAGATAATCTTGGCTGTAATGCTGTATTATTATATTTAAAAGTTGTTTTCTTTACGCGTTCATACATTTCTAGTAAAAAAAATTTTTTTAGTAGTTTAAATTTATATTTTTTATTTAGTAATTTATTATTTTATTTGTATTCTACTCAAGCGAAACGATAGGAAAACCTTCAATTTATCTAAAACATATTTTTAGCATTCACAATATACACCAATTCGTTATAAAGATTAATCAAAATAGTGATTTTGCATTAAGCTTCGCCTTAAACGTGTGTACTTACAAAACCTTATTTAAATATAATTTGTGAGATAAAACACGTCCATTGCAGTTGGTATCAAAATCGCAGTTAGTTAATTATTTTGTGGGATTTTAGAAGGAAGTATTTAGTTATTAAGGAAGTTATTTTTTTCTAATTGCTTGTGTGGATTGATTATTTATAATATGACGATATCCAATATCCGATAATTCAATATACCAAAAATCCTTTGCCTGCTTTAATAACGTTTTTGCAAAAGCGTAATAAAAATTGCCGACGCACGAAATAAATCACGAATAACTCGTTGATCAATTCAGAAAATGTTGTATTTTGCAAATATTTAAATACTTGGGTGCCAATTAGACTAAGTGAGTACTTTAGGAATACCACCTACTGGAGTGTGTCGTGTTTATTTTTTATATGTTTTTACGTTCGACACTTCATTTTATTTCGCTTGGCAGCCGTTCAACTGAAAAACATTAAATACTTTTTTCAGATACAATGAAAAAATTGTTCGTTTATATTTATTTTTGAATATATTTTCTTTTTTATATTGAATTAACATTTTTCCAGTGAAAGTTCATCAAACAAAATTAGCATAAAATAATATCAAAAGACTGAAGCTTCTATTCTATGTTGATATTAGCGCAGACCCGTGAAAAATCGCGGGATATTATACTTGTAGGATTTGTGTAGCTGAAAGTATTTGCTTCAGGTTAATTGCTTACCAAAAAAAATAATTAAAGACGATCAAAAAATTTATTAATATATTCGTACTTGTTTTATTCAAGTGATGTTTCAGTGGAAATTTTTTCATGTGCATGGTCATAAGACGTACCTATAGGTAGGTTTGTGGGTACAAGTGAGTGAGGTACGTATGAATCCATCTCTCCCGTTGTGGTCCCCAAGTCAATGGGTCGAGAGAGTCTGGCTGGAGAGGTCAAAGAGATACCTCTGCTAAGTGGCCTACGGCTACTAGACCAACAACAACTTGAAATGTGCGTAGAAATAATAATACTTAATATAGGTATGGTACATGTGTAACTAAATTTTAATTTTCCAATACCCGCTAACTAATTTGGTACCTACTTTGATATTTTCCAACTACTGTGTAGATTCCGAAGGGCCCACAAACACCCTTTTTTAATTTATTAAACGCCATAAAAGGCTTTTACAATAATGTGATACATGAGATTATAAGTACACAGTGGTACATAGGAGAATATTAGTATTACATTTAAGAACACAACAATATGTATACAAAACGACATTGAATGTGATACAGCTGACATTTTATTAAGGTATAGAATGCTACAATAATAGAAAGCACTTCATTTAAACACGATAAAATATACAGGATAAATTAAATAATACCAGGAGCCAATGGATGCTGTCACAGAGGCATGCATTTTTGACATTTCCGCTTTTTGGTAGTATTGATAGTGTTAATACCTCCCTAATTGATTTCAAAAGTGTTCATTAAAATTGAAAGTGATTTGTAAATATTTTTTTGTATTATTTCCATACTTCTATTTGGTGATTTCAACCGGTTCACCGACAGACTTTTAATAATCCATCCAGCATCGATGTTTTTTTACGGATCAATTAGGATATCTTAGTAGATAAAAGCACCTATTTAATTTTTTTTTTATATCTGGAAACTCAAACACCATGTGTTTTTATATGACTATATTATATAGATGCCACATCTGTCAAGTAAATAAAAAATTAACAGCGCCATCTGTTAGACATAAAAGCAAAACGCGCGATTGTTTCTCTATCCGCACAGACAGTCTGAGCGACAGCAACACCAAGCAGGGTACAGCTAGTCTTAAATACATACATTTTAATAAATATTGAACCTGTCATATCTGAATTAAAACTGGCTGTGATAAAATGAATTTGATTCTTGAACTGTTTGAAAATTATGAAAGTGTTTAAAACACATTGCTGAAATATTTTTAAAATTCTGTGTACAATCATAGACTTCCTTATTCCATATGTAAATTGTTAGATTTTTAATTTTAAATGAAAAAATCCCATAGAGACCTAATGTTATTTCAAATAAATGTGGCAATAACTTTAAAGTGTTGAAAAAAATGTTGCAGCAATGTTTTTCAAAAATTTCCATAATTTTCAAATAGTTCAAGAATCAAATTCATTTTATCACTGCCAGTTTTAATTCAGATCTGACAGAATCAATATTTATTCATAAATGTATTTATTGAAGACTAGCTGTACCCTGCCACGTGTTGCTGTCGCTCAGTCTGTCTGTGCGAATAGAGAAACAATAGCGCGTTTTGCTTTTAAGTTCCAACAGATGGCGCTGTTTAAAAAATATATATTACCTGTCAGATGTGACATCTATATAATATACGTATATAAAAACAAAACCGTATTCGAATGCAACGTTGTGTCAAAATTGCAAATCAATCCGTGAAGAACTTTCGGAGATTTAAGATTTTGAACGAAAGAATATTTTCATTTTTATTTATATTTATATCCATTAGTTTGCAATAACTCATTTCGAAAGTAGAATACTCAAATTTATTGTCCGTTTAAAAAAAATATTTTACTTGACGCCCTTGTTTTGTTATTTAGAGACAGTATGTTTGTCATTGTATAGAACAATTAAATAGGATAACAAATCAAGTAATATTCGATTAGTTAAGCACAAGCTGAAACTAACAAAACAAAAAGTATTATTTTTGTACTATTTCCGTTTGATAAAAAATGTACGCAAATGGCTTATTGTAACGACTTGGTAATCAGGTATTTTTTTTAATGAAAAACTAACCACAAATGTGAGAACACTGACTGACAAGGCATAGGTCTGGTATTTCAGTAATCTTTTGTAATGGTATTTGTCTTATCTTGTCAGGGTTTCTAGCATAGACCAACATAACGGACGTAAATATCTCTCTTAGCGGCGGGCGTTGAACAATAACTGATATTCCCGTCCTTTACTCGTGGCAGGGAACAAATAAAATGTTAATTTAACATAATTTACATCATAATTACTCTTCAGAATAGATGACGTACAACTTCAATAAAATTAGCAAATATCTTTTTTCAACTGATCCTAAAAGCATAGCGGTTTAATCTACATATACTGATCTACTGATTTGTAAGAAAACTGAAGTTGCCAATTTACAAGAGACCTTTCGATAAACTTAAAAACAATATTAATAACTCGTGGATAAAAGATAAAAACCAAGAGTTACAAGTTAAGCGTATTCGTTATTATAAGTTATGTACAAAAATATGTCACTTTGCATGCGAAATTTATAATTTTGATTCCCTTTAAAATATGAAGAATTGTATTACCTTCCCCTTATGTTTTGTAAATTCTCCCAGTCCCAAAATGAGTTTTCCAACTCATCGGAATTTCTATGTAGCAAGAAATAAATAATAAAAAGTTACCAAGTGCGTTTAAGGGGCGCCTTACAAATGGATTAGAGGCAATCTGTGTAGCTTACAAGATGCGCAAATTGAAGAATTATAGTTTTGACAGGCAGGAAAATTTATATTTTGCATTCCTCATAATTTTGATTATTATTTATTTTTATACCGATGAACGCACTTTTAGGTTTTAACATCGAAATGTTTAATAAAATTATAGTAAAAGTTGCTATTCGAAACGCTTTTCTGCTTTTTTATAACATTACTGAACTGTTTGAAGATGTCCACTGACTCGGCATAAAGATTACCATTGGTATTTGGAGCAATGAGGAGTACCTTCATATTATGGTAGTTAGTCCAAGAATTTATGCACTGAAATAAATCTCGACAAAAGCTGGACTATCATATGCTTCATTTACAATAAATGTTAAATAGATTGCGGAATAATCTTTTTCAGTCGCCAAATAAGCGCCTAGAAAATTGAATCTAGACAATCTGCGTAGATTGCGGAAGTATATTTTTCAGGCGCCAAACAAGCTTCTTGCAAATGGATTTTAACTGCATAGCTTTGACTTATAGATTGTGGAATAATATAATTTTTGGATGATTTTTAAAGGCCCGTGATATGTAAAAAATCGCCTGGTACTTACACAATTATTTTCCAAGACCTTATGCTCCTGCTAACCATAAATATATATGTACATACATGACAGCGAACTTAGCACGTGCTTCGAGATGACCATCGCGAGTGCCAAGATTTAGACAATTGGTAGTACATTTTAAATATGAATATTTATATATAGGTAGAAAAATTCTTGTCGGTTAACTATTATTATTTGTTTATAAACCTAATATGGTCAATAATTATTTCACTTGCCAGAACTGCATCAACTACTCTATACTATATTATTGCTGTATATGTTGGAATAATAATAGAGTTGATCGTCAACGTGAATTTCGCCAAACTCTGATCATACTTAAGCCCCCTACAGATCATTCAATTTGGTCGGTTCAACCGTTGCGTGTTGCGTACAGATTTCATTAGTTGCTGTTCTGGGAACACACGCAGCATGCCTATTACTTTATTTAAAAATATGCGGTCACTCTTATATCATTGTTAACTATTAACACGAAAAGTGTAACGGACGTTGTTGGCCACATTTTTTCATTTTGTCAAAATATGTTTACATTTATAAAATGTGCCAACTCCACGCCACTGGCAAATTCCTCACTCCCCGCCACTGCTCATTTGTATCCCGTTTCGGCCGAAATGGCCTGAAAATTCTGACCCCGAAAAGCATCGGTACCGTATTATGTACGTATACGATGTTCAGATTTTTCTATATACAAATTTACTAACAAATTATAATTTACTAAATGTTATTAATACCTATTTTTTACTTGTACATCTCCTCAGCGGTAGTTAAATAAAAACTATTTGTGATATGCTACTACTGAGGAGATATTTAAAATGTCGTTTTTTAACAAATTTGTGTAACCATTTTTGTACAATTATTTTTACTTATTTGCCTCTACAAAAATCCAGGAACCTCGTAGCATAGTGAATCTTTCCTCTTTCTGAGCGCTATGTCACGAAGGACCTGCGAAAAATACTACTTTAACCATTTTTACAAATTTGATCGCTTCAAGATCATTTTTACATTTTTATTTTGCAAACATTTCTTTTTTGACAAACTAAAAATCTAGTTGTCAAGATACACATTGTTATAACTGCTATGTAATAAAACTATGTTATTATAATACAGGCGAGCTTGCAAAATCTTTGCAAACTCTCAAATTCAAGCGTCTGCCTTCGGCTAAACCACCGGCAAAAGGAATATGCAACATTTTACGGTGGCTTATGTACGCGTTTGTGGCGCGGATAGAATCCCCACCCTTTTTCGGTCGACAGCCAAATGTCGGCTGCAAGTCAGTCTTATAGAATATAAGCAGCAAAATTAAAAATATTAAATCAGTTCAACTTTACCATCAAAACAAGCGTTTTTATTTCAACAAGTGACTCCTGCCCACCAACTGCTTCACCTCGCCTAGTCTTCTGCTCCAAACCTTCTGGTGTTACCTGTTCAAGACCAGCCGGCCCTGCCTAGGAAAACCGCTAATACCAGAAGCGAGCAGAGACGACAGCACACCCAGTGCCCAACATTCACCGAGCACCGGGTGCGGGAGGCAGATTGAATAATTCATACAACTCTCATCATCATCGGCCGTAAAGGGGCATTCCCATCGGTTGAAGATACGGTTTGGACTCCCGTCCAGTACAAAAAGAAAAAGACAAATATGGGCAAAAATGGCTCATGGAACAAAAAAAATCAAGTCACATGATGCTAGTAAAAGAATAAAAAGTTACATTTTACGGAGTTATTCATTGCACCCTTTTCAATACATTTTTTCATCGGTTCAAATATGAATGCGGATCAGAGTGGAAGATTGAGTGGACTCTCAGTATCGCCCTGCAGTTAAACAACCATTCAGAATTGAAAGTTTGCTTGTTATAGATTTGGACGTGTTTGGTGACAAGATCTGAATAGCCAGTTACTTCCCTACCTTCCTCTACCCCATCTCCTTCACCTCCCCACTACCTTCAGCTTCTTATTTTTTTATTTTTTTATAGAGCGGAGACGGTTTACATATAGTTTTCATGAGCACTTTGACCACGCAGGCCCATTCTGCTATCTCATATTTTTCCTCATTTCTTTAACAATCACCTAGTCCTAGGAAGAGAGGCTCATCTCTCCTCTCCACTCCTCCTTGGTTACTTTCAGCTTCACAACATACCCCAATTGGGGATTCCATAGTCATTGGGACTCTTGTGCGGTTTCACCTTTAAAAAAATTACCTAAACGGATGGCCAATGAATATGTTCCGAAATACCCACAAGAAAATTAAATTCCCCATAAAATCCCCACTAGTTCCTTTACCTCAAAAATAAAACAAAATTAGGTTGAAATTAGCATTTATTTTTTTTATTATCTAGTGTGGTTCAGGTTTTAAAATTCAATGTGGTTGGGTAATCGAGTAATGGCCAGAATCCCTGTTTCTCCCCCACAAAAATGATCTCTCCGCAAAAAACCCTATTCTTGAAAATCTTAGAAATTCCCGCTATTCGGGGAATTCTTCACTAATTGGCAACCCTGATATGGATGTTGTAGACGTAGACTATGCATATATTACTCACGTAGACTAGTTGTGGTAAACCAGCATATTCAGTCGTACCAATCAATGTTTGGTTTAATTTTATTGTTTTATTCATTTATAAATTCTAAGTATAATAATAACATTTAAAACGTATATATTCCGAATCAGCGTTTGTTGATATATATTAATATATTTTTATAAGCCATAATATTTTTCACTGGTGTTCCTTAGTGGCATGTACAAAAGAAATTGATATTTGTAAATAACAAATTCGATAAAAGCCGAACCATGGTAAAGTTCTCAGTCAAACCAAAATAAATAAGTTACTGTAGCTCGACTATATAAATAAATTAAAAATATTTAAAAGAACAGAGACTTTTCTATTTTAGAAAAAAAATTAAATGCTTGCCTTACCAAAGTAACTGCCGAACACGACTAATAATTTAATAAAACAATGTACTGTATTTAATATTCTACCATGGATTTTATTTATATTGCAGCCCTCGGACTACCTAAATATAATAATAATAATAATAATAATAATAATTGTTTATTCCAGAATGTGGGGAGGTTAGTGCAATCCCACACAATCCATAAAATATAACTACAATGTTATATACAGAGATACAATTAAGTACAAATAAATTAAAATATAAAATGTAAGTTTGATAAAGCAAATAAAACATAAGAAAAAGTAAAAGGAACTATATAGAATAGAGAGTGATATCATAAAACATTTAAATTTCTTGTAAGCTTATTGGTATATCGGAGCGATAATTATGGGGGCCAATATTTTTCTCCAATGTTTTTCGATGCTCGATCCTGAGGTCTGGCGGGATTCGATGATGAGGATGTTTCTGGAGTTATTGATCCTTCCCCTCGTTCCTGCTACCCTGGATCTCATTAGTGCTGCAAAGCCGGGAACTCTTCCCTCCATGAACATTGAGGAGGCACTGCAGTACCTTGGAAGTCCGAACATTATGCGGTAGGCATTATTATATTGAATACGAAGCCTTTCCATGGTACGCTTTTTGAAATTGGCCCACAGCTCGCAAGTATACAAGGTAGTGCAGAAAGCTGAGAATAGCGTCGTTTTCACCTGCGGGCTGCAGAGTCCAAATCTTCTACTGAGCATGTTACTTTTTATGCTCAGTGCTCGCCTCTGCCTATCGATGTCGTCGTCATCCGTTAAGTTGTTGGTGATGATATGCCCTAAATATTTCGTTGTTTCTACTATTATGAGAGGTTCTCCATTCAAAAACGCTGGGGGAATCTTTTTTGGTCCATCTCTGTATTTGACGACCAGCAGTGCTGTTTTTTTCGCGTTATATAACATGTTTGTTTCGAGTGCATATTCTTCGCAGATCTTCAAGAGAATTCTTAGTCCCCTTATTGACGGTGCCATCAGCACCATATCGTCTGCGTAGCTCACGTTGTTGATGCATTGTCCTCCAATATGGCAGCCTACCCCAGCGTTATTTAACCTGTGAGTTAATTCATCCATATATATGTTGAACAGTACTGGGGACAAACAACCTCCTTGTCTGACCCCACTCTTTAAGAAAAAGGGTTCTGAGAAACAATCTTTCCATTTAACGAGGTTTTCTTGTTGACGGTGCCATGTGCCGAGAATTCATACTACTTTCCATGGTAGACCTCTTTCTTTTAGTTTGGTCCACAATAATGGATGGTAGACTCTGTCGAAGGCCTTACTAAGGTCCAGAAAGCATGCGTAAGTTGTTGTTTTTCTCTTCCTGTAGTATTCCAGTGTCCGTTTTACGCAGAATATGGCTGAGTCCGTGGAGCATTCTGTTTTAAAACCCATCTGATTGTCTTTCGTTTTCAATTGGGGTCCGACTTGATCTAAGAGAACTCGTTCAATTATTCTGGCGGTGGCGGTGGCGATGGATATCGGTCTGTAATTTTCCTGTAAAGTTATGTCTGTCAGTTTAGATTTTACTATCGGTATTATGATTGACTTTGTCATGTCTTTGGGTAGATAACCGCTCTTTAAGATATCGGTGAACAATGTTGCCAGTAGTTTCAGAATCGCTACCCCTGCATGTTTAACGTGTTCGGTACTTAAGCCGTCATGTCCTGCTGATGTTCCGGATTTCATGTTTTTAATGGCGGTTTTCACCATGTTTGCAGTGACTATAGGGTCAATGTCATCATAGGCGTTCAAATGCGTATCGTTTGAGGAGATGGTCGGCGTGGTAGTCGCGAAATGTTTTTTGAAAATATTGGCGATTACTTCAGGATTCGTTTCTCCGTTTATGTTGCACGAGACTTTGGAACGCATGTTCAACATTTTATTAGATTTATTCCAAAATGATTTGAAGTCCCGATTGTCTAAGTCCGCTGCTATTTAATATGATAAGCCCTGATGCACGTCACCCCAAATATCTAAATATTATGTATATATATAATGGTTGATGGTGTAGTGAACATGGGTAAGTGGTGCATTTCAAGAGTCGCATCTAGGCTTGATGTTTTTATAAATGGTTTCTTTACTGCATTTTATAATAATGTTATTGTGTTGCTTTTAACCGACGATCTGAAACTCTTTAAACTTACAAACCTTTAGAAAATTGTATTCAACTTCCAAAGCTTTAAAAAATTTTATATTCGTATAAAAGATTGTTTGTAAACTCAACAAACTTTATCCAAACACTAGTAATTGCCTCATAATAAGATTTTTCAGAATAAACATGACTTTCAATAAAGATTAAATTAATGTAAAAAAACACGAAATGTACTGGGAAATACCATTTTAATCGGCTCAGTTGCAACACATTCAAAATGTACTCTGATAAGTTCCAACATTGACCTGATGCTTTTTGGTTTTGAAGAAATTGGGTACGTCCGAGGAAGACTTGACACCATCTGTTTACGCAACTATTAATCTTCCTTTAACATTGTCCTTGCATTTTTCCATCCCATTTTACCTAAAATTACCTACCATTATCTGACTATACCAACGTGTTTGTGTGACATTTTACAGCAATAAAAGTGACTGTCAAAGCAGTTTATTGATGGAGCCTGTAATGAACATCTATTTGTGATCAGTGCTGTTATTAATATCAACTCAGGGTAGAAGGCCTGTGAAGTGAACATATTCGGTTCCCTCAGTGTGTTTCATATCCAACCTGGATGTTGTGGAAGCTCGTGTGTGAAATAAATCATATCTCCTGTGAGTGAAACCAACGAAAGGGGTAAGTCGGATTCCTTCCTTACTCCATGTTCACCATCTCCAACCATAGTTGTGTCAACTTCAAAGTTCACAGTTAATATTTTACAGTCAACTCTTGATTCGCCTATTGCGATCACACCATCAATTGAATCAAATTCTTATGTGTGATAAAATTATGCGTATGTCATGAACGACGAAAGGGGGTGTAAGGAGAATGTATTAGGTGGGAGTGAATGGTAGTAGAAGTCGAGAACGCCTGAAGAAAACGTGGCACGACCAAGTGAAACAAGTTCTTATGTATGGTAAAATGAGGGGTATGTAATATCTGTATAAGGCTTATGTAAGTGAAATGGATAAGATAAGAAAATGACACTCAGATAGTTTGGGCATGCAGAACTGATGAACCAAGAAAGGAGTGTAGTGAGATTACATGACGTCGAATTGAATAGTAGAGGAAGTCGGGGAAGAACGAGGATGACGTGGAACGATCAAGTGAATCAAATACTTGGGTCGGGTCATAAATCGGGATTCACAATAACGGAACATAACGGAAGTGTACCTTTATGAGTTGTATTGATTTTTATTTAATAGTTAGTATTATTTTTATACATATTTTGCATGTTTATATTATATCTTTATCTAAGCTGGTGCTTTTATTTAAAAAAGGAGGTCTCGTTAACAAAACTGCACTGACAGTGATATGAAAATATTCAAAGAAGTTTTTTTTTAAGTATACAGAGACATGAATGACAATTTTTAAAATTACTTAAGTACGTAAGTAATACAATAAGTGTGCATAAACACTATTTATATGCATGATCAAAATAAATCTTACGTGCATAGTAATATTCAATCGGTGCACGGGACATAATTAAAGATGGATATGAAGGAAGCCAAGAAAGAGTTGCTTCGACAATTTGACAAGTTCCGGTCTATCCTTCCTGCCTACAGTAAAGGGCATAGCGGTCATTCAATTAGTTAATTTTTATTAAAGACAATGATGTATGTGCTTCTTTCTGTTTACCTACTTGCACGATTGGTATATTCCTTGTATTTGAATTTTATTTCAGTTAATCAATATAAAATATTACCTTTAATCTGATGAAATGAATTATGAAACCAAACTTAACACTTCCGAAAGCTGGGGGAGAAAAAACTGTGAAAGATGCGACGTGTTTTAATTATTTTTGATGAACATATTACTAAAATATCAAATGTCTCTGGAGGGATCCCTCGAGAAGTTACTAATTCAGCTTCTAAAAAAAATCTGCTGCTTATCACTCATTTTATAGTTGAAATTAAATTTTATAGTGTAATATGACTTAAAATAACAAAGGCGGTAATAAAAATTCGGAAATACTTATTACATTGAAGTAAGGTTATGTAAATTATGTTTTATTCTTTAAGGATGTGAAATTTATATAATTTCGTATTTTTGTTATTTTATCCATATATTAATTTTGTTTGTGAAATGTTTTTTATTTGTTTGTATTTAAGAACAATTTATTATTTACTAAGAACATTTCACCATTAAAAACGTGTGTGTTCTCTTCTTTGGTTAGAAGTCAAGTTGAATACAATAATTCTTCTATCTGGTCCCTTCACTTTAAAATTCGAAAATTTTCAAAGACAGTATATCTATCTATTAATATAAAGAAGAGTGTCTGTGACCGGTGGCGGGCAGGCGGACAGCGTGCGGACGGCGTGGATTTAATTTCTGTAGAAATCTACAGTACTAAATACAAGATTTCAAAAACCAACCCCCATTCCTTAAAACGGTGTTTCGAAACTTTTTGATGAAATTTTGCACACTTGACATTCAAAATACTCGTAAGAGGAAAATTACTGTATATACATGGTGACCGGAAACTCGTAGTACAAGCGGGAAACTGGTGAATCTACATCACATTTGGAGTCGATTTTGTAGTATAATTTTTTTTGATTTGAGCTTTCGTTTTCGAGTAAATCGAGTCAGAAGTTGATTTTTTTTTTGATCAAATTCTTATAAATTATTACTGAAGATCAAAGTACCCAACTAATTAAAACTATTTAAAAATTTAAAAGTAAAACAAATAATGACGAAAAAATTTGAACCCTGAAATAGCCGAAAAATATATTTTTTTGTTTTTTTTTTTTTTTATAAAAATGCTCAAATCAAAAAAACTTTATGTTTATTTGGGTTCCCTGTGTGGTATACATTCTCCAGTTTCCGGCTTGTACTACGAGTTTCCGGACACCATGTATATGATTTCGAAAAACTTTGCATAAAAACCGAGAAACCTCTAGGATTTCAGCTGTATATTTTCTATCTATCTATATTTAAAGGGTGACCGGATAAATCATCACAATGATAATTCATCACATTTTTAAAAAGTCATATAAAGTCATGGAAAGTGATGAAAAAAACTTTATTAACCGGGTTAAGTAGGTTAGGTTAGGTTAAGTTAGGTTAGGTTAGGTTGAAAAAAAAATTTCATCTTTTCTAATGACTTTATATCACTTTTTAAAAGTGTGTTAAATTGTTACTGTGTTGAGTTATCATGGAACCAAGAAATTGTGCGGGAAACCGTGCGACTTAAGCTAGCTAACTATAAACTTGGTCTACCAATTGAAACCCTAAATTACCATCACTTCATTAAAGAATTAATATTATTAAAAACTCAAAGAAGAAAAAATTTTACTCGATTTTATTTGTAAAATAAAATAGTCAATGGTAGGTATTATAGACAGCCCTGATTTATTCAGCCTAAAGATTGCCTTACACACCTTAATACACCAACCAGAACTGCTCAATCCAAAATTAGGACGGAGTCATTTAGATACTTAAGATAGCATACATTGCAGTTGGTAATCCTTGCGCAGAAGTTATTACAGATGTTTTCTACTGCACGAATGGAGATTGTATTGGTTATAGAGTGGCCTCATAGTATTGTTATATTTTCGCTGATTACGATTGTGGGTTGGGCCAAATTTATCACCTATTGGTTCTGTTTGAAAAAGCTAACCATTTACTTCAGCAGTAGAGTATCTATAGCATTCACATGGGGGGTGGTTCGACCCTAAGGTGAGGGGTTCAATCCTAACAACTTAATTATTATATACTAATTATCCCATACATAATAAATAGATAATGCTATTGTCATGTGGTCAACGAATGTCCGCTCCATTGATTTCCTGGCGGGATTGATGAGGTTCACATGGCGACGCCTGAGGCCCTAGACTGGCTCGCAGACCTAGATGTCCCCGTCTGAACCCCCCCCCATCATACGAAAGAAGAAGAAGAATGCTATTGTCATTATTCACTTATTAGCCATTACATTTTTTCTTTATTTGCACGGCCTCGTCAGTAATAATGGAGTTTTCAATATATATTATTATATGTTATTAAATATACATTACTACATTTAAATTCACATATTTTATAGAATGCACTAGTCGAAGCATTAGTTTTTTTATAATAATATAATAATAGTGCCATAAAAAAATATTGTAGATATTTTATTTTCAAGTACTATAATTACGGAAACATTGATTTGAAAAATGGATAAAATTTTTTAAAAAACATGTATTTACAATGATATCATCATCAATCAGTTTAATGTAAATAGGTACTGTTTTAATGTGGTTCTACTTACTCCATTGATGTTTAGAGAATACATATTATATTATATTATAAAATAGATTACAAATTATAAATTAGACAGGTAAAAATAATCCAGAATGAATTATTAATAATATGAATTAAACACATTGGAACTAGGATTTGTAAATCCCGCACCCTTTTCTACGCATCCCGCAGGATTTGTGGGATTTTTATTAAGGGGTGTTAAATTGAAATCAATGCAAAGATATGTCATAATTTATAAAGATTTATTTGGGGGTACTATGCCGTGTTGCGCTACCTCCTTCTTTAGCCAAAGTTTTGGACAGGATGGAGGTAGTGCAACACGGCGTAATACCCCAAAAATAAATCACTATAATACGTGAAAATCTAATGTCATAAATATGTTTTATTATTTGGTGTCAATCCTCTTTGGTACCAGTTATGTTATAAAAATCCTTTGCAAAGGTACATAAAAAGTAGTTTAATATGACTTTGTTAAAAAAAATAAGATCGTATTAACATACACAATGGAGATTCCTGTCACCCGTGAACGGGCATCAAATGCGCGCGTTTTCTCTGAAAGCAGTGTGACGACCCCACCATGCACTATAATATAAGCACGCAATCCTATACAAAGTGGAAAACCTCAATCTGTTAGCCATTTGCAGTTGAAGGATATCAGATAACAGTTGTGTAATATAATCGTATTTCATAATGGAATACAAAAATATACTACTTCTGATCGGATTAGTATTCTTCAGATTTGATAATGGGTAAAATAAAAAAATCTCAAATAATGCCTATTATTATATCAACGTTGCAACAATTACTTTATTTTACTCTTTTTTTAAAAGCCATATATTTATTTGACTTGAAAAATCACCGAAATTCCTTATATTATTAGCAAGTGAATTGTTGAAGATGAAATATGTTATTATATTTTCTAAAAATTTTTTTGCCTACTGTGTAGGTTTAGCGCAACACCAGTACAAGTAACAGTTAACCAGGGTGTGATTGAGGGGAGAACAATGACTACAATATCAGGATTCCAGTTCGACAGCTTCCAAGGAATTCCTTATGCTAAGCCTCCGCTTGGAGATTTACGTTTTCGGGTAAGTCTAAAGTTCTTTTCTGCTACTTTTTTTTATATATTTTAAGTTTATCAAAAAAAGATATCTTACATCACTTTCAAAAAATGTATTACAATGTAATAATAATTTCAAGTATTGTAATATAATTTATAAGATACCTATATCTGCATGTTAACAATACGTGGTTCTTTCAATTAAAATAAGAACTAAATGTATATTTAATTCATAGTTTTTCGCCAATTTCCGTCTTACTAATTAGATTCTTACACGCCCGTTCAACGTCGGCGTGGTAAAGCCGGCATTGAGCCTGGTTTAAGACCGTTTTAACCAAAAAAAACGCCAAGGTGATAAACCTTACGTGGTAATAATGTATTAACACCACGTATTTTTAGTGTGTATCATTTCCACACTCGCCCAATCTCAATTCTCTTTCTTGATTAAATTATAAAACATTCTTTAAAAAGGCCTATACCAACCTCATTAAGATATAATATAGGCATACACATAGTTTCTAATGGTTCCATGATAACTAAACACAATGACAATTCGACACATCTTTAAAATTTTATTTCATGACTCTGTATCACTTTTTAAATGTGTTTTGAATTGTAAATTTGAAGAGTTATCAGGTCACCGTTTCTAATATTCTTGTAGCAGTTTTTACTGTATCGGTTATATTACAATAATTAAAAATATAACAGAAAATTATCTATTTGGATTCCGAGTGCTTCGATATTTCTAAGATAATTTCATATTGAACTTTTATGCAAGGATCCTCTACCGGCTGACAATTGGAATGGTGTTCTAGATGCAACTAAACCCGGAAGTATGTGCCCTCAATTTGAGGCTATGTTTACTCATCAGGTGTATGGATCTGAAGATTGCCTCTTTCTTAATGTATATGTACCCAAAACTGATATCAAACCTTTGGCTGTAATGGTGTGGATTCACGGAGGAGGTTTTGCTATTGGAGATGGAAGTACCATGCTCTTCGGCCCAGATCACTTGATCACAAAGAGTGTTATTCTGATATCAATGAATTACAGGCTCGGATCTTTAGGATTTCTGTCTCTAGGTACAGAGGATATACCTGGCAATGCTGGACTTAAAGACCAAACACTTGCTTTAAAATGGGTCCAGAATAATATTCACCATTTTGGTGGAGATCCTAATAAGGTCACAATTTTTGGAGAAAGCGCAGGGGGAGCTTCTGTTCAGTACCACATGTTGTCTCCAATGTCTAAAGGATTATTTAGTAGAGCCATCATGCAATCAGGATCGTCTAATAATCCGTGGGCTCTGCAAAAAGATCCACTACGTGTAGCTCACGAATTAACTGAGATTTTGAGAAAAGGAAAAGATATTAAGGATATTGGGGATTTCTTGAGAACAATACCAACAACAGAATTAGTATTTGGATCTGCAACACCACCTCTCATTAATAAAAATCCGCTCTTGTTTGTTCCGTCAGTTGAAAATGATTTTCCTGGAACTGATGCATTTATTAATCGCTCTCCTGAAGACATTATGAACTCTGGTGATTTTCACAAGGTTCCTTCAATGTCAGGCCTAACCATGGAGGAAGGTTGGATTTTCAGAAGCAAACTTTTTGGTGTCAATAAAATTAATGAAGCATTAAGAGAAAGCCGTGTTTCCGATTTAAGCCAATTTGTGCCAGATGAACTTAAAACTAAATATGGAGAATCCACTGATGAAATAGAATCCAAACTCTTGAACCATTATTTCCCGGCAACGGAAACCGTATCGGATGGCATGACACATTTGCTTTCGGACTTTTTCTTTGTGAAAGATATTTTATCATCAGCGAGGCAGCTTGCAAAGCATTCTCCCCCCACATTCTTTTATAGATTCTCTTACACCGGTTCGAAAAATCTCCTACATTTTTTGTCTCCTGAATTAAATTACTCTGGCACAGCTCATGCTGATGAAATGGCATACTTATTCTGTCCTGGTTTTATGGCAATCTGCGGCATTCCTCAAACTCTATCAGATGAATTGGTCTCAGATAGGATGGTACATATGTGGACCAATTTCGCTAAATTTGGGTAAGTATCGATCTTTCCAAGAACCATTTAAAAAGAACTAACTAACATCAAGCTATTTCCCTGTGGGATAGGCAGATAGGTTAGACCGCCACGAAATTCTTTCTTGGCCCAATCTCAATTTCTTAATTCACATTCATGCATCGTGTCATTTCCTCTTCTGTTATTCTGACTCTTGACATAACTTAACTCAAATATTCTATTCACTCTGTCATGCCTTGAATTACACCATTTCCTCTTCATATATTTTCCTGGCACTTTCTCCGTTCATCCGCTTTGTACGCACCACCTAGGCATCCGTTCCTCCATCTTGTTGCATTATTTCCGGATATCATACTCGGTTTAATCACAGGTTTAGGTATCTTATTTCTACACCACTTGCATCCTTCCTGCCAGTTTCACACCTCACTGCTGTAAATCAGGGTTGGTATCAGCACTCCATTGTGGGCTACTTTTATACTTGGATGACTAAGTATAAATGAAGGAATTAGTGGAAAGTGTTGGAACTTTTTATCATTTTTTTGTGTTTTCTACTGAATATTGAGAATTAGAGACATAGGTATATTGAATCACCGGCAGCGTGTTATTTTTACAGATAACTTGACAGATCTTAATATTTTTATAGGAATCCAACACCAACAGCAACATCCACTATCCCAATAATTTGGGAGCCTGCTTCACCAACTAACCTTGTAACCCTGGACATCGATCAAGACCTCAAACTCATTCCAAATCCATTTGTGGAAAGAGTAAAAATTTGGGGCGAACTATCAACCATGTAAAATATTGACATTTTATTATGGAGCAGCATGGTTTAGATTTTCTATCTATTGTTTCATCAGAGCTAGATTAATACCATCATTAATTGAGCTGGCACTATAGCATCACACCGTGTCCAAAATATTGTTTTTTGCGGAATAAATTATTTATAAAAAATGTTACATCGTCGCATTTTATTTACGGCCATATTCTGTTAAACGAAAAATTATAAGTGTATGAGGCAGTGTAACAAAAAAAGTATTATTGGGTAAAAATTAAAATATATATTTTTTTATAGAAAATAATATTTTTAGACAAGAAAATAATATTAAGTTAACATGTATTATGTACATACTTATTTTCAAAATTAATATTCAAAGCATTATTTGTGACTTTATCCATTTTGAATGTTCATGTTTTGAATTTTGGAAGAGGATTTTTTGCAGTTAATCAAATTTTTGAAAAATTTGATAATACGGTAGGTACTTCAGTGAATTTTTTAAAGTTATAATATTGGCTTAAAAAAAATTCTTGTAAAATTAACAAACGCCAATTCTGAATATACAGTGTGTAACAGCACGTACCCGAAGGATTTTAACCACTGATTAAAAAACGTAGATGTCATTTTGCTATCTGTTTTCATTTTCTGTTTTCTAAACTGACACATTGATAGGGTTTACTTTAGAGTGGAATATTTTAAAATATATCCCTAGATTTCACAATGCTCAGTACTGGATTCTCCACAATATGTTTTCGAATCCACGGGGGGGGGAGTGGCTAATCAACTGGTATCAAATGTGCAAGTTCCACTCTCGCATGCATCCCCCTGCAGGTCGATATCGACCCCTGGAGATCGAAATAGACCACTTCGACTGACCTAGCGGATCATGTGATATTTATTTATTCACGCCATAAAAGCTTTTACATGTATACAATGTTTAAGGTAAGCTGATGAGGAGTACAATAATGAGTGTATATTACATAGCATAATAGGAGTAGGACCGATAGCCGAGTACGGACAATATAAGCAGGTACAATACAAGTTGTCGTTGAGAGATGTTGTACATTCATTTAATAGTTGTTCAATAAATAAAAAATAGACAGATTTAGGAAATGAGATAAAGAGAATTTGGTATTCTCAGACTGTAAAAATATTACCATTTGTTATTACGGCTACTGGCATTATACCTAGCTCTCTCATTCAAAATTTAGGCGTATTAGAGCTATCAAAAAAAATTATATATAAAAATGCAAAAATCAGTCATTTTAAATAAATGTAGGATAACAAAAGATTTTTTTAAATATTTATGTTGAGGGATCAGTAGGATTTATAGGCCCTGTCGGGAGTTCTACCGAGCCGAACCCTCTGATATGAAAATATCTGGAATCGGTGAATTATTTTCCCATTTGATCTCTGGTGAGTTGACGTGTTGTTCTTGTATTGTTTTCTATTTATTTAAAAAAGATTCTAAAAAAACTTCTACCAAGATATAAATATATCACTACGTAATTTCATGACCATTAGTACATTATTTGAAACTGTTTACACAGTCTTGGCCTATGGATGTGAGGCGGGAACACTAACAGCAAAGTCTGCGGAACGGCTGGACACCTTCGAAAGAAAGGTACTTCGAAGAATCTTAGGAGCGGTGCGAGAGGGAGAGGCATGGAGAATCCGCCACAATAAGGAGCTATATGACATCTACCAAGCTCCCAGACTCTCTACTCATTTACGGCTCCAAAGACTAAGATGGGCCGGACATGTGCACCGAATGCCAAGCACACGTGTACCAAAGAAGGTTCTAACAGGACACCCGGGAGGCAAACGAAAGGCGGGCAGACCTAGGCTGAGATGGGAGGACGATGTCAGGAAAGATGCCAGAGGACTACTCCATGTTGCAGATTGGAAGACGACGGCCGAGGACAGAGGGCGGTGGAGGCTCATGTTAAAGGAGGCCAAGGCTCGAAATGGGCTGTAGCGCCATTGAAGAAGAAGAAGAAGTTTACACAGTTTAAACAATTTCATACTGTCTAGGAAGGCAAGCAAATATAATGTGTACCCATTAAAGAGCATAACTTTCTGTCTTAGTCAAAAAATGCACATCACTAATCTATTGGCACCTAATTCCATTGATTTGTGATTTATAATATTTTTCGTTTAGGTATGTAATATTGTAACATTTTCATTAAAAATTATCTTTTAAAAAGTATAATATATCATTTACCTAATCTTAAAAACAACATGAAAGATTATTAAATTTAAAAAAAATAAGTTTATTTTTCATAATTTCCAGATCCTAAATATATTAACAATTTTTAGCATTACATTATTTGGTTTTTATTACATTTAAAAATGACTTGTTACTCTGATAAACATTAAACATTACTTAATATAACAAAGAAGAGTTTCCTTCAATAATGATTTGACATTTTGTTTATATCTCATTAATATTTTACTTAATTCTAATAAAACAATTTTTTTAAATTTACTATTTTTTAATAAATGCAGTTTATGTCTACGAGGAGGATATGAGAGGGAGAAATGTGAAAGAATGGGATGGAGATGGAGAATAGAAAGAATTGGGTCTTGAGAAGTGATTTTTTCCATTATACCTAGTAGGTAGAGATTTAAAATAAGCAATTTATAATAATAGTCATTCTGTGTTTGTAAAATATTTGTATGTTATGAAAATCACAAGTAAAACATTTCGATCTTTAGTTTGAAAGTGCACCGTAAGAAAACCTACCTATCCTGGCGTAATCAATAAGAATATTTTCCAAAATTAAGTTTTATGTTTAAAGTTATCAAGTCAAAGGACAAGTGTAGAATATCTGTGCATTGCATATGGCGACCGTTGTAACATGGTTCGCGTATTTGATTTGGGATTTGGTAAATTCATATGCATGTCGTCTGCGTAATTTGTATAAAGGTCTATTCATATCTATCGGCACAGACATGTAGCGTATCAGACACGGTACAGATGCGAGCATCCACATGTACCGACATAGCACAGACACTGCACCATGAACCTAAAAAGCCCTGGATATTTGCGATTTAGTATGAACGACGTTGAAGCCAAATCTAGGATGGGGGAAAATCGCCTGGCAGCCATATTTTTCGACACAATTTTTAAATGATTTGCATGCAAAGTAGTATAAAATTATTTATTTAAATTCAAATTTATTTTATATTTTTATATCGTTGATGCATATGACGGCCCATGATGTTTTGGGCTAGGTATTTGATGAGACGGGGATTGGGACATGTGAAGATAAAATTAAGAACATCTTCCCCCTCACCCCGCGGTTTCAAATTGTTCTCGAATGGCAACCAGAGGCGCAAGAATAACAAACTGTCATCACGGCAACACGAAGCAAATAAAACTGAATTGTCATTTTGCAGTTAACTGCAGGGAAGTCAAGGGCATTTCTAAAAATCCTAAATTAAGCACACAAATCAACAACTATTATTCTGAGAGCAATAGATGTGGTGACAATTTTTCTTGAAGAGAAAGTAGATAGCTAGGAAGAAAGACAGAAAATGAAACGATTTGCTGTACATCCGATGAACAAAAAATGAAGAAGTATTCTTTACATTATATTATAAAGAACGCCGAGAAGATAGGCTAAATTTTTCAAATTGAAGAATGGTTCAATATTAGTAATATAAAGAGCTCGTAGGGCTTTGAAGCAGAAAATGGATTGTTACCTCGAGAGGATTTCATCTCGGGTTAAGACCCAATCACGTCAGATTACGTCTAAAAGAGATCGAAATAACAATTTAGATATTTCAATGGAAGCAATCTTCCCAACATGCCTTGAAGCTGGGCGTACTGTACCAACAGGGCCCGCAGATACTTTAATAGTTCACAACTGCTAACCTTGTACAAATCGTGCGCCCCACGATTGAATTTATCAGCCACCTCTTGTCTGGAGACCCAAAATATCTGAAAAGTCAATTTGATGGATTGATCTTAACAAAGGATTGCAATATTCGTCGGGTGGGAATGATATCCTTGTTCTACCGGTATATCAATGGAAGATGTTCCGTGGAACTAGTGTCATTAATCCCTTCGGAACCGGTGCAAAATCGGGATACAAGACAAACGCGCACCTAACATTTACATACAGTTGACATTTGTCACTGAGAACGGGTCGTTTCAACCACTTGTTCTTGAGTTCAATAGCTCGGCTGTGGAATGATTTTTCGGCCTCTGTGTTTCATCCCTCTTACAATATGGTATCCTCAAGACCCAGGTTCACTCCTTCATTTCCACAAAAAGACCCTCCACAAAACATCCCCAATGATGATATATGTGTTATTGTAAAAATTTGTTTCAGTTCTTGCCTTGAAACCTTTACTTGAAACCTTCAAGATTTAGCAGCACCTCTCTATCAAGCTATGCGCCAGCAAGACCGTCCTGCCATGTGGAATACCTAGCAAGTTGTGGTGTCTACTCTGGCTAATTTATAGCATTTCAGGAGGTATGGGGTGTCAATGATAATCATATTCTCCTGGTGGTTACACATCATTTTCCCAAAATGTCAACATTTTAAGTGTAAATAAAATTGCTTTCCTAGCCGCAATTAAGAACTTAAACCAATGAAATCTTTTGGACCAGATTTTATAAATAAAATTATTCTGAAAGGATGTGCTGAGCCATTAATGTTACCTCTCTTACATATCTTTAATATTTCACGTAACTCTGGAAAATTACTTGCGTAAATTATTATCATACAAAAACGTTTATTGTAAGGTTGAACCTTTTCTCATAAAGCATCATGGGTTTAGAGAGGGCAGATCTACAACAACTAACTTAATGGTATTCACGGATTAGGTCTCGAATATTTCGGACAACAACGAACAAGTTGACGTTTCGTATAATGATTTTGCGAAACCTTTTGACAAAGTAGATCATATAATTTTACTAAATAAAACTGAAAATTTTAGTTTATCACACCGACTTTTTTTGTTTTTCCATAATTATTACATAGAAAACAATACGTGATTACGGGCAGGTCGCTTCTAAACCTTACCTCACAAATTCTGGGGTCCCTCGAGAGTCTAATTTAGGACCTATATTATTTTCTGTTTATTAATGACAGTTCTGTTCATAAAATTCGTTTTTTTTTGTTATTTACTGTCGATATTAAACTGTTTACCGGAATAAAGACGAAAGAGAACTCTATTTTACAATTTAATATCGACGGCATAGTAGAGTGGAGTAATCGAAATAAACTTTACAGCAAAAAGTGTATGATTATATGCTTTACAAGGGCAAAGCATACGCTGGACTTTAACTATAAAATGTCTGGCACCTTTTAAAACATTTTTTTTAATGAAGGATTTAGGACAATCACTTTTAACACGCGCCTGCCTGACTTTTCGTTCTCATATTCGATTCGGTGTGCAACACTGCCATGCGAATGCTTAGTTTTGTAAACTAGAATGCAAAATCTTTTTCTAATACGGCAGTCATAAAAATGCTTTATTTTACTCTCATTCATAGCATTGTCGAGAATGGCTTGGTAATTTGGGGACCCGAAGATGTCATACATTCAGATGTCACAAAAAATGAAAGTCAGAAAAATTGCAATGCTTGTAAATAGCACACAAGCGCTTAACAGACACATTTGCAATCCTGATGTTTTGGAGCATATTACATTTTAGGTTCCAGATAACTTCACCCGAGCTAGGCAGCACAGGCTTTTTATTTTTTCAAGACGCAGGACCAACATACCAATGCTCGTGCCTCTGGGGAGAATGAATACGCTTTACCAACTAAAACCAACTTCCTTCAGAGATAGACAAGTTTCAGTCAAACCTCAGTGAATTCAAGATTAGAAAGTTGTTATAGTGATTTATTTTAACAGTACCAATATAGTGTACAGTAGTGAAGGGGAGAAAATGTCAGGGATGTCCGAGGAAGACTTGGCGCAGATCAAGTGAAACAAATACTTAACTAAACATCCATTTTTCAGGTTCACTAGAACTTTATTCCAAACCATTCATAACCCTGAACAACACCGGGTACATGTCAGCTAATAAATATAATTTTTGGTATATCTTTCTATGCACTGTAGGTTTTTATATACCACTGTTATCCACTGTTGAATTTGCCAGCCACCTCTGGTCTGGAGCCCAAACACACTTAAAAAAAACCCTTGACTCATTGCATAAACGTACAGTCCGTTTGATAGTCCCTCAACGAATTGCATTCTTTATAGCACAACGTGAATGCTGTACTTGTTCTACGGGCATTTCAATGGAAGATGCTCCAAGGAACTAGTATTATAAATCCCTTCGGCACCGGTGCACAGTCGGAAAACATGACAAACGCGCGTCCAACATTTATACTTGGTTGACATTATGCATCTTACGAGAATGGGTCATTTCTACATAATGTTCTTGAGTTCAATAGTTTGACTGTAGAAAGATTTTTGTGTTTCCTCCCTCCTCCAACTTGCGTCTCTTCAAGACCCATTTTCACAATCTTACCTTCTCAAAAAGACCCTCTGCTCTGCATCTCCAAAGATGACATAGGCCCTGAGGAATTTATTTTCCTCTGGGCCTCCTGTGTGGAGTTGATGTTAAAAAAATACTTTATCGATGTTGAAATTTGACTTATTTCAGTAATTAATAATTATGTTGTGTTCTAAACAAATTGTATTATTTCATTCAGATGTGATGAAAAGAGTTTAGGCTATTTTGGTATGGAGAGGGGAAGGAAATGGGGAAGAAGAAGGTGAGTAAGTACCTGGTCACCAAATACGGCTAAGGCCATTTCAAGCAATGCTTCAATTCCGAATGGTGGTCTTTAACGACTTTCACAAAGGCGATGCTGAGAGTATCTACCACCATGTGCGACTCTTTATATAAATAAAATTATTCTCAATACTTTCCCTGTCATATCATTGTCATGCTAGTTTACTAAATGAGACTTTCATCAGTTTGAAAATTTTAATGTCTTCAAAGGAAATAAATAACCTCGATCATAAATGCATAGGTAACACTGCAAATATTTCTGGGATTTTCCCCTTTTATTCCGAACATTGATTTTAATATAATAATTAGTATAATATTACTTAAGCATTATAAATAAATCATTTTAAATGCATTCTATCACTCGTGTTGCAGTGAATTCAAATCTCCCGGTGGAAAATACGCTTCTATCAATGTCACAATTTTCTAGCCAATCACCGCTCTACCCCCTCGGTGAGCTAACTTGTGAAGCCGTGCAAACCCGATTTAAACTTGTTCCATTTCAAATTAAAGCGAATTCTATTTCATACAAACTTAAATCACATTCGCATAGCTTCGCCTATCAGTGTAGTGTCGCGATCAGCTGTGGATGCGGCGCCATTTTGTACCGAACTGCGCAGCCGCAGATATGCAACGGTACAGACAAAATATCCTACTGTCGGTGCTGGCCCGTGCCTGTGCCGGTACCTACGCTACGCTGTGAAGTGAACGTCTTCATACACAATGTATGAAACTAATTAAGCCATGTCTGGCACGTTACGTACCGGTAGATGTGAATAGACCTTAATGCGTAACTACCATTTATCTAATTTAAAAATAAAAATAAATGAAGACAGGTTATTATTTTTATTTATGTTCAGAACATATATTTCTGTATTTATTTTCTATCATTAAATAGTCGTAATTTAAGGCTTTGAATTTAAAAATCGATTTAGGAAGTTTACTTAATTTTGCAAATGGCGCCATGGACATTTGACTAATTTGTGTTTAAAAACGAAGTGGATTTTTTTACGATTTTACGAGTTTTACTATTTGAAGTGGGACTAATTTTAACAACAAATGGCATTAAAATCTTATTTTGAAGAGAAACGGAGTTACGCAGTCTTCGAATTGAGCCGACGTTATGTAATATGTACATATATGAACACCATTTATTATTTAATCCATGGACACTGTTTGATCTGGGTGTTGGAGTGATGGTGTTATAATTGATGAATCTTACATAAATGGCTTTACAGCTGTTGTAAGAAACATTGATGAATACAAAATAATAAAATAAAAACTGTAAGTGTTTAAGAACAAAATTTTGTAAAAAAAATTAACAAAATTTACATTTTTACAAAAATTATAAAAAATGGTTCACATAAAGACAAAAATAAATTGCACCTAACCAACTTTGTATTAACTAACTGCGAAAGTCAATAATTATTGTTACAAAAAAAATCAGTCTCTTGGTTTCAAACATAAATATATTTATTATGTAAATGAAAAAAGTAACGAAAAGAAAATAATGACTTTGCAGGCCAGGATGGTGAATACTTAAATAAGTACGAGTAGCTTTTTCACTAAACATACAACAATATTTATAATTTAACATAAGTTAATCAATATAATATAAGACTTAGATGGATTAATAGTAATACAATAATGCCAAAAACTAAAAACTTACCTATTTATAAATACATACATAGTTCAACAAACCAAATGGCCACAAAAATAATCATGTGTGGCTAATACCACTAAGGAAATGTGCTTATGAACTGAAACGTGTATATGTATTGTAACGTCAAAGAATTGTGCAAGTTTGGATTGCCAGGGTAGTGCCCGATTATTGTTTTGTTGAGAGTTTTTTCGGGTGGCTGCCCTGCTGTCCGGCGAAATAACGCGGGTAGGAAGATCGTTGACAATACGGGAGAGGACGATTCCGCGTGGTGCGTTGCGTTTTGCGAGAGAAATTAATATTGTACAAAAATGGAAAAGAGCACGCGGATACCATGAACCGATCCTTCGGAGACTTTCCGTGTTTAATTAACCAAACATAAAACAGACGTTTTGACTCCTGCGCGAGTTCAGCCGGTTCTTTGTTCGAGTGGTATTGTTCGAAGAGATTAAAATATACAATCAGTTATTTGGATTAAAAAATGGTTTTATTTGTGAGTGGTTTTGAAGCGTAATTCCTTGGAGACTACCCTGGATTACCAAGCATGCTGTCGAGGTGACACAAAGATGAATCATCATTGTTCCGTTAAACGTTTAATGGATGCTGATTAATTGAGGATGGCCTCGCGCACTCCATCCGACGAATCTCTACCCGGCGCAACCTGCTCACCGCTGGCGGACTCTCAAAACACCTTCAGACGTGACAACATGATCAAGGTTCTTCAATGCTTTTACACATTATGCCTTCTTGCCTTAGCCCCATCATAGCCCTGGTGATTGACAAGGGTCCATGCTCATCAGACGTGACAGTATCTTCTTTTTTTAATAGGTTATGATCTTTGTTTGTGGTGAAGCTTGTTTGTTTTGTGGATGTCTTAATAATAGTATGTATTTCGAAAGATATGGTAATATTAACCTTCCAGCGGGCGCGTTGAAAAATTTCCATTGAGCGGGCGCTTGTCGTAAATTTTACGTCATCAAGTTTTCTCCATGTAAGTGGTGTTTTCTTTATACAAATGTTGGGAATTTTTTTAAGGATATGAAGAATGATAATAGGCAGTACTTAAAAAAAAAATTGACTTTCTTAAAAAAAACGAAGCAACACTCTAAACATTTTAATATTTCAAAACAAAATTTGTTATCGACCTATTCAGTCAGAATCAATATTCCCATCCTTACAATTGTTACAAACCACCTCAACTGAAGAATGGTTCTTGCATGTAAAGGACTGGCAACGGCAACACTTCATTGATGCTGAGGATCTTTTCTTATCCAGTGCACATAACCGACAAACACCGAGTTTTGGAAAGCTTATGTTTTCTTCTTCTGTCATCGGTTCAATTGCCCTACCGTAACTCACTTTGAGAAAAACATTTATATCTTGCGGTAAATGTTTGACATTTGATTTGACTCTAGCATAGCTCGAAGCTCGATGCTTACAACTAAGTGGAAAGAGTGGGGGAAGCGATAAGGCGCGTCTGTCGTAAATTTTACGACAGCGCGCCCGCTGGAAGGTTAAATTTAAGCCTGCTTTTAGCATATCGCTCGCTATACATTCCCATTGGTATTATATGGAGAGCGAAACTCTGAAATAGGCCAAGCCATGATGCGCATAGCGTAATGTGTCACCTACCTTAAAAGCATGTTTTTTTGACAACTATTGCAAAAGCAGATTTTATGGCTTTATTTTTCTTATAGAAATGAAGGTTGATGATTCTTTTTCTCATAGTATGTTGCCGATAGATGAAGATTAGATTTATTTCTCAAAAAGTGAGGGTTAGGCCACTCTTGTGCTAGAGTCCTCAAATGATTGATCCGCCAGAATGTAAATATTTTTTCAGATAAAACCTTCTCTAACCGATGTTGTGTGGCTTTTAGCATGCACATTTTTTTTTTAATATTGCCTGTTTAATTTTTTAATACCATGATAGGAATGTGATAATGCTATAACTACCATTATCAACGAACATACAAAATAATAGCTTGCATAATTTCTTACTCCCATGACCACCTACATTTTTTTTATATTCAAGAGCACAATTTCCTTTCCAATACAAATTCAAATTAATTTTGACACTTTTTGTGATAGCTAAACTTTGTAACTATTGTAAATTAAGGGAGCTAGTTTTTTAGCTAGGCTTTTTGCCATGCCTACATACTTTGGGAATAAGCCTAGACTTAACCTAAGCTAAGTTTAAAAATGGCCAGTGAAAGGTTTGGAGTCTGTAAGAAAGCATAAATTGGCATAGCCACTAATAAGACATTCTTAACTTAAACATTTATAGCAGATTATTTGGAATAAATTTAACAAATAAATGTAAATTGCACATAGGAATAGCATAGCTGTGTACTTACACTAAATGCAAATATGAATTATAAGTCTCGTGTTACAATAATTGATCATTGGTTGACAAGCAGATGGTCACGATAAAGATAATTTTATGAATTTAGGAAGAGTTCATTATCAAAAGTTATCTTTTATTTAAAAATTCGTGAATTTTATGAACTGATTTTTGTACTTAATCTTTTCAAAAAACTAAGGACGGGTTGTTTCGGGGAATTTGAACAATTCATCAAATTTCAATGTTCATTTTCGGGTTCTGTGAAAGACTTATTCAAGTTCTGTTTTAATATCATTTTAGGCTAGTTGCTTGCCAAAACTGAAATAAAAACAGAACTTGAAAAAATCTTTCACAGAACTTGAAAATGAACGTTGAAATTTGATGAATTGTTCAGATTCTCCGAAACAACCCGTCCTAAATCTCTGCCCGCGACCAATAATACACTTATAGTATATAATATAAAGCATTAAAAAAGTAATAATTATCATAATATTTGAGAACATATCGGTGGTTTTTGTTGGTATACATTTTTTACTTTTGTTGTAATAAAAAAATTAATGTTCTATTTATCATTTTAGTTTCTGGTTTTCAATTCGATCAGAACAACGTTGTAAAATAAATACCACTATTTAAAAATAATTAATTTGTTAAAATAAATTACTGCAAAAAAAAAAATTGAATTGTGGCACAGAGAGAAATCGACTGAATATGACATACTTACTTATTCAAGGACCAAGTCCATGTCTACTCTTTAGTTTGTAACATATATAATATATAGTTTAATCATTAGAATGGAATGTAATACATCAATCACATTAAGCTCGATGGGACTAAAACTACAGAGCAATACAATTCAACCCTCATTTTAGATAACCAAAATATTACTCAAATATGTACATAAATCGCAAGGAGTAAGGGAACATGGTTCTATAATACTTAAATCATTCACAAATCTGAATATTTAAGATTGATTGAAAAATTAAGATCTGATTTAAGATCAAATTTTAACTATTTAAGAATAAAAAACTATAAAATTGAGGCGGTAAGCGGTCAAGTGGTTTAATTCACAAAACACCAAAAACAAGCCAGAAATTTAAAAGATTTGTAAATTCAAGTCATATTAAATAATAAAGAGGCTTTAGAGTTTAAAAAAAATAATAAATAAATTTATCTTACAAAAATATCATTTTTTTAACACTTATTTGGACTTTGTTTTGGCCTGCGCTACTACCACCTCAATTATTATCATTATCAATTTTAACAAAATTGATGAAGGAAAAAATACTGGTACAATATATAAGCAGAGGTTCTTGTGGGATTACATTGTTATCGAAATAATCATTATTTACATGAACATAAAAAGATGGCAGTAAAAGTAATTTATGCATCGTCAGCGCTGATTAAATTAGGAATTGATAAAATTCAATATGGATTATTGAAAATGAAACGATTTGTTTGTAATTGCCACAGATCGCATTTAGCATCGGTACATTTCAATATAAATTATTTGAAATTAAGTGGCACATACATTACTAACACTGGAGATGAGGCATTTCAACATAAATTATCAAAAAATAAGTATGCCACTGATGAAATTAGGCATTAGTAAATTACCATTGAAATGTGCATTATTTCCACTGTCATAATCGGGGATCATTACATTTTCAAGTGACTGAGATGTATAGATTACTGCCTTAAAAAGTAATGGGCAATGGTACATTTTCAAATAATTTATTTGAAATAAAAGTCTTAATTGTTATATTACCAATAATATAATAATAATATTAATGGTAATAGTGGGCAAATGTTTCATTTTTAATCTCTTTAGTTGTAAAAAAAGTGGTTAATGTAAGTTTTCAGATGTAAATATTGCCCTGGATAGTAATGGGCAATGTTGGGTGAATATCAAATAACCGAAAAGCCATAGTCCAGCTGTAGGTTGCGGGCGATGTTGAGAATGGACACAAAGTGTGTGGACACAGGAGGAGTGAGGCGGATACGCATCAGCCGCTCTCCCTGCGTCAGGCCTTCGGGAGTCTGCTCGTCGTGCACATACACCTCCATGCGCGACTTCCACAGGTTGGCAGTCTGGAAAGAAGACAAACAAACTACATGGTTAGTTGAGTCAAATTACTTCAAAACCTGAATTACCTACCTGAAAAGGTACTTACTTCAAATAGGATGAAATTGTTATAGAAAAAATGATAGAATGTCAGTTTAATGTTAGTGATTCTTGAAGAGCTTTTACACTTTCAGGAATAGAAGGACTTCCACTGATTCATGGTGTTGACATTACTTAAGTCTAGTGATTTAAACAAATCTCAAATTGGTTTACCCGACTTTACCTAATTAAGTTAAAAAAAAAATGCAACTGGGAATAATAATACCCCTTTATTGATACTATGTAATGATCTAACCGAGGGCTGCGATTTCTTGATATTAACTCCCACAAATTCAGTCTATTGTTTACTTTTGGGAATTAATTTTGAATATCAGTAGTTAAATAAAAGTTGATGTTGAAATAATTCAAACCTGTGCTTCGGCTCGGTCATGCATTGGCAGAAAGCCGATGTTTAGTACTTCTCCTTCCTGCACAACTCTGCAGCCACCGACTTCCCACACATACAGGATCCTGTCCAGATCAACATCTACAATCACCAACCACTGAAAACATCAAAGAAAATTTAAATACTGGTTTAAGCCGGACTAATCAGGGTGGCCACAAAAAACGGATTTCAAAATTCCCTGATAATTCCAGGTTTTCCAGGGCAGTTTCTATATTTTTCCCTGATATGTTTTATTTGGTATAAGGACATATCGTTCAAAATTTTATTTTTGAAACACAATTTTCATCTACGCCAGAAAATTAGAACAGATACATAAATAAAGGGAATTCCGTCATCTAAAGCATTTATTATTTCCTTGCACCACAATGATCTTTTTTTTTATTTTTATATTAACTCCACACAGGAGGCCCCGAAGAAAATAATTTCCCAGGCTCCGGACCAAAGATGGCTGCCAAATTCGACAGTAGGGCGCACTTGCGATTTGTACAGGGTCAGCAGTTGTGTACTATTAAAGTATCTGCGGGCCCTGTACAGTACGCCCAGCTTCTGAGAGGCCAACTTTACTCTGGCTTCAATGGAGCCCCCGTACCTGAGCTGGTCACTTATAGTTACACCAAGCATATCAATGGAAGGCCTGTTCAGAAGATTGCTTCCGTTGAAGGAGACTAGATTATCATTTGGATCCTTTTTAGACGTAATCAGACAGGATTGGGTCTTTGAAATATTAAATTCGACGAGATTATTTTTACCCCAGGAGGAAATACTCTCGAGATAACCGTCCATTCTCTGCTTCAAAGCCCTCCGAGCCGTTGGAGTTTGTGTGCCCTTTGGGGGCTTGTCAAACAAAAAGCTATCATGAACTGTACTGTCATCCGCGTAACAATGAATTGGTGCACATGTCAAAAGGTCATTGATGTGCAACAAAAACAAAGTCGGAGACAGAACCGATCCCTGTGGGACGCCAGCATTTATGGAGTGTGAGGAAGAGGTGAAACCGTCAGCAACCGCCTGAATCGACCTATCCCTTAAAAAGTCAGCAATCCACGTACACAGGGATGCGGAAAGTCCGTAAGAAGGCAATTTGTTGACAAGTCCTCGGTGCCAGACCCGGTCAAAGGCCTTGGATATGTCTAGTGCGACTGTTTGGGTCTCACCGTGAAGTTCCAGGCACCGCCCCCAAACATGCGTCACATACGCGAGAAGATCACCGCACGAGCGGTTCCGCCGGAATCCGTATTGACGGTCGTTGATAATTTTGTTCTTCTCGAGGTATGTGAGCAGTTTATCGTTGATCACACGTTCCATCACTTTGGACAGAACTGATGTGATCGCTATGGGGCGGTAGTTGGCCGGGTTGGAGCGGTCATCTTTCTTGGGAATAGGGTGAATGACCGCTTTTTTCCAACCAGAGGGCACAGTGCCACACTTCAGGGACATTTTCAAGAGCTTTGTCAAAATTGGAAGTATTTCCAGTATCTATTCAAAACAAAATACACTTATTACAAATTTATGATATTTCGCCTGAAGACAATTTGTGTACAAATGAAAAGACCAGACAAAAATAGACAAATAAACAAAAGTAAGTACAGCAGAACCCCGATAATTCGAAAAAACGCGTAATTCGAAATTTTCGCCAAAAAAAAATCCGCAGAAAAATTTTTTCATACAAAAATTTTTTTAATTCGAAATTCGTTAATTCGTAATTCGAAATTTATTTTTGTCCGCGCACGAAAATTTGTTCGTGAAATTCGAAAAAATTTGATTTTTGCGAAAATAAATCATAATATTTCGTAAATCTGAATCTAAAAGTCAGCCGTGGCGGTAAAACGCCGAAAAATGTATTTTTACGTGGTTATACATCGTCCTAATTAGTATTATTATTTTGTAAATCTGAATCGATTTACACTGGAATGTTGTATTTCTTCAAATTTATTTCGAATATCAAAGTTTGAAGGGCCGAGAAAATACGTTTTACGCGGATATATGTCGTAGTTTTACGAGTTTACACAAAATATCTGTATTTTAGGGTCGGCCGCGACGAAACTCGGCCGCGAAATTTCGATTTACGCGTAAATGTATCGTATATTTACGAATTTATTTTGAATATTTGAATTTAAATGGCCCGCTGTGACGGAAATCGTCCGCGAAATCTCGATTTACGCGTAAACATATCGTATTTTTACGAATTTATTTCGATTATCTGCATTTAAAGAGCCGGCCGTGAATTCTCGTTTAACGCGGAAATATGTCGTATTTTTACGAATTTAAATTCAGATATTTGAAATAAAGGGCCGGCCGCGACGGAAAATTACCGCGAAATCTCGATTTACGCGGAAATATATCGTATTTTTACGAATATCTCAATTTAAAGGATAGGCCGCGACCGAAATCGGCAGCGAAATCTCGATTTACGCGTAAATATATAGCATTTTTACGAATTTATTGCGAATATCTGAATTTAAAGGGCCCGCCGCTACGGTAATCGGCTGCGAAAATAAAGAAATAATTGGTATTAATACGAATTTACAACTAAAATACCACCCGGATTTGAAGAGGCGGCCGAGAAAATCGATTTTCGGCGTATTTTTTTTTTTTTTTTTTCATAAAAATTCGAATTACGTGGGAATTCGTTAATTCGAAATTTGATTTTTGATGTCCCGTGGATTTCGAATTAACGAGGTTCTACTGTATTGACACTTTGTAAAAATGTTGATAATGATGATCTTTAAATTTTATTACAACCGTACTTGGTGTCCGACCCTTTTGACACTTTGTTGTAACTTTGCTAGCTTTTTAATTACAGATTTCGCACCTACATAGTATAGGGGAAAAACCAAGGCGGGTGGTTTACGACATGATTGTGCTGCAAGGGCTATTTACGAGAATAATAATAAAAATTTGACGGCCGGCGTGGTCTAGTGGTATACGCTTTTGACTACAGATCCGAAGGTCGCGGGTTCGAACCCGGCGTGCGCAAATAAATTTTATTTGATTAATTTGTGTTATTTCACAATTAATTAATTTAAAAATAATATATAGTATATTTGCGGCACGTTCCAGAGTGGAAGATACTCTCAGTATCGCCCTGGTGTAAGACCACCATTCAGAATTGAAACGTTGCTTGAAATGGCTTTAGCCGTGTTTGGTGACCAGATCTGAATAGCCAGGTACTTCCCCACCTTCCTCTTCCCCATCTCCCTCCCCTCCCCAATACCCTCAGCCTCACAACATACCCCAATTGGGGATGCCATAGTCTCACTGGCTCCAGACGGGAGCAGTTGGGACTCTTGTGCGGTAGGTAATACTGTAAAAAAAAAAAAAAAAAAAAAAAAAAAAAAAAAAAAAAAAAAATTACCTACTTGTCGGCATATCTTTTGTTACACACGCCGCAAGTAAAAGTAATAAAACACAACTTTGGGACTCAACAAATCGTAAATAACGAATTTCGTTTTATTTTTGGAATTCCCTGATATTTTAAGAATATTTTGAAATTCCCTGACATTTCCCTGATAATTCCCGGTTCGGTAAAATTCCCTGATAATTCCCGGTTTTCCAGGTCTGTGGCCACCCTGCTAATGTATTATTACATTAAAATAACAATGAACTAAAAAGCAAAATGGTTTTCCCAGAGAATGGTTTTTGGGGGGTGGGAGTGCTGATCCAAGTTAGTTAGGAAAATTTTGATTAGATAATGTGGTACCTGGGTGGTGAGAACTAGTCCCACGACGGAGTCATTGTCAGTGGCGAAGCCTTGGCAGGTGAACAGCAGCTTGTCGGGCCCCTTTCCCATGCGGAGCCGCCAGGCTTGGCTCTCCGCCTCCACATCCTCCAGCAAATGCCTCAGGGGCATATCAAAGGGCTGTAATACCAAATTTTTCAATAAGACATGTCAGATTATCTAAGCAAAATGGTCAGACATGAAAATTTACTGTCCCGCCATATATACATATATATATATATATATATATATATATATATATATATATTTTTTTTTTTTTTTTTTTTTTTATTTATTTATTACTTGTAAATTATTTAACATTATAAATGATAACAATATGAAGACAGATACATAATTTTTTCGTTTTTTATTCTACTACTCCATAAGTTGAGCTCAAGGAGCTCGTGTTTATGGGAGGAGTATTTACATTTAGTTCTAATGATTTTTTAAACAATAATCCATAACTTTTGATATAAATACAAACATAATATTAACATAGGTATACAAATTAGAAAAGTGTCTTTTTAAGGATAATTAAAATAATATATCTTCTTACAGATTAAGAAAGCGTGAGGAAATTAAGGGTACAATATATCAGGTAAACAAATTAGAAAAATAGTTTTTTAACGACAATTAAATTAATATATATTTTTGTACAAATTGAGTAAGTGTAAGAAAATTAGGGGTACAATATATCAGTATCCAATTTTAGGGACTTAATTAACTTTTTGAATTGTTCATAATTCACAGTTTCGGTTACACTAATTTTATTTTTGGACAATAATATATTGTACCATCTTACACCTAAATATGAATAGTGGTGCTGAGCCGTGGTCGTTCTAAGCATAGGAATGGCTATTAAGCCATTAGTTTTGAATCTATTGCTTATGCTATCTGAGGGGTGAATTTTATAAATAAAATATTCTTTATAAATTTGATATAAGGCGATTCTCTTATACAATTCTGTGATAGATGGTACATTAAATTCCCGAAATATCTCTAAAGTAGGGGAGTCATATGGTTTCCTAAGGATGATTTTTATAATTATTCTTTGAAATGTAATTATGGGCTGTAAAGAAGCCTTAAAAGCCCCTCCCCACCCGATAATCCCGTACTGCAATATGGACTGAATTAATGCATAATAGACAATTTTGATAGTTTTCTTATTTAAAATATTTCGTATATTATAGAAAATATAGATAAGTTTTCTTATTCTTTCAACAGTGAGATTAATGTGGTCTTTCCATTTAACATTTTTATCTATTAAGATACCAAGATATTTTATATTAGATTTATGATTTAGTTTCGCGCAGTCCGTATTACATGTACCGTTATTTACACAATTTTTAGAATGAATTGTTATGTTAATTTGGTTATTTGGCACATCTTCTTGTAGAGTGAAAGGAATACAATATGTTTTTTCTGTGTTGAGTGATAATAAATTGCCATCGAACCAATTTTTTATAACCTTCATATCTTGATTGGCTGCATTGGTAATTTCGTTCCATGTCTTTTTTTCGATAATTATTGCAGTGTCGTCAGCAAAGGATATAAGTTTACCATTAAGTGATAATTTAAACATATGGTTAACGTAAATTATAAATAAAATTGGTCCAATAACAGTCCCTTGGGGAATTCCAAATTCTAAAGTTTCATCCACGCTTAGTGAGTTATTTAATTTTACTTTTTGGTTTCTTTGAGTTAGATAGCTTTTCAGCCAATACCTTACCTTACCAATAATACCGATATCATTTAATTTATTTATTAGTTTTGTATGGGAGATACTATCAAAAGCCTTACGTAAATCAATGAAAATGCCAAGGCATTTATTTTTTTTATCTAATGCACGGTATATAGTTGAAGTTAGTTCTGCAATGGCATCATGAGTGCCTAGTTTCTCTCTAAATCCAAATTGGCTAGGACTAATTATTTTATTATTTTCAATATAGTACAAAAGTTGCTTTTTTACGATCTTTTCGAAAATTTTTGCAATGTTTGAGACAAGAGATATTGGTCGATAATTTGATATTTCTTCAGGGTTGCCAGATTTAAAAACAGGTGTTACAATAGATTTTTTATAAACGGAGGGGAATATTCCACTATTTAAACTAATATTTACAATGTGTGTAATTGGAATGCTTAATAATTCATTATAATTTTTCAATATTTCTACTGTGACTCCATCAAACCCTGGTGCAGATGCACCTTTTAATTCACTAATAATATTTTTTTTGTCATCTGTTGTTACCGGTTTGAAAACTGACAGATTATTTTGTTTAAGGCAGTCCTTTTCGAAATTATCTATTTTATAATTTTCATCGATCCGTGTAGCTAAATTTTGACCGACGTTAGCGAAATATTTATTGAAGGCATTAGCACATTTTGTCGGTTCCTTTAAGGCATTAATAGAATTTTTTCCGATATTAATTTTTTTAATTTGAGTTTTTTTGTTTTTTCTACTATTTATTTCATTTATTGTTTTCCATATATGTTTTACATTTTGTTTAGCCACATCAATTTCATTTTTGTAAAAGTTTTCTTTAGTGGTTTTTAGTAAACAGGTTAATTTGTTCCTAAATTTTTTATAATATGTGTATATTTTTTTATCTAAGGGAAATTTCTTTGTCAAGCGATATAGCTCCTCTTTTTTTCTAATAGACACGATTAAGCCATGTGAAATCCATGGTTTTATTTTTTTGAATTTTGATTTAATTTTTATAGTTTTAACATCTGTTGATGCTGTAATATAATTGCATAGAATATTATCAAAAATATTTGCGCATGTTTCAGCACAGGTTGATTCTAATACGGAACGCCATGTTTCTGTTTTTATTTTTAGGCTTAATTTATGATGGTTTAGTGACTTTTTTGTAAAAGTATTGCATTTTGAATCAATATGATTATTGAGAATGAATTTGATATTTTATCCACGACTTATTACAATCATTTAAAGTGTGACAAATATATTCCGAAATATTAAGAGTTTTATCTAATTCCTCAGTGAAGAAATCATTCATTTTTAAAGAAATAAATATACGAAATACAACTCGCTCATATTCAATTCGCATTTGGGCATTTTGTATCATTTTTTTGCGGAATTCACATAAGTGACTGTTGGCAGCGTGATCATTTTGATACCCCTTTCTGTTAGTGCAGTTGTGGCATTTGGCAGAATCTTGTTTTTTGGTGCAGTTTTGTATTTTGTGCTCTTCTGCACAGTGGAGGCATCTGGGATTCTTCATGTTGTCGAGGCATCTCAGTGAGGTGTGTCCGTATCCAAGGCAATGATAGCATTGCATCAGTGGATCACAGTCTTCTACGTGTGCTCTTGTATATCCAATATTAATTCTTTCTTTAGATATTATTATTTTTCTCAGTTTTGCAGTTGTTTGGATGATGAAATTTGCTAATTTTTCCGATTTTTTATTCTTCAGCTTTTTTTTAACAACGATTGGTTCATTGTCTGTTTCCGAGGTCATGGCATTTTTTAGGTCTTCATTTTGATTTATCAAATCTGTTAGGAGGTCTTCTTCTTTGTAGCCAGCATCAACACCCTTAATGATAATGCATGGTTTTTTTTTCTTTATTTCATTAGCGTGTATTCCAATATCCGGGTTTTTGTTGATTTCGTTTATTATTTTTTCGGTGTCATTTTGTTTCTCACATGTTAGTATTATTTTGTTTTGATATGTTTTTTTTAGTCCAGAAATTCCTATTCCTAGTTTGGATAGTTTTATTTTTTCTTTTAATATTTTTTCGATTTCATCTGCAGATTTGTCTTCTTTTGGTGTAATTAGTAAAGCAAAATTTGCTTTCGGTATTGGGTGAAATTTTTCCCTTACCACCATTGCATAGCTTTTAACTTCATTTTTATTTTCTTCATTTGTTCCTTTTTTTATTAATTTTTCTAATTTTTTGATATAATCATCTTGATCTTGAATCACTTTATTTTGTAGACAAATTATTGTGTTTTGTAGTGACTTTATCTCAAGCTTCCATGAATCTTCGATGTTGATTAATATAGCTTCAATTTCAGTTTTAGCTTCTTTGGCAGCTTTTGTACTGCCAATTTTGTTGAGTTCTGACAGTATTTTTTCAATATGAATTTTGAGTTCCATGTTGGAACATGGTCCCGAAGGTGTTAATTTTATATTTGTAGACAGTTTTACAGAGTCCGTCTCGTTAGGCGACCGCTCGCCGCAAGACATGCGACAATACTGATATATGAACACCATAGACATATGAATATTAGTAGACCTGCCCCAAGTGATTAAAAGCGTATTATTCCCCACTCCCCATACCGGTTCCATTGGAGCCGGCTGTGCTCGCGTATGGCCTCAAGTGAATTTAGAAAAAGTGACGTCATCATTCTTGTGCGAACTATGGTCGAGGCATCATCGGTTCATTTTACGAAATAACACGGCAAAATGGTGACTTGTGCTATGAAAACTTGTAAAAATAGATGTGAAAAAGAGAATAAACCCAATTGTCGTATTACATTCCATATATAAGCATTATTTTACTTTATTTTAAGCATATTCACATCGTATAATATGGATCAGTTGTAGAAACATATACTATCACATCGAGATACGTCTGAACGCGAAACACAAAGCTGGTTGGTTGCTGTGAAGTAAATTATGAACATTTATAAAAGTGTCTTAACTAAATACATAAACGAAATATTCGACTCTGAAAATAGAAGAAATTTATTTTGCGGAATTTGGACTTCGCAAATTTGTTCATAACGTGGCGAGTAATTTGCGCTCCCATGTAAAAATATCCATTCATTCAAAAGCAGATTTTACTTTTAAGAACTAAATGGTGATATTATAATGCGAGATGCCTATTTACTGTCAGATTGATTTATTGACGAATCACAGTCAGCTTTCCTCTCTGCGTCCCGCAATTCTTGTTTTAACCCCTCGTCCTTAACTTCTCGTCTATTAATATTCATATGTCTGTGATGTACACACATATATATATACACATACCTGAATGAATGAATGAATACCTGAATGATACCTTTCAATATTCTTGTTCAACAAGAAATAGTACTATGTAATAACAAAAATAAATTATGATAATACAGTACCTTAGGCTGAGGAGCCCAGCCAACCTGTCCCAGCAGTCCCTGGGAAGTGAAGGCTAGCAGGTCTGCAGTGGCGCTGATGGGCATGGTCAGTGCAGCCAGCAGCACCCGGCCCAGCATGGTGGGCCCGGAGATGGGCCCGCTCACAAGTCCGGTTGCCCCACCCATGATGCTGCGGGCTAGGCCCCTGAGGCCGCGGTACAGACCCTCAGGCAGCCCGGGTGGCAGGGAGCGGCGCGCCTCTTCATTGAGCCGGACGTGCTCCTCGTCCAGTGACAGGCGGTCTAGATTGCGGGCCACCGAGCCCATCATCATGCCAACTGATTCTACCGTACCTGCAATATTACACAGATTATTATTGCAAAAAAGATATTGTATTTTCAGTAAAACGCACTTAACATCACGTTTGTGAACTTCGCCCATGACAAGAGTTGACAATGTTCCTGAAAGAAAAAATGCCAAACGGGCCTTAAGTTCAGAGCCAGAGCAGATTGGTTCGAACGCAACGGAGTCGGCCACCGACCCGCCACGGCCTGCCGCCCGAGCGTCCCGATGAACACCCAGTCGCGTTCGAGCTACACAAAAAGGCCGACTTTTCCAAGTTCCCTTTTAGGACCACGATCGACCATTTGGATGTAGATCGCCGCAAAGTTTAATTCGAAGCGTAAAATTAATTTACACAGACTAAATTCAGTGTCCTCATACAAAAGCAATTTGTGCCAAAGTCTGTGTACAAATTCCAATAGAAGAAACTCAGTGACATACACACTACATAGCATTAAGAATATGTATTAGTAAAATATATACACTCTGTATCTTTAACCCTTAACTGCATAGTGTAACACATCTGATATAATTAGCTTTTTTTTATTTCTTATTCATTTTGACATCTGTTGGTGGGTTTTGGTATTACAGTATTGTTTTTACATTATTTCTGCATAATAATGTTGTCAAAAAATTACAATAGATGAAACACAATAATTTGAAATTTTGATTTTAAACTTGACAGTTGGAGGTTACAGATTGTGTGCATTTTTATGTACAGTATTAAATCAAAATATAGTGTTTTTTCGACGAGTTGGATCGTAATTATATTATTTCACAAATAATAAGGTATGTTTATGTGTTTTAAATATAAATTTAATGTGTATTATGTATTTTGACAGTCTAAATATGACAAAACGTTATTATATCATATATGTAACACTATGCACTGAGACCATATTTTGACATTTGTATTTAGTCATTACTAATTATAGCATAATGTTGTTTCAAAATGGCAAAAATGGGGTTTATCCGAAAAGGAGTTGGACGAAATAATTAATCGCTTATCTGACAGTGAAGATGGAATGGATTTTACGGATGATGACAGTATAGCTGATGAAAATTATTGCGCCGTAGAAAATTACGATTCAGATGATCAAAGTGAACCTGAAGATATCCGGTTGAGAATCATCTACCAAATAATGTTGACGGTGATAATCTACCTAATGTTTTATCTAGTGGCCAAACTGATATTACAACGACAACTCCCGTTTCGTCTACTTCAAAAGTTGTGAAATCGTCAATTTTGTGGAGAAAAAAAACCAGCAGCTTGAAGACTCCGACATGGAATTTACAGGAAACAGGCAATTGCCCTCGGATGTGATGGAATTGGAAACCCCATTCGATTTTTTTAAATATTTTTTTACAGATGCTATTATCAATAAAATACTAGAACAGTCAAATCTCTACGCTCTGCAAAAAAATGTTTCAAGACCTGCAAATATTACTGCGGCTGATTTGCATCTCTTGGGACAGTTAGGAGGAATAGAATCCCTGAATGTAAGCTACCAGATGAAAAAATAATGAAAAATGCTCCACGAGGAACAAGCTCGGAATTTAATGGATTGTTTGGAAGGATAACAAGGTGGTCACATTACTATCGTCTTTTGCAGGGGAACTTCCAATGAAAACTGTTGAACGTTATGACAAAAAAAAAAGAAAACTAAGGTCACAGTTAACTACCTATTTGCTATAATAGAGTACAACAGACATATGGGAGGAGTTGACTTACTAGACAGTGTCATGGGAAGACATAAAATTGCGATGAGAAGCAATAGATGGTATATGAGGGTGTTATACCACTTAGTTGATATGACTATAGTAAATTCTTGGTTTCTATATAGAAGAGTACAAGATCAAAAAAATGCCAATACAAAAAATATTATGCGTCTCGCCCAATTTAAAACCCTAATTGCTCGATCTTTATGCACCGTTGACTCTAAGTTTACCAACAAACGAACTGGTCGGCCAAGTGGAAGTTTAGAGCCCGTTTTACAAAAGAAGAAAAAAGGCCCAAAATTAAATGTCCCACCAAAAGACATAAGAAGCGATGAGGTATCTCATTGGTCAACATGGCACGAAAAGAGGCAGAGGTGTCGACTTCCTACCTGCAATGGTCTGACGTACTGCCACTGCAAAAAGTACAAAGTCCCTCTATGTTTTAATAAGAACAAAAACTGTTTTACGGCATTTCGTTTAAATTAATACTTTCCCATGTTTTTATTTGTCTTCTTTTTTTTAAGTATAAGTCATAAATTAGTTCGCTTTATTCAATGATAATTATTTTTGTAACATTAGGTAAGAGCATTTTTTAAGACATGGATGCATAGTGTTTCACATATGATATAATAACGTTTTTTTCAAAATAAACAAAATTTATTGATAAATATTTTTTAAATTATTTTTCCCTATTTTTAATTAATAAAATGAATGCAAAAATATATATTTTTTTTAAATAAAAAAAGTCATGCATTTAAGGGTTAAGAATTGAACAAATATTATATGTGAACTATACAGTTGTAAAACCACTTGAGCGATTGGTGTCATATATATATACATTTTACTTTGATACCATATTATTTAATTAATCCCATTCCTCAAAATATTAATAAGGAAACATATGAAACTTCTTACTGCGGTTTAAAGCCAATGAATACACCTACATTTTACCGTCTATCCCATATTTTTAGGTTCTATAAATTTGGCACATTGTGGCAAGCGATCGCTCAAAACATTTTTGCAAACCTGGCATAATATGCCAAAAATCGCTCAAGTGGATAAAACTACCATAACTAAGCCCAATTGATACCTCCCCCTATCAATATACATGCTAATTAAGCTAGGTGTTTGAAGAAAACATAGTGATGATCAACTAGTTGATGCAATCCCTGTTTTTTTACACATACCTAGTGATATCCACTTGAATGCAATTGCAAGGGTTTCATAAAACATTTAAGAGAAATAAACACCACTAACCGTGAGTTAAGTTTCTTAGTAAAGTGGCGGATCCTGATGTGACTCCAACCAGCAGTCCCCACGGGCCGTTGCCAATTAGCCCACGACATGGTTCCTCTACAAGTGCTCGTAAGCCTGCTCCAACACGCCGAGCCAAACCACCAGGGCAACCCAGGATCTCCAGAGAGCCAACCACCCAGCCTGAAAACAACAAAATATCATACAATTTATGTATAAGCTATACAAATGTTTTTGTACTTTTAGGTGTTACATCCATGAGAATATACAAATCCTACAGGGGTTGAACATAACAATACAACCGAGAGTGTATAACCAAAAATTTATGAACATAACATACTTATTACTATACTATTGTTTCCATAAGTCCATTTAAAATTAACATAATTTGATAATAAATCATATAATGAAAGAAAATAATTACCAGCGCGATATATGGCTTCTGAGAGGTAATGCATAGTAAGAGCGTGTCCTAGTCGGAAACTGGTTGTCATAAAGTTTTGGCGTAAAAAGGACGACAACTCCAATGGGCTATGGTCCAATGCTATGTAAACATGAATCTGTAAATATTAAAATACAATAATTAATAATGATTTATTCACCCAAAAAGTGACAATGCAAACATTTATGAACTACGCTTGAAAATAGATATAAAAATAACCAAGAGCTTTAAAGTTAATTGAGTATGCAACCATTGTAGGATTCTGTAGGTCCCAAAGCTGATGGGCTGATCGTGTGGGAAGAATGCCGTATGACAGAACAACGAAAATCCACCAAATGGGTGCACGGTGGGAGCGACCTAGAGGCAGACCGAAGAAGAGGTAGACTCTCTGGACTAGAGGAAAATAAGAAGGGATAAGAGCCGATAAAGAACACTTTTGGAGGAGACCAAGTATCATTTTGCTATTTTAAATGGAGGGTACAATCAATTGTTATGCATAAGAACTAGTTAAATATTAGGCACAAAGTATGTATATTATTATACAGAAAGAACTTACATTTGAGTGGAGGCTGAGCAATAAATGCAATGGTTTGATTGAAAGACTGCCGGAAAACCAGATAGGATAAGCCATTGCGTCCATTTCAGCCATTATTGCTTGGGTCACATTGACAGTGATGCTTGGATGGATGGCATGTAAAGACCCTGGTACATTACACTTATGCGGGTTGGTCACGGGTCCAAACTCCGACAAGTAATTAATCAATACAGATAAGTACTTGTCTTCTAGGTACAGAGACATGGGTCCTGTAGTTACATTTAAATTGGTAAAAGCTGAAAATACAAAATAATTTTTATTACATGCAATGGAAACAGCTTTCACTACTCGTAGGATATCACAATACATTTTTGAAACGTTTAAATATTTATAAAGCCACACTTACCCCATTCTATTTTGTCAGTGCCATTCGCTGGCCAAATATCTAATCCCAAATCGCAAGAAAGAATAAACACATCATCATCAGTGGATTCCTCACTGTTGTCGTTCACTGGTTGCGATGAACCAATCATCATTACAGGGAAATCGAATTTTTTTGTGTAGAACATGGCATTGTCCATTTGTATTCTTCGTGTAGTTAGTTTTATTTCAGATTTCTGAAAAAAGCCCAAAGACATCAATCTAGTGAGGTTTATTTATGCGCTAGAGGGAGCTAGCGTAGCATGTTGACTTTGACATTCCTTTCAATGGCGGAAAATTGAATTTATTTAATGTTTGGTGGGGATGTTTTGCACTTTCTAATTTGTATTTTGATCAATTTTGTTTTAAATATATATTATGTGACACCTCACAAGAGTACCCCTGTCTGTACAGTGTAAAGTCAGGGAAGCTATATCGCTACCCGATTGGGCAGTTTTGTGAGACGGGTTAAGGTAGGGACTGTAGGAAAGGATTTATTAATGCGGGTCTTGAAGAGACCTGGATTATATGAAGGAGGAAAAACAGAATTTTGTATTTGTTTTGAATTGTCGAATATATTAAATATATTGATATATAATGTTAATAAATTGCAATTTTTTTTATACATTCATATTGATATCTTTTTGTAAAATTTCTCACAATTATTGAGTATTTTATTACCTTTCTAAACCATCAAAGACAGAGTTAATAGTCGTTTTAATATTTTTTAATATAGGAGCAAAAAAAGCAGTAAGGTCGTGTGGGATATCTAATTTTAATTTTTTTTTGTTTTCTATAATTTATTAACGTAAAATAAAAAGTATAATTTTACACTATTAAACTGTATGAGAGAAAACCAAGGCGCACAACTCATGCCGCTAGAAGGCATTAGTGTAGCAGGTTGCTATCAGAATGCATTGGAAATGTGAGAAGTTGGAGGTATTATTAATATTACAGGGTAAAATATGTCAAAATCAAATACTCTATTATAATAATAATAATATGTCCAACTCCAGTGAAATAGTGGCGATATCAACAATGCTGGCCGATAGATGCACTAGGGTAGCTATTATTTCTGACCTTGTTCTAATAGTATAGTCAAATTATTAATTACTGTATTGACATATAAAATTATATGTACCTACTAGAAATACGAGACAGTGCTATTGTTTTCTGTGAAAATTTTAAAACAAATTATCAGGCTCATACACCTATAAATCAACTGCATAATTTTGGTAATAGATTTGGGAATGTTGTAGACATGTTTAAAGATTCCGTATTATTTTAAAGAAGTGAGTTGTCTATATTATTTCAAATATACTAAACTTAAATGTGATGTAACTTTATTTATTTTGGTGACCGGATAACTCATCAAAATGACAATTCAACACACCTATGTATTATAAAGATACGGAAAGTGATTAAAAAAAAAACTAGGTTATATAGGTTACGTATGTTTTTGTTTCATCACTTTTGACTTTATATCACCTTTTAAAGGTGTGTTGAATTGTCTTTTTGAGGAGTTATCATGGAACTGTTTTACACATTTTATCATTGTTCTTTAGAAAAATGTTACAAATAGTTTGGACTAAGAATGTTAGTTGTATCCTGATAATGAGGAAGTAAACTGCGTGAATATTCAATAATATTACGTACCCTATTATCGTAGTGATCCACTTGCGTTTTTATTTCTGTGTCATAGAAAGATATTGAGGCGATATCTCCAGACGGACTTAGTTGCAGAGTTTCACCACATTTGGTAATGAGGACCAAATTTATTTTCCCCAGTGACAATAAGGCCGAGGACTCTTTTAAAAATTCCACGAGGAAGGGGGGTACTTTTGACGGCATATCCACGCCATCTGCAAATGAAAGTGCAACAATACAATCTGAAAAAAATTATTATTTTTTAATTTATGAACTATGTGATAAAAGAATTCTATTGAAAACTCCAAAACTTTGTGAGCATTTATTTTTCAAGTTATTAAATGATAAAAAAATATCATTATTAACATACGTCAAACACTACCCACATGTCATCATCGGGGCACACATCATAATTTTTTTATTTTGTTTTATTAATATTAATTTCTTAGAAATTATTTTTATACTAAGTGCCCTGATGATGACTTAGATAGTGTTTGAAACTAGTTAGTGTGTGTGTAAATAATTTGTTTTTTGTCAATTAAAAAACATGAAAAAGTGATGTATCCAAAGTTATTGAATTTTCAATATTATTCAGTGGCTATTTCTGTATAACCTGTTGAAAATATCAAAGTCTACTAGGGCCCGGTATGTCAGTTGCTTTTAAGCTTGGCTTGGTTGTTATATGGAGCCTAGCATACAATCCATATGTAGCAGGAGATATCATTGATATTACACATTTTGTCTATGATTTTAATAGATGTACATGATTCTTATTTTATTAGCATACCAAACTACGTCATTGCGATGTTTCAAAATGTCAATGACCGTAGTTAATTTTTATGCCGGTTTAAATTACTAGTTGGTTTCTGATAGTACCCCACTTTAATCAACATGTTGCTATATGCGAGGATACTAAGGATGGGTCCTATTTAAGTTCTGTTATTGTATCATTAAAGGCCAGTTGCTTGACAGAACTGAAATAATAACAAAACTTGATAAAATCTTTCACAGAACATGAAAATTAACTTTGAAATTTGAGGAATTGTTCAAATTCTCTGAAACAATCCGTCCTAATTGTAATTAGTATTTATCTGCACATTATTCGTGAAATTAGAATGAACTGAGCGTTGAAAACCAACTGTTATCATATAGAAAAATTTTAAATCTTTTTAAAACTAACCAGACTATTTTAGAATGAGTATCATCCTTTACCAATTAATATCATCGACATTCCTCTTTGCTCGATGAATCATCGAAGTCCATACTGATAAAAGTAGGCAATTTACCTCAATTTCAGTGAGGCAAAAACATGCGATTATTTACATTAACGTCAAATTTAAAGTTTGTCGGCGTCTAAAAAAGTACTGATTTGCGGCAACTGATATACCGGTCTTGAGAGGGTTAAATAAGTAGTTACATTAGACAAATGGATATTACCTGGAATAAGGGGATTCTTTTGAGGGCAGGAGTTAAGACCTAAAGTGTTCAATTTAGCATTTTTTACATATTCGGCATCTAAAAAAAATGAAAAAATTTATTACAATAATTTTTTTTTTTAATAATTCCACTGTTTTATTATAAATTTTCTGAAAGTTATTTAATGTTCATGAGACTTAACGTACCCATCTGGCCGGTGACTTTGTACATTTTCCTGATATCTTCTTCATTCTGAAATCCAATATACAAATAAATGTATATATGTAGTTGTCTTTTTTATTAGTATTAAAAATTTGTTTAATTTTTAGTACGTTATCTATTGATTTATTTCAGGTAATTTAATTTTTTTTAATAATATTATTAAAAATGTGACCTTACTAGAATACTCCATTCTAAGGTCAAATTTTGTAAGTGGGTTTATTAATTACAATGAATATTTACTAAAGCAACACAATAATGTCGTAGTTCAAGTTTAGATATGAAGTAGAAAGGGCTTATAAAATGTGTAAAATTAAAAAAAATAATATGATATGTAAAATTAGCAAAGTAATAATGAAATTAGTTTAGGTTGATAGTTTAGGAAAGTTAGCACCTAATGCTGTGTATGTACTTGTGACACGAAGTTTACTGATTTATGTAACATAATTTAGGCACATGTGATACATAAAATACAAAATTTTGCTGTTCATGAGGTAATTCTGGCGTAACGTTGATTACACCGATTTCACAACTCGTAACGCTCATACTAACTCTGATGGAGTGAAAAGGTATTATCCAACACGGCTGCCATCTTGACGCAATGCAAAGGGCAATGCAAGTTAAAAAAGGACTTCGCTACGCTCAGTTAATTAAATGTAAATCCAAAACTTACACATATTCCACGAGAAGTGTTTTCATCGAGGCGAGCCCTTATCTCTTTAGCCGATATGTCCAGCTGAAAATAAAAGACAATAATATAAAATTGGCATTCATTATACATAATAATATTAATTAAGAGTTTAGATTATTAGGCCAATTCCATTGGAAGGGCCTAGCAGGTTCATGGTACCTCCAATTTTAAAGAATGTTGAAAAAGGGTAGATTAAAGGAAGAAAATTGGTGACTAAATAAAACTAATGTCATTTGAAGCAACATCACCATTCTGAAAGGGTGTTTAGAGAAAAGCAGATGCCCAAACAAAAGTTGTGTTATGCACGTACCTGGGTAACGTCTTCAATAGTGACTACTGTTGAATGAGGGTGATTTTCCACCCTGACCTTGATGCCTTTCGTAAATCCTGGCAGATTGACCAACTGATCTATGCTGTCACAGTCCACCTTCACAGGACTGGACCATTTGAGCAGATCCTCGTCTGCAAATCATTATTATGTTTTAATAAATATATATATATATATATATATATATATATATATATTATATTATAGTACGTATATATATTATATATATATATATATATATACGTACTGAACTATGTACATCCTAATGCCATTCAATCATGAATCTCAATAATCTTTGAAGTTGTTGTCTGATAATTTTAAAACAATTATTATTATTAATAAAAAAATTAGAATGCAAATTAGTTAATACCATCCATTCCATTATGATTGAGAAAATAGAATTGGATAATAATGATAAAAACTATAAATATTGATTAATTGGAGTGTTACACTTACTGCCACTGTAGTGGGCGAATAAGACTTGAGATGTTGGTTCTCTGGCAGAGTAAGCAGATTCTGAACTAATGTCGGGAAAGTGTAGGGAATGTGTAGGCATGGAGTAGTACTTCTTTTCCCCCGACTTCACTTGACACACCCAGTCACTGTATTCACACTCTTGAATAACCTGCAAGTTATTACATTGTTAAAGCAGATGACATCGCCACAACTTCGAAAGCAGTTATTTAAATTTTTACTCCTATACATATGTACTATAATGTTAAATAATATTGCAAAGTAAATTCACATCTTTCACCTCGACACTATCAAAATGTATATTTCTTAATATTCTCATGTAAAAGCCCCGAAAAAGGGCGTTAATAAATAAATAAATAAAACGTTTGTTCTAAATAAATTATAATTGCCAAATTGGCAACGGTTTACGTACTGTTGTTATAATCGTTAAAAAAAAAATGAAGTACATACTAATGTGCGGGTAGTGCAGTGCATATAGGCTGAAATGCCTACTCTAAGAAAAATGAACCATAAAAAGAAGAAAACAAATATAACCAAGATAAATCTCTGATCAAAATGTATATTTTCATAAATATGTAATTATTTTTTGTCACAATTGTTTCTACATTGATAATTTATCGATTCTATTTGACAAACATTTAGTTGTAACCTGATTTATGGCAATACATTTGAATAAATAATTTATTTTTAGGGATAACGTGCGGGATGCTTCCACTGAAGGCTTTGAAATAGTAAGATTGCACTGGTAGTAATTTTTACCCAGAGAAAAAATGTCAGTTTCGAAATTAGGGACATTGTGTTCTCCTCCACTAAAGATTTTACTGTTTTAGAAAATTGATTTTTTTTAATTTCCAACACTACGATTAGATTAAATGCTGACATAAAAAAACTAAAAAAAACTAAAAACTTTGTGGAAGAAAAAATTAAAACAAATCTCTAACTGAAGAAATCTATTACCTAGTATGTATCTTGAATTAACAATTACGAATGCATTATGTATTGCACATTTACTTAACACGCCGTCAATTACATCATAATTTAAATATTTTGAAAACTTGTGATAGTTAGAATATAAAAAAAATTATCAAAAAACCACACCCAGCCTCCTTCGTCAAAGAGCCGTACTGCCTAATGTGACTTTAAGAATGGATGTGTGGTAGAAATAAATAATAAAAAATATGTACCTTTTTGACATAATCATTTGTTGTGGGTGAAAGCAAATTCGTTTGGATGGCTTGTCCCACAGCGATAGACATATCTGACAAATTTTGTATCACCAGTTGAGGTGCAATATCTCTATGGACGGCAATATAAGTTTGATCTTTTTCTCGGGTGCATGTCACCACTATTGGAACCTAAAATGTTATCAATATAATAATGTATTTAAATACATACTCACATTCTGATAATAAAATATAACCAAACAACATATGGCAATTCTTACCGATACATCTTCAATTGTGAAAGACAAACTTCTGCGATTAGCATATTTATCCACCCTAAGAGGACAGGTTAAGGACAATTGACTCATGGAAGATCCCAAACAGATGAAGAAAGCATAATCCTTCTCTGTAAGTATCTCACCATCCTTCGATGTAACAACTTCTTGCTCAACAGGCAAACAGAATTGTGTGATGGGAATTCCAAGCGGACTGTAAAATGAATGTTTTATTATTAAAAAATATACAATAATTTAATTTAATCTTAAATATTACAAACTAAAACAATGTGTGTAAATTCCACCTATTATTACCTACATGTTATTTGCTAATTAAGGTTGCAGGAAAGTACAGACTGATATTTAATAAATAGTAAATATATATAAAAATGTTTGTTTGTCCCCTATAGACTCAAAAACTACTGGACCGATTTCACTGAAAATATCAAAGTTTGTTCTTATTATTTCCAGGAGTGTTTAGAGGAGTGTTTAGAGTCTTAAACCGAGGTGGTTTGAATGATAGAATAAGTCAGGGACGCCTGGGGAATACTTTGCACTATCTCTGAACTGGAATGAGATACGGAGTTGAATAAAAGTCGATACATTATATTTTTTTAATAATAACTATGTGATATACAGTAGTGAATGGTAGAAAAAGACGGGAATGCCCGAGGAAGACTTAGCACATTATCTCTACAATGGAATGAGACACAGTCGAATTAAAGTCGACATAATGTAGTTTTTTAATAGTAACAATGTGGATACATGAAGCGAATTGTAGAAAAAGTCAGCGACGCCCGTGAAAGACTTGAATCGAATAATTATTTGTCGTAAAATGTCATCGTCAATTTTTTAGCATCAGTGAGTGTAGGTGCCATCGCGAACTTACCGTAAGCATCTCATCTCACACTGATTTCATAAGCAGTAAGAAGCTTTTGTGAAGAAAGGTGATTTTTTCAAATTTGTAAAATTTATGTATCAAAATGGCAATTTTTTTGATGTTAAATCAAAATAAAACGAAATCGAATTCACGGATCAAAATTATAAATTAAAATCCCATTAAAAAAAAAAACGAATGTATTGTTTTCCCTTTAGTTGATGTTTCTTCAAAACGAACTGTCAAATTTGCCACTTGAATAAATGTATATAATATACGCCAAGCTTTAATAGTTTGGTAAAAAACCAAAAAAATACCTACTAGTTCTAATATTACAAAAAAATCTCCTAAATCAGGGGTAAGATGGCGTAGATATTATGCGTAGAAAACAATCCTGCCATAAGGTGTACAAAAAAATTATTTCTGTTGATATTGGTGGTTATAGTAGTATTACATACTTCCCTGTGAAGATAATATTATTAAATTGTACATACCAGTCTTCGTTTTTTAGCAAAACGTACGAGCCTAGGCCGCTAGATGGATATTGTACTTTTGATGAGTTTTCCACCAATATTGCAATTGGCATTGCCTAAAATTAAAATAAAAGTCAGTTAAAATCAACAATTTTACTACTCTGTGAATAAGAAAAAAAAAACTTTTTTACTATTGCTTGCTTTAGAAGAAAACAAACTTCAGCTTTATTAACAGAAATTTCAGAAATGTAATTCTTACAATTAAATCCAGGGCTGTCTGATTTACAATCACATAGTTGCTTGAAAAGCGGAAAACATTGACGTTATTCCTTATTTCATGTGCCATGCTCAGTATGGTGACCTGAAAAATAATAGAGAACCAATTAATTAACGGAATATATAATTTTAGTACTTAAACATATGACTATGAGTTTTTAAGGGAACTTGAATATTGACTTAAATTAACCCCACACAGGAGGCCCTGAGGAAAATAATTTCCCTCAGGGCCCATGTCATCTTTGGGGATCCTGTGTGGAGAGTCTTTTTAAGAAAAGGAAGTTCTGGAAAGGAAAAAGGTATGGGTAGGTAGGGGTGGGTAATTATCTACGCGTCAGTGTGTCCAGGAGTGACAGACTTATGAATACATCCCTCCCGCTGCAGTGCAAGACCAGCTGGAGAGGTCAAAGGGTCTCCCCAAACTAGCCTCTCTCGTTCCGGCCCCCCATCTGGCCCGCCATGCAGCTGGCAGGCGGTGCATCTGCCGCCAATATCTGAACACACCTCACCCTATGAACCCGGGAACCCTTGCTAAGTCACTAAACGTAGCAAACAACTTGGGGTGACCTATGGCAGAGGTGTTGTTTATCCAATAAATGGCTCCTGGGGCGGCGGTACCCATACCAGCCTCCCAAATTAATGACCACTATGACCGAGTTGTAGTTCATCAGATTGGTAAATGATCATAGCAAAATTTATTTGACAATAATAATAATATTAATTGAAACTCACAGTTTTGGTGCTTGGAATTACAAGTGATTTCACCATATTGATAACAACACTGCTCCCATCATCTTCTTCACTATGTTCAGTCTTAATACTGAGGGGCGGAGAGATTTGTACGGTGTTGTCATAGATGGTGACTCCAAAGTAGAAAACTGGCTAAAAGAAAAGATAAACATTATTAAAAATTGATTAACGCAACATGTTTGGCTGCAATATTGTTTTTGGTATCATTACGACACTAATACAATATTCATCAAGTAAGCATAGGGACCATACCATTTAAAATAAATAAATCCTCCTATAGCCGTTGCATCCAATCTTTCTCTAGCAGCGGCAGTAAAACATGACACATAAAATGAAGTGTTATTTGGCCTCTTGATACCGATTGACATAAATTAAAACCATTTTATCAATTATTCTCATTAGTTAATAAGCAGGTAGCGTTCTGCTCATGCGTTCATATTTAATTTAATAACAAGTTTAAAAGTCAATGTTAATTTAAATTTTAAAAACAAGTCAATCTTTTCTTTTCTCCAAATGAGAATCCAATGGAGTTTTAAATTGATTTAGATTTTGTAGCAACAATGACAAGTTGTGGAAGTTTGTTCCATACCTCCACTACTCTATTAATTTGCAAGGAAGTGATTCCTAGGATTGGTTGCAAAAATCCCTCCCAACCTCATCTGTACCAATTTTAAAGAACACCGGTTATAAACTCTACAATTTGAAGACGGCTGCTGAAATTTGGCATTTTGACTTCTATTGACTAGATTCAAGATCACCTCTGACCTAACCTCACCTTTACCAATTTTGAACCAAATCAAGAATATTCGGATAACATCAAAGGGGAAAATCATTTCCAACATAGAACATGTTTCCTACATACTATAATATTTTTTGAAAACTTCAATAATTCTCTTTGATCAGATAACATTTGACTCACAATGAGATTTGGCATCGGTGGGGTGGCTACAGCCATATGCTCCAGAGAGCACATCTCCTGATGATCCTCACCCATGAGCGACAGGCACAGGCCAGAACAGTTGCAGAACAAGGTCCAGGGGGAGATTTCCACCACTACAGAGTCTACCGATGGGATGTCATAGTTCAGCCTTACCTGAAACAAATACATTAATAAATCATTCTTAAGCATAATACTAAAGTACAACTTCGGTTTTACGTTGAAATGCGGAAAAATATCTTATTATTTTGAATTATTACATACTTTATAAATTGAAATTAGTCAGACCGGGCATGCTGATAAGCACTTCCATGTCAATTTATGTGAGAATTTTCAAGCTATGTCATTTTTTCTTTAAGAAATAACTATCGTCGTCTTGGGAAAATATGTTATATTATTTCACAAATCTCTAATTAAGTAATAGTTTTGGGTAAGGAATTATTAACTTTGGTAGAAAAGGTTGTATGTACCCAGTTAATGTTACGAAACAGAAGTTACGGAATACAGAAATGTATGAGAAAGAAAGAGGACTTTCAGCGAAAGAAAGTAATTGGTTTTTGTTTTCAAATTAATGTAATTTTACAACATAAATTGTGCAGGCACTAAACATGATGTTTCGATTTTTCCATAAATTTTTCAATTCCTCACTTTTAGAATTTCCTCAGTCTTCATAATTCTTTTGAAAGGCAGAAAAAGAGGTTTTATTTTATTCAAATATATTATATGCATTTACATATTATTTTATTCAGTGTTGTTATTCGACAGATTTCCGGAAACAAGATTGCTAAATTTAAAAAAATATATTTATAACTTGTTAAATGATTTCATGATATAAACTCTTGGCATGATAGAAAAATTATTTGCTTTTAAGTACAGAAGATAGCAGATATTACGACCCTGCTGACATGTGTAATTGAATTGATATTGAGTAGGTTACAGGTCACTTACAATAACTTCTTCGGGATACCTATGGTGAAGAGGAATCCATTTATAGTCTCCATCTTCCAAAGTAGTGTATGGCCATTTGTCTCCCTCACCTTGCCTGAAATAAATTGTAGTTTATTAAAAATTTATTGTTTAACTTAAGACAAGATAAACTATATAAGATACGGATAAGCAAATCTTAAAGATCTTCATTAGTAGAGAAATTATGATACTTCTTACCATTCTCTAATATTTGCAGTGGTAGTTGCCAAGTCCAGATTATTTGAATGCTGCTGCTTTAGAAGTTGCTCTTTGTTGCAGAAAATAGTAAAATGCTTTGTGCTTAATTGCTTGGCATCTTCCCTAAAATAAAAATATGTTAAAGTAAAGCCACAACATACAATAAAGATACATATAGATATTTAATTATTTGTTATCAAGATAATGATATTCAACCTCTTCGTCTAAAGAATATGGAAAAAGAGAATATCCACACAACTTCTGTAGACTACTGTAGAGCACAGATCCTGCGCCAATTAAGAAAAAGTATTCAGAAAGTAAATGCTCAATCCCTTTGAAGAAAACAGAACAGAACCGAAAGGTATTCAGATAAGGGCAGTGGGCCCCAAGATACAAAGAGAGGTTGGAGTCAAAACCAGGAAGACAAAATGAAAAGCAGATGAACCAAAACGAGGCTGACGATTCATAATTCAATTTGATTTGTCACAAGATAACATTACTGGAGAACATGATTTTCAGAAAAAGCTGGAGGGCCAGCTAACGGAGGTGGAAGATGATATGAATGATGAGATCTACTAAATTTAGTACATAGTAGTAGTAGTACTACTGACTCGGCCCAAAACAGTTGTAAGCTGTGAAGTTACAAGAATGTAGACATTATATTTATACAATATAGTGAATTTTTAATAATTACATTATGTATTTCTTTAGTGTTGTAAAAAAAGGTGTTCTTTACCCGCCAGAGAATGTTATTACATGCTCTACTTCTGTGGACCCAGCAATATTCAATACTTGTGTCGATCCTTTACCAAGTACGCAAGATTCAATGATGCATTTAGTATGAGGAGATTTGACAGAAAACTGCAAAATAAAGATAATTTGATTTTTTACAATAAAGTCCACATCGGTCGAATAACTTTCAACAATGGTACCGGAATAATAATTAGATATTAACATCTGGATAAACATAATAATTACCTCAATAGGCATGGGAAAGTGTGATCTTATGGAATAGATAGGGGAGACAGTAACCAATATCTGCCCACTTTCAGGATCAACAGTCACGCGACACCATACCGATATATCATCAGCTTTATTCACCATAGGAACTGAAAGAGATTTAAATTAAAGGATTTCAAAATATTAATGCAATAATAATAATGAATGTAGTTTGGACAGCGCTAGGTGACGGTTACATTTTCACAGCAACCTCCATGGTTGAGTGCTTACGGTGGTCAATTCTCAGCATGCACAAGTAAATTTTATTTGATTAATTTGCGTTAGTTCAAATTCATTCATTTAAAATAATATACAGGGTGAAACAACTCGAAAGATTATACAGTGATTCCTGAAAAGCCTCTAGAAGAAAAAAAATCTCTCATTTGGGAGACAACTGTTGACATTTGAATAAATTGTTTATTTTGAATAAATATATTCACATCAAAAGAACAATAAAAATGTGTTTTCAAAGAAATAATGACCTTTGAAATACTTTGAAAACTCAAATATTTTCATTTGTGTGACACAGTTTTATGTAAATGAATTTTGACGTTAATAGACAATTATTTAGTAAGCCATCAGAAATGCTACATTCATGAAATAAAAAGTAGAATTGACAGTGTTATTAGCGCAAGCTATTATGATTTTGTCCTCTAAACAGTTTTCAAAGCATATTGGTTAAAATCGCACCGCAAACCATTGGTATTCTGTCTCCAGAGCACGATCGGCAAGGTCAGTCAGAAAAAAAAAGGTCACCGGAGCATGACCGGCATACCACTCGTTAATAAATAATTTCCTACATTTTGCAAGGAATCATTTTAACACATCCCATCAGAAGTCATTTTGACTGCAACTGAATTAATTTTTGTGCAAACTTATCCTAAATTTATTTCCATAACTTATTTATTTAATATTTTATATTGTGTTGACAGTGAAAAAATCTGGCTAAAAAAAAATTCAATGTCATTTATGAGGGTTCTATAAAATAGTCTTGATTTACTTAGGGGTATTAATTACAACCGTCTGCAGGGAAAGCCTTGTTAGATAGCGGCTTAGAGGGAATGGGTTAAATGGTTGGCTAACCAAAGTGAACTTATTGTATATGTATATGAACTGTTCAACTCCAATGGGTAGTTAGGGCAACTGAAAATAGAATATTATAACACCTGGAAAGAATATGCACATACCTTTGACGAGCCAAGGTACATTACTTTTGCTGCACTGTTTCAGAGGAATATCTCCAGTCCAACCAGCATTGGAATGCGCCACATGCATCCTATAAAATGAAATTTTCAAGTTGAACAACATGTATTTTATTTGAAAAGCGACAAGAAAGAGCATAAAAAGAGAAACAGCATAGAAATAGCCTGGCAGAAACTTAGTATGTATACTTAATCAAACTTACTGAATGTTGTACAATTATAGAAACCCTTTGAAACATGTAATTATATGATACAACATGATTAAAATGGACTGCAATTATTCACATCTTACCTAAAAACAGCATCACAAGTATCGTCTAGGAAGAGCGAGGCCAGTTGAGTGTTCCCTTTAACAATGAATATTGGGCTCACTCTAATTAAGCCACCAGGTGTTTTTTGATGCAGCTGTAATCAAATTAATATACATATTAACATTGGTTGAAATTAGGGTTATTCGTGATTTTTTTGTACTAAGCTTCCACCGTTTTTTTAATTCCTTTTAGGTTTTTCTGTTCATAACTTTGAGGCATTCTTAGACAACGATTCAGAGTTAAAGGTCAGCATTAAAAATACACAATTTGTTGTCAGCTAAAGTAAGAAATAAATAAATACTAAGAAAGTATGAATAAAAATGTAAAAGATTTCTAATGACAAAAGTTCTTAGACTGTAAACTCGATTTTTGACGATACCTTCATATTTAAAAAAAAAATTTGAACTCTGCCACTTCCACGAGTTGTCACACAAAAATGGAGTGCTGTAATGCACCAATATTTGACAATTTTTCATATGCAGGATACAACTCATCTAAGAAAAAAATATTTGAAACTATTACTGCCATCTATCCGTCATTTCGGGAACTTATCAATCAGCCCTTGATGTAATGAGAGTTAAGTATGAATAAATTCATTATAAAAACATTAGTATTAGATAAAATATTTATAGGGTACCTTGATTTCGAGGTTGTGTTGAATGAGGTTGAACACAGTCAGGCGTCCCATAAAGGTAGCAATGCGGTGGAAAGGACTTGTAGCCTCCACTGACACAAATACAGAGAGCACCACCGGGTTAGCATCACTGATACATTTGGCAATTTCCAAACCTGGTTCATCTATCTGAAAACCTAAAGAAAAACAGAATAATAACATAAGCATTGGGGAGAGAACGCTTCTTTCAATATCCAGGGGTGCAGAGGAACGGAATGCCGCACTTGACACTCAGTGACTACCCGTGGTCAACTTAGCAACTCATTTTCAGCCTCAAATTAAATTTGTTACCTTTTTCCGATCTCCAGTTGCCCTCCTGTATTGTAACAGACAGGCGTTGGGGGAATTTTTTAGCATGGTGCCAAGCATAGAGAGTGGCGGACAGGGGCTGTATCAATATCTCTTGCTTAGAGCCTTCCTGCCTCAGCAGAAGCGCAACACTTGTATCATTCCTCAACATATACTTGTGATACATCGTCTGAGGGGTGAATGAGCTAGAGCATTCTTCACAGTGATTAGGATCGGGTGTATCGTCGCTCTGAAAGAATTTAGAGGGTTATATGTTGTTTTGAAACCACTATGACAAAATCATTTATGGTGGAATCTTTTATCAAACTCACTAATTGCAGCCCACGTACCCCGCATAAGTAATAAATTACTCTCGTCAGTGTGATTATGATAATACTTGTGCATGCATATTATATTTTACTGGCACAGACCAGTATAAAATCACTAGTGATAATGTGGACTAGACATTGGCAGATTCATTCACAATAATGAATCAATTCAGTCTTATTCACCTGGTCAAGTGAACTAATTCATTTAATTCATTAATTTAATTCCTTGATTTGATACTTCATTTTGGTTTTGTACCCAGAATGCTCACATTTAAGAACCACAAATAAAGCAATAATGAAGGATTTTTTCGCATTCAAATAAATGTGTTCGTTTTGAAAAAAACATTTTAAATAAACACACAAAAATATCAAATATAGGGATTTATTTTGTACATTGCAGAAGTACATTTATAACTTTACTTGAAAACCTGTATTTGTAAGCTTTACACTTTATAGCACAGCGTTCTTAAAGCGAGGAGAGCTTTGGAGTAACTTTAGTAAAAAAAAATATGTCGTACCACAAAATAAACATGTTACAGACTCTTTAATAAATATGTTATTTTACGAACAAAAATAAGAAGTAACTTTACAAGTTACTAATAAAATCGTGATGTATATACGTAAACAATAACCACCAACAAATATTACTAATACTGAAAATAAAAATACTTAAACCATTTTAAAATACAAAAAACATTAAAACAAAAATTATATACCAGAAAGGCAAGTGTCTATACTAAATAATATCAATACAAAATAGGATGAAGCCATCGGATTTAAAAATGTTTATAAAATCTTGCTGCCTTTATATTACAGACAGAGGAGAAGAGTAAAAAAGCATTATACTAACACTATCACGTGTATAAAGGTACATAAAAAACATCCTTATAAGAACAATAATGTAAACATCGTTTTGTTTCTAAGCGTATTTCATAATTTTCGCATGTGGAAGGGAGAAAAATACAGAAGATACTTTCGCTTTTTTACTAGGATTCAGATTCAGAAGTAGAAAGTTTTCACCTGACTAGGTACTAAATCGAAGGTTTAGCCACGCGGGGACTAACGACGAACCGATTGACAGCTGGCATAGTGCAAGTGTTTTGTGTCTTGCTGTGACATTAATGACTTGCTTTCTGCAGACGGTGCGGACGGACCTGTAACTAGGAAAGGAAAGGGACTCGATATCTTCAACGAATAGGGAATTGGGAACTCTGTCTCGAGTCTCTCTGTGTCACTGTGTCTCTGTTCTGTTTCACTTATTCCCTGAGACTGGGATTGAGCGCTTGTCCGGACAGACTCGGTACAAGGGACATAGGATTTGTGTCTACGAATAAATTTATTAATTCCTTGACTGGGGACTCGATGACAAGAGTCTTTTGGATTACGGCGCGGGACGCGGGATACTAGATACGTGATTTAGTGCGACAAGGCACAGTACATATAAATTCCTCGGCGAGCCGCCACAGTACCGTAATAATATTTAATTAGATTTCTATGAAACACTATAATATTTGAATCATTTAAAGTGCACATCATTATTAATTATTACCTCATTATCGTGAAATAATTTAACTGTAAAATATATAGAAAAAAATGCTAACGATAAGGAATGAATCAGATGAGTGTTACAAGATTGAATTAATTAAATCAATTTTGCCCACATCTAATGTGGACCTCACTGGATGCTTTACCCATGCTGAGGCCCACATTTACAGGCTGCAGATGGGTGAGAGTGGCCAAGTTCATAAAAATTGGAGAAATGTTGAAGCAAAATTGAGGGGAGGCTTATTTCCAAAGCTAAACGTTAAAAGCCTGATCAATAAGAAAAGCAAATTCCATGTAGGTAAATGAATAAAATGTTCACTCCTGTAAAAAATAGTCAGGGTTCATTATCTTCAATTTAAAAAATTTACTATTGTATGAGGTGTTATCCCAAGAGAGAAAACAATAATATACCTGATTAACGGCAATGGCCAGTGTTTTCAATGCATCTGGACTGAGTCGCACCATTAGTTCTCCCACTCTAGCCTTCACTCCAGATTTGGTTGTATCACTCTTGTGTGATAAATGTGGGATATATCCCCCCCACCAATTTTCCACCCGAATGCCAGTGCTTAACACAGTTCTATAGAGACTGAGGTCTTTGCTGTCCAACGTGTCCAATCTGGGGAAATAATTCAACCAATTAAAAAAAAAGTTACACTAAACTTGCCCTGAATACGTAAATTATATTAGGACATAACTGTGTAACTATTTAAAAACTACAAATAAATAAATTTTGATTTTAAACCATCCAAATATACTTACGATATGTTAGAATCAATTCTGAAGATTCCGACATTTTTTTTCCACAAGCTAGCTCGTATTCTAGTAAAGTAATAAGTAAGTTTCAGGGAAGAATGTGTTGGTGGAAGATTACCATCCAGCAGGAATCTCTTATCCCTGTCTTCAAACTCTTGGTTGGCTGAAGCTCTTTTTCTATAAGTAAAACATTGCTTTAATAACTAACTATTAATAAAACATTAGGGAAATGATGAATGATCGAAGGAAGCAAACACTTTGTGGCTTGACATTAATACACAAATGAAAGAATATCTTTGTTTTAAACCACTTTATTACATTTATATACGTCGACCGGTTTCGGTTGAACTCAACTTTCATCAGGTGTACTGTCCTGATGAAGGTTGAGTTCAACCGAAACCGGTCGACGTATATAAATGTAATAAAGTGGTTTAAAACAAAGATATTCTTTCATTTGTGTGAAATGATGAATGTATCACAGATTAAAAAAATGTATTCAAATTTAATTTTTAATTAATTAATCACTTACAGCTTTTCTGAATTGTTATACATGTTCACTTCTGCATTTCCTATTTTTATGAGGAACTGCACACGTGGTAACATGTCCGGGGAGGTGTAAGAATCAATCCTCAGCATATGAACTAGCTCTTGGACAGTATATCCAATAATGTCAAACTCGGGATATGCTAATGGAGTTCCCCGCTGGAAAACATTTAAAAAATAATAACAGGAATGGTTATTAGTCATTGACGTCAGAAGAGGTAAATTTGCCCAACATGAAATCTGCGTATCATTTCGACGAGCTGGAGGCAAACCATGTGACAATCATTTTAGAACCAGGAGAGTTCCAGCATATCTTGAATAAACGACGACATCATTCGTACCTTGACCGCCGGCGAGTGAACATCAAAATAACGAGACCTTCCACAGAAAAGTAAAGTTTGTTAAAGTAAGGTGACGGCTCGCAGCGCAACCCATTAATTTGAGACTTTTCTGCACAGGGTCTGAGTGCGCATTTGTAACCGAGCCATCGGGTTGTGTGGCAATATAAAATAACAAATGTTTACTAGATTCAGGGATGTGCCTTTTGCACTTTAATAAAATACACAGATCATTGTTTCTTTTGCTTTCGTAATGTTATGTATTCTTCCGTGGTATCATATATTTTATGTTCCTTAATTTCAATATTTATTTATTTATTCACGGTAATATAATTGTACCCTTAAAGAAATAAAACTTTTAACAAAAGCCTATTCAAAAATATGCATCTATTTATTCTTCCCTAAAATTATGGCTAAGCACTTAAAGGTGTTTGTGTATTATTTTTATTAAGCTATGTGTGAGATAATTCACATAAATTAAATATGTTTAAGGGGTTGCGAACTATGGCATCCCCACTCCCAGCTATGTTGTCCAACTGGAGGTAGAGATGACAAATACCTGGCTAAGCAGATCTGGTCACTAAACACGACTAAAAGCCATTTCAAGCAACCAGGGCGATACTGAGAGTATCTACTACACCTTGGTGCAAATAATAATTGACCTGCTATTTATTATTTTGCTTAAATGTAAAATAAGTGTGAAACAATTAAAATTACAAGAGATGATTGTATTATTTTTATTATATGAGCTTTTGTGTGACAACACTTTTATTATTTTTTTGTGAAGCAAATTATAATTCATTTATAAAAGTGTCTAACTATAACAAAACATTCGATTTTGGAAACAAATGGAATTTTTTTGCGGGATTTGGAAGTTTGAACAACATTTATTACTGCTTATATAATTCGTAAGCAGATTTTATTTTCGAAGTCTTAATATTCAGGTTAGAAGTTACATCAAACTGTTGGAGTAATTTATTAATAATATTATCTTTATTTAATAAATTTGCAACTATAAACATGTAAATAGATAGAATACATAACAATTAGATAAAGTTGAGGATTCTCATAAACTGCCTCACTAGGCTAGCGGCTAGCCTGTGTTGAGGCAGTCATTTTAATGGTTAGTTTAAATACTTGTGAGTATACCTACACTTATGTTATAATATAAACACTCAATATTTTTGTTGCATTAATAGTTTCGAATTTGGGTGAGGGCACTGGTAAAGGCCCTATTATTACTGACAAAAGCATCTGTAAACTCACCGGGTATAATCGAGGGGGGCAGAGATATTTGTTTCTATCGAATAAACGGGGTTTGGGCGCACTTTCTCGAAATCTGGTTTGTTCTTCAGCTGGGGTGTACATAACCATTCGCCATGCCGTGGACATAACAGTGTCTAGAAATAATGTTATTATAATTAAAATGTGTACATAAATATGAAGAATAACGAAATACACTGTGTATTTATGATCAATAGAAATTAATTGTATTATTGATAAGTAAAAACTTACTTTGGTCATAGTAAGGGATGTTTTCGTTAACTAATTTACCGTCCACTAATTTGAACTTATAGTAAGTTATGAAATCGTTGTACAGCTCAGAATAGTACTCCAGCGAACATAGTATATCATCTTTGCATTTTTCATCCAACTGGAACAAGGATTTAAAAACATGATGAAAACTAGTAGAATAATAGTGTGAGCAATCTCAAATATAACAACATTACTACATATTGTTATCTCTGAGATCCACGCCTTCTGGAGGTTGTTCGAAAACAGCATACAACGATGATTTCATGCACATGAAAAATAATATATGTATTCCTTCTTCTGAGCAAAGCGACGGAGGATATGGGAGAAGCTTGAATTTAAGGTAATCCTTCATCTTGTCAGAATTCTACATTATCTGAAACAGCATTAGTGGATTGATAGAAATCTTACCATCGAGTGTTTCATTTAACTGCTACATTTCAATCAACATGTATTTTGTGAAATTCATAAATAAATTTATACATATCCATATTTATACACCCTCTGCACAGCTTAAGCGCCATTTGTTTGCGATATTGGAATATACGTGGATTAGACCTACTAAGGATACCATGCTTAAAAAAGCACTCTACCTCATGTTGGTGTGGAAATGAGTTCACTAAATTATCATTATTATGTAATGAATTTCCAGAAATAACAAAATAAAATTACAAATATGGGGATTTTCACAATTTAAAAGTTCATCTTTCCGCCGCTGTTACTCGTTATAATTACACTTAGAAAATTATAAATGTCATCTTAAATAAGAGAAATTTTATCTTCTTTTTGTTTGTGCTTGACAACATTGTCGTAAAATTAACGGTTGAGGAATTATTAAAAAAAAAAAGTTTTGGCACTTACATACAAAATGGCGACCTTAGCGGAGGTCATGCTAGGTCGAAAACTTAATTTTTTTTTCAGGGTACCTACCATTACATTATAAAATCAAAAAATCTTTTAGACAACCTTTACTGATTTACTGATTGGACTATAAGTGCTCACGGGAACTATATGTAAACCGTCTCTGCTCTGTAATAAAATTTTAAAAATATCAGACACACATATGTAAAACAATTTGCATAAGATCATAAACATACCTCAATTATATCTTCAGTACTTATTTGGGTAATTGTACGAGGACATGGGTAGCACAACACAAAGTAGCGGTCTTTTAACAAAACTTGATATGGGTCAAGTTGACATCCTGTGTTCAGTGGACTTTCTATATATGTGAAGGCACCAGCTCTGTAAAATTAAACACATTATGTTAAGAGTATCCGTTTGTGAGATTAGTAGTTCTTTAAGATTGCAATAGAATGTCCGATAACAGGATACCGAAATTCATGACAATATGAAAAGGCCCAGAAGCAAACTAAAGAAGGGTGAAATTGCTACTGTGTGAAGGAAGATTGTAGGAGGATGGGAAAGCAAGAGGACTGGAGTCGACTTGTTATGGATTAGAAACGTTGGAAAACGTTTATGAAAGGGGCCAAATCCCACTCTTGCGCCATGATGATACCTTCAATTCACGTTGCCATATGATGCAGGTGAAGAGCAGAGTGTGTCAAACAACAATAAAATTGAAAAGGTTAACAAATATATCGTAGCAAATATATAACAAATAAATACAAATTAAGTATCAATTTTTTCATTAGATAAATTAAAAAAGTTACCTCAGATCATCTTTGTAGTGTTGCTCGTACGGAGAGGGAGAACTTCTTCCAAAATAAATTGATTCATCAGGATCAACCTCTACAGAACAGTCATTATTTTCCCCTAGGAATGTGGTTGAAATACCCTGAAATAGAGAATCAATTTAAATTTACAATATTTTATGAAGCTTTTTTTGAAATATGCATACGATTACAATTATACGCATATATCAATATGCAAAAATTTCTGATGGAAGCGAAGAGAAATAATTAACTAAAAAATCTGCCTCAACACAGGTTCGCCTAGCGAGGCAGGTTATGCACAACTTAAAATATAATATATTAGGCCATATCTTTATATTTAACACTCATACATATTTACGTTTTCTTCTATTAGAAACTGTTCTATTATTGTAACATTTTTTTAAAGTCGGATGCGGTTTACTTACGTTCCCCGCGAGCACTTAGGCCATAGGCCCATTGTACTATCTTATTACATTACTTTTTCAACAATGTCATTGTTACTAACTTACATATAGGTATTTTACTTACTAATGATATATTATATATTCTGTAATTTTTTTGATGAAATAAATAAAAAATAAATAAAATAAAAAATAAAAAAAAACAGATATAAAATTTTAAATCCTTACTATAAAGATATCCCTCCAGAATGTAACAATGTCCATCAATGCACTCATTTGCTTCAATCCAAACTGACACACTAGTGGATCTGTCTCAAATAAACATTGTATCGATGGCATATTTCCAGGGCGCTCGCCTATTCTCCAAATCTCACGCGATGCTGTCACATCAAAGCTGTAAGAGCAAACATATATTTATGTAAGTCAAAATTATTTTAGGCTATACATTTGACCTACGGTAATCCGACAAACGGTCTGCAAGGTGATGTTGGATAATCGAATTTGTCGGACAGAGTACTGCCAGCAACCCTGTAGTCCGGATTTTTTTTGAAAGGGTTGTAATCTGACAAATTACATACTTATAAAAATGATAAGACCAAATCTATATGTACGACATGTAGCTTTGTTTGGATTTTTCTATGACTTTCGAAGTAACACTGATTTGAGGAGCGGTACCAGGAGTAGTGACAATTTCTGGCCATCTGGTGCAGTTTCGTGGAAGAAACATCGCAGTGATACATTTATTCTATCTTGTTAGTTCTTCTTCGGACGGATGACCTGGAGCGTTATCAAGAAGCAGTAACGCTCTTTAAGGTAGATTATGATCTTTCAACTACTGGCACGATGTATTCACCAAACCACTTTTTGAAAGGTTTGTTGTAATCCACGCGCTTTTTTGTCCGTAATAGTGTAAAGGTAAATCAATATTTTTGAATGCTCGTGGATTCTTTGATTTTCCAATGACCACCGTCTTTAGCCTGTGCATGCCCGAAGCATTAGCACAAGGTATTATGGTTACACATTCTTTGCTCACCTTATGTCCAGGTACAGATTTCTCATTATGTGCAACAAACGTTTTGCTATTGCACGCCAAAAAGGCCTTGACTCATCTGCATTGTATACCTGTGAATTTTGAATCACCATCTAATCATCACGACAATTATTTTACCGACTTAGTAACTCTTCTTAGAGATTAGTCGCACCTTGAGTATATTTCTTTTAATTGATTACTGAGTCTCATGCGAATATTTGTAATTATACAATAAATTACATTTCAAAAATATGAATCTTTTATTTAAGATTACCATACATTTATTCTTACACTTAATAGCTTAAAATTCATCCTTGGTACATTGGCACACAAAGTGGTTTTGTTGTCATCATTGTAAATAATTGCATCATAAATGCTTTTATGCTTCATTTGACTCCTCAATGTGGTTTAAAATGTTACATATGGCTAACTTATATTTATTTACATTTTTTAAATGTTACAACTTTTTTCTCCTGTTACAGTCATTAAACATATTCCATTACGACTTTGGAAGCGTTCCAACCATCCCTTGCTAGCTACAAAGTTGTCTTTTTTGTTGTATAAACACTTTGTTTTTATGGCCAATATGGGCCTAGAAGTAAGCATATGCCTGTTTCTTTCCTGAAGAAACCACATGTACAAAGCTTCTACAACCTTAGAATTGTAAGTCATGGTGCCGCGAACAAGTTACAATATGTTTAAGCATGCATTGAAGAAGATTTTCCATAATAAATGTGTTTTGTATGTGTTACGAAATACTTTCTACCTGATACGCATTAGACAGTAAAAGCTTCCCCCCCCGCTCGCCTATATACGCGGAACACATGGCCAACCGCTCCAGTCAGAATCAGGCCTCGACCGAGCGCGCCGCTAGCACACTCCGCGTCCTTCCGGAGATCGCAAAACCACGCGGTCAACCCGCGTCGTAATTAAACTCTATTGTTGTGTAACGATATACTGCCGTATCATTTGAATCATGAACCAGTTCCGCTATATTCGGCTCCTTGGAGTTATATTACTGTGGTGAACGTATGTCTGTAGGTATGAAAGAGACAGGCATATCTGAGTGAGACAGCATGACCGAGACGTATAAAAAGGCGTGTCTGTTGTAACTCGTCCTCTCTTTGCAATAACATCTCGAATACTGTCCATTTGTATAAATACTAAATAAACCAAATAGTGTGGAGTATCAAACCGTATATTATTTACAAATTATCTGAGTGATCAGCACGGCAGATCACCACAATTACCACTAAAATCGCGTGTGCACCAATTCAACGTCCGCCTTGAACAACAAGGCTACAACCTACAATTATGATTTGGCGCATCCGTAAGCAACTCAATCTAACCCCATTATATTGTGTTCAATTCGTAAACTCAACTAGTACCAATTCACCCTGTTGAGAGAGAGAGAGAATCGATACTGTGTTTTTCTAGTTAGGATGTACCCCCGTGTAATACTACTGTAATAAACCTATTGTCCTCCACGTTTTGGATTGTGATATTGAAATGACCTCCCCATGTAATGACCGATGAGAGCGGCGAAGTGAGCAAAGAGTTCCCCACGCCCTTATGGACAAAAGAATCTCACCTCTACCTACCACTGAGCTATCCTAACCTGTTGCCCCCTGGTTCGACTCCAGCGGGCCCTTACCTATCTGGGCCACTTTATAACCTAACAATGTACGGTATTCTAAACATTTATTGATTTTGAAGTACTTACCCAACGGACCACGGGTTCACCACCATTGAACGGTCATTGTTCTCTTGGGCCACAGATAAAATCATGGAACTGACTAATCCAAGCATTGTCACTTTGTCCATCCTGGGTTTGTTCTCAATTGTATTTACGAAAGAAGTAAAACATAGCAACACTTCGGCGACTGATTCGTCAAGTGCTTTAATTGAAATAATAGTTTGATCAACTGTTATTTCAACCACAGCAATTGTTCCTAAAACAAAAAAGATATTTTATTTTTGGAATAACTTAATTAGTAAAACTGCAAATTGTAATTTTCAATTATTGAAGACAATATTAGCGATTCCTAAACAAAAATTTTGAAACAGAAAAATTAGAAAAAGACATGGTCACATCTAGGACTTGAACTATTAACCATATCTCTTTCATTTTCTCACTGCATATTTTTATTGGCTGCTATCTTTATGTATGGCTTATTTATACAAGGCAAGGCAAGTGCCCCGGCAAGGCAAGGGTCCTGGGTTCAAGTCCTAGATGTGACCGTATTGTTTTCTAATTTTTCTGTTTCAAAATTTTCGTTTAGGAATGGCTAATATTGTTTTCAATAATATAAAAGATAAATACTTTAATAATTTGTTTTCTTTATTAATAATTTTTAACTTACCAAACCATTTACAGAGAGGGTTTAGCTGCTCAACTTCCTCAATTGTTGAATTAGGGTCCAGCGATTGATACATTTCGTTGGATGTATCGTCTGGTGTTTCAAATGTTTCCACAGTTATAGATGGATGATTTGTTACAGACATCAACTAAAAGTTGTTACAAGGATTAGTATGTATTAACAGTTACTTAAAGTGTGTGTGAAATTTGGTTCCATGATAACTCAACACAGTGACAATTCAACACACCTTTAAAAAGTGATATAAAGTCATTAGAAACGATGAAAAAATAAATTTAAACCTAACCTAACCTAACCCAGTTAATAATTTTTTTGTTTCATCACTTTCCATGACTTTTTAAAGATGTGATGAATTATCATTTAAATGATTTATATGGTCACCGTGAAATTTTGATATACATACATATGTACTTACTATTCTGTGAACTTCTAGTAGCTTGTTAACTCGGTTGTTGGTAACTGTATATTTGATAGGGCAGTCCAGATTTATTTTGAGTGTGCTTAACGTTCGAGAACCTGTAACATTTACTTGCTATGAAACCATTATGTATGTAATAACTTAACAATATCAAAATTATCATAATGAGAATAAAATTCGCAAAAAAATTATTTAACATATGAAACAATGTTTTATGGGAGCCTCATGTAGACTTTCGGACGGTTCTTAGGTATGTTAGGCAGACAGATGTTTTGGCAGGATACTAGCAGGGATAAATAATGCTAGTAAACTTAAAAGAGGCTTCTGAAAATACATTCTCGAAAAAAAAAACATTTTGTTTTGGTCTTACAGGAAAAATACTTTGCAGTAAATAGTGCCGGGGGAACACCAGTGAAGATATTGGGTAAGCCGGGTCGGGTCTCCATGACGTGATACTGAAAATCTGATGGTTCCGGTAATCTTGGCAAAGGAGTGTCTGCACCCAATACAACATTGGCGGAGTATATGGACGACTGGAAAATGAACATTACATATTGATTACAGATATGTACTTTCATATAAGAATAACAAATGTAATGCACAGGATATTCTTTAAAAATTGCACTTTTACTCAATACAAATACTATCACTCACACTTCTTTATTTATACATTTCATAAATAAAACATGGTTAATAAAATAAGTAATTAAGCGGTGTTATGATTTGAGTTTTAATTTAGACTTTAATTTAAATTTTATGATAATATTATTTGGGGTACATAAGAAAACAGATACCTGAATGTGATTTATGCTGTTGTGGTTTGAAATCGCAATATTTGGCTGATGTACAACTGCATAAATTAGTCCGTTGGTTAGAATCACATTTTTAGTTTGGTTCTTGGCAGAACTCTGTAAGAGAAAAGGAAATAACAAATAAAAACACATTTATCTACATATGTACTTGTAATATTGTGTGTGTTACATAGCTTGCTTTGATGTTTGTTAATTGCCAGGAATGGGGAAATATTTCATCAATGTAAAACATATTCTTACCTTCATCTTATCTTTGTTTGCCGACTGCATTCTGATGTCATCATACAGAATGAAAGAAATTTTCCCCATTGTAATGCAAGCATCATAATACTGGATGAAGGCTTTTCTGTAAAAATAATATATTTGAACACTTAGGAGTTCATTTCGTTGTTGCGCTGGTAATAATCTGTTAAATGACACTTTTTCCAAAACATTATATGCAATGTGTTATTTTCCTTTTCTACTATTCCTTTTTCCTTACAAAAAATTCCTTTTCTCTGTTTCCCAAACGTCATGTAGAGTCAATTTAAAAAAGAAAATAATCAATAGAGAATATCTCAATACTGTATACGAACCTATGCTCTCTCACACGGAAATTTGATCTTGTTCTTGCACAAATAAACCTTATAAAACCAACAGTACTAATAGTGACAGAAACGTGGCTAAAGGCAGAAATACCAGATACGTTAGTGGATCTTCCGGATTACACACTCTTCCGCAAAGACGGTCGAATTGAAAAACGAGGAGGTGGTGAAGCAATATATGTAAAGAAAAGGACCATAGGCCTGACAATCTCAGCCCAGGTGAACAAAGCCCTGGAAAACAGTTCTAGTAATTACCCACAAATTGACGCATTATTCATTGACATGCAAATACACAATCTCAAAACTATCCTAGCTGGTGTCTACTGCCCACCAAATGCATCGTACGAAAACCACCAAAAACTATTACACCAATTAAAAATAATAGCTGACGTGTCAAACGTAATAATCCTTGGAGACTTCAATTATTCCAAATTGGTATGGCCCATTACAGAAGTGCGTAATTCAAACAGCCCCGAGGCCTTATTTGAGGATATGTACTTGAACAGTAACTATTGGCAATTGGTAGATAAACCTACAAGATACAGGGACAACAATACCCAATCTCTATTGGACTTAGTCCTGTGCAATGATGAACATCTCATTACTGATATAAAATATCTAGCACCTATAGGCAAAAGTGACCATATATGTTTGTTGTCAACTCTACAAGTAAGTACCAGCCATAACAACGGATCCTCCGGCCCGAGAGGCAAGAAGCCGAGACCCAACTATCACATAGCAGATTATGATAAAATAAATGAAACCTTAAGCACTCATGATATAATGTGGTCTCTCATGGAAACCACTACAACTGAAGAAAAGTGGAACTTTTTTACGAACATGTTTGAAGAGAAGATTGTGTCAAAAATACCACTATTCAAAGGCAATAAAAACCACAATAAGAACAAACCTTGGATCGACAAACACATACTAGCATTGATTAAAGAGAAAAAGAAAGCCTGGGATGGTTATAGATTATCCAGAAAACACCTGGGGAATGTAAATGAGATTGAAAATGAGTATTACAGAGAATATAAACTGAAAAATAACTACCTTTTATCGCAACTAAGAAATACCAGAAAAAAGTTTGAGCAAAAATTGATTGACAGCGGACAGAAACCATTTTACAGTTATATAAGGAAACAGATTGCCTCGAAAGTGTCTACTCCAACCATACTATATAACTTCTCTAACGAAACAGTTACCAGCGAGATAGACATAGCGAACATCCTTGCAACACAATTTGAAAAAACCTATGTCAATGAACCAGACACCAGTATACCAACTATTAGTCAAGATGTGTATGTAGATAGTTCACTATGCGAAATAGAATTCACTCCATCAGCAGTTGAGAATATTTTGAAGGGGTTGCGAGAAGATAGCGCTACTGGCCCTGATAATATTCCTGCTATTGTTCTCAAAAAGTGTGCAGCAACTCTCAGTCATCCCATAGCTCTGGTTATGCAACAATCCTTTTTAGATGGGAAACTCCCTAAAGATTGGAAGAGAGCTATAATTACACCCATCTACAAAAAAGGTGATAAACTCAAACCAGCAAATTACAGACCTATAAGCTTGACTAGTATTATCTGCAAAACCATGGAAAGAATAATAGTGGACGAGATACGCTCATTCCTGATCAAACTTGACATAATCTCAAACAAACAGCATGGATTTGTGCCAAAAAGATCCACGATTACCAATCTCATTCTTAACATAGATTACTGGACAAACGAGTGGGACAAACGGATTCCCACTGACGTAATTTATCTCGACTTCGAGAAAGCCTTCGATACTGTTCCAACCAATAGACTGTTGGCTAAACTTAAATTCCTAGGCATAAGAGGACGACTTCTCGAATGGATCAAATCCTTCCTCACTGAGAGAAAATTACAAGTTCGAATTGGCAACCAACTGTCATCTGAGCGAAATGTGACCAGTGGTGTCCCTCAAGGATCAGTTCTCGGTCCAGTTCTGTTTATTTTGTACATCACGGACCTGCATACTATAATAAAATCAGACTCCAGCTGCTTTGCAGATGACACAAAATTCTTTGCAAACCCACACACTCATCACAACCAACTGCAAAACGATTTAAACGAAATATATCAATGGACAAATGATTGGCTTCTTAAACTCAATGTCGAAAAATGCACTGTCCTACATGTTGGAAAAACTAACCCTGCACTTGCCTACAAACTTAATGGAACACCTCTAAAAGCAGTGACATTACAACAAGACTTAGGAGTTACCATATCACAGGACTTGAAATGGGAACCACATATCGCTGGAATTGTGAAAAGAGCAAATTCACTAACATATCTAATCAGGAAAACCTTCCTTGACCTAACACCGGACATGATGTTAAAAATATATAAAACATATGTGCGACCTCTCCTGGAATATGCTTTCCAAATATGGAGTCCTTACTTCACAAAGGATATAAATCTGTTAGAGAGAGTACAGAGACGTTTCACTAAAATACCAAGAGCTCTGAAAGATCTACGATACGAAGATAGACTCAAGGAATTGAGATTACCAACCTTACAAGAAAGAAGAGAAAGGGGTGACTTGATCGAGACTTTCAAAATTTTATCTGGATATTACAGTTGCCCTAGCATCCAAGAAATCTTCACTAATAATAAAAATATAAATCTCCGTGGACACTCAAAAAAATCACCAAAACGCCTTTTGCATCTAATCCTAGAAAACACTTCCTTGCAAATAGAGTAGTGGATGCTTGGAACAAACTCCCACAACATGTCATCGATGCAACAAATATAAATCATTTCAAAGCCCTATTGGATTCACATTTGGAGAGAAGAAAGGACTTAGTTCAAACATAAAACACTCAATTGCTGTCAAACTAGTTGTGAAACCGGATATGAGCGCATCAGCAGAATGCTGCCTGCTCATTACTTAATAATAATAATAATAATAATAAAAAAACGACATTCAGTTTGCATTTTTACAAACCCACATTTCGTTTTTAACTTTCACAGCTGTTTCCCAAACATCATGTAGCTTTATTATTGTCAAGATGGCGCACAGCTTTATTATTGTCAATATGGCGCCATGATATTATTTGGATGTATTCATAGAAATTGGGAAGGGTGGAAAAAAAGCCATTTGTAAAGCTACTTCATACGGCTACACTTTGTATTTAGTTTTTTTTGCGTAATATTAATTGATTTACTGAATTATTGAAGGATTTTAAAGTATCAGAAAATTCATCAATATTCCAGCGAATTAATTAATGTTACAGCGTGGAAAAATCCAATAGCTTCGTAAAAACAAATCATTTAGATAATGATGAATTCTAAAAATATTTTTGGCCGTGTGAAACATTCTAAATGCACAGTGACGTGAACAAATGCGTAGGTCGAATGTTACAAGTGTGTTGGAATAACTGTTAAAGAACATTACTGTGTCATAACTTTGCGTATTTATAGATGTTTTGTTAAACCAATTATTTTCTAGCCTTGTTAGACGATTGCAAAGATGTAAGTGGGTCAATATGCTCCTTTCTCGATCTGTTACCTAGGCTTTACATGGAAATTTAAATTTGTAGAGGCAAAAAATTAAACAGCGCATTAAATTAGATATTTATTCAATTATTAAAAGCAACAGATATCATGACGATAAAAAGACAAGGCGATTCCACAGATGTGTGTAATGGTGGTCTTACACCAGGTAGATACTTAAAGTATCTACAGGACTACTAACGGGACACTGCCATCTCAGGAGACACATGCAGATATTGGGAGTAGAAAACACCAATAGATGCAGGAAATGTGAAGAGGATGAAGAGACTCCAATTCACCTATGGTGCTAATATCCTGCCCTGGTGGGAACTAGGTTCAGATACCTGGGGAGACATACAGTAGAACCAGAAGACATATCCACATACCCAATGACAACCCTGGTGAACTTTATTAAAGGGACTGGGTTGTTGTTAAAGGATTGAGGTAAAATGGGAGATAACACAATGGGCCTATGGCCTAAGTGCTCACGGGAACTACTTGTAAACCGTCTCCGCTTTAAAAAAAATAAAATAATAATAAACTATCTACGAATCTGGAACCTGCTGCAATATGCAGATCTGGTCTCCAATCACGGATAAAGCCACTTCATGCAACGTTTTTATATTGAAAGTATCTACCAATCTGGAACATGCTCAATATTCTGGTCTCCAAATATGCTTAAAGCCACTTAAAGCAAATGTTTTGATCCTGAATGGTGGTCTTTCACCGGGGCGATACTGAAAGTATCTACCAATCTGTAACTTGTTCCGAGTATACTGTCTCTATATTATTATATACGTGTCTGTGATCGAGGGGTACAGCCCTTGGCTAGCAATCCGGAGGTCGCGAGTTCAAATCCCGACGTACACAAGTAAATTTAATTTGAATAAATTTTGTTATTTACAATTTAAACTTTCAAAATAATATATAGAGTGGAAGATACTCTCAGTATCGCCCTGGTGTAAAACCACCAAGATATTACCCTTAACAGATATTATCGGATGATGACGATATGACATTTGTCATATAAATGTAAAGTAGGTAGATATCCATTAATGTTTTTATACACATTGTGTGCTTTAGATAACAAAAATGACCCAAAAATGATAACTCTAAAAATGAGAATATTGTGTTTTTATCATGTATTTATACCATCAGTATTAAAAATAATAATTTGGTTTGGTAAAACCAACCCATGAATGATCCCTAATCGCCTAATTGAGTATTATGTCAATATATCAACCAAAATTGAGAAATAAATTATAAGAAATTACAAAAAATCTTAAAGCAGACAACCTGTTTGTGTGTCCCATTAAAAACTTTTCAATGACCATGTTCACTCCTTCCTGTCTTCAAAAATACCCTCCATACCTCAAAGATGATGTAAATTATTTTCCATAGTTGGAGAAAGTAACAACAACAAAAAAACTCTGGTCACATGAATGATAAAGTACTCTACCCAAGAATGTTAGGATAATATAAATCTACTTACCTCGCTGGTGCCTCAACAGGCTCTAGAGGGGTGGCCTGCCTCGTTATGGGGGAAGCAGTTCGGTCGCTTGCAATCCCGGTGTCACTTAGCGAATTAGTCCTCGTATTCCATACTGTTGGGTTACTGCTGCATGTTGCCAAGGTAGTTAGGCTGTCTACACTGATCCCACCTTCGTCTATAAATTGAATAATTATTGATAACTTATTGTGATATTTTTGTTGGCATTGGGCAACTTCATAAGATTACGTTTTCAACAAATCGTGAACTTGAATGTCAGATGTATGTACATATTATAATAAAGAAATTAATATTTTAAAATTTTATTTTTTGTGTGAAATAAAACAGTCATGCAAAATTACATATTTAGGAACTTCAACATGAATCGCAACCTCCTGACTCAAAGCCAAATGTGAAGGAAATTACGTCTATGGAAGTGGTCCAATGTGTGTGATGTTAGTGTTGAACAAGTAAAAGTTGGGTATGATTTAAGATTTTCACGGCCAAACATATTATAGTGATTTGTTTTTGGGGTATTATGCCGTGTTGCGCTACCTCCTTCTTCATTCCAATTCCAATTACACATCTGCCCTGATGATGGACACTACAATGCTGTCCGAAACTTTGGCTAAAGAAGGAGGTAGCGCAACACGGCATAATACCCCAAAAACAAATCACTATAAGTAAAAGTTGTTACATAGTTTGTACCTACCTTTGGAATTATATTGTTTGATGTATTCGTAGTATGGACACCCATGGGTTTCACACAACACTTTCTCAATAACATCTTCAATCTCTTTTCTGAAAACAAAAGTCGGTTATTTAATTATTGTAATGTTGGTAATTTAATATTATTTTGAATACGCCAGGATCATAAGCCCTGAGTAAAATCCTCCTGTGAGGAGTTAATGTTAACAAAAAAAAACAGGTTAATAAATTTTTTTAAATACATGCCTATCAACTCATTAAGACTTATTTTACAAGCAATAATTGTTCGCCTGAAACACTCATCCACATTGAAAAATCTCCTGATAAAAGATACATGACGCCAACGGGACTCGAACCCGTGTCCCTTCGATTTCCGGTCGACAGCTCTGACCACTGAGCTATGGCGGCTTATCTCTTACCCGCGAAATTATTCAATATATACTAGTGTTTCATTCAACAATTACTGCTTGTTACATTTTTCACCTGAAAACAACCAACTTTATTTTTAAACACTAGTATATATTGAATAATTTCGCGGGTAAGAGATAAGCCGCCATAGCTCAGTGGTCAGAGCTGTCGACCGGAAATCGAAGGGACACGGGTTCGAGTCCCGTTGGCGTCATGTATCTTTTATCAGGAGATTTTTCAATGTGGATGAGTGTTTCAGGCGAACAATTATTGCTTGTAAAATAATTGTTACCCTTTGTGCTATGCATAAAAATCTTGTCTCAAAACATTAAGTTTACTAAAAAAATAATCATTAAGACTTACCTGAATTCCATTTCCTCTTTTATTGTTTGTGACAACACTGAAAACTCTTTATAAAGTAATGTTAACAACTTCAATTGAGATGTAGATATGTGAATACTAATGTCGTTTAATATGTTCATGTCAACAGCTGGGCCGGTAACAAAAGTTGTTCTATAAAACATTGCCGGGGCCAGTACAATTACGATATCAATACTGAAAACAAAATATTTTGGAAATTCAGAAGAATATTAAATTAACATTTCCACTACCGCTACATAATATTATTATTTTTAAAAGTTTGTTTTTGATGATATGCAAAACATTGTAAGCGACAACAAATGTCTCAATTAACAAATGTATCGCTAAATGACCGGCAAAACGACATAACCGCCATTGCGTCACCATTCAGGCAACGTCACCAACCAACATGCACATGTTTAGAGATTTCTGAATTCGAATGTTAAAAAAATAATTTTAATTGAATGCTTCAAATTTTTTTCTATTCAGCGGGTAGATGAAACTTTTGAATTTCCGTCACGTAAACTTTAAAACCTTATTTTTAAGTTTATGTAACATATTTTAGCTTTCAAATTTGCAGTTTCTAAAAATGTGTGGTTTGGTGACTTTTGCTAGAAAGACGTCAATGTATCCCCCAAGCAGTGCAAATTTAATGATTTTTGTAACATAAGGTGGATGATTTCAATAAAATTAAGATTCACTATAAAGTATGGTACACCCATCAGATTCATTCAAAAACTCAAGTTGTTTTTACTGCCTTGTGCTAAGCATATCCGGCAACGACGGCGACTCTATTATCGCTATGGAAGCATTGAGTCAAAACTCAAGGCAGTTGTTTTGCTGTAAATCATAAATGATACAATAGTAATTTATGACAATTTTACAATCCTCACAATGTTTTGCCAAAAAAAAAATTAGAACTGTAATAAACGATAAAGTATATAGGGGTATAGAATTCTTTTTGGGCATGATATTTTGGTATTCTCAAATGCTAGCCGTTTACGAATCTTATGATAAAAAAAAACTACTTAATACATTCTCTTAAATAATAAAAAGGTGTATTAAATTGATAACATACGGATCTATCAGACGAGTTAGATAGTCAGGATCGAGACCGTCAAACTCATCATCCATGTTATTCCAATCCAGAGCGGGGTTTTCCCGCTTGGGTAGTTCATATGCATCCTAAAAAAAAATTTTATTATGTTAATGAAATACAAATATTTTCATAGTTCAGAGTGAAGTCGAATACATTTCAGTTGGGTATTCAAGTGATCAATAAATTAAAGATTACCTTCCTGAATGTGAGTTTGAGTTCCTCCCAATTGCTACTGCAGAGGTGTAGACCTCTGATGGTGATCTGAGCTTGTCTGTCTTCTAGTGGTCCTCCCGGCATTCCAAGCCATCCGTCTCTAGCTGCAGTCTCATACAATTCACGCCTCTCAATGTATCTAAAAAAACCAAATTCCAAAATAAATCTTTATGCATGAATTTTATATTACATTTTGTGAAGATTTTTTTTAAACAATTAAATTAATTTATTTTTTTCTTGCTTTATCACAATCTGATACATATTATGCATTTTAAATGATTATTCACCTCGATATGGGATTCTCTGCTGTGGGCGCCAATACAGTGGACACAATCTGAAGGAAAATAATAATAGGTTCTTAATAATTACATGATAATACAGTGAAACTCTCTGAAGCAGTTTTCCAAGGTCCGGACAAAAAAAAACCTCTTAAGTGGGATCCAAATTTGGTAATTTTTTTCTAGTACTGTACACTTAGTTATTAGTATTATGATTTTTTAAATTTCATAGGTAGAATGAATTAAAAATATTTATTGTTGCTGGCTACAACAACATCAATACTTTTACGGAATTTTTCCAATCATAGCATACACAAAAATCTGGCTGGGCACCGCCACTAGTTTTAGTTTAAGATGGATTCATCGCCAAACTTTTAAAACTTCTCGGGCGGGAAGCAGTTTTAGTTAACTTCTTATGTGGGAAAAAATCAATGTTTTGAATTTCAAGAGGCCGAAAACAAAACTTCTTAAATGGGAACTTAGTAGCAAGTTACACTGTATACCTGAATAACTGCAGTATCCTGGCAAGTGCTGTCTTCCAAATTATCTCTGTCTCCTGGGAACATGATTCTCAGCTGGTGGCTTTCAAAGTACAATAAAGGGACATTTTGAACATTCCAGTACTCGGGGCTAGAATCAAAAATGAAAGCATTACATATTTACATTAACTGTAAGTCTAGTAATGTGTACTGACTTTACAAACTAAATTGAATTCACAGACTTTTAATTATTATTACTATGTTTTCATTACGTGATAATTTTGAAATATTACAAATATGGTTTGGTGTTTACAAAGAAATGCAATCAATATTATTTAATCTTACTTGGCCATAGTTGGTTTTGTGTTACGGTCCACAGTGGGCAAGGCATCACAATAAAGAGGTGTATACGCAGGAGTAAGGGCGGTGAGAAAAGGCTGAAGACACGGGCCACTAACGACTACATCCAAGCAACCCAGGCTTAACTCAGCTTCGCACACGTACTTGTCCTTCGGGCACTGCAGAAACAGATAATAATTATACATATTTATAGTCGTCGGCCTAATTTTTAAAGGGAAATCCGTCTTGGAAAACAACCCCTCCACCCCTTAAGGATTCACATACCATTTTTTTTTAAGAAAATCGAGTCGCTGTAGAATCTGACACGTGCAAGAAATATTTCTCAAGCTCCGAATTGTAGAATTTTATTTATTTTTCTATACATTTATCGTTATTCAAATTATTTATTATGAAAAGAGCATAAGCTTTCGTGAATTTAAAAGGTGGACACATGACTGATGTCATTTCCACCAAAAATATTTTTAAAAGACGACTTTGAAAAAGTATTTAGAAGAATATTGTTTTTTGTTATTTAATTTGTTTTTGTTTAAAATTTCCTACTAATTATCTTGAAATACCCTGATATATTTACCATCTCCGGCCAATAAGGAGAGAAAACCGCGATAGCCAATCAGAAGGCGATAATGTTTAGGCTGTTGTCCCGGGAACCATTCATTGGATGACAAACACCACTGCAACTGGTGGTTCGCTACCCGTTTATTATAAAATGTGATTTGTTTCTTTGTGACATTTCGCATCAATAATTATATACAATAATGACAATCCTAATCTACATATACACACCATTAACTTTAATCATTCATATGCACTTAATTATTTTAAAAAACTTGGATAAAAGTGTGGTATCTGATTTAATTCATTCCATCCATATTTTATATAAAGTGTCGGAACCAATTGGCCTATCCTCTGTCCTTAATATTTAAAATGTCATTTGAGGAAGGCAACTTCCCCGACACTTGGAAACAAGCACACATTACGCCTATCTACAAAAGCGGAGACAAAAATAATGTTACCAATTGCAGGCCCATCTCTAAACTATTGTCAGCAAGGTCATGGAAAACATAGTTCATGATCAACTTTTTCCGGCAGTTCAAACTATTATATCAAAAAATCAACACCGCTTTTTCAGAAAACGGTCAGTCGAGACCAACCTGCTGGAATACACAGATTTTATATTAAATTGTATGGCTAGTAAAAATCAAATAGACTCAATCTACACCGATTTTTCAAAAGCCTTTAATAAAATTAATATCAAACTGCTTATGAAGAAGCTGTTAAAAGTCGGGATTAATGGGGACCTTCATATCACAAACAGAAGTCAAGCAGTTAGAGCTAAGGGGTTCTCTTCACGTTTCTATAATATACCAACAGGAATTCCACAAGGATCACATCTTGGACTTTTATTGTTTATTTTGTATGTCAATGATATATGAACATGTTTTAAAAACTCAAAATTCCAAATTTTTGCAGATGAAACTAAAATACATGAATAAATGACACTTAAAATCGCAAGAGGATATTAATAGACTTGGATTAAATTGTGCGAACAACCAAATGTTCCTTAACCTGGAAAAATGTAACACAATATTGTAACGTCAAAGAATTGTGCAAGTTTGGATTGCCAGGGTAGTGCCTGATTATTGTTTTGTAGAGGGTTTTTTCGGGTGGCTGCCCTGCGATCGGTTGGACGAGCGGGCAAAAATAACGCGGGTAGGTAGATTGGGGAACAATACGAGGGACGACGATTCCGCGGTGCGCGTGGTTTTTGGCGAGAAAGAAGTGATATGAAAATAATGAAAAAGATCGCGCGGATACCTTGAACTTATCCTTCGGAGACTTTCCGTTTAAATTTACAAAACATAAAACCAACGTTTCGACTCCTGTGTGAGATCGGCCTGTGCTTGTTCGAGTGTTGTGGCTTGAAGAGATGAAAATATACAATCGGTTGTTTGAAAATAAAAATGGTTTTATTTGTGAGTGGTTTTGAGGGGTAATTCCTTGGAGACTGCACTGGATTGCCAAGCATGCTGTCGAGGTGACGCAAAGATGAAGCATCATTATCCCTTTAAATGTTTAATGGATGCTGATTGATTGAGGATGGCCTCGCGCACTCTTTCGCACTCCATCCCAAGAATCTCTACCCGGCACAAACTGATACGGATTACGGCCTGTCGTCCTTCTCACCACTGGCGGACTCTCAAAACACCTTCAGACGTGACAACATGATCAAGGTTCTTCAATGCTTTTACACATTATGCCTTCTTGCTTTAGCCCCATCATAGCCCTGGTGATTGACAAGGGTCCATGCTCATCAGACGTGACATCAGACGTAACAATATCTTTCACTAAAAGCTTTAACCCTCTAATATTTCCGTACAAAATCAATGACGTAGAACTAAAAAGATGTAGTGAAGTAAGGGACTTAGGTAGATTAATTTGATCTCTGACAGGGCCTACAAAATTCTACGATTCATCATAAGAGTGACGAAACCATTCAGATCACCTCATGTAAGAAAAATACTATGTCTCTTTCGTTTGCTCAATATTAGAATTTGAATCAGTAATATGGAATCCCCAATATAAAGTTAATATTGAAAGGTTAGAAAGAATTTAAAAAAAAAAGTATTCTGAAACACATAGGAGGGGTTGTTTCGGAGAATTTGAACAATTCTTCAAATTTCAAAGTTAATTTTCAAGTTCTGTGAAAGTCCTATTCAAGTTCTGTTATTATATCATTATAGGCTAGTTAATGGGAAAATTCCCATCTAAAAAATGTGGCAAGTGAAATTTGACATTCTTCGTGCAAGTCAGTATTAAGGAAATCAGAACTAAGTGTTAAATATAAGTAAGAAGGGTTCAAGTCAGTGTATTGTCCCAATCTTACTAAAGGATGTCGAATCTGGATGTAAAATGAGAGAAACCTGTGCCAACAGAAAAATTTCACAGGGGGTGCCTTAGACACATAATTAGGATGCCAGTGGAAACGATATAAGAAAAAATAGGAATAAAATAATTCAATAAAACTTACAATAAGGGCTTTAGTTGATTTTTCTACTCCATCATCCCAACGGCTGTATACACTTTGGCATCTTTACAACAACAAAAAACAATCATTAATATGACAACATTACACACTGGGCCTTACGAATGTGTTAAATTTTATATATCTTTTTTTATGTGAATACCGCGCAAGAGTCCCAAATGCTCCTAACGTCAGGAGCCAGTGAGACTATGGCATCTCTAATTGGGGTATGTTATGATGCTGAAGGTATTGAGGAGGGAAAGAAGAAGTGGAGAGGAAGGTGGGGAGTACCTGGCTATTCAGATCTGGTCACCAAACACAGTTAAAGCCATTTCAAGCAACTTTTCAATTTTGAATGGTGATCTTATACCAGGGCGATACTGAGAGTATCTTCCACTCTGGAACTTGTTGCAAGTATACTCTATATTATTTTAAACTAATAAATTGTGAAATAACACAAATTCATAAAATAAATTTTACTTGTGCGTGCTGGGATTTGAACCCGTGAACTTCGGATTGCTAGTCGAGAGCCTTACCCCTCGACCACGGAGGCTGATAAACAACCAATAATGTACGGTAAATGGTTGTTTATTAGTTGTGTAAAATTTAAAGCACCAAGGGGGTAGATATTTAAATATAATAAGTGTGATTATTTACCTTGCCAGGGTAAGGGTCATATAGAGGAACCCATTGTCCTCCTTGGACCTCTTGATTCCTCTTGTATCGACAATTTCAATATCTTTTTCTCTTTCTTGGATGATAATTCCAAGAAACTTGCCCAATTTCCATCGACCAAGAGGATCTTCCCTAAAATATTAAAAAAATATATCATTATAAACGCCATAATATGTATGGAATAAACTAAATATTAATTTATTTAAAGATTTGCAATCTGAAGCAAAAAATCAGCTAAAGAACAAAAAAGATTCAGGACAAGTTGTTTCACAGAATTTAAACAATTAATCAAATTTCAACGATAATTTTCAAGTTCTGTGAGAAGTCCTATTCAAGTTCTGTTATTACATCATTATGGGCCAGTTCCTTCACAGAACTGAAATAATATCTGAACATGAATAGAACTTTTACAGAACTTTAATTATTGTTAAAATTTGATGAATTGTTCAAATTCTGTGAAACAACCCATACTAACAAGGAAGGTTTTAAAAATAAGTAATGCGACCATCCTGCTAAACAGGTTGTGCACCACTGGTCTAAAGGAAATGAACTAAAATATATTAAGATTTTCGTGACTATAGAACCACCAGTGTTCAAGGTATAGAAGTACTCTTCCAGAAGGACCGAAAGAAATTTTTCATGGTTCGGTCAACAGTCTCCAAGAATAGAGAACATCTAGGAAGAAGAACAAAAATACATAATTATTATCGATGAAAGGGTACCTTATGTAGTGATGGATGGTTCCTGTCACAATCTTCGATTTTAATTTGAAGTATTCTGGGTGCACGTCGATACTTGTGGTTACGTCTTCAGCATCAAATACGAGCTTGAGATCCCGCAATTTAAGTTCCTCCGATTCCATTATTGTGCCGTCTTCAGTACACAGCACTGTCTGTTCATGTTCCTCTTCATGGGTTGAAGCATAAAGTTTGAGAGTTATCTTGGACACGGTTACCTGAAGCCATTTTGTTAATACTATTTCATCATTATTGGCAGCTGTAAAATAAAAGACTTAAAACATTTAATATGTTTTTTGACAAAAAACTGCTTATTATTGTGTAATTTTTCAAGCGTAACCATATTTACCTTTCGCAGTTTCAGAATTATCTGTGACTCCACTGTCACAACTAGGCAGTTCACTGTAATAAAATAAGAGTTGATTTAGTAGAAATCAAGCTAAGTAAAAACAGAAAAAAATTGTCTAATACATAATACATTAAAAGGTAAGCTTGCCTCCCAAGCATACTCGTGTAGCTTGTGATACGAAAGATAAATTATCTAGCCGTGAGACAGACGTTTAGGATTACTCAGCCAGAAACCAGTTATAAATCTATTAGAGTAAAGGATAGTCATGACATCTCGAGAACTTACTTGCTGCGTGAAGATGAACTTCTATTAAGTTTTGCTGAATTCAACACAGGACGTTTTCCTTTGATTAATTTCCCATTTGGGGATATCATGTTCATATATTGGACATTTTCCACAATTGCACTGCTTAGCTCTTGAACTCCGTGACCAATTGCAATTATGGTACATATCTAAAAAAATATATTATATATCATTCATTCAATATTATTAATTTAAAAAAGAATTCGTTATTATTATAAAATCATACTTGTTTTCGGTTGAGTGATATTCGCAAATTTCCAGTGTCTGTATGCAGGAACACATTCAGGGAAGCAATACCAGACGGAGGTCGAATTGGCACCTGGAACAAATAAAATTATTGAAAATCACATCGCAACCCTGATGTGCCGAGGTACCATGGAGAGTTATTCTATGAAGAAGGGTTAATAAGTACTTACTTTGACTTTCTTTGGCGAGATTTTGCTGGGCAACTTCCCAGGGGGTTTCCCGGGAGGGCTATCATCGGGTTTATCAGCTGGCTTATCAGGCGGGGTAGATGCTTTCGCTTCGCTGTGGAAAAATATATTCACGTTTCTGTATAGGTAAGAAAAAAATAGAGAAAATATTAATTTGTTTGTCGTTATAAATAATAAAAGTAAAATACTTTTTTTTCTTGTCTTTCTTCTTTTGAGATTTAGTTTTGGGTTCTTCTAAGGGTGGCTAAAAAAAATAAAAATAATTATGTTTTTACATAAGAATTTCAAAATCATAGAATTTTTAAAGATGTAAGGGTATTATTATTGTATTCACTTCTGTATATCAATAATTTGAAACTTACTTCAGACCCATCATGGAATGATACTGTTCGGGAAGGATTATGCAAACTGGCACTTATGTCCTTTTTCTTCATTATGAGGCTCAGTATGACCATGGTGGAGGTAGGCTTCAGAACCCATTCGTGAGCATATGTACCCAAGTGATTTCTAGAGAGAGTGTGCACACTGTAATCCTTGGCTTGCAGACTCCATGGATAAGACCGTGATCCTGTGAAAACCTTTTTATTTAATAATTGCACCATTTTTGTTGATTCGCAAGTTCAAGAGTTCAATATGTAAATCCTACCTGTAGTCCAGATACTTTCTGGTATAGCAGTTGGAAACCCATGTACGGTATAAGGTAGAATTTGGTTTCGTAAAAGCGTACTTTTGAAAAAGATATTTGGAATGCTGAAAAAAAAAACACTCAGCCACTGATTATTTGGTTTATAATTTGCGTAACCATGCATCTACGGTGTCCTGCAATTCTGAGCGAGAAAGTATTCGAGGTTTTTCAGTTTCTTCCCGTTAGAATAGTTTTTATAAAAAATGTATTTTGCCTTGTACACAGTTAAAAAAAATATTCAATGGCATCATCAACCGATTTTATGTTATTTATTTATAAATATTTCCAGTTAAAGTAGGAGAATATTTGTTTGCACAGGTTAATATTTACGTGTTTAAAATTAAACATGTTTAAATGAATTCTATTCAAAGGTGAAGATCGCGGAGTGTGATGGTTACATTCGCTGGTAGATGGCACTGCTGCTGCTGGTGGGCGCAAGGAGCGAAGAAGGCCTCGTCGCATGTTTCGGCATTTTGCATTTTGTTCTAGGACGCTCACAAGTAACTGCTACATATACCATAGATACCTATTATACCTATTCTACTAAAGGCTTTTCACTTCGGCTGACGTCGCATATATTTGTGTTGCTTAACAGAAGATCGAGCATATTGTCGAAATAATTTTTTATAACATTTCGTTGTTTGAGACCAATAGAGTTTAAAAAATGTGAATGTTCCAGTAAAATCTCTTCGGGCTTATTAGTTAAAATTGCCCATTATTATTATATTTCTATTCCTTAATGTTTTAGGACGTAATTTAACGTTTTTCTTTGAGACGTAAGTATGTTCTTAATTGCAATACCCGCGCCGCCTACTCGAGAATTGTCTGTCATGCCTGTATACAGTATAGCACTTGTCAAACAATCATGAGTCATAGACAGAAGGGCTCAATCATGTTTCCGTTAAGCATACAACCCGGGAATTTTGTAACGATAAATTGTTCGTAAATTTGTCTGTCTTACTGTTAAGACTGCAAATATTTTGATGTACTATTTATAGCATTGCCATTTTAACGCTATTTATTTGATGTGTGAATGTATTTGAATTTCACTACCGCTATTCAAGTCGGCCAAATGCCTGTTGTGGGGACTTCTAGGAACCAAGGAGGAGTGGAGAGGAGAGACGACGCCCTCTTCTCTCGTAGTAGGGCCTTTAGGGAACGAAGGGGGAGTGGAGAGGAGAGATGAGACCTGGCAAGACACATTGTGAAACCAGAAAACATATTTACGTTTCATATTTTCATATTTAATGACAACCCTTATGAACTTTATCAAAGGGACCGGGTTCCTGTTAAAGGAATGAGGTAAAATGGGAGGTAGCACAATAGACCTATGGCCTAAGTACTCACGGGAACTGTCTCCGCTCTATAATATTAGTTAATAGTATTGTAGTAGTGTCTTTTTTCATACAGGTAATTATTTTCGTTATGCATTTCCGCGGCTTACAGGCTTGTACCTTCCACTCGTCTTGGTTTTTGGGGGAGGTGTCTCTTCTTTCAGTTATCTTCCTCGACTGGTATGATTGGTTCGAAGTTGTTTTTGGGGGCAGGTGTGTCGCTGATTATTAGCGGCTGAGTTGATTGAATTGGTTCCCAGTTGGCGGATGCAGGAGTCTGGCTGGTTGGGTACCCCTTAGTGCGGTATGCACAGGCACTTTCAAGTGCTACTATCATGGCCGATATTTTAGCAATGGTATTGTTTTGGGTAACCATAATTTAGAATGCTCACATAGACACCACAGTTATGTTTATTGCAATTTTCTAAATTGGACGAAATTGGTATTGGAAGAATTCAGTTCATTATCAAGAGTTCATTTTTCACTAATCTGTGCTAGTGTATTGTTATATTACAAATGTGCAGTTTATTTTGATTGGTGTAGTTATTGTAATTTATAAATAAATATATTCACAATAAGAACTAGTTTTTGTTTGTTATGTCAATAAAGTGTGATTTTATGCATCGGCGAATGAATATTGATAGTAGGTAGGTAACTACATACTTTTTTCACCCATTTCTGATATAATGAGTAATGGCTATAAGGAGCAAATTTAGTCAGTCCCCGTTAGTCCCAGTGCTCGTTATAATCAAGTTTGACTACATTTTAACCAACTAATGATAAAGGCATGCTGCTGATAGCTTTGTTATAACTTCTTCTTTCTCGTAAATGATCTACATAACAGAACATGAGATTACAACAGAGCTGTCAGTGGCAGAACCATAATTCTGAAATACTCACTTCAGGACCAAGATGCTTTCCATCCCGGAGTAGGTGTCTCGACCCACACCTCGGACCATGGCCTCCTCAACAGTTTGGCAATTGATGGCAGATAGAGATCTCGTCGGCAAGAATACTGACACATTTTCGAAGTTGAAATAAACCGGGATGTGTCCGTACGCAAAGATTTTGCAAACCAGATAATCACCCCAGGAATCACTTTCATACTCTTTCTTTTCCTGAATAGAGATAAAGGATATACAATGAACTGACAATATTGCGGTAAGTTTTATACTGTGTCTTTACTGATGAACGCAAAATTAAATTAAACCTTTAGAACTTACTGGAAACAATACTGTAAATTAATAATGAAAGGTTTTTATTGATGAGAAAAAAAGCAGAATTAAATTTATCACTTACGATAGCTGGAATTGGATTTGTCACATCTCGAGAAGAAGATGGAGCACTACTTGCGGCGTGGACATAGTCCTTCTCTCGATCGGAATGTGATTGCGGACTAGACTGTTTGTGAAATGAGCCTTTACTACTTGACTTCCCAAATTTCTGAAACATATTGAACAGAAAGTTAGTTGACTTACAAAAATATATATCATACCGTAATGTAGCAATTAAAAAAAAAAAAATTATTTACCACCAATTCTTCCAGAGATCTTTTAGGTGTTTTTTCCATTGGGGCTGGAAACGAATCTGAAAAATAATTATTCTATTACCACAGGTTTGGAAAGTTTGACAATTTTTCAAAAATGTTATAATAGACTCCCAAGAAAAAACTTACTGCTTTCCTATAAGCACCTTTTGATTGACAATATTACTACAGTAGAACCTCGTTAATTCGAAATCTAGCGGACATCAAAAATCTAATTTCGAATTAACGAATTCCCACGTAATTCGAAATTTTATGAACATAAAAAAAAAAAAAAAAGGCGAAAATCGAGTTTCTCGGCCGCCCCTTCAAATTCGGATGGTATCTTTGGAGTAAACTCATATTAATACCAATTATTCCCGTTTAAATCGAATTTTTGCAGCCAATTTCCGTCGCGATCGGCCCTTCAAATTCAGTTATTCTAAGCAAATTCCTAAAAATACCACACATTTCCGCATAAATCGAATTTTCGCGGCCGATTAACGTCGCGGCCGGGCTTTTAAACTCGGATATTCGGAAAATACGATATATTTATGCGTAAACCGAAATATCGCGGCCGATTTCGGTAGCGGCCGATCCTTTAAATTCAGATATTTGAAGTAAATTTCGTAAAAATACGTCATATTTCCGCGTGAATCGAAATTTTTGCGGCCGATTTCCGGAGCGCCGGATCTTTTAACTCAGATATTCGAAGTAAATTTAGTATAAATACGATATATTTCCACGTAACTTGAAATTTCGGAGCCGATTTCCGTCGCGCCGGATCTTTGAAATTCAGATATTTGAAATAAACTCGTAAAAATACGATATATTTCCGCATAAATCGAATTTTCTCGGCAGATTTTCGTTGTGGCCGGCCTTTTAAATTCAGATATTTGAAGTATATTCGTAAAAATATGTCGTATTTCCGCGTAAATTGAAATTTAGTGTTCGAATTCCGTCGCAGCTGACCCTTTGAATTCAGATATTTGGTGTAAATTCATAAAACTATGGCATATTTCCGTGTAAAACGAATTTTTTCGGCCCTTCAAACTCGGATATTCGGAATAAATTGGAAAAAATACGACATTCCAGTCTAAATCGATTCCGATTTACAAAATAATAATACTAATTAGGGCGATGTATAACCACGTAAAAATACACTTTTCGGCATTTTACCATTATGGCTGTCTTTTAGATTCAGATTTACGAAATTTTATGATTTATTTTCGTAAAAATCGAAGTTTTCCGAATTACACAAACAAATTTTCGTGTGCGGACAAAAATAAATTTCGAAATACGAATTAACAAATTTCGAATTAAACAACCATTTTGTATGAAAAAAAATTTCTGTGGATATTTTTTTGGCGAAAATTTCGAATTACGCGTTTTTTCGAATTATCGGAGTTCGAATTAACAGGGTTCTACTGTACCACACAAATAACATGACAGCGCTAACAATACATATGCCATATATTTTCATTATTGAACTCGCCCAGAGTATCCAAGACGGTAGTCATAGCCAAAGTGCCTTTATTGAATATTTTGTTGTAAAAAGAAAGTAAACATATTCAGATTTAAGTACCTTCTGGCGAGTAAACAAATTCATCCAGATTTTCAGGAGAATATCGGTAGGACAGCCATTCGCAAAATAAGGGATCCAAAACAAAGGTGAATGGATCCACCGCAGTACACAGGAAAGGGTGGAAAAGAGTGCCATCTGACATCTGCAGGACTCCTCTGAAGAATGGTAGACTGAAAAATGTATCAAGATTAGTCAACAAATGAACGATACAAAAAAATACCATGTACTACAAATGTACCTATTTTACATAGACTTTGGTTATTGATTGTAAATCCCCTTTTCCGGCACATAAATATGTTTTAATCACTCTTTTTTTTTCATATTGTGATTTTTTTAAATGGTCTTATTTGCAACCTAATCATAAATTAAGGGTTTGAAAAATACATTACATTGAAAAATATTTTACTGTACATAAGAAGGATAAAAACCTTTCATTTTCTGGAACGACTTCTGGATTATTATCTGAATGATTGTCAGCATTGTTTCCAGGATTATTGTCTGGATTATTTTCTAAATTATTCTCTGGATTACTCTCTGGATTATTTTCAGAATTATTTGCTGGATGTTCTGAGGCGGAAAAAACCCACACAGTTTGTGCGTCATCATACGGAGGAGCTAAAAGCAGGTAAAATTAATTAGAATCATGCAAGATATATTTAATCACAAAACTCAACAATCAACATCACAGCACCCAGACTTGGCGAGAATCAAACCTACAACCTCCAGACTTAAAATAAAATGGGCAGACCAATGTCCTATGGAGGTTGTATCTAAGTCAAATCCATTTAAATAAAGTATAATCATAAAAGGCTTTGAAATGAGAATATGCCTAGTTCATCATTTATCCAGTTCCTACTCTACCATCACCTTGCTAGAAAAGTATTTGAAATTTGGAACAATGGCAAGAAAATAGTGCAAAAATGAGTGAATTTGTTTTGAAAACAAAAGAAGTATTGGGACTACCTTGGAAGCAAGTTGTTGGTGTTTTTCGTGTACATAATCTCGATGAAAAGTAAAAAGAAGAATGTTGACTATCTTGGAAGTACATAACATCGTTTTAAGTACTCATTCGTTTTGTTGTGGCGATAATTACCTTGAGGTATCGCGGTGGAATTCACTACATTGTGATTGTGTTGTCTACTCCTTCACAGAGGTACAGCGGTAAGTGATTATTCGTCCTGTTTTCCTTCCTTCCATACCTTGTTCATTCGTACACATACTGTCATCCAATTCCAGCAAACACCAATTCATTTCATCTCATTTAAAATTATTTACAGTCCACTTTCATGTTCATCTGAAGATGTACTTCTTAAGCAGTTACAGATGCAACAATAATCGTATTATTAATTTTCAATTTGGGAGGCGGGTATAGGTACCGCCACCCCGGGAACCATTTATTGGATAACCTACACCCCTGCCATAGGTCAACCTAAGTAGTTTGTTACGTTTGATGATTTAGCAGGGATGCCCGGTTTGATAGAGTGAAATTATTAATCTCAGGGCTTCCCGTGTAGTGTTAATGTTAAAAAAAAAAACATCAGTACTATTAATTCAAATATTACGAGCTGCCTAGTATTTTCAAAATGATTGAAGTCAGGCAGGGACAAATGATGATGAGGACATTGTTGATTTTCAAAAACGTATGGTGATCTTCAATTTAACAATCCTTTTTTACTAGGTTCTCCTCGAAGCCCCTGTTAGAAATATTAGTATAAATTAAAATAAAATGCTTCCATACCTTGTGGTAATTTTATTGCGAATGCTTTGATACTGTTTATGTCGAGACGGTGTGTTTCTAAATCGGTCAAGTAGACGCTTCTAAGTAGAACGCCTTCAAAATTTACCTCTAAATGTACCATCTCTGAAAACAAAAAGAAGCCTATAAAAAAAATTCAACAATCCTACTAAGTTGATAAAATAACTCGCAAAAATTAAATTCGCCCAGCCGCTGCTGATAATTATCATAGTACAGTAAAATCCACATATATATACGAGGGTGGTCTGAAAAGTTTCCGACCTCAACGCAAAGATGGCGGTACTCGTCAATAAAAGCTAGTGAATGTAGCTGTGCATCTTTTAACAGATACTCACCAAAGTTTCGGCCATTTTGGACGTGCAGTTTTTAGTTGACAGTCGCTTGAGTGAGTCAATGTGTGTGTTTTTGTGAAAATGGAAAAAATTGAGTATCGAGCTGTTATTAAATTTTTGTTTTTGAAAGGCAATACGCCTACGCAAATCAAATATGAGCTGTGTATGGGGACTCTGAACCATCATTTACCACAGTGAAATTTTTGGCAGCTGAATTTAAACGTGGCGGTAAGAGCTTGGGAGACGATAAACGTTCGGGACGTCCAAAAACTGCAACTACTGACGATAATATTGCTAAACTTCACCAAATAGTGTTAGTCACATATTAAATTAAGATTTAGACATAAGAAAGCTGTCCGCGCATTGGATGCCGCGTTTGCTCATGTTAGACCAAAAACGTGTTCGAATGAACATTTCCAACGCTCTGTTGGCACAGTTTAGGCGCAATAATTCCGAGTTTTGATGCCAATTACTTACTATAGATGAAACTAGGATACACCATTATACGCCCAAAACAAAAATACAGTCAAAACAGTGGACTGCAACGGGGGAACCTCCAAAAAAAAAGCAAAAACTGTTTTGTCGGCTGGGAAAGTGATGTTTTTTGGGATAGTCATGGAGTTATCTTAATTGATTATCTTCAAAAAGAAAAAACTATTACAGGAGCATACTACGCATCATTACTTGACAAGCTGAAGGCAGAAATTGTGGAAAAACGGCCACATTTGCAGAAAAAGAAAATCCTGTTTCACCAAGACAACGCGCCATCTCACACCTCAGCGGTTGCCATGGCAAAAATCCACAAATTACGGTTTGAACTGCTTGACCATCCACCTTACTCACCAGATCTAGCCCCAAGCGGCTTATTTTTGTTCCCTAATCTAAAAACTGCGCTCGGAGGACAGAGATTTTCTTCAAATGAGGAGGCAATCACCTTTGTGAACAATTATTTTGCAGAGAAAAACGCCGAATACTATTTGGACGGGTTAGAGAGATGGGAGCATCGCTGGGAGAAGTGTGTAGATTTACAAGGAGACTATGTAGAAAAATAAATAAAAAAATTAAGAAATAAATTCTTGTTTCATTGTTAGGTCGGAAACTTTTCAGACCACCCTCGTAAGATTCGCAAATAAGAAGTTTTAGTGCTTAAGAAGTTGGAATTAAAAAATGATTATCCTATACAATAAAGTTTAAGAGAGTTTCACTGTAAACATAATTTAATTTCATACTTATTTATTGACACCCTCTCCTTCTGTTCATTCGCAATGAAGCAACTTCCACAATACATAAGTGACGTATAACTGTTAACTATCCCGCAGCCAAGTGGGGGAGTAGGTAGTACCCAAAACTACTATCCTCCTTATATTAGATTAAATACTTGATATACCATTTTAGTATTTTACATATTTTTGCGCAAATTCATAAGTTACCATTAATAATTGGGATTTCTATAGTTTAAAAGCCTATAAGACATAAAAATGCATGGGGTCATCGGAAGACCCACTTGGTTACAGACGTTTTGTTTGGCATGCCTGTCAAGAGTTATAAACATACCATTTTCAGTATCCTCTATGAGCGTAGTACCACACAGAGGAGCGAGATTCCTCTTCTTGCTGACCACACTCCGGAGGATGTGATAAAGGGTTAATAATTTGGGCATGGAAGCACATACAGTCATCGTATCTGAAAATTGAACATACATACAAAATGAATCAAATGTATAGTTTAGCACTTGATACATACTTCAAAATGTATAGAAATTAATGTTACTACAAAAAAAAATTATTACAATAACATACCTATGGTGAGCATAAAGTCATCATATATGATGGACAAGTCATTATCCCAATATTCTGGCATAATCAGTTGTTTCATTGTAAGATGAAAGGAACAGTCGGTAATTATTGGAGAAAATAACTCAGTGATTTCGTCATTCTTTTTTGGATCTTTCATCTACAACACACAACAAAATCATTTAATAAAATCCTGAAGTGTGTTGATTATTAATAAACAAGGAAAATAAGAAATTTGTTAAAAACTTCATATAAAATCACTACATATTCTAACAGCCATCATTTCCAATGCGGCCAGTCTAACATAGACTGAAAATTCCATCTAAGTCAATGATTAACATGGATTAAGATTTGCAAGGATTAACTTAGACTAACCAGTGAAGTATTCGACAAACTGTCAATAGAGTTTGTGAGCGAAGAAGTTTTTGTTTTTGGGTTGTTATATTTGCATTTTATGGTAAGTAAAATAAATTTGGTATTTATAAACAATAAATAAATGCAATTTACTGTACTCTTTAATTTATTTACTTAATTACTCATTATAAAGTCAAAATTAACTAACTTTGACGCCATTTCGTTGTCCATTGACATGTGAGCATTCCGTAAGTTAATCGACAAGTCTAAAAAATGGAAATTTAGGCAAAATTTCTGATGTTTCTTAATATAATCTAATAACATACCATCATTCTCTTCTTCTCTTTTTCCTCTTTCCCCTCATCTTTTTTCTCGTCATCCTCAGGTTTCTCCTTTTTCTCTTTTTTGGTGCCTTCTCTATAAAGCGAGCACTCGAGGTTATAGACCTTAATGTTGTAGTCTGTATGGCACGCTTCGAACATGGAATTAGGAGGATCCGGTAGCTGGCAAGCTATGTATGTGAGCCTTGAAATATTAAAATATGTTCAATCAACTAAATATTATAGAGATCCTGCCTCGGGTGATATGTGATTTTTACATTTGGGTATGTAAAGGTTAATAACAATAAAAAGTTCAAAATATCAAACCTATTTGGATACATGGGCTTCACAATGGTCACCTCCATATCTTCAGCTTCAAAAACAACACGGGGAACTTTCTTACGATTTTTGCAGCATTCTTGATAATTGGATGGCACAGTTGTTTCAGGTTTCTGAAACAAGTGAAAAAATAAAAACTATAAAAAAATTTCTTTCTTTCAAGGAATCACTTTTTATTACTGACTAAATTTCCAAAAAACATTTTTGCTAAAGCTCATATTACTTTAAAATATTAATTATATTTAAGTTTCGTTGTTCATAATATAATATAGAATAAAAAACATTTCTGTAAATATACACTATTTTATGTTATTTGGTAAATTTAGGTGACCATTCCATGCTGATTGTTTGGTCCTCAGTCCTGGTTAGTCATTGTCCCAAACCAGTACACTAAAAAATCCAAAGGTCTAATAATAATTGTTAATCGTCTTAAATCTATTTACAAAAATTGCAACGCACATTTTTCAGAAAGCAGAAAACTCGCTATATTAAATCAGTTATCGTGGAATAAGACTCGGTTAAAACATATAAATCAGTGGCGGTCCGTGATTTTTCAGTAAGCCAGAGTGGTAATATTGAAAATAACAACATTTTTGATGATGTTATAGCTGAAAACATTTTTTTTTTTTCAAATTAAGATTTTAGGATTCTTTCAGTTTGGGGATGTGCAGCGCTTAAAATATCTTATTAAATAATTTATTTTTTTTTTCAGCTATGTCATCATTAATATCTTATTTTCAATGTTATTTCTCTAGCTTGCTGAAAAATCACAGACCGCCACTGATAAAAACATCATAAAACCATAGAAAATATTTGGACAGTTTTTAAGCCTATATTACAGAATGAAAAAGAAACATTATGTAAATACATTTTTTTTAACAAAAATGAAACAGGTTTTTTTCTATATTATTTAAGACCAGAAACTCTTGGAAATTGGAGCTAACCCATTCCTCCCAAGTCGCCACAATTTCGGGCGGCTATCTTAGAAGGCCTTCTCTACGATCGGCCATAATTTAAGCCTCTCGACAAAATGTTTATTTTTACTCAAAGTGTAGTATGCATTTCCATCTTAAGTAATTGTTTAATTTTAAAAATTAATTTAATTTTTCTCATATTAAAAAATAAAATTGTATTAAATGTATAGCGGCAAGCTACTTCTAGTAAGTTCTAGAACATACACGCACATCGCATTTGGAACCTTTGACATGAGTTATGAAAGTGTGCCGCATCTACCTCCACACGACTGCCGAAATGTTCTCGAACGAGTGTTTCCTATATAAACGCGCCCCCATGTAGTACCAAGTCAGTCTTAAGCACCAAATGGGTCAATCCCAGGCAAGCGCAAGTCGCTAACTGAGCCGGGCGGCCGCCCCGCCGGACCCCGCGCTCGCGGGCTGTGCACCACCTCCTACAACCATCACTGATGCTACTGTCACGGACAGATTGAAAGTACATATTATGTACTGATCAAATCTATGGGAGCATAGTCGAACACAGCGATACTGACGCGGCATGCACCGGTAGAGCCGCATTTGCGTACACGTTGCTGTGGTTGGTTTATAAGTTTTATTTATAATTATTTTTTTTAAATGGAGGGTGTTGAAGTTTTTATTGAGGAAGATGTTGAGTTTTTAATAATTTTGGTGTCACAATAATCATTAATTAAGTGCAAAATGACCTAAAAAAACATTAAATTTGGTGAGTGAAATTGCAAATAATCTTTCGCAAGAGATAGTTTCATTATAAAATATTAGTTTAATTAGGTTAAATAGGAGATAGACAAGACATGTAAGTTGATGATCATGTTATGACTAGATTACGCCGGCGATGGTGTCGTGGACTGTCACGGTCCTCAGAAAAGTGACTAGTGCATCTGCAACGCAACTGATGCTGTGGGAACTCAACCTTAATTTATTTTTTTTAATATGTTGAAAATATGTTATGATAAAGTTAATAAGTTAATAAGAATATTTTTTTCCCATACAATCAAAAACCTTATAAGAGAGTTTTGCTGTATTACAAAACTTATAAAATAAAAAAAATCGCTAAATAATTCTTATCAGAGTTTCTTCCACTAAAAGTGCAATCAAATCAAAACTATGGGATTCACAACTCGCATCACACAGCATCTCAGGACCAGCTATGCTAAAAATATTCTTCGCACATCCAAAAAGACCCCACCATGAGATATTGTCAAATTCGCAATCCATGGACGAGTCTAGCTGCATTCTGACAGGGTTTTTTAACTGACAAGATGCTACATGGATTATGAATTATAAAATATCATAGTTTAGGATTCATAAATATGTACAACATTGATAGCAATATGGTAAAGATATAATTTTTTAAAATTTCCTTTGAAAAGTGTTCCAAACGGTTCATATGTTCATCTTCAAAGATGAAATACCATTTGGAACAAAGCATATTCATATAAGTACATACAACCCATTGCCATATCAGTACTAAATTATTACACAATCGATTCCACTTAATTGTGACACAAATAAGAAACGACAGGTAAAAAAAAAAAAAAAATCAAGAACAGACAATTAAGATGGTATAATAATAATAATGGTAATACAAACATGTCTTCTACATACACGGCAGTGCACTGTGAACTGAACAACCTTACACTAATGAATGTCGGCAGATGGCAAACAGCCGGGGTGTCGAAGTCTACCGAATTACTGCCGAATGAATGCGGCGCATCCCCCCTCCCTGCAATTCTCTGATGTAGTAGTACTGTATTAATATTATTAAATACAAACCCTTCGTCCAGCTGCATTTTGGTTGGTATTTTCCGGTGGAGGATTTTGCAGGTGGCTCCAAGACGCCACACTGAGTTTCTGTTTCTCCATGTATATCCGAATCTTAGTCTGTGGTATGAAGCAAATCATAGCATCAAAATCATCAGTTTTGGTTGGTGGTAACTCATGTTTTAGGAGCACTGAAAAATTGTACGAAAATTATTTTTTGGTGAAAACTTATAAATTAAAGTAATGAATGAAGGTAAATAGCAAAGGGGTATGTATTAAAAATATTTAAACAAGGTAAAATTACTTTCAGTGATACTTCAATGAGGTTTAAAAAAAATTGTACATATATATATATATATATATATATATATATATATGTTTCATGGTGTAAAATAATTGGGTTCAGAATATTAAGAATTGGTTGATAAGAAAATCAGTGCACTTACATGGTTTGACCTTAAAATATGGCGCATAGTCGTATGTCTCAGTCGCTTTTGTAATTACTGAAATTCTATGCATTAAGCCAGCACATAGCAAATAATTCATGGGGCCAAATACTATATTCATAGAAGCACTCTCATTGAGATTACTAAAAACAAAAACAAAACTATTTTGATTCATGCAAAAAGTGACATTCCGATTTTATTCTAATGTAGTTCAAATAAATACACAGAAGAAAATTTAATGCATAAAATTAAATAAATTTGCATAATCAGTGGCGGCTCGTGACTTTTTAGTGTTCCAAGGATGCTAAAATTGAAAAAATTACATTGTATTGCAGTTGCAGCGAAAAATGATTCATATATTTTTTCGAAAGTACTATTTTTTTGTAAAAAGAATTTTCAGCAATGAGGGGCAATCCCCCCCATCTTACTGAAAAAATCCTGAAAATCTCAACATAAAAAAGCATTCAAAGAAATATATATGTACATTTTCAGCTATAACAAAATCATCACATCGTATTTTTCAAACTTAGCACTAAGGCACACAAAATATTCACACTTCTGCAGGGCAGAATATAATGCTTTTTTATCAACAACAATCATATATAGGTGAAGCAGTGTGTTTTAAAATCACTTAGTTATGTTTTTGTTGTGACCATAATATAAGATAACTTAAATTTGCCCTTGCAGATAAAATAACCCATGTCAATATACCAACCAACATTGTGAAAATGTCAATATATATATATATTACACATTAAGTCACAGGAAGCTTTGGGATAATATCATTGTATTTATAATTTGGTCATACTGACGCTTTATAAAACAAATAAATTACAAAAATATAAGATTTATTTAAGCACTTTTATAATAATATGCTTGGATAATTTTCCCCCATATTATAATATATACATATACAGTAGAACCTCGTTAATTCGAAATCCACGGGACATTAAAAATCAAATTTCGAATTAACGAATTCCCACGTAATTCGAAATTTTATGAAAAAAAAAAAAAAAAAAAACGCCGAAACTCGATTTTCTCGGCCGCCTCTTCAAATCCGGATGGAATTTTAGTTGTAAATTCGTATTAATACCAATTATTTCTTTATTTTCGCGGCCGATTACCGTAGCGGCGGGCCCTTTAAATTCAGATATTCGTAAAAATGCTATATATTTACGCGTAAATCGAGATTTCACTGCCGATTTCGGTCGCGAAAAAACCCTTTAAATTGAGATATTTGGTGTAAACTCGTAAAACTACGACATATCCGCGTAAAACGTATTTTCTCGGCCCTTCAAACTCGGATATTCGAAATAAATTTGAAAAATACGACTTTCCAGTGTAAATCGATTCAGATTTACAAAATAATAATACTAATTTGGACGATGTATAACCACGTAAAAATACATTTTTCGGCGTTTTACCGCCACGGCTGACTTTTAGATTCAGATTTACGAAATATTATGAATTATTTTCGCAAAAATCATATTTTTTCGAATTACACAAAAAAATTTTCGTGCATGGACAAAAATAAATTTCGAATTACGAATTAACGAATTTCGAATTAAAAAAAATTTTGTATGAAAAAAATTTTCTGCAGAAATTTTTTTGGCGAAAATTTCGAATTACGCGTTTTTTCGAATTATCGGGGTTCGAATTAAAGGGGTTCTACTGTATTATCTTTCGTTGGGCAGTTTAGATAATGGAAACGGCAAACTGCAATAACCAAAATCTTTGCTCACACACTAGTGATTGACACAATCGAGATAACATAAATTCTTTTTTTAGAACAAACAAACACCTATAATATTTAAAAAATGCAAACAGAGAAACATCTTTCGCTTCATTTCGTTTCTGAATTAGAAGCTTCCATTATGCCCATCACAAGCTTATACTATCAATAGCTGTTGTAGCAGATATGTGACAAAATTCTTCTCTACCTCTAGAATTATCAACAACAAAAAAGCTGCTAAATTAGTACCTGTACTCGAGGTCGGCACTCAATTCTACACTGTGGTCATGGTCTTCTGGCAAGTCGATTGTGTAAAGGTAGCAGAATGATATGGTCGGGCAAACGGCACTCATCTCTTCATCACTCATTGTCTCCACGATACTGGAGTCATCTTCTTCCACGGGCCAGAGAGCCGTGGCGCTGGGCACAATGGGCTCACCACCCTCATTGTTCTCACTGTTCTCATCAGGATCAGAGTACTCAACAATCTCTACCGAAGATATGTATTTTATTTTGCAGTCCTCCTGAAAATGTTCAAAAATTAGGTGAGGGAAAACGGTAAAATGAGCAACTTGAAAGAGTTCTTGTTTGATTTGTATCATAAACACTAAAGACGGATTGTTTAACAGAATTTGAACAAGTCATCAAATTTCAAAGTCTATTTTCAAGTTCTGGGAAGGTTCTATTCATGTTCTGTTATTATATCATTACTGGCCACAAAACTGAAATAATTACAGAACTTGAATAGAACCTTCACAGAACTTGAAAATCAAGCTTGTAATATGATGAATTGTTCAGACAACCCATTCTAATACTATTATACAACATACATTCACATAAAATTGAAAAAATAGAGCAAAATTTTTATTTTACATATTCCAATTGATAATATGAATCATAGCAATTAAATGCAATTACTTAGGATGCGTTGTTTCATAGAATTTGAACAATTCATCAAATTTAAACATTCATTTACAGGTAGGTACTGTGAAAGTCCTATTCAAGTTCTGTTATTATATCATTATAGGTTAGTTGCTGAAATAATAACAGAACTTGAAAAAATCTTTCACAGAACTTAAAAATTAACTTGGAGATTTGAAGAATAGTTCAAATTCTTTGAAACAACCCGTCATTAAACTACCCAAATTGTTACTGCGAAGAAAAATGTGTGAAATTTTATTATTATTTAAAATCCTTAACCTGTTAACCGGGCGGGACGTATAAATACGTCAAACGTAAATAGTATCGGGTACGGGTAGGACGTATGAATACGTCCTTGAAATATATGTTGCGCCCTAGAACGAGCGGGACGTATATTTCCGAGCATATCACACGGAAATTGAGTTTTTAATTTTTAAAATTTTAATTTTTTTAAATTCAATGTTTCTCTTTTATCTGTGTGCTTTTATTTATTGTTGTGTAATTATAACCTTTTTTATATTTTTTGTAATCTTTATAATTGTTTGTAAATATTCTATTTTTTTAATTCGATGTTTTCACTTTTTTTGATGCATAAATAAAAAAAAATAAAATATGAAATTACGTCCACCAGGCGTGACGTATTGATACGTCCTAGTGAAGGAGTTCGCGCCCGTTATATGCTGCGTAATTCAAAACTAAACTCCCCGGTTAACAGGTTAAAGGACATTTAGACAACCCCGACCACGTGTGTATGATTTATTATTGTGTACCCAATAAATACAACAGTAGACTCCATGCTCCATTTAATGTGTATGTTGCTTCTCGCACTAACTTTATGTAAAATTCTTGTTTTTAGATATTGCATTATGTGGGGAATGATAATTGCTGTGTCGACATATTTAATTCTTAATAACAGTTACCCCAAATTCCTTGAACCACAGCTGACAACTTTCTTTCTCTATTTTAGTATTAAAATTTGTCAGAGTTGCTTGAATGTTTATAGTATACTCATGCCCAACAACATGGGGGGAGCCAAAACTTTAAAATTCTAGACCAATTCCTATCACTTTTGTTACAAGTGCACAGCATAAGCGGGTGATACCCGGGGAGCACCCTGAGGGCCTCTCTTCACATTTCAAGTGTTTGTAAGTTATAATAATTGAGAAATTTACCGCAGAGTTTTGGCACAAGGCAGGATTGTGAAGGCTCACGTTGAATCCACTCAGACCGACGCGCATACAGAAACGCTGTGAGCGAATGGAGGACTCATAAAGCATAGATGTCATTTCAATGAAGAATAGTTCGTGCTTTGTATTATCTCTGTTGTTGCCAACAATCGATCTACTCTCTCCATTTTCAATCACCTAAAAAAATACATTTTTAAGTAGGTACTGACAATATAATTCAATTATTACGGTAGCTAAAGGCTTGGGTCATTCATTATCATTACCTTAATTAGTAATTTAAATAAGTCTATTCTTCACAAATTAAGAATTGAATACCACCTTTTAGCAATTTTGTTAATAAATATTAATACAAAAACCTCTTAACTGTACGATAGCATCATAAGTTTAAAAAAATCGTAACAAGCACAAGAAAAATAATAATAAATAAATAAAATTAATTCATAGAAAAGGTATTTATAATTATTATTCCTTTGAAAATATATTTATCTTGGGGTAGCGTAGTTGCACTTTCGATTGATTTGCGATTTATTACTTTAATAGTCTATTGACTCTTAGAATTCTTCAAACTTTAAATAAAAACAGTCAAGTAATGGAGATCAGAAGGGGAGTGGAGAGTACCTTATTATAACACACTTCAACATACCTACTCTTGAAAAGTAATATAAAGTCGCGAAGAGTGATGAAAAAAAAACTTTATTAAATAGGCGACGTTGGGTTTATAGGCCCTTTTTCCATCACTTAATGTTTACAAATAAACTGTCAAAATCAAATAAATCAGGCAAAAAATGTTCTGAAAAAAGTTTTCAAAAAAGGAGATAAAAGTCAAATTATAGACCCATATGTCAACATCACCTGAACTTTTGAAAAATATTATATTTAGTAAAATCATGCACTGAAATGTAATTTTACCAATTAATGTTAACTTATGTTTTACAAGTTTAGTGTAAATAACTAGGGAATGAAAACTTAACCTGCAATAGTCACTCAAGCTACTAATAAAGATCCATTAGCTGTGCCTTAGCTATTATTATTAGCTATATTACCTTACAGAAGCTTTCTGGGTAATACTAGAGGGATAGAATCTAATAAAGGATGAATTAAAATCTTATCTTTCGAGAAACTCACCTAAGGAACTTCCGGGCAACTGGCAAAAAAAGTAACCTATTGGGAATCTCGCACAAAATAGCTCTCGGAGTCGAACTACTATGACTATTTTTCTCCAAAATTTTTTGCAAGATGTGATGAAACGAAAACTAGATTGTTGAACCAAGTAACATTGATAAACTCGGAACATTTGCCCTTCCAAAAAGGGAGGGCTGTTTTCAAGAAGCCTGAGTGGTTGCAATTGTGTTACAGCTCAGCCATTATGACCTTCTCAACAATGCAAAAGTTTGAAATATTTTTTTATAGAACTTACCTCGAATGTTACATTTATTTTATCGAAGTTGATTCCAAAGAGCAGAACCGGCTCTGCCTTCTGCTCAGCGGGTTCTGCGTCATCGTCAACATAATACACTATTGGCATCATGAAAGAGAGGGCCCAACCAGTCCAAGAATCTTCATGTGGTATTCCTAGGGTAGAAAGTCACATTACAAGTCTGTACCAGACGTGGACGTGATCACTTGTAAGCTCGCATGCCGCTCTCATTAACCAGAGTGAGTCAGATAGTCTCGTAGCAGTCGCTATGCCAGTATCTCACTCATTCCAGTCTATGCCAAAGCCAAATGAGGAGGATAGGTACACTAAGGACATAGGATAATAATCCCTAGCCAAGGATAAAGAACATGCCATTAAGTTACCAAAAAGAATACATAAAAAAAAAATTCGAAATACAGAGATTGAAAGTTTTTTGGGTTCTCTGTGAGATAGATTCAACAGTTTCCCGCTTGTACTACGGGTTTCCAGACACCGTTTAAGTATATGTGTTTTCATTTTTATGTCATTACCACACAAGAATTCCAACTACACATGTGGGACTATAGCATCCCAATTTGGGGTATGTGTGAGGCTAAAAGAAGTAGGAAGGAATATACATGGAAAAGAGTAAGGATTGGAATTGGAAGGACCTGAACATTCAGATCTGCTTAAACAAACATAATTAAGATATTTCAAGCAAGAATTCGTTTCGTTTAAGGATGATACTGCAAGTACCATACTCAAATTGAAATTTCACATGAAAGTTTAATAACACTACCTGCGTTTGGTTGAATATCTTGGTTTGATTTTGATGATTTGGATGCGCCAGCAGTGTGCTGGTTGGCAGTGATGTCAGTCTTTGAAGATAACTTCAGCTGTTTCTTCTTCAGAGCCCAGAACAGGTTGGCTATGCGCATCAGCATTGGGATCTGCTGGCTTGATATTACAATGTCCAGCCTGAAAACATTAAAAGTTATTAATAAATAATCATCATGAGACATTCTCTATCAACTGCTGGATGGAGGTTTTGTTAAATTGTAGAAATATAATTGTGACAGTTAAATGGCAGAAAATCATAAGCATTCATGGCAAATTTTGGGAAATTGTCATTTTTATCTTTTCAGTACATAATATCATATAAGTTATTGCAAATATTATCCAGAAAAGAATTAAATATTACAACTTACGACCGCCTTCCATTTAGTTATAATTTACCCATTACTGCGCTGAATCTTACGCCTTGCAATATTCCCGGTCCTCTGTTTCATTTGAAGATGCAGCAGTATCCAGATAATGGTGAAACCTTTCTTCCGCTGATCTCCATTATTACGTACATAAAGATAGACTGCATGCATTATTCTACTTAATGCATTAAACTTCACACCTTATGACTGTAGACAAAGTGCTTGGGACTGTGGACGAAACTTAATAACATTCAAAGCAGTGGACAATGAAGTGATAGTGAGCTGAAGAAGGAAATGACCGATGAAATGTGAGGCCACCGAATTTTGTGATTTCAACCCTGATTTATAAAAATTTAAACAAAACATTATAGTAAGACCATTTAAAAGACTAATTCAGATAAAGGGGCTTTCAACAAAACAAAGCACCATCTCAAAAAAGGTTTGGTTAAAAGACCAATAAACACCTTACCGAAATATGAACAGATACTTGAAGTGATAATAAAAGAACAAATATTGCAATACTTAGATGAACACAATATTTTATACCAAGAACAATCGGGATTCAGATGTAATAATTCTTGTGAAACAGCGTTAAATGTAATCGTTGAAGAATGGAAAGAAGGAATGAATAGTAATAAATTTATCTTAGCAATATTCTTGGATTTTCAAAGGGCATTCGAAACCATAGATCGAGAAATATTGATAAGAAAGCTTAAAGAAATTGGTTTCTCAACTCTAGCCATTAAATTAATAAAAGAGTATTTGAAAGACCGAATACAGGTAACAAAAATTAATAATCAATTTTCAAAACCAATGGAAAATAAATTAGGAGTACCACAGGGATCAGTCCTTGGACCTCTATTGTTCATACTCTATATTAATGACATGGTGAAAATATTTTCAAAATGCAAAGTACGACTATTTGCCGATGATACACTTATATATATAATTGGAGAAAACTATGAAGAACTAATACATATTTTAAATAATGAACTAGATAATGTATCAAGATGGCTAAAAATAAATAAGCTTAAATTAAATACAAAAAAAAACAAAATGTATGGTAATTGGTTATAAGAAGACATCCAGTGAAAGCAAAATCAAAATTGATGGTGAAATTATAAAATGTTACCAATATAAAATACTTGGGAGTTATAATAGATTCCAAACTGAACTTTAACAATCATGCGGAATATACCCAAAAGAAAATTGGTAAAAAAATATCTTTTTTGGGAAGAATTCGCCAAAAACTGTCCGAAAAAACTGCAATCACCATTTATAACTCCATTATTGCTCCACATTTTAATTACTGCTCAACTATCCTTTTCCTGTGTAACGACCGAGAGCAAAATAAATTTCAAATTCTCCAAAATAGGGCAATGAGAACAATACTCAGACGAAATAGGTATTCAGAAGTAAATAAAATGTTAAACGAACTAAATTGGCTAACGGTGAAACAGATGAACACCTTGAACACGATGATATTTTTACACAAAATTGTAAACAACCTGCTGCCCAAATATTTTTCGAATAAAATTGTATACAACAAGGACATACACAAACATAAAACTAGGACGTACAATCAAATTAGGCTACCAAAGAAGGACAAAGCGAATACCCAGAATACTATATTATATAAAGGGATGAAATACTATAACGCGCTGCCGGAAAACCTTAAGTCTGCCCCAATTGAAAAGTTCAAGATGTTGTGTAGGAGCCACATCAAGCAAGAAAAAAAACATAGTATATTTGTATGTAATAATTAATTAGTCATTTGTAAACTTAAATGTACAAATTACTAAAATAAAAACAATAAATAAAAATAAAAAAATGGTTACTTGATGTTTCTGAAATAAAAAAATATGGCACGGTGGAAAGAAATGTTTGGTGTGATGGAAAGAATGAAAAAAAATTTAAATATATAAGCCTATTGCAGAAATGAACAGATTGAACAACATTGACAAGTGAGTCACAATATGACAAACGCAATAAGGCAATAACATACTGACGCATTACTAACACACGGATATTGTGTGAATTTATAAGTAACGATTGTATCTGTTTAGTTTAATGGAAAGATTGAAAGAAAATTTAGTATATTATTGCCTATAACAGAGATGACAAGTTTGAACAACATTGCCACGTGAGTCACAAAATGACACACGCCCTACAAGGCAAAATATACTAGAGCATTACTAATGTATGAATATTGTACATATTTGTAAATATAACCTGTGTCTGTTTGGTGCGATGAAAGATTAAAAGTAAATTCAATATATTATTGCCTATAACAGAGATGACAAGTTTGAAACACATTGCCATGTGAGTCACAAAATGACTCACACCCTACAAGGCAAAAATATACTAATGTATGGATAATGTATATATTTGTAAATATAGCTTGTGTATATTTGATGCGATGAAAAGATTGAAAGTAAATTCAATATATTATCGCCTATAACAGAGATGACAAGTTTGAGCAACATTGCCACATGAGTCACAAAATGACACACGCCCTACAAGGCAAAAATATACTAGAGCATTACTAAAGTATGTATATTGTATATATTTGTAAATATAGCTTGTGTATGTTTGATGCGATGAAAAGATTGAAAGTAAATTCAATATATTATCACCTATAACAGAGATGACAAGTTTGAGCAACATTGCCACGTGAGTCACAAAATGACACACGCCCTACAAGGCAAAAATATACTAGAGCATTACTAAAGTATGTATATTGTATATATTTGTAAATATAGCTTGTGTCTGTTTGGTGGGATGAAAAGTTTATAAGTAAATTCAATATATTATTGCCAATAACAGAGATGACAAGTTTTAACAACAATGCCACGTGAGTCACAAAATGACACAAGCCCTACAAGGCAAAATATACTACAACATTACTAACATATGGATATATATATATATATTTGTAAATATAACCTGTGTCTGTTTGGTGCGATGAAAAGTTTGTAAGTAAATTCAATATATTATTGCCTATATTGTGTATATTTGTAAATATAGCTTGGGTCTGTTTGGTGCAATGAAAAGTTTGTAAGTAAATTCAATATATTATTGCCAATAACAGAGATGACAAGTTTTAACAACATTGCCACGTGAGTCACAAAATGACACACGCCCTACAAGACAAAATATACTACAGCATTACTAACGTATGGATATTGTATATATTTGTAAATATAACCTGTGTCTGTTTGGTGCGATGAAAAGTTTGTAAGTAAATTCAATATATTATTGCCTATAATAGAGATGACAAGTTTGAACAACATTGCCACGTGAGTCACAAATGACATACGCCCTACAAGGCAAAAATATACTAGAGCATTACTAACGGATGTATATTGTATATATTTGAAATAATAGCTTGTGTCTGTTTGATGCGATGAAAGATTAAAAGTAAATTCAATATATTATTGCTAATAACAGAGATGACAAGTTTGAAACACATTGCCATGTGAGTCACAAAATGACTCACACCCTACAAGGCAAAAATATACTAATGTATATTTTTATATATATATATATATATCTGTAAATATATCTGTAAATATAGCTTGTATCTGTTTGGTGCGATGAAAAGATTGTAAGTAAATTCAATATATTATCGCCTATAACAGAGATGACAAGTTTGAGCAACATTGCCACGTGAGTCACAAAATGACACACGCCCTACAAGGCAAAAATATACTAGAGTATTACTAACGTATGCATATTGTATATATTTGTAAATATAGCTTGTGTCTGTTTGGTGCGATGAAAAGTTTGAAAGTAAATTCAATATATTATCGCCTATAACAGAGATGACAAGTTTGAGCAACATTGCCACGTGAGTCACAAAATGACACACGCCCTACAAGGCAAAAATATACTAAAGCATTACCAACGTATGTATATTGTATATATTTGTAAATATAGCTTGTGTATGTTTGATGCGATGAAAAGATTGAAAGTAAATTCAATATATTATCGCCTATAACAGAGATGACAAGTTTGAGCAACATTGCCACGTGAGTCACAAAATGACACATATTTAAAATGATATTGAATATATTTGTAAATATAGCTTGTGTCTGTTTGGTGCGATAAGTAAATTCAATATATTATTGCCTATAACAGAGATGACAAGTTTGAGAAACATTGCCATGTGAGTCACAAAATGACACACACCCTACAAGGCAAAAATATACTAAAGCATTACTTACCTATGGGTATTGTATTTACGTATTTGTAAATATAGCTTGTGTCTGTTTGGTGCGATGAGTAAATTCAATATATTATTGCCTATAACAGAGATGACAAGTTTGAACACCATTGCCACGTGAGTCACAAAATAACACACACCCTACAAGGCAAAATAAACTAATGTATGGATAACATACTAGAAGGCAAAAACTTACTAAAACATTACTAACGTATGGATATATGTATATGATTGTAAATAAAACTTGATCTTGTGTAACGGAAAGAATGAAACTGAATCCTATATATTTAGTATATTTCTGAAAGGCTGAAATTAAGTAAAATACAATTCTCGAGACAATGATACAAATAATGAAATTACGACACAATAGCAATGCACACGACAGATCAACATATGATTATTTTATACTTACTGAGGACTGTTAATGAAACAACGAATGTATTTCGGATTGGGGTTGATCAGGTTATAATAAGCTCGATCCATTCTGAAAAATAAAACACCAATTAAACAGAAACTAAAACAAGGTTTAAAAAGTAATTGCACAAACAACAAGAAACTTCAAGTAACAGCTGATAATGTCAGTTAACATAAAATGGCAAAACAAGAGATGAGAAGTGCTTGAGTCGCATCTTTTCTGCCAAACTTTGGTAATAAGTTTGGTACCTTATTTCCGTTTCGCATCGGTAGAGCAGTGGCTTCATGAAGTTGTCTATTCTGCCTGACGAGTTCCTCTTGTCCAGACAAATAGTGAGATCACTAAGTTTAATCTTCTTCCTCACATGAAGGTCCTCCACTGTCATATCTGAAAGAGATTAATTTAAAAGTAAATCACTGTGACACTCGAAATTATTTTAATAACATTCATTATGCGCACCATCAAACTTTATTTCCATTTGGGTTACATTCTGGTATCTGAAAAGTAATGAACGCATGCACAAGCAGTACTCATTGTTTAAAAAAAATATTAACAATATTATCATCAACATCGGTGCTATAGTCCATGAAGACTCCAATGTCTTTACTCCGAAGGACTCCTGATGTCTCCTTAACCTCTTTTTCGCTGCCGTTGCCAATAGACACAATCAAAAAAGCATTTCTCTGAGCTATTCCGAGGAAACTACTTATGGTAGATTACACACTATAAAAAAACATTTTCTGGTAAGACAGCACAATTTACAAAAACAGAACTGCTCGGATGTATACCATGTTAACTGACAAAAACAGGTTTTGGATATAGCATTTTGAATATTTGGATGTATAAAAATAACATAATTCATAAAAACTTATGTCTTATTTTTTATTAAACTTTTATTGTAAGGCAATACATAATAATGTTCACAGCACTAATATGATTACAAACAAAATAATTGAACTCGAAAAATGGAAAAAAAGAATTTGTTACCATCCTTTATATCAGGAGTGGGGAATCTTTTTTTTGGGGAATCATCAGGCGCCATTTGAAGGTTTGTAGTATCACCCGAGGGGGTCCACACTTAAATTTTGGTGGCGGGGGAGGGGTAAAAATCCTCCATATATTATTATAACCTGTTAAGTACCGATTTTATTTTATTTTTATATCACACATGACAAGAATTCTTTGAATAAAAATATGGAAAATGCGTGACCAAACGCCATATTCACAAACGAGTGGAGAAATTTAAAAGAAAGGTTTCCTTTGAGTTGCGTCTACAGATGAGTCTGCATATCGAGTTTTGAGTTGGTTTAACTTAAGAATAATTCTGTATAAGAGTCCTCGAGCTTAAAAAATCGTTGCACGTGGAACAAGTTACCAAACAGTTAAACTGAATTCCACTGGAAAATGCAAACGGTTTCCTTCTAAATGCGTCAGCAGACGATTCACTGGAATTTTAACACATCATTCGGAAGACAAAACTGCTTTTAACCGGTCAGCAACGTAAGCAGATATACACGATAAAATAACGATAGCAGTCAAGTACAATAAGCGTGTTTACACATCAACGCGTGTGTTTCCACAAAAATCGTCATAACTCCGTTATTCTTCTAGTGACATCCCTAAAACAAAAAGTAGAATATTCGTATTGAATGAAGCTTCACATCTCTATTCAAAGTTATCCATAGAAACCCGTAAAAAGACCTACTCAGTGGAAGCAAATTTTACCCGCCAAATCGTAAAACGACGCCAAGAAAGCCGTTTGACGTGCCGACCCGCCTCCCACATATCCCAGTTTTAATTATTTTTTAAAAAATATATTTTGTATGAAATGGTCAAAAAGTGAAGTGACAGAATTGTTTATTGTACATTTGTACGATGAAATAAGTGTTTTTTTTTTTACATTATCCGTGATTTTAGTATCGTTTTTAAATAAAACATTACAGGTGAGTCATTTTTACAATTTTTTCATGTTTCCATTCTAAATTTAAATATTTACAAATGTTAATATTTATTTATGATACAACAATTTGAAAGCCTATTTTGTAACCTTTCTAAAACAGTTTTTACTATTCGGCTCCGTTCAGTAATGTTTCATTTATAGAGCTTTGATTGTGAGGCGGTAATAACACAACGTTTTCGTGAAATTGACATTTCGGTAAAGACATTTTAGCTTCAAGTTCGCGAAAAGTCGGAGGGGTTAACTTAAGTTTTAATCTTTGTGCGAGTCACCAGCTCTGATTAAAATTACAACCAGCACATAGTCTGCAACTAGAATTTCAAAACTGGGAATCATGAGAATCGTTTCCTTTTTTAATACGCCTGAGATGAAACCACAACTGTAATTTTATCTGTAAGCGAATCCGCAGTGTATTTAGCATTACACTTATAATTTTTCTTTACACATCTAATTTATTATTAGCAAAAGAATAAGAAATTAAAATTACATTAAAAGGGGATGTTGGAAAGCGTAATTATTTGTTTCTAAAGTGCTTTTAAGTAATGTAGGTGCATATGTAAATACCTGGCAGCTATGTTATACCTTTCTCTGGGTTTTGTAATAGCGTCTTAAAAATGTATCTGAAACACCGGAAAGAAACCTGTTCTCGCTTTCTCAAAATAATTTATTTAATACTCTTTTTTTTGTGGTTAGTAGGCCGCACTGAAAGTGCTCACAGGCCGCACTGAAAGTGCTCACAGGCCGCACTGAAAGTGCTCACAGGCCGCACTGAAAGTGCTCACAGGCCGCACTGAAAGTGCTCACAGGCCGTACTGAAAGTTCTCGCAGGCTGCACCAAAAATCCTCGCGGGCAACAGGTTCTCCACCCCTGCTATACATGAATATAAGAACCAACTTATGGTATATAAAAATGGTATACAAGCAGTTTTAACACAACAAACAGTTACAAACAGTTTTAACAGCGTTTCATCACAATGGGTCATGGCCTTTCACGTACAGCGTTGCGGACGGGCGTTTTATTTCTTCGCAATGGAGTTTCGGGTGTTCTTTGCAGCCATTTCGTAGCCATTGCGCGGAAATCATTTCTTTCTTGTGGTTTACTATGGGTACAGCAGTTTAGTATGTGTTGTGGGAGCTGTTTTAAATTCTCAAACTAATTGTGCTCAATTGGAATCATTTTGCATGGGTTTATTGCAGACATAGTTAGACAGTTTTTCCAAAGTTGACAAAACTATTGCAACCATTTCGGAACTTAAACGGTTACAAAAACTGTTTCAAAATATTTTACTCACTTTAATAGCAGCTGATGCACATGTATTGTCTGTTACTTCCGACAGATTCCTGCTGTCTCCTTACAGTTCCTTATACCCAATAATAAGGTGTTCTCCACACTTTCTAGCAACATTATTTAACTTTTAAACGGCGGCTGATGCACGTGATAAATTTTTTATGAAAATTTTTTGCAGAATGGAATTTTTATGGATACATCAAACGGTTCTTAACCTGGGCTTAAAACTTGATTAATTCTTTGTTCATTTGACATATTATGTAGAAGATTCGTTATGATTGAATTTAATGTCTTTCTAAAGGCCTCACACTGTTCTGTGTTTGCGCGTACTAGTCGCTGTCATGTGGACGCAAACTGTTTGCCCATGCAAGACTTTGTGTGAAGACGGACCTTTAGATTATAAGTTTTCTAACAAAAGTCATAATTTTCTCCTAGAAAACTTTGAATTTAAAAAATGCAATGAGCATTTTCTTTTATTGAAAATTACCTTGCGTAAAACTCAGAATTTCATAAAACAATATTCAATTCTGTAAGTCTAAACTTAAACTTTAGGGCGCACTCTATGAAAAAATAATATGCACCTATTAATTATTTTTGTGAATTCACCATACCTCTTGCAAGTTTTTTCTTGTTTTGATGCATTTAAATGCGATATTTAAAAAAAATTTCTTGCATTTTTTCCGCTCTTTACTGATAAAGTGACCTAGATAAGTGAATTACTAGTGTTACACGTCATATAAAAAAATGACTCACCAGAAAACGATGGCTCCCATTTGCCATTGACGCTGTCCATAGAGAGGTGTTTGATGTTGACTGATAGGACAATATCTTCCTCGACATATTTCAGGATCAGGTTATTGCAGCGGAATGAAATATTGTTGACCACGCGGTTGACTAATGACTGGACGTATGTGGCGGGAGCCTCCAGTACTTCCCTATGAATTAAGGTCAGGAAAAGGGTACAGTAATGTTTAAAACACAAATTCCTTTTTACATGTAGCAAAAATATGTGGTTGCAAGGGATAATTGATAAGTTTCTAAACTAGAAAGGAAAACAACAATAACTTACTTTTTGATTTGTCTGTCGACACGTGGTCTTGGCTCCGAGGAGGGCTCGGTCTTCAAAGTCAGGACACATTCTGTAACAAAAATGATATTGTTTACATAAAAACCCAAAAATAAAATAGAAACTTAAGTTTTCAAATACATTAATTTAGTATGTGAAAATTACCGATGGTATTGATGGTGACCATAATTGGTTCTGACATAATCTTCATCCATGGTACTTGAATGATGAGCTCGTGGATGGTGCCAGATGAAAGATGAAAGGGCAGATTTAGCTCTTCTTGGATGATGTCTGTCCGCAGCTCCAAGTTGTGGAGGGCCAAAGCACCTTCCCATAGTGACAGCTGTAACAAAAAATCAGCAATCAACAGGAGTATTTTCAGATTGCCGCTATGGGAGGAGACACCACCGTGGAACTTGGGCATTTCTACCAGTACACAGACCTTAACACAGGAAGACTTAAGAGATATTCTTGAATAAAGACAAAATACCCATCGTGAATCTTATTCAGCCTTTCCAGAAATCTTTAATGAAATGTTCATTCAGCTGAATTGCTAACGCGATTAGAAAAAATTGGATCTTTGCTGATATCAAACAAAATTGCAACACTAGCTGGAAGAATCATTTGTAATCCATGTATCTCAGGGCATAGCTTAGGCAAATAAGTGCATAGCGAATAAACACGGGTTCCCGGTGAGATAAAAATACATTACGAGTGGCTTTAGTTATGTTTGTTTGGATTAGACACTAATAATAAACCAATATCAAAGTCATTGCCGGCAACCCATGCTTTTAGAAAGAAATTATTTACATAACATACAGATGATTTCAATACCCGTGATAAAGAGTAAAAATATTAGATAATTCACACTTTGTCTTCCCCATCTCCTTTCCCTACCATCTTCTTTCATAAACAGCATTTCCCAAATTGCAGTGCCATAATCCTCTTTGGACTCTTGTACATGAACATATAAAGTGACACATGGTTATATGTACTTATAAATACTTTTTTTAAATGCTTATCTCTAAATATTTTGCTATCAAGAAATTTAAAAACCTTCAAGCCATAAAAGTTAAAGGCAGCTTAGCTTTTATGACCACAACATCAGATTATGATTAAAACACTACCTAAGAGGTCTGGTCAAAATTTACCGCTGCCTATGACCATTTATGGAACAAGCAACAACCCTACCTCAGGTCTCCCACGACATGAGAATTGGAATCCGATGGGTCCACTCAGCTACTAACAGTTAATATTAAAGAAAAAAAATTTTTTTTAAATTATCGTCTGCATATGTTGAAGTCTTTTGGAAGAACACTTTCATAATCGAATTCCCGAACCATAGCGAATCAGACACTTCCGAGCTCTTCAAACATTTGAGCGATACTATTGATGATCTCTTGCCCCGCTACCCTTCGGCCGAGTTTGTTGTTCTGGGGGACTTCAACGTTCATAACGAACCATGGTTGAAGTTCTCAGGCCCAACGGACTCGGCTGGCCGACAGGCGGAATCCTTTGCCATTTGCTACGGATTAGAGCAATTGGTTCAGGAGCCTACAAGGGTTCCTGATGTCCAGACTCACCGCTCCAATCTGTTAGACCTATTCTTAACTACTGTGCCACACGGTTATAAGATTGACGTCACAGCGCCTCTGGGATCATCTGACCACTGCCTAGTGACGACATCAATCCCCGTTAGCCTCAGACCAACCAATGAGAGGCTGAGGAGAAAAGTGTGGCACTATAGGTCAGCAGATTGGTTCGGTATGCGGGCCCATTTCAATGCTTTTCCGTGGTCAGCTGTTTGTTTTCGGACTTCGGACCCTTCAAGATGTGCCCAGGAGATTGGTGAAGTCATCAAATCGGCGATGGATGGCTTCATACAATCGACTACTAAAGAAACTGGTGTGGGCTCAAAGCCGTGGTTCAGTCGACAATGCTCCGAAGCAGTTCGACGAAAAAACGCGGCTTACCGAGCCTACAACACATCTCGAACGCCCGAAAGCAGATCAGCATACAACAAATCGGCAAAGGAATGCAAGAGAATCATCAATAGATCAAAATTCGAACACGACCTGCAGATCAGCAAAAAGCTGGCTGCCTGCCCGCATGGCAGCAGAGCATTCTGGTCGCTTGCGGGCTCAATAGGTCGAAATTTTTGCAAACCCAGTTTGCCACCTCTTACCAGACCTGACGGCTCACTAGCAAACACCGCCACCGAAAAGGCAAACCTTTTAGGGAAAATGTTTGCGGAAAACTCGACCCTCGACGACGGGGGTGCTGTTCCGCCGTCGGTTCCTCACTGCGGCTTCTATATGAAAAAGCTGAGGATCCGGCATCGGGATGTACTCCACGTCATACGGGGGCTCGATGTAAACAAAGCTAGTGGACCTGATGGAATACCTGCCCTGGTATTGCAGAGGTGTGCTGCGGAAATAGTTCCAGTTTTGACAAAGCTCTTCAAAATGTCCCTGAAGTGTGGCACTGTGCCCTCTGGTTGGAAAAAAGCGGTAATTCACCCTATTCCCAAGAAAGGTGACCGCTCCAACCCGGCCAACTACCGCCCCATAGCGATCACATCAGTTCTGTCCAAAGTGATGGAACGTGTGATCAACGACAAACTGCTCACATACCTCGAGAAGAACAAAATTATCAACGACCGTCAATACGGATTCCGGCGGAACCGCTCGTGCGGTGATCTTCTCGCGTATGTGACGCATGTTTGGGGGCGGTGCCTGGAACGTCACGGTGAGACCCAAACGGTCGCACTAGACATATCCAAGGCCTTTGACCGGGTCTGGCACCGAGGACTTGTCAACAAATTGCATTCTTACGGACTTCCCGCATCCCTGTGTACGTGGATTGCTGACTTTTTAAGGGATAGGTCGATTCAGGCGGTTGCTGACGGTTTCACCTCTTCCTCGCACTCCATAAATGCTGGCGTCCCACAGGGATCGGTTCTGTCTCCGACTTTGTTTTTGTTGCACATCAATGACCTTTTGACATGTGCACCGATTCATTGTTACGCGGATGACAGTACAGTTCATGATAGCTTTTTGTTTGACAAGCCCCCAAAGGGCACACAAACTCCAACGGCTCGGAGGGCTTTGAAGCAGAGAATGGACGGTTATCTCGAGAGTATTTCCTCCTGGGGTAAAAATAATCTCGTCGAATTTAATGTTTCAAAGACCCAATCCTGTCTGATTACGTCTAAAAGGGATCCAAATGATAATCTAGTCTCCTTCAACGGAAGCAATCTTCCGAACAGGCCTTCCATTGATATGCTTGGTGTAACTATAAGTGACCAGCTCAGGTACGGGGGCTCCATCGAAGCCAGAGTAAAGTTGGCCTCTCAGAAGCTGGGCGTACTGTACAGGGCCCGCAGATACTTTAATAGTACACAACTGCTCACCCTGTACAAATCGCAAGTGCGCCCTACTGTCGAATTTGGCAGCCATCTCTGGTCTGGAGCCCCAAAATACCTGAAAAAAACCCTTGACTCTGTGCAGAAACGGGCGGTCCGTTTGATAGATTCCCCAATCTTAACAAACGGACTGCAATCTTTAGAGCACAGGCGTCAGGTAGGTATGCTGTCCTTGTTCTATCGGTATTACAATGGAAGATGCTCTGAGGAACTAGCGTCATTGATCCCTTCGGCACCGGTGCGTAGTCGGGATACACGCCAAACGCGTGCCCAACATTTGTACACAGTTGACACTTGTCACATGAGAACGGGTCGCTTCTACGATTCGTTCTTAAGTTCAACAGCTCGGCTGTGGAACGAACTGCCGGCCTCTGTGTTTCCTCCCTCCTACAACATGGGACTCTTCAAGACCCATGTTCACTCCTTCCTCTCCACAAAAAGACCCTCCACACAGCATACCCAAAGATGACATAGGCCCTGAGGGAAATTATTTTCTTCAGGGCCTCCTGTGTGGAGAAAATATAAAAAAAAAAAAAAAAATAATACACATACTTTTTCGTCTACAGATTGTATTATAGGTAGGAGGAATTTTACTTCAATTTCAGATTAACTATCATCAAATTGTGTCCTAATAATCCAGTGCAACCAGAAATAATGAGTTTTTCTGAAATTCGATGGTCCTCGTACGCGGAGCATAGGAACTCGCACACGGCTGACCATCAGCTTTGCACTACAGCTCTTCATCCTTTCACCTACTTGTATTACTATACACAACTAACATATATGTGGTACTATTTTCAGCCTAAAGAAGATTTACCAGGTGGACTTCCTATCAGCAGTGCCTGTCCTGACCCGTAGAATGTAAACCGTGCAAAACATCTTTAGAATATAAAAAAGGCGTCCTGTCGACCTCATGGAGCATTGCCCTTTTATTAAAATTATAGCGATAACAGCTGGATTGTGCACTCTCTAACCTAAGGGTCCAATCCAATGAAGAATTAGATCACTTCTCTAATATTGCTGTTCCAAGACATTCGATTCCTAGATCTACCTTATCAGATGTAGTGCTCCTGCCTGAACATTAGGTGGGTATCTTTCTTCATCGCAACGCTCAGGGTGAATAGACAATTATGATGATGGAAGTTCTCTTTTTGGCAGTCCTGCCGAGAATTAGAGGAGCGATCGGACCAGCCGCGAGACTAAAGCTAGATGAAATCCGGTCAATAAGAGTAAAAGTGTTAACGAAAAGATGATCGTGGAGGCCAGGAGCAATCACACCTGAAGTTTATCGACTCTAATCTTAGGCCATCTCTAAACCCAGATTCTTGTAAATTTCTTCAGGCATTCGACATTCTCTTTGTTCGAAACTAGATGCGTCTGTCAAAATCTCGCAGTGCCACAGTATGTTTTCAGCTGATTGGTTGTTGTCACCACATGCACAGATTGGATGGGGAGACAGGGTCAGGCTGAGCAATCTTCCCCTGAATTATCCATGACCTAATAACATTTGTGTTAGGTGATGATCCAAATTGATAAAAGCCTCTTCCATTCTGGCTTTAACTGACGGGAAGAAGGAGAATGTTGACCTATCCCAAAGTTTTTGCCATTCACTCAGAGTGAGTTCGCACATCTCTTTCAACAGTTTAGGGAGAGATACGGCCCCACCAGGTGTTAAATCAACACCCGCTGGCCAGCTGGCCTTTCTCTTATTAACTTTTTTTGTCAGCGCCTCCCTTATTTCCAAGTCAATGGGCAAAATGCTAGCAACAGCCAGTTCTGTATGCGCCAGAGAGTGCCAGCAAAGGAGTTCGCTGGCTCTGCTTAAGATCCCTGCTTCTAACATTCACACAGAGACTGCATAAGAAAATTGCGCTACGTATACCACCCTATACAGGAGATGAAGTGCCGGAGAACGCAATCCCCACTCAGCAGTTGAGTCTTCTCAATTTCAAAAACAGAGCCTGGGCATTGCTAGACACACTCTTAACATGCACTAGAAAAGACGAATAGCGATCCAAGATAATACCTAGGTATCTAGCATTTCCATAAAACGAATGTTTGAGTCTCCCAATTTATTGGTAGGATTTCTTCCTCTATCAAGAAGCACTTCAACTGTGAAGTTAGGTAAAGGGCCCGCAGATACCACAACTGCGACCCTGTACAAATCGCAACTATTCAATTCGGAAGGCACCTCTGGTGTGGAGCTCCAAGGAACTTGAAAAAAAACCTCATCTCTGTGCAAAAACGGGCGGTCCGTTTGATATATTTCCTTATCGGAATAAACAGATTGCAATCTTTAGAGCAGTAGCGTCACGTGGAAATGCTGTCCTAGTTATTCCGGTATTTCAATGGAAGTTGCTCGGAGGAACTAGCATCATCGATGCCTTGGGCACCAGTGCATAGACGGAAAACACGCCAATCGAGCGCCTAACATATGTACACAGTTGACATTTGTCATAAGGGTCGTTTCTTCGACCATCCCCAAAGATGACATGGGCCCTAAGAAAAATTATTTTCTTCAAGGCCTCCTGTGTGGAGTTAATGTAAAAATAAAAAAAAGCAAAGCATTCTAAATCAATATTCTGCAACGATCTTTAGCCTGACTCTGCTTCTTGTTTGCCTAACTACAATAAAAAATTATTGGATATTCGTATTCCTACTAATTTACATTTTCTTATTCTATCCTTGAGATGACTCAAAATTTTACGGAGTAAACAATGTAAATGATAATGCTCCACTTATCTTAATAGCTTACAGAGAAAAACAAGGTGAATGCAAAATCTTCTGGAAAGAATCGGCACTTTACATAAGTGCGTTAAGATTTAATGGTTTCGAAATGAAATACAGGGCATATGGACTTTTTTTCATTGGAATGTTTGCAGTGAGACTTTTTTTAGCTTAGTCGATTTTGTATTCAACTTAGTTTTTGATGCACATAAATAAATAAATTTTTCACCACTTTTGAAATCCCCATCCTGCTACCTGAATTCTAATCAAGCAATTGGAAATCAGGTTGGAGAAGTTGTCGTATTTAATATCTACAAACATCCCCTTAAAGTGTGGTCAGAAACACGTACGGCACACCATCAACTGCAGGTGTACGTGGGAGATTTCAACAGCCACCACTTTCTATGTGGCTACTCGACGACCAAGTACACTAGTAAGACTCACCGATAAGGTTGGAGAGCAAATCACTGGTTGTGCAGGATTTAGAATTTATTGAGTCTTTATGCATCAAAACACAAAGATGAGTTGACTAATATAGATCGCAAAGGAATGAAGGGAGAAGTGAGGGGTGGAGCCACAGGTACCTTAGGGATTCGGCAGTCAAGATCGATACCTAAGTGGTTGTGGTTAGCTCACAGCTTGACAATAGCTGCCTGTTTTGATTTATGCAAAAAAACATTGCCAAAAATCATAATTTATTTTATTTATTGTATCAGACACAAATATATTAAAATGTGATCCAATCAATTTATAACTTTTCATTAGTCTTGGAATACGAAATTAACAGCCTTGCAAAAACGAAACAATAGAATTTTTATCTTAATTCTTTATAATAAATACATATTATTACTAGTTAAATCGAGTCAGCAATTGCCTATGTTTATAACACAGTCGAACACAAAACCAAGGGAGACTCAAAGAAACGCTGCGTCATGTTTGTTTTGTACTTGCATGTGTAGCACCTTGTTTATATAGCATGTACAACCATAATTTGATTATAGATTCACGGACGAATGTTTTGAGAAACTCCACACCCGCCAATTGGTGTTTTCATCGATATTACTTTCATTGTTCATCAGGCAAATGTCGTGATGTGTTGTTTTTATGACGGCCTCATGCTTGATTGAATCAAAAACTATAGGTGTCCACCACCAGCAGGGTCTTCTAGGCCCATTGGAGTTTTCCAAGCCTTCCATCTCCAAGGCTGGCAGAAAACATGTACCCAAAACCCTTTCACTTTTACCAGGCAAAAAACAACAACAAAAAGGATATATGCTATTGTTTTCTTAATTCTTGGGAAAAAACACATCACAACAAATTAAAAAATTAATTTGTAATTATTTTATTTATATTCTTGTGTTTGAACCTACCTTTAATTAACATATTCCAAGGATATGGAAATTATAAGTTTTTTTTTTCATATAAACAAAATTCTCTTCTGTTCAACGTGTTTTATGTTTTACAATGATCTAATTTTATGAAAGTTGCTCTCAATGTGTGGCATATGGAAGATATTTACTTTTTATAAGACATTAACATTTTGATAAAAAACAATCATTTTGTAGAAAACAAAAAGTGAAAGATAAATCTTTCGAGATTTATTTTTTTCATTCCCTGTAAGGAATGCATGCAATTTCATTATCATTCGGAAAAAAGGATGTTCCTGTCATTTTCCACCACAGTGAAAAAATTTTTAAATAACTTTTTTCAATTTCTGAATATGATACATTCCTTTGGGAAAAAATAGTCCAATCTTGAAAATCCCACGATCAAAAGTTATTTCCAGCCGGAAAAACAGAAGATTTTTGTGAAAATGAAATCTCTATAATTTATAAATGCATATGAGTGCATCTGCTAAAAATGAGTGCATCTGCAGCAACGCCATGGGCGGCTAGACGAACGCCATATTGGAAAAATGATTTCACGAGTACCCTTTGAAAACATCTAACTATTGAAAAATTGCACTTTTAACAAAAAGATAGCACATTTGAAAATAACAAATTTGCCTTCGTCTATTAATAAGCTACGGCAAATGTGTTCAGCGTGCAGGTTCACCATTTACATTAGACGAAGTCTCTTCACTGTTCAAGCTTTAATTTTAAATTATTATTCTGGAGGCAAAACGCCGGTAGACTGTAATGTTGACAAACCAATCTTTCAGAGTGTCAAAAGTAAGCAAATAGAACCCTCACAAGACATGGGCCTACAAGTACATATTCCGAGTAGAAACTTATAGGAAAATAAAAGAAATTGAAGACTTACAGATTGCGCGTGAGACTGGAAGTTTTTAATATACTTGTCAACGTGAGACAAGATAATAGGGGTGACGTATGCGTCCGCTCTTTTAAACATATTGGAGGCACTTTACATTACGTTTAACAATTAAGATAAATAACTTCGCGAAAATGTTTTATCGCGAGCAAGAGAGCAAAAGAACACACTACCACTTCACCATGTTGTTTAGTTACTAGTTTCCTCGGTTAATTTCAAAATCTCTCCTGAAAACGAACTTTCCTACGAAGGAGATCATCTTGATAGAAAAACTTTGACAATCATCTACACCGGAAAATACTGAAAGCATAGACAAAGACGATCTTTTCAAAGCATAGATAAAAAATCTACAATAGATGCGCATCCGACTACCCGTTTATCTTTATCGAGTATTTGAGTAGGAACTAGAAACCGGTAATATAAATTCTAATATTTTCTCGGAAATTAAATTAAGCGTTGGTTTTATATTATGTATTTGAAAATAATATGTACATATTTTTATTTTCCTTTTATTAACTTTACACAAGTGAGTTTTTTCAAAGCACATTAAGGAGTTGTTAAAACGACCATTTCCCATGCGGAAATTTAAAGCGTGCATGTGTAATTTTTGACCACGCGTTGGGGTTTTCCTGGCTAATCACCGATACCAACAAAATCAATGGCAATCTCATTGATCATCGTGAGTCTTTAGACCCTCTTCCCATTGAAATAACCTTGGAACAATTACAAAGAAACATTTATAAATTAATCAATATAAATACTAAAACTCAAAACAAAAATTAATAAATCCTTCTGAAAATTTGAAGAGAGTCAATATTCATTTCCATTGTAGATATCACATCCATTAAATTTTTTCGTTAAGTTTTATAACTTATAATAAAATAACATAAAAGATGAACCCTCATAATTGAGCTAGCCGTTTGTGTATTGGGGGTGTATTTTTATATTATCATTATTTGTTTATACATTCAGTTTACATTTTCTGTGTGTTTTGTGAAATTTAAAAATGATTGTTATTTCTATTTCGGAATCTTTCTTGTAATTAATTAAAAACTTTTCGGCGAGATATTTATAATTGAATTGCCTCATTGTTTTTTTTTACATTTTGGAGGTGGGAAAATTGATGTTAGTATAAGATTTTTTTTTTAATGGCATAAATTTCGTACAAACATTGATGCTTACATTGGAGAATTGATGTTTGATTTCTGTTATCTTAAAATGGTGCAGTTTTATTTTTATCCTTATAAATTTGTAATGTTGCATGGTAGAAGTATAATGCATTTTGTTTTTTTACTTTAAATCTTAAAACCCAAGTTTTTATAAATACATGTATGGTTTAAGAAGAATTGTTTTAAATGTCAATTTTTGTGCTTTTAAAAGCGGTTGTGTGTATTTTTATAAATTCCATCTCATCCTATAATGCTGTTTTATTCTTGATTGGCAGATTAGAAGGCAAAGCATGTCATTCTAAGTAAATCTTTATTTAGGATATGTCTAAAGATGTTACCTTACTCTTTCTTTGAGTGTGTTTATGTGTGGAAACCATTATAAACATTAACCTACAGTAATTCTTAGGTATTTTATTTTGACTTTACTTTCTATCTATTATTTATTAAAATTTATAACATCTTTTCCATCGGTTCAGAGATCTATTTATAACAAAAAATTCTATTAATGTTTATGTAAGTCGAAGGTGGTGAAGTATGACTTATTTGACAGTGTGCACTCTTTAACCTCCTTTTGAATTTTATGGATGTGATATCGTCTACAGTCGAGTCGAAGATACTCTGTCGCCCTGCTGAAAGACAACAATTCAGAATCAAAAGGTTACTTGAATTATAAAAAAATGAATTTATATTTATATTATACTTTATACCTACATCATGTACATGTTGATATGAAAAAAGAAAATTTAGCCGTTTTTGTTGACCAGATCCAGATAGCCAGGTAGGTACTTCACAACCTTCCCTTTCCCATCTCCATTCCTTCCCCCTTTCCTTTGTTCTCACAAAATATCCCAATAATAATTGGGGATACCTTAGTCCATAAATCAACTATTTAAGAAAGATTATCTATGCTTTATGTGTTTTTCAAATCTAAAAATCTAACATAAAAAATCAGTGCATTTTTGGCGTTTTGGATCCAGTTCCAATTCTGGAATCAGAGCTCAAAAAGACACAAAATGGCATAAATTATTTAAAGAATTGAAAATTAATCTGAGATCGCAATGGTAGATTGCAAAATCAATTATGCATATTTTATTGTCAGGTTAACCAGGAAGCGCATGCGTGTAAAATGCACGACGGTAATCGATTTCAACCTGCAACCATTATTTTTTCTGTTTTACAACTCTTTTATATTTAATTTTGTAAACAGTGTACTCCCATATCCTCTTTGTAAGTTTGCATGCTAAAGAGCCACTGTTTTCAAAGACTTCGTATATGGAACTGTCATTTTCATCATCTACCTACTTTTACAAATTAATAGGGTGCTACGGTGGTATTTTTCTTAAAAATCCAAGAGTTCCAACTGCTCCCAACAGACTGGAGCCAGTGAGACTATGGCATCCTCAATTGAGGTATGTTGTGAGGATGAAAGTAGTGAAGAGGGGAAGGAGATGGGAAATAGGACGATGATAAAGGACCTGGCTATTCAAATCAATAAACACGGCGAAAGCTATTTCAAGCAACGTTTCAATTTTAAATGGTGATCTTACATCTTACACCTTGATACTGAGAGTACTTTCACTCTGGATATTCTCACACAGGCATAACTAACAAACCAAATAAATGTTTGCAAGTATCTGTATTCTTGGGGTAAGTTATCTGTAGGGTTTTTTCCAACTCCCGGTGCCGGTAGAACTATGACATCCCCAAAATTGATTTATTGTGATAGGAATGGGGAGGAGATGGAGAAGAAGAGGTTCGGGATGTACCTGACGTTGAGATATGGTCACCAAATACGGCTAAAGTCATTTAAAGCAACGTTTCAATTATGAAAGGTGGTCTTCACCGACAAATTACTAAGAGTACTTTTAATTTTTATATATTATATCAATGTGATTTGTGTTACCTTTTTTAATTAATTAATAATGAATGACCAATAATTCCGTCATCAGTATACAAGGTGTACTATAATTTAAATCGACATTCATGTGATACAAGTATAGACATGAACACACCTGTAAAAATAACTCGTAGTAGGGGAGTAGAGGGAAGGGATAACTAATTATGGATATATGAGAAAACCAATTTAAGAGGTGGCTTTTATGGAAAAATCCTTCGCATTGCGTAGTCCATGATTATTTCGGACGGTGTCTCATATAATTACTCAATTAATCTTGAGGTTTGCTTAAATTATTGTTAATTTATTTATATTTAATTTTATCACCGAAAAATAAAATTGTTTTTTTTTTATAGTAGTAATTTTTGTAGTAGGTACCCGAAAAAATATTTTTCTCGGCTGTAAACATTATTTTTAAGTTTTCTCTCGGTGTAAGCACTGAGCGGCGCAGTGCTGCTGTTGATCGTTTGAAGAACTAAAAAATCGACGTCGAAAATGTCAGGCAGCTATGCCAAGTGCTCTAAACGGGTCGTCGCCGTATTAAGTTTTCGAATGTAGGGTACGTAAATTGTGCATTCACAATCACGTTTGTTTAATTAATGGTATTAAAAATAAGTTCACCTTTGTGTCAAATGTTGTAACTACTTTCCCGTACCGCGGGCTGGTCGGCCGGAATGAAGCCCGTCTATGATCGGCTGACTCGCATTCCTCATATGTTTTCAAACAAGCCGAGATTCATTGTTGATTTACTATTCGCCGCGCTGTGTTTATGAAATAAATGATTCGAAGTGTTAAAAGTTAGTAGTTCCGCAATCGAATTAGCGATGGGTGCTCAGCAGGGAAAGGAAAGAGGTGTCACGAGTGGAGCATCTATTCGGAACAACAGAAGCAAGCCGAGGGTACCGAAAGACCCCCGGATATTGGGATCCAATATATTCACAGAGCACAGTGGTATGTCATCTAATTTCTTTATTTCTAATTCTAAACAAATCTTTATTAGGCGATACCATCTTCAATACTTTTGGCTTTTTGCAAACTTGTCATTTTTTAAATTTCTGATGTTTTATTACCTTGTATTGGGGGCAGTCTTCTCGGAAACGTATTTCAGGTTATGTTTTATTAGTGTATTTTAAAACTTCTAATTAATGGAATGATTTTGGACAGTAAGAATGCGATACTTTTTGTTTAATCTTACTTAATGTAGGTACTTTCTTATTTGAAGATTACTTTATTTCATCGGTACACTTTTTCACTGACGTTCTGAAAGTAAATAAAAACATATATTGTTGACCTTTTCTTAAAGAACATAATCAGCAAATAATTTATATTATTTCAAAGTTTTTTTGTCAATAAATGTTACATCTGGGCTGGTTCCTGACTAGTTTCTTGTTGACAAATTTAAACTATTTTGTGCGACTCTTATCAGAGCACCTGATTATTGCTGATATTGATCTTTATTATTGCCATTATTAAATGTCTAAAAGCAATCACTCAAAGCTTAAAAAAGTCAGTCAAAGCCACGATAAACGTTATATGTATCTTATAGTTTACTCCATGAGAACTGTCACCCATTTCTATGCATGCATGTACTTATATTTCTGTCCGCTGTCCCCGTAACATCCATTTACAGGAACTGACATTTCCTACAATGCTTTTACTGATTCTATTTTAATACAATTAAAGTTACACTCTTCTTTAATCGCTTTTGTTGGTTTTCTAATCCTACAAGCAACATAATATTATGATTTCAGCTGATCTCTGACTGTTGTCTCAAACTAGTAACCCTGGCTGTCACATTTCATCAACGGATTGTCTTGATTTCTCTTTCAACTGGTGATTCTCAGTTGGTTGTGAAAAAATTCAATCTCAGTCTGCTTTTAGTCTTCCTCTTAGATACCTTTGTTATATTCTTGGCTTTCATTTGTCCAGCCTGGCCCATGATTGGTTCACCCATAGAATCAAGATAGATAGATAGAACCTGTACCCTGTTTATGACAAGATGATGTATATTATATTATCCAAGCACTTTTTACTACTTTCTTCATCTTATTAACATTGGAAGGAACAAAACCTCAACCCAGTTGATCAATGCCCAATTTATACTAAATTTTTAATATTCTAATGTACTCTTTCAAGTCCAAACCTCTTGAAAATTGAACATTACTACCTTCTCACATTTTAAAAATCCAAGTGCTTACATTCCTCTGTTTGTGCATATTTTAACTTAACTGTGTGAACTTTAGGTCACATACTTTTTAGAAGTCCTACTCTTTCTTAACTCTTAACTTAATCAAGAAAATTAGTTTAGTTGTCAAAGACAATACAAAAATCGGTCCTGTATTATTACATTTCTAATGTAGCTCGTGAAGGAAAGTTGCCTCATCTCAAAATATGTCGAATTTCATCATAAATATTTTGCATTTGAATGAAACAAAATGGTGCAAGACGCTTTTAGATATTGCCCAGGTGAAAGTACACCATTCAGAAATGCAATATTGCTTGAAATGGTTTAAGCTATTTTATACGACCTGTTCTGAATAGCTGGATCCTCTCAAACTTATACATATAATATCTCTATCCTTTCTCTTTCCATCCCCAAAGATCTTTTCGCCACACAATATTCTCCAATATTGGTGGTGCCATAGTCTCTCTATCTCTATATACATAAGAAAAAGTCATATTTTTATTACATACCGCCCGATATTTGCATTGATTTTTTTTACAGTTAATGGAATTTAAAATTCCCATACCCATATTAATTGTGACAAATTTTCTGCCTTATAATTTTTCCTAGCAAAACTTAATTTTGGATTTTGGAAACCCGACCAAACTGAATAATTATTTTTTAAATCAAAAGGTGTAGCAAATGTCTAGTATGGATGTGAAGCTATTTTATTTATTTGCGTTTTAAATTAGGCCATTGAAGAATCCGATTTGTCATAATTTAAATGCAACTCGGCAATTTTTTGTGAGTACCTATCTTGCATCTAATGGTTTTAAATCTCACCGAGTAAAGCATAATTAACACAATAACACACTTAACTTCGTTGACACAGTGGCCTGAATCATTAGTCCTTCGACTTACAAAACACTTAGAAGTGCCCGACTGCCAATTAGGTTATGACTTGATTAGAGGGTAGCTTTTGAAGCCTCCCTCCGTTAATGAATTAGTTATTCAGAGCTAGCGGACAGACTATGATTTTTGTCATCGTGATTAAATGCCCTATTTCTCCGGGACACCACGGTGGCCCAACCAGCTGGGACATCTACCCAAATGCATAGCGCTCTGTGGAGAGTCCGTTCGGTGTCGCCACGATTTGGTGGCCGACACCAGCAAAAGACGCGTGCCAACACTGCCAATCAGCGAATTCGAAGCCATGAAGCACGTGTCACATCTACCACTATACGTCTTCCATCAATCATCCCCTGGATTATAACCAATAGTTTAGTAATCCTGTATTTGTTGCACCTCGTGACAGAGATATTTGAGTTTTCTTCTTCCATAATATAATTATTTCACATTTTTGGGCGTTCGACGAAGAATTTATAAATGATTGCTATAATTTTTCTTCCAACGAATTGTTCCACAGAATTTGAATAATTCATCTAATTTCAATGTTAAAATTTTAAGTTCTATTAAAGTTCTGTTAATATTTCACCATGGGCCGGTTGATTCACATTATTATTAATAATAATATTTGACCGCGCTAACATCTGAGCATAATCCCGATAGGTTAGGACTGCCATTTATTTCGTATTTTAACTCCTGTAATGCCATCCACCTTCAGAGAAATGTGTCCTGTTGGGGGATCTTGGAGGGAAAACGCTGTTAATTTCGCCATATTTGATTATAATGTAATATTTTAGATTGATTCACGAAAAAATGTAACATAAAACACAAAACTCAGTTGAGATATGAATCAGTGAAAACTTAAAAATAATAATATCTACTAGATTATTACGCCCTTTCTGCGCAGGGGTAGACGGAGATGATAAACCGAAACACAACTATATCTAGTCACAAATCCTTGCTTCAATCTCGTACACGATCCCGAGTTCTTCTCTTTCACGTCGTATCCTTATACTCCATTTTTCGTTCAACCGCCGTGCATACCAAAACAATCTAAGCGTCCTTTTCTTAATTGTATCCGTTACGCTGACGTCAGCCTTGCAAGATACTTCAGGATCTGCACATTTTTAACACGGTCATTCATGGTTTAGTGGTTTTACCACACATACGTCCCAGGGATCTCATTCCTACAGCATTCAGTCTACTCTCATCCTTTCACGCCTCACTGTCACACTTCAGGATTGGTATCAGCACTCCATTGTGGACTACTAGCGTCGCTCCTTTGGATATTTTTTATTAGCGCCAACTGCGTTCGATCCTACATTCAATATCCTTACCAGCCTTTCCAACTATCGCAAACGGTTCCATGATAACTCAACACAGTGACTATTCAACACACCTTTAAAAAGTGATATAAAGTCATTAAAAACGATGAAAAAAAAATTTAACCTAACCTAACCTACTTAACCCAGTTAATAAAGTTTTTGTTTCATCACTTTCCATGACTTTATATAACTTTTTAAAGATGTGATGAATTATCATATTTATGATTTATCCGGTCACCATCGCAAACATACTTCCCAAATACGTAAATTTTTCCACTTGTCTACTTAGTTCAATATTCCAGTGTTGTATTAGATATTGTATTCATGCTGTTATTTTTAGTATTTGTGCTTAGACCGACGATTTCTAAAATAGGGCATAATTTTGTACTGGAAATGTACTCAACATAAGCTCGATGGAGTTTCTGCTGGCTATGGCTGGGGATTTGTCCTTGCCCTTTAAAAGTCACCAAAACGTTCAAGTAGATAATAATGTCTAACTAGGTACATCATTGTAGATATCTTCTACTCCAATACTTTTACGTACCCAAATAATTTTGAATCGTTGACGAATATAATGTAAACCACTGAAAAAGACGAATAAAATAAAAAAAGTAACAGGCGCAACTGGGACTCAATTAAAGAGCCAATTAAAAAATATTTTCTTTTTCCTTCTGTTTTATATTTTATTTGATAGTTGCAAATATTATTTTCCTCAATTAATAAATATTGCAATTTTTAATGTGAATACCGCACCAGACTCCCAACTGCTCCTCATTGTCGGGATCCAGTGGTACTATGGAATCCCCAATTGTGTATTGGGTTGTGACATTGAAGGAAGTGGAGCATTCTGACTTTTCAGATCTGGTCTCCAAACACGGCTAAAGCTATTTCAAGTTATTTTTCGATACTGAACGTTGGTCCTTCACCAGGACGCTAACGGGATTATCCACCACTCTCAGAATCTGTTTTGTCGGTTACAATACTTTCTCTGAGATTTTGGTTACAAGTACCAATTTTTAGGATCCACTAGCTCGACACTTTTTATGTATTTAAAATATTGATGCGTTTTCGACCACTTATTTATTAAAAACATATATGTATTTTGAACCTTCGTCTGTGTTACATACTCGTAAGCAATGAATATTAAAAGTTATTTGTTATTTCTCTGGTGTGATTCATAGGCATTTCAAATAATGTAATTTTTCTTCTGCTGTTTGGTTTTGGGCTTGTGGAAAGCGTAATTATACTAAAATATCTGAAGACTGTCTCATTGTAACAGATCTCGCAATGTTTCTTTACTTGAATCGGTTTCTTCTTGAATTTCAATTCGTGCTTAACCTTTCAATAATATCGTGTTTTTTATAAGCTACTTTGTTTAGAATCGAATGTAACCTACCATGGGCTTTTACTGACTGCATTCTATCGCTTGAAGAGAAAAAATAAGACATATCATTTTCTTGTGTTTCACAATTTCCAACAGAAATTAAAGCCACTTTCTATACCAATAATAACCTAGGCAAACTTTTGCTCAATTCAAAGGATAAATAAAATTATTTAAGCCATTCTGGCATCTAAAAGCTTAAATGCAATGATTGCCCAGAATTTTACATATGTAAAATTGCAAGAAATGTTCAAACAAGGGTGGTGGAACACTTGAGATGCCTAAATAGTGTAGAGTTTTCAGAATTCGCAACACAACGAAAACAGTTAGGTTTATGTTTGAACAATTGTTTTTTTTTCTGATTTTCCATTGTTTATTTTAAAATGTACAAACAGGAGAGACTCCCAACTGCACACAGATAGTAAAACACCTCAGTACAATCTCTGGGGCGGGCTCATTGTGGATTTCATGTGCAGGGATCGGACGTTCTGCCAGTGCTTCTTCAGCAAGGAGACCAGGAAGTTGATGGAAATGTAGAAGAAATATAATAAAAAATGTATAATTAAACAATGTAGAAGCTCTGGAAATAAAAAAATCCTTAAAAATAAATTAAGCCAATTTACTAAGTAAACAATTACACTTGTCAAATAACCCCATTTTAAACATATTCCCCTTCGCTTCACCTACTTTGACCCCTACCTCTCCCTGGTTGGTTTTATATACAAACTACAGGAACGCAAAGAAACTAATTCAAAAGGAAGGAAAATATGGTTATCTGATGGAAATTAATGTTCCAGAATGCCAATCTACTTAGTTACACTAAATTAAGAACTGAATTTTCATTTATCCGCCAACCGAGTGTGTAGAACAGGACATTTAGGAAGTTTTATGGAGGTCATCAAATGTATAAGTTTCGAGGTCAGGGGGGTCATTGTTCATTATTCTTTTTTTAAATATAATTAGAATAAAATAACTTTGTTTTGAATAATACTTCATTCTATATTATATTGTATAATAAAAAAAATGACAATGACGCCCCCCTGACCTCGAAACATGTACTTTTGATGACCTCTTTAAAACCTCCTAAATGTCATATTTCTGCTCTACACGTGCGTTTGGCAGATAAATGAATATTCAGTTCTTGATGTAACTAAGTAGATTGGCTATCTGGAATATTGATTTCCATCAGATAACCATATTATCCTTCTTTTTGAATTCGTTTCTTTTGTTTTTCGGCTTACGCAAAGTGTGCCTAATTCTTGTACCTTTTATAGTATCTTTTAACAATAATACTTGGATAATTTATATGTATAGCGCCATTTTTGTAAAAAATCACCTCAAGGGCAAGGTTATTTATTTATAAAAAAATATATTTTGAATCCATGTTTAAAAAAACAACTGTAAGATACGGTGTCAATTTCTGCCTTCCATTACTTGATTTTTTTCTTCTTTTGCGTTTACCCTAAATAGTGTTTCCGTTATACCTATTTGTATTTTTAAAAGAAATTTTAATTTCCGTGATGAATAATAGGTTTTCCTCAAACATAACAACTACCTACGCCTTCTATGTTGCTAATTGTCTCTTTAATTTTCTACTCCACTTAGCTTGTATCTATCGGCTGTGCTGATTAGTCAACCAATTAACAGTTCGGGAAGACTGAGCAACAGTCGCAGCCACCGGTATATAAATACTCGCTCTCTTCTAATGTGTTTTATCCGGAATCCACTTATTTTTTGGACACCTGGTGGCGGCTATTAAACTAGGGAATGTAATTCACTCGGTTGAATAAATAAAAACGACTGAGTAAAATTGTAGAAATTACTCTTTATCTGTTCCGTAGCAGGCTATTTTCAACGTGTTCTATGTGGCATCATTAAACTATGTTTTGTGAATTTTTATTTATTTATTTATGTTCACGCCCCTTTATTGTGTTCAGAAAATTATTCCTAAGTAGCATTCTTTCATCCTCAATTCCTCACTCACCAAAATATTTTGTTGAATATTAAGTCCCCGCCTACCCAATTTCTACTGAATTATAAGAAGTTTCTCGTTATCTCTTTAAGTTATTAAGTTTCAGAAAAATATTTTATTTTTGAAGATAATATCCATACATTTGTTCTGCCGAAACGTTTTTTTTTTTCATTATTTCTGGCTTTCACCCTTCAAGGGTGTTCTTGGCCATCATTTAAAATTATTGAGAAATGAAAGGTGAATTTACATATTAATTTTATTTAAATAGGCAAATTTCAAAATTATAATGAAAATTGGAGTCGAGTTCAGACTTGGAAGAAATGAGATGTTGAATGGAGGGGAGTCAATTTTAGATAAGGCTTGATAGAAGAGAGGATATTTGTTTAGAGAGGGACAACCAAAAAATATGTGATCTTAAGTTCCCACTTCTAGACCACAGAACGTACAATCTGGGGAGTCAAGGACGTGAATTTTAAAAAGATGGGAAGGAACGGAACAATGTCCGATCCTCATTCGAATAAGTGAAGAAATTTATTTTTTGGAAAAATGTGGGAATTGCTGAAACCACGGTTTCGATGGAATAGTCCTTTGTATTGAGGCATAGCAGGCTCCCTTGGATTGACTAGCAATGTGCCAATACTCCGACCAAACATTGCGGGATCTATCTTTGATGATGGAAAAAATGTCAGATAGGGGAATGTGGTTTACGAGGGTAACAACAGGGTTGGACGCTCCTTGTTTTGCCAAGGCATCCGCAATATCATTACCCATGACACCAACATGTCCAGGAATCCAAATCAGAGTTACAGTTTTACCAGAGCTTTGAATGGAGGCTATCATCTCTCGAATAAGGCATACAAAGTGATCATCAGGATAAAGAAGAGGACTGGATTTAAGTTTTTGGAGGGAACTGAGAGAGTCAGAGAGAACGAGGGAATGTTCAAAATTATTTTTGATTATATATTTGAGAGATTCTATTATTGCAATGCACTCGGCTGAAAATATTGAAAATTGATTTGAAATTGAATGAAATATTCTGTCATTAGAATTATTGTGGTAAACGTTAATACCTATACCACAGTTAGGAGAGTCGGGAGATTTGGATCCATCAGTAAATAAAAGAGAAAAGTTGGGCCATTTAGATGAAATAATGTCATTGAACATATTATTGACAGTTCGGGCCGGTATACGAAATTCCCTCGATAGAAAAAAATCGCAAAAAAAAACCGATTTGTTCTGTTATTTAAAATGTTATAGGCATAGAAAAATTCACAGTGCATCTTTAAATGCAACTCACCATTTGTGGGTCGATTTTTGCTCTATTACAAACGAGTCGTGTTTTATTAAAAATTTCACCATTTTCGCTTAATTATTATCGTTTTTTTTTTAATATTAGCGCGCTCCCTCTAACTCGTATTTACATTATTCCACTATTATTTTCACTCGGCTCTCTGATAACTGTCCGAATTTAAAATCGAGTAGTCGATAGTAACATATGCAGGCCAAAACCACCGGTTAGGCAATTAATTCTAATGTTTTTTTGCACTTAATTAATAATAACGGGCTTATTCTGAAATGTCGGAAAGTTTGTGCAATTCCATATATCCCATAAAACATATACAATAATAATACAATACTATCACAATAATATTACGATTATGTAATATTACAGTAATAAGAACAACATTTTTTTTAAAAGACGTTTAGTATTATATTGACGGGGCCAACAACTTTCTCCAGTGTGCTGCGATGCTTGGTTCTGGACTCTGGCTGGATTCCACGATAAGGACACTTTTGGAGTTGTTTGTCCTCTCCATTAAACCTGCTACCCGGACTCTTATGAGGGCTGCACAACCTGATACTCGCCCTTCCGTGAGCATGTTAGAAGCTCTGCAGTATCTGGGAAGGCCAAACATTATGCGGTAGGCGTTGTTTTGGAGCACGCGTAGCCTTTCCATTATTCGTAAAGTTGGTCCAAAATTTAATTAGAGTAATCGCCAAACGCTACAACGACATTGACTTTACAGCCCTTTTACCGCCCTTGTCGATATGACAGCTCTTATAAATAATAAACTGTAAAAAACCCTGTAATGTTTTAGCTAAAGTTTTGCGTATATAACTTACATCGAATAAAAAAAATATAGTATTTAAATTGGATAAAATAACTCCGATTTATTTTTTGTACGTTAAGTTTTATGGAAATCACAACAAATATGTATTAAAGTTATAAGGTAACCGAAATTGTACGGCCAGAGTTAACATTTCGCAAGTTTGATAAAGAAAATAAAAGCATATATTTCTGGTAGGGTAGCGCTGGCAGCCACCTTCCATTGGCATCCCGTGTGCGTGGCACGCGTTGCACGCCCCATACGCGCTGCAAACCTGCTTTTCTTAATCGTACAAACCTGGAAGTCGTTCTGGTTTTCCCTGCAACTGTTAATCACACATCGCGACAAATCAACTTCTTGAACTTCTTCTTACGCCCGGTGTGTCAACTCTCCGTAAAAAAAATAGCGTGATATTAATTTATAAATGTTTCTCACACAGCGGCTGTAATTTTTTTCTTATGTTCATCTAACTTACCAACCAACGTCACAAAACTACAACTGGATCGCCCATGTTTAATTTGTAATCTTTGTATTCATTTATATGCACTGCGGTAATCGAATCTGCAAGCTTATCATGAGTGGCAATATATTTACAGCAAGAGGGTGACAGATTCCGCTATAATTTCAGAGCGTTTTATGTAACACCATATTGCTCGCCATACAATCCCATACAGACCTGTCACACCTAAACAGATGATGGCGCTGTGATCTGATTACGCGGTTGTCATCTGTCAAGGTGACAGATCCGATAAAAATAAATGATATTCCGCGGCAGTCCCCCGATTGATCTGACCCCCCTCTCCTGGGGAAGATTATAGCTTAGTGTGTCAAACCAACATATAATACCTACATGCCACGCCCAATCTATGCGCGCATAAAATAGCGTAGCTTAAACTACATGAAGATATTATACTAGGTATAAAAAGCTAGGGCATCAGAAACACATTTTATGAAATCCTAAGAAAATGTTTTGGTTGAATGTTGCTGCATATAATGAGTTGTTATTTTTTTGAAAATTCCCTTTCGCTTCCGAGAAAATATTTCTTAAGAACTATCATTTTCTTACTTGACAAATCTATCCGTGTTATCTCCAACCCCTCGTTTGTGAAAATAAAGGTTGAAGTAAATGAAGAATTGATATTTTGAGCTCTTGGTAAAAGTGTGATAAGTTATAATTGTAGAAATGTGTAACAAGCTATTGAACGTAGCTATGCAGAAACCAGCCAGTCCACATTTTTCGAATAACTCATCAAAATGACAATCCAACACACTCTTAAAAGTGATATAAAGTCATGAAAAGTTATGACACAAAAACTATAAGATATTGTTGTCATCATAAGATAAGATATAACTTATAAGATATTGTTGTCATCTTAAGATAAGATATAAATTATTTAACCTAGTTACGACTGAATTAGATCAATTCTATGTTCTTTTGGTTACATGAAAACTCAATACGATGAAAATTCAACACGCCTTTAAAAACATCATGGCGGAGTCAATAAAAACGATGAAAAAACTTATCTATAAACCTATCTTATCTACGTAACTTATTTAACCTAGTTTTTGTGTCATAACTTTTCATGACTTTATATCACTTTTAAAAGTTTGTTGAATTGTCATTTTGATATATTATCCGGTCAACTTTCTACTTTAATCAGCCGGAGTGCTTACATACAAGAAACATAGTAATCGCCTTCCGAAATATTTGTTGATTCGAAAAATCATTTTAAAATGTGCAGAAAACGCCCAAGGCACTCAAAACGCTTTTAATGTAGCTTTTTCCCAAAAAAAATTTAGCAGAAAACAGCCAGGGTCAACTTTCAACAAAATACCTAACAATCTAAAAATGACATTTACCTAATCAGCCGAAAACTTTCACGGCGCTTGTATTAATTGTAATTACATAAATTTAGGACGGGTTGTTCCACAGAATTTGAACAATTCATCAAATTTCAAAGTTAAAATTCATGTTATATTCAAATTCTGTTATTATTTCATCATAGGTCGGTTGTTTCACAGTGCATTGATAACAACAGAACTTGAATAGGACTTTCACAGAGCTTGAATATTACTTTTGAAATTTGATGAATTCTTCAAATTCTGTGAAACAATCTGTCCTTGATGTTTTTGGAAAATCGATTGATTGCAGAGCTTATAAATATGCACTAATATGTATTCTACAGAAAACAGCCACCCCTGAAAAAACACAAATATCTCTAGAAATCTACATTTTAAACTACTTGGAGTAAAAAAATCTAGGTGTGTGGATTTGATCATTTAATCTTTAGAAAAGTGCTTTTATTACAAAATTCTTCCTTCGAAATTCAAAATTCCCCTCTAGGGACTCTGCGGAATTCTCCCCAAATTTAGCATCACTTTTAAGCGAAGTCCAGATTTATCTCAAGCGCTTTGCATTTCGTCTGTCTGTAAATTTGTGAGTTTTGTGTGCGGTAAATGCTGTCAAGATGGTAACCGTGTCGAATAGTATCTTTTTACTCCGCTTGATTTCGCATGAGCGCTAGGAGCTGTCAAATCGGAATAGTCAATATTACGCGAGGTCTTCTGTTCACCAAACTACTTGTTATTTATCCAGCGAAATTTCATGAAAAGTCAATAGAAAACCATATTTTTTACCTCTTCCGTTGCTAAGAGTAGGTAGATCTCCGGTATGATAACTGTTTACGGTTGGTACTTCAGTAAAGTGTGTCGTCTGCATTAATAATATTATACTACTATGTTCTATAGTATTGAACCTTATTTTTCCTGCATAAACACAAACACAGGACAGGAATGGTCCTTCGGTGGAGATTTCTAGAAGTCATTCGTGTGTGTTTGTGAATTATTTTCTCCCTTCGTCCGCAGAAAGCGTTAGTCGCTGGTCGCTGGCAGCTGGCAGTCCGCCTATTCGGAGTGAGGAAGTGTATTGAGCGCTCGCCGGGTTGCGAAATGACAGCAGTATTGCATAAATATCCCCTGCACGTCTCCACCGAACGACACTACCTGTGCTTCATTTGTTTACGCTCAAAAAATAAAGGTTCTATACTTCTCGAACACACCTTGTGTAACAACAATCTCAATTTAAAAATAATCAGCAACTTTAGTATTATTTTATTGTTTCGAGTAGAGTTTTATCATGCTAGTCTAGAAGTCTAGACTAATGCAATAGTAGAAATTTATTTTAAACATCTCATTAATGCGCTTATCAATAAAGAGCCATCTTTTGCGTGGCATCAAAACAATTTAAATCGGTACCTATACCTATCAGTGACCATATCACAAAAATAAAAAATAACACGTGTTTCAGGGGTAAATAAAAAATTGCTTCGAGGGATTAAAAAAAACATGTTTTTCGTGAGCTTAGCATTTAAATATGTAAGAAAATTATCTATAATGTTTTATATATTTTTTATTTTTAAAATACACGTTTTTTTAATAGACATTTCATCATTTTTATGGTTCCATGATAACTCAACACAGTGACAATTCAACACACTTTAAAAAAGTGATATAAAATCATTAGAAACGATGAAATAAAAATTTAAACCTAACCTAACCTACTTAACCCAGTTAATAAATTTTTTGTTTCATCACTTTCCATGACTTTATATAACTTTTTAAAGATGTGATAACTCATCATTTTGATGAGTTATCCGGTCACCTATTTTTATATGTTGTATCACCATACTAGGCAATTGCCTGTTTCATGGTGACCAATACATTATAATATTTTTTAATTAAAGTTAAACAATGCTATACCGATCTATTGGTTTAAAATGTTCCTTTGAAAAATAGGAAATAATAATGTTTCTGAAAAAATAACGCCACATAAATAAAATCATTAAAAAGTATTTATTTTATTTTTAACTGTGTAAAGTTTAATATTTAGACCTCCATTTAAAATTATATTCTAAAATTAAATTATAAATAACTTAAAACATATATAATAAGAGAATAAATTCTGTCTTACAATAGTATCTTTCTCGAGGTACATAAAATTGGTAATCAGTAAAAAACCTTGTCTTGTTCGACATGGTTTTTTCGAAAAACCGTGGAAGTATGAATGACTCAAGACACCATGAAACATGGTAAAAATCATGCATCTGGCAACACTGGGTAGTACTTATGCACGATGGCTGTAGTTGAGGAAACTAATCTGGAAATTGTTTTGATCATGCAACACGGTCTGGCAACAAATTAATTAAGCTATTTTATAAGATGATGCATTTGTACAAGGACAAATCATTCAATGAATATTGCAGTTCGAGAAAAGTATGAGGCGTTAATAAATCTTTAATAATAATAATAATAATACTTGGATGACTTGTATAGCGCCGTTTTTGTGTAAAAACACCTCAAGGGCGCTGGTATTCTAGTATGTACGTATATAAAGTTGATAGTTTCTGGCGGGCGGCGTCGATTTGATCTGTATATAAATGTACAGTTTTATTCCGAGATTAATGAAAATTTGCACCCATTTGAACTTCAAAATAAGAGGGAGGCACTGTCTAGATGAGTTCTCGAAATACATCCCCCCCAAAACAGTATTTTGATACTTTTTGGTGAAATTTCGCACCATTGACGTCCAAAATAAGAGGAACATTCCTGTACATTCTGATTTCGAAAAAAATTTCATAGAGCCCGGGCAACGCCAAGGATTTTAGTTATATATTTATAAATATCTCCATGGCTATAAATGTATTGTTTTGTAAATTCTTCGTTTTATATAATCTTTTGTTTTGTATAAATTTTTTAATTCATATTCCTTTCTTACAAATTTAAATAACTTATTCCATATTATGCTGTCTCAGTTAAAGTCACAAGGAGGAAATCCATAATTGGTTTTATTTATGCTATATAATACTTATGTGCTGATGTACTGATTACATTTAAACTGTCGATTTCCCGAAAATGAATAAATGAAGAAGTGTCCCAGTGTGGCTTTCTTTTTATACCAAACTACAGTTTTATTCATTATATCGATGAATTTTTGCACATCCATCATTGTCTACATGATATTTAAAAAAAAACCACCCATCCCCTTTTACCACCCCTTAAAGCAGAATGTTGATGCTACTCGATGAATTTTTGAATATTTGACGTTCAAAATTAGATAAAAAATTTTGTGTTCTTCTGATTTCGAAAAATTCTGCATGAAGCCCGGGCAACGCTGGGGACTTCAGCTATGTACCTATCTATCGAGGCGTATAAAGAAGAGTGGTCTGGTGTGGCTTTGTTTTTCACGCTAATCTACACTTTTTTTCCGCGATTGATGAAACTTTGCTTTGATCTTTAAAAGCAAGAGGAACGAACGCCACTGTCTAAGTCTGTTTTTGAAAAACTCCGTAAAGCTCGAGCAACGCCCGGGAGTTCAGCTATTTAATAGGAAATATTCGATCTTTTTCAATATTCCTTGATGTTTTGGAGCGCTTGCGAATCACTCTGAAATGTCAGGAGGACTTTGAATATACGTATTGTCTTATTTTAATTACTGATATTGTTTGATGCTAGTAGTTGTGACTTCATCCGTCAATTCTACATTGGTTGAAGGTCGATTGTTTGGTTGTAGAACGGCGCGTCAGTACCTACTAGCATAAGCTGGTCCCTTCCCTATGACCTTTCTATTTCATTTCCTGCCGTAGTTAGCATCTGCAACAATACGGAGTTTACAACAATTAACCGCAACCAGCAGTATCAGAATTGACGAAAACCATATCTACTATAAAAATCAATTAATTATATTTGTTGAACATTCGTTGATACAAGCGAAGGATATTTTCAGTATCAATATAAGGTATTTCATAATATATGATAAGGTAATAATGTATTTCGATATCAGTTTGGCGTGTTTGATATTGTTTTATTTATTAATCTACAGTTACCTCACATTTACAAACATAAATATACAGTTATTGACATAACATGTAGTTTGCTTTGCGGTCATAAAATTTAGCTCCTTCGACATGTATCTTATCCATGTTTATAATTTATCTTGCGCAAGTGTTTTGCAGTATTATGAGAAGTACGATGAACCTAACCATATTTTTGAGATTTAAACTATTTAAAGAGAATCGTTTCATAATTGAAGCTTTTTATCTTCTTCTTACATAACTCAATACTTAGTTACCTCTCTACCAATCTGCATGATGATAACATGAATTGGGGGCATTCCACTTCCGACTGTCCTTAGAATTTTTTCACTCATTCTGAATGTGTTTTGATGGATATGTGTTTGAACAATAATTTTGTTCCATGAGCATTGAGCATCAGCCCGATTCCCACCCAATCGCCGGCAGTAAAGTGCGTTATCGTCGCACATGACTCGGTGCATAGCATGACTGATAAAGCGACATCACTCATCCGTACTTCAAATAGCTCCCGTCGAATGTGATAATTAAGTAGGCAAGTCTTCTCCGTCCTCTATCCGAATCCCTTATCACAATGAATACTGACGCACAGTAATGCCATAGCCACCGTATTCGAAAACTGCTCATGTATCCAAGGCGACCGCCGCCGTGGGCTTGATTATTCCGACCTAACCGGACGCAACATCTTGAATTGTTATTGATTTGAATGTTACTTATTTTCATAGTGTAGTTAATATTGTAGTTTCTGCGTTGTAAGTACAGTGTGACAATATGTCATTAGATAAGCTTTCAGGCAGTTTCATCAACCAGTTTTTTTCCGCCAGCCATTTGAAGTCCACGGTCGATTTATCGTTCCTGTTTTGCCAACACATGGTGTTGCTTTTGATGGTTTTGTTTTCGTAATGTTATGTAGTGGAGTCTCGATGTACCATGGTATTTCTATGACTGCATCCGAAATGTAGAAACTGGCTGGTGAACATACTAATCAAACAATATAATTCTAGATGTTTGTAAGTAACATTAAAAATTATTCTAGGGTAGAATTAATTTATCGATTCACTCTGGCGAAATCATAAAGATTTCCATGCATACTTATAATCGAACAATATAATTCCAGATGTTTGTAAGTAACATTAAAAATTATTCTAGGGTAGAATTAATTTATCGATTCACTCTGGCGAAATCATAAAGATTTCCATGCATACTTATAATCAAACAATATAATTCCAGATGTTTGTAAGTAACATTAAAAATTATTCTAGGTTAGAATTAATTTATCGATTCACTCTGGCGAAATCATAAAGGTTTCCATGCATACTTTTAATCAAACAATTTAATTCCAGATGTTTGTACGTAACATTAAAAAAAAACAAATTTACGTATTCTTATATTTTCACTACATTATTATAATGTATGCCTCCTATCTTACAATGGTGATTTTTCACGGGTCTGCGTTAGTAGTATTATGATAAACTGCTAATAGTATTTACAGGTATTACTATATAAGTATATATTTGATGATGGTGTTATTTTCCACTTTAATTCCAATAGAGACGAGTCTGAATTATCTATTAAAAGAATTTTTTTGATATGTCTCATTTTTATATTAATTTAAACTATGGAGAGCACCATAAACACCGACATAATATTAAATTGTTAATATTGTATTTGTGAGTTGGTGCCAATATTGTGAAAATGATAGGTAGTCGGGAATACTGCAGATTGCTGCAAAATGCCACAGATTGTATTTTGAGGGGAATCTTTTAAATGCATACATTTTTTATTTGTTAGTGGATATACTTTATATACCAAATTGATAGTAGAATATAATACTAAAATCCATATTTAGATTAGGTTTAATTATAAATGCGTTATATTTGGTATTCTGAGTGTCATTGGAAAACTTCAATAACTACGTGCGAATTTTCATAACTATATATCTTTGAATATCTTCATTTGCCATTTATATATGATATATGTCTACAAGATGTATTAGCAAATTACGAGTAACAATACAAAACGTGCAGCCGAATTGCTACGAAATGTTGATAAGTAAAACAAATATGTTGGTACGAGTACTTTATGTCTCACAGTACGTAGGTGGGTGGTCTTGTATTATAAATTTTCAACAGTCATAGTCAGAATAATAAAATAAATCATGGTAATGACATCTCCACCCTACATTCTCCCGCTGAGTAACGGAAGGGAAGCGGTGATGGTTAGTCCTGTTGAAACCTGCGCAGACTTCACCGTGACAGTCTCAGGTATCTCGTCCCTTCGCTGACGCAAGTGCCTTATTTGTGTGATGATAAACCATTCTCCGTTTTTACTCTTGTATAACATAAATCTGGACCTGGACGAACATACGTACAAATAATTCCACTTAACGCACCTTTTTTAATCAAATTACGTGACGTCGAAGAGGCGATCGAGTTTTCTAATGATTCCCATCGAAACTTAAAATAATGCGTAAATGAATAAGTCGTAAGGGCGGTGTACGTGAAGTGAAACTATTGACACCACGAGAGCGCTGGAACACACAGGGCGTGCACTTGACATTTGACAACTAATCTGCCATTTCTCCGCAGTGACAGGTAGAGATGACGGGACGACCGATAAATCTGTCTTGGAATACACTCCTATTTTCTTTCACATATCATAGGTACATTGTCGCATACATACCTTTCGATTTCAACTAATTTTGATCCTTTGATTGTGCTCGTTTTACTGGAACGTATGCGACTTCTTCCTTTCTCTTGCCAATGGCAAAATTACTCGCTATTTTCCTGATACATTTAGTTGCACATCATGTAAAACAGGGTTTCTCAACATTGTACCATGCCCCACTTCAAATCATCTACAATTTTAATGCCCACCTGAAAAAAATGAAATATTTACACTAACTAAAGCGCCGCAGTTGAAATTTTTTCTTAGTTCAGAATAAAAAATCTTTTTTAATTAAAAAATTATTTACTACATAATAATATTCTAACCTTTAGTTTTGATAAAGGCGTTTTAATGAAGAAATCCTGTTCTTAATGTTTATATTTTTACCCATTTACTCGTACTAATGGTCGTGTTTGATATTTTGTGCAGCTATCCATTTACTCTACATTAAGGGTTCGTTATCAGTTGTGTAGGGTTTTAGACACGTTTATTAGTAAGGTCCAAATTCATAATTTATAATATTCGCCTTTTATTCAAAATAGGTATAATGTATTGGTCACCATGAAACAGGCAGTTGCCTTGTATGTTGATTCAATGTATTAAAATTATTAAATGGCTATTAAAAAAAACATGTATTTTATAAATAAATAAATTATTTTCGCACTGTTCCCCAAAATATTTAAATTGACATCCGGTGGAGCGCGCCCCCCATGTTGAGAAACACTGATGTAAAGTAAAGGGCCTCAAAACACAACTCATCTGGCATGCATCATCGGCCATATCGGCCTGCAGTCATAAACATCCGCGGATACAGATGATACCGCTATTACTGTTCTCGTTTTAGACCTTTTAGTATATAGTTTTGCATTCTGGGACTAATTTTAGATCCGAGGAACCTTCTCTCGGGTCTTCTGCAACGTTCGGTGATCTATTCGACTGTGGGTGGAGCGATCTGTGTCATATTCGATAGCAGTCATACCACAGAGACATCCTCATTTTTTTGCGAATCAGCTGACAACGATTTGTTCTGAGTTATTTCAATGAATGATTTTTGTAACATTTGTTGTTTAATTAATTTTATTTATTATAAAAATTAAGAGTACGTACTAAAGCAAAAGTAATCAAAATTTATTATCGACACTCTGTACCTACTGTACAAAATTTATAAAATAGTACTGAATCTTAACATTTTTTTACATTAGTAGGTAATTATTTGAAGAAATGGGACTAACTGGGAAAATGAAAAACAAGATACATACGAATTTAAATTTATTTGAATAGGCATTAGGTTTAGATTCTGAATAATTGACCTGAATATTTTAAGGAGGCTTTCCAAAATGTAGCTTATGATTGATTTACGCCCTTGACTTTTACAAAAAAATAATAGCTGGCCTGGCAGATGTGAAACAGGAAAGAAATTATAAATGAAAGTAAGCAACAGTCTTTATATTTTTGATCAATTATTTATTATCAATTTATGATCTATGATCAATTATTTTATTATTATTAAATATATACAAAGCAATAAATTACAAACTAAAAAAATTGAATAGATCTATTGCCAATTTTAGTAAGAATACAATCAAATATACCGCACAGAGTTTTGGCGGCCGGGCGGAAAGAGCCGACGCGGCACAAAGCTGGCCGAATGTCATTCCGTGCAAGTGCGACGTCCCGTTTCCGTGCAAGAACGTCGTTCCGTCTTGCCTCGCTTGCTACGCAAGAGTCGGTTTTACCCTTCTAGGCGCGCCAAAAGAAATTTCACATGAAAAACAATACATTAGTGTAATAAAATGAACATCAAAATAATAGTTTCACTCCCAGCTACATTGCATGCGATGTGCAATGTAACATTATACACATTAGCATTATAGTGAACAATAGAATACAAAAAAATTAGAGAGGAACAAAATGAATCAACATAATTGTTTTATTTGAATTCGAAATACAAAATTTACCAAACTGATACTCGGAGATATTCGCAAATTCATAAAAATGGAATAAAAAAATCATAAAATTTGTAGATATCTCATATTCAAGTGTGTTTGAATATGAGATATCTACAAAATTTTCCCAACTGATAATCAGGGGCGGAATAGTGGAAACATGATAAGGGATGCAGCTTCAATCAGAAGAAGAAACCAGTGCATTACAGATATTGTTCATGTGTATAAATCCATTTTGTATTTTGTAGATTAAAAGGCATATATGCTGTATTCGTATGATTTTCTATTTTTCAATAAGTTCATTTCTTGGTAAATTTTTTTCGTGGGGATCTGGGCTTAATTTTTTTTAAAATATATTTATTCAGTACTATTTGTAGATCGTTTAAGTATGTAATGGTTTAGGTAAGCTTAAGATCATGCAACCGGTTTTAAAAAAAAAGTTAGTATATTTTTAACTAGCCAGTTGTTTAGTGTAGTATGATCCATTTGAGATTGTTCACATAACATTTCTAAGTTTTTGCCAAAGTAAAATAATGCAGTGTTATTAGAAGATTTCAAAAAATAAAATTATCAACAATATTTTGTTATGTTAATTAAATTAATTCAAAATGGTAGAAAAATCCTAAATCAAACCCGTCTCGTGGCAGCACAGCGTGACTACTTTTTTTTGTTATTATTAAAATTCTAGTAATATCAATGTTTTGTAATAAAAATAATAAATAAATAGGAACCCACAACAAATAAAATGTAAATAGAAAAAGTGTGGGTAAAGTAAATAGCAGAAGAAAATACAATACAAATTCTTTAGTATATCATATTATAGCGCAATAATAATCCTAACAATGATGTTTTTATTTGCTCAGGTATTGTGTGCATATTCTAAAACCAGTAACTGAATCTTTGCGTTCTCCAATGACCTTGGGTGATAAGAACTAAGAACTACAGAATAATTTACTAAACCGCACGTATCTGAATAACTTTAAGAAAGGAACACGATTAACCTGTCGTTCAATGTATATTTAATTTTATTTATTCAAAAAATCCGCATTGCAAGTTGTTACGAATAAAACACTGGTAACTGATAAAAACAGTGTTTAACCTGAATTACCGCACAGTATTTTTATAGATACATTGTTATTTGCCCCATTGAGTCTACAGGTTATCAGTTGTTAACCCTAAAGTGGCCACAAGTTGCGCACCTTCCGTTTGTATTGCCTTGGGGGAGTTCGAGATAAATGATTCATAAACGAAAGCGATTCCCATTGATGACTCACTACTGCTTATCACAAAATAAAGTTTTGAACAAACATACAATGACTTATTATTTTTGATAGTTGTGGATCAATTTATAAATTTAATGGTTAGTTACGGGAAATGCCTCAATGATAAGCGTAATTTACAGTCGTCAGATTTTAGCTTCCCGCAGGACCAACGCTTAGCGTTGCGGGAGGCGCTCCAGTCAGTCGCATACCTACTAATACGAACAGTATTTTTGTCTGTCCCACTGAAAAACTCTCCAACAGAACATCAATGGTATGAAATATGTAATTAACGATCTGTTGCGATATTCTAGGTCAATAGAGCTATTTTCAGCTCACAATGTCCCGTCTTTTGATGTTTCAACTGAATAATGTTTATTCTAAGAAAAACAAATATTATAAACATACATGTAAAGTAAAAAATCGTTATGTAGGTAGGTAAATAATATTTTTTTGTACGAACAACTCTCGAACTCGAATATTTGTAGTTTTTCTCATTAATTGAACAGTTTAATTTAAGGAGTATTTCACCATCCTCTCGATAACTATCCATTATAATAAATACATACCCTCAATAGGCAGAATCTCGGCTAACTTATCCGATATATAGAGTCACTATTCATAGGTTCTAGTACCGAAAATAAATAATAAACAAATCGAAAAACTAAAATGTTCTTTTTTGGATAGTGCTTTTGACAGCTTTTCGGAGGATGGTAAAATACCCCCTTGACTTAATTTCTATTGTGTGAAGGTAATTGTTTCGCCGTGTTCAGTTTTTTCGCGATGTGCTTACAGAGCATCCCAATTTACCATATATGTTCTGTTAGATGAAAACCATTGAATAAAACACGGACGAAGCCGGGTATCTTAATCTTAACTAAAATAACTCTTGAGACAATAATGCAGTCAAAGCTGTATGCAGTTCTGCGGTAGCTATTCGGGGTAGGTGTAACATACATTACAATTTTTAAAGGTACTTGTACCTTGAATTAATATATTACACAGCCGTCACATCCGGCGAACGGAGGCGCGATATATCCGGCGGGTTTGACAAAAGCAGCTTTCGCATCTACTCCTTTAGAATGAGTTCCGACGCAGGCAGCATTTGGCATTTGTGCACCTTGACGTAGTTAACTTTGCAGACGGCTGAAAGAGGAACTAAACTTCGGCTAGTCAAATATTTTCATTTGGTCTTCTTCAAATTTTTTTGTGTTTTTCATTTACTAGCGCGTACCCGTGAGCCGAAATATTGTCTTTCAAAATAAGAAATTCTCTTATCGAATTTTAATGAACTTGAAAAATTACGACATCAATTCAATGACATTATAACTTCATATTCATAGAATGATGCACCGTTTATGTAAAGGTTTGCCATTCAAATAATATGTAAATGAACCTCTAAAAATATGTAGTGATTTATTTTTGGGGTATTATGCCGTGTTAATACGTGATAATCTCAAATCATATCGGGCCGCTAAAGTATTTATTTATTGGCTACATAAGTACGCTTTACACATTTTTGATTCATTTACATATTATTTGAATGGCAAACCTTTACATAAACGGTTTGCCATTTATGTAAAGGTTTGCCATTCAAATAATATGTAAATGAACCTCTAAAGTTATATAGTGATTTATTTTTGGATGCCGTGTTAATACGTGATAATCTCAAATCATATCGGGCCGCCAAAGTATTTATTTATTGGCTACATAAGTACGCTTTACACATATTTTTGATTCATTTACATATTATTTGAATGGCAAACCTTTACATAAACGGTTTGCCATTTATGTAAAGGTTTGCCATTCAAATAATATGTAAATGAACCTCTAAAGTTGAACCTTTCATTGGACCTAGTTCAACTCGCATTATCTCAATAACGTAAGTAATGTATCATAGTTATATTAATTCATCTAAGCATCTGTCAAGCTTTTGAAAAAGTAATATATTTAGGTCACATATTTGGAATAAAGTTTTATTAATTTATAAAATAATTTTGGTACCTACATTATCGATTGTCAGCTGATATGATAAGTAGTTCCAATTATGAAAATTAAAAGTTCGCTGGACTTGAATAATGTTACGCATTACGCATATATCACATTACTTACCCATGCACAAACAAACGAAATAAGTATTTTTAATAGTGATACAAATTAATGCGAAACCCATGAAACGTGTTGCACGAAGAAAAAGTTTTAAACCATCATCTATAATTATCGGAGTTGCTGCCCTTTGAAGTTTTGCTGTCAGCTTCGCAGATAATATTTTTTCATGAAAAGTTTTATTTTTGTGCTTTCGATTGGTCACTGTATTGTGCGATGAACAATGAATCTCTTGTCCACGGGTATTTTTTGACTGGTATCCCCAACATCTTAGCCACCAACTGCAAATGTATGTGTGTCAATCAGTAGTTGGAACCAGAGAGCTGCTGCTTGTCGGGTGCCATTATAAACACTGACCGATTTCTCAAATAACTGTGATTAAAAGAATAATCGATGCCCGTAATGACCGCAGCCAGCAAGTAAATGACCTAAATAACAAACTTGTTGAATGGTATTTTAAACTTGTCGACTTTTTCAATGTAAACAGTTCACGTTATTTCGTTACGACATCAATTTATTTCGTTGTGCCTATCTAATCACATTATTTGATTTTAATCGCAAACTAGTGATCCCCGCAATGGTTAGTTGTTGCTAATGTTGTTCTCGGGCATCTACGACTTCTTCCACCATTCACTACTGTAACGACTTTAATTCGACTCCGTATCTCATTCCGGTGCAGATATATTATTTAAGTATTCCTCGGGCATCCCCGACTTTTTATACCATTCAAACCACTCTCTAAACACTCCTGGCACTAATAAGAACAAACTTTGAAATTTTCAGTGATATCGGTCCACCACTTTTCGAGTTCTGCAAGCACACACATACGTACGATGAATTTTTATATATTAAGATTAACATGGCTTCGCTGAAGATATGAACTGAAGAAAATGAAAAATAAAAATATGACGTATTGTTTTTATTTTAATGGATATTTCAAAGCTCCATAGCTCATGATGGAAATGACTTAGCGTACTAAATGTGGCCGAAGTTTTCTTTCTTTACAGTTAATATTACCTTAGTATAAAGATAAAATATGTGAAATTAACATAAAAAACATTAACTTCATTCTTCGGTATAAGTTAAATGTATTCCGTTAAAATAAATACCTGGTTATATTATATACTCAAATCTAATGAGGAAAAATCAACAGTAAAATCATGTTGATTTTCTGCAGTTATTTATTAGATTATATTGGTGGTAAGTATTGTTGGATTTGCGAATATTTTGTAATACACACAAAAGATTGAAATACTGTAAACTACATTATTGTGCCACGTACACCATATGCTATTGATATGATATACTTATTAACATGCAGTCGGCCTACCAGAACGTTTGACAAATTTGATTAAAAAAATGTTAGTCATTCATTTTGTATTCGTCCCAATATTTAAAAAAAATCAAGTTCTTTCCATCTCAGTGAAAAATATAGTGAAACATACGCGATACCGACGAATTCTGCCCTGTAACTAATGAGTGACTTCTATGAAATTTTTGTCAAATGTTTTTCGAAGGACAATCAGAAGAAGAGTCGGAATAATCTTAGTACAAACCTCTCAACCGCCACGTGTTCCACTCTTGTAGAATTATTTTTTTTATTATTTATGAATCAGATGCGTAACGGAAATTGCTGTAGACTTTATAAAAAAAACTGCACATTCTCGAGAATGAAACTGTACTATCGTTAGTCGTTTCTGTATTATCATTTTCTGTCTCTGAGGTGTTGAGACATAATTGGGTATTCGGAGCAGTTAACACAAAAAATACTGTTGGTTAAGTGGTAACCTCAAATTTAACTGATATTAAGTAGATTCATATCCAACGTTTCAATGCATTCGATTTATTAATTAGGTACTATATCAGTCCAGTCTGGAGCAACTTGAAGCCTCAGGTGTAAAAAATGCATTAATTTTGATAACTAGAATACCTCACTATCAAAGGTGGGCTTTGTTTTGCATGCCCAAAATTAAATACTTAATTTGCACGAAATTATTATATTTACCAAGAAAGAATTTTTCAATCGACTACTGGAAGAATATGGAAGCATTAATGTCAAAATACAAACATTGAACACTGTTAAAAATATTTAAAAAAACAATCTTATCAAAATAACTGTATTAACATGAAATGATTATAAAAAAACCCAGATCTCATTTAATTTCCACAAGTGACAATTTCCGCTCCAAATTATACATAACATTATTATGCATTATTACAAATTACACTATTTTGCATAATGTTATAACTGCTAGTATTTCACTACTTACGAGTATATAACGTTTACATGCAATATAATAAATAACTACAATAATGTATTATTTTTTAATGATACACTAATATTTATAAGACAAGGTTTTATGCATAAAGGATAACAAATAATTATAAGCAATAGTTATTCGCCTGAAATATCAATACAAATTGAAAATATCTCCCGAGTAAAAATAAATGCCGCCAACGGGAATTGAACCCGTGCCTCCTGATGTCCGGTCAGCTGCTCAGAAACCAGTAAGCTACGAGTATGTCGGTTTATTTCCAACCCGCCAACTAATTCAATATGTACTAGTACTAGAATTGAAATTTAAACAACTTTTGCACTTTGTTCAACTTATTTCTTAAATAAGTGGAACAAAGTTTTAAATTTCAATTCTAATACAATGGAATTCCACCACGAATTAACAGTCCAAAAACTAGACTCATGTACTAGTACCTCAATCAACAATTAACTTTATTTTTGTAGGAAAGGCTTTGTTAGTGCTAAATTTATCACTAGATGGCGTCGAGACATATTATATCTTCATTTATTGGTGAAATATTTTTGACTTGTCAAATATTATTATTTTTTAATGATAAACTAATGTTTATAAGACAAGGTTTTATGCATAGCATAAAGGATAACAAATAATTATAAGCAATAATTAGTCGCCCGAAATATCAATACAAATTGAAAATAAAATTGGGTTCAATTCCCGTTGGCGGCATTTATTTTTACTCGGGAGATATTTCAATTTGTATTGATATTTCAGGCTATTGATTATTGCTTATAATTATTTGTTACAATAATGTAATGTAAACTCTTCTTCCAACCACAAGCTAAGGCTCCAATAGAAGAGTCATATTAAAATCTCGCAATATGTAGAAATCTAATGTAAATACTATTTTTTATGTACTTACGTTAATACTCTAATAATATTATCTCAAATTTTTAAATATATTTATCAAATAAAACAAGGCCTCGTTTTTTTATCATAAGTATAATCTATGCGTTTTTAAGTTACAGCGCGTTATGAATCGGAAAGTATATTAATAATCAAAATATGAGATACGATCATATGATTATATTGCTGTATTACCTATTATGACTAGGCTGTATGCTAATTTATAATTCGGAACTAATACAGGTTTTGGCAAAAGTAATCACCCTATTGGAAAACGTTATAACTTTTGCAAATGGCTCCAAATGTCAATTCGGTTTTGACATTTGTGAAGTAAACAAACGCAGAATACAAATCTACATGACATGAATCGGTTTACTCCGCAAGAACGCGGAATAACAAGCAGTACCAAAGTTTATCATAAAAAAGTTACAGCAAAAGAACTTCAAGTGATTACTTTTGCCCCACCTATATTTTTCTGTTGGTGAAGGCAAGTAATTAGTTATCAAGACCATTGTTAGTATTGAAACCATGTGCATCCCAAACCCGGGGAAGGATTGAGTGGAGTTAGATTGAATAGGTGTGCCGAGGAATTATGAGAAGACAGTCTGATCAGGCTCAGCGGCTTCTATCCCACGATCTATTGGGCGTGTGGATGAATATTCCGCCAGCAGAGCTGTGGTTTACTTAAACCCATAAAAAGATGCGATGTTAGAGCACACCTATCGGACTCGGACTATGTGGGATAGACAAGATTTACGCTGACTTAAATCGTGTCCTGAACTCATTAGCAAGATATAATACTCGCGATTTAATATATTTGTATATCCTGGCTAGAACACCCGAAAAATTAGTGCAACAATTGTATCGAATCATGTTCGAAACATCCGGATATGGAATTACCGATGAAATTATCGCAATTACCGATGGAAGCACACAGTTAAATACAAACTATACTTCCCTGTATTTAGTTAAGACGACACAATATCCTACAATAATGTCGGAATCTTAACGACGTAAACGAAGAACGCGTTTACAAATTTACGCGACGCACGGCAATTTTAATGGTAGGACTGTTTTGATTAATCTTAAATATAAATAACTTACTTCCATGGTTATCAATCAGAAAAAAAAATTGTTCGGAATTGGTCAGAATCATAGACATATGAAATTCATATGTCTGTGGTCAGAATTAATTAAAATGTGTGGCTCAACCAAACCCCCGTTATTAGAGTCTTGTGTCGCCTTAAGGGTTTAGTGGATATGAATGATTGTGATGTCTAGTTATTAGCTTATTATGTTAATATACCATGACCAAAATTGGAAATGACTTATAGGAAAGCTGCGTAAGACATTGTTATTGCTTTCCTCAAGGGAAATGTGATGTAATTTTCCGAGCTAGCAGCCAGAATACCACCTCCGCGCCAAAACACACGCCATCGTCACAATAATAATATTATTGTTGCCTTTCGAAATGTCGCATATTCCGACTTGTGTCAATGTGAGCCGCAATGTTATTGTTAAGATGGCTCACTCACAGTGCTTTTGACATATAATTAACTTGCCTAATTAATAAATTCGAAGGAATTGTTTAAAAAAGTATAATATATATTATTAATAAAAAAGTAATTTTTGTAAAAGTTCCTTGAGTTATTTCGGCGGTGACGCGATAATATCGGGATACTGCTGAAACCACGTACCGCTTGCCTGTATACTAATATAACAGGGATATAGAGAGAATAAATCATATAAATAATAAAACAGGGAACATTAGTTTTTTATACCTATATAAGTGCTACTTTTGCACTGGATTCAACTGCAATGGACAATTATAATAAAACTATTTCACAGGCTGCACAGAATGTAACTTGTATTGTTCCGCGGGCGTTTTCACTTACACTGGTGTGGCCAAACTTTAAGTCATACTATTTGAATCATTGTTGTTGGTTGAAATTACTTCTCTTATTCACAAACTGTTTATGCTACCAAAATTTACTAAGTAAAAAAATACTATTTATGAATTACACTATTTTTTAGATTTAATTCATGCATTTTGCAAAAGACCTATTGTTTAAATTGCTTATGAACAATAAATGCCCCCAATGTTTGAGGGATCTATCGACCGTTCGGAACTTTAATTCCTCTCTCCAGACGCCTTCCTGTTCTCAATTTGGTTTTTTGTTTGTATTTTAATTTATAGCACCTATTAATACTAAGCCCACTGGCTTATGTGAAATAAAAGCGTTTTAAATACATGAATGTCAATGATATGAAAATAATTATGGAAATTAATTGTAATAAGACTATGTGGATCGTGTGAACCAATGAAAGTATTCGCCGTGGGTATAAATTATACTTCGCTACGAAGTTAGCGGTTGTACGGCAAAGTCAGTCAACCTATTTATAATGCACCTCGACTTGGCTGACAAGATTTTGATTCACGATTTTAGCCTCTAAGTGAAATAATGGCTCAAAATAAATAAATAAAAACTAAATGTTAGTAAGACAAAATACATTAATACAGGGAAAAAATACACGCAAGTATCCAAAGGTTTATATCATAAAAAAAATTACGGAAAATAAATATCTAGATGTCATTATAGATTCAAGGGTGAATTTCTCAAAAAGTGCAGATAAAAATATAATTTCTTGACAGAATCAGAAACTTATTTGTCTTTGTCGTTTTTATGTTTTATTTGTTATACATTTGGTACATCAAAACTATTTTTAAAATATGCTTAAATATAGTTAATTATCGTAAGTAAATAGAGAAGGTGGCTCAGTTGACATCGCGTTTGGGTCCCACCCAGGCATAGTTTGTTCAATTCCTCGGGTGGCTAAGTTCTCCATCACAACACAAACAACATTTTCCGCTTTTTGTGGTGGTAGAAGGAGATTTTTAAAAATATTGCAGACTTAAAAAAAAATAAAAAGAAACATGTCAGATAAAATACAACACAATTATATCACCACACTTTAATTACTTTTCAAGGAGGTATTCTTCTTTCCAGCAATGAAGAGAAACTTAAAATACTGCAAAATAAAGCAATGCGAATAAATACTCGAGCACAACAGTATACACACGGATAAGATATGTTAAATAAGCTATGACGGTGAAGCAAATTATGTGTTCGAATGTATTATTTTTTATGCATACAATTAGTACAGGTATTATGTCTAGGGAACTGAAACGAAAAATAAATTACAATCATGAGTTACACGGATACGGGCAGAGAAATAGAAACAAATTAGATTTGCAACAAGGAAAATCAAGCACCCAGAAATATCCTATGTACCATAACGTTCAGATATACATCATAAAGTTCCGATAGAAAGTACTTACTGCTATAGTCATTTCGGGTAACATAGGACGGTATTTTTTTTAAATATATTTTTATTTTTCGAAAGGTAAGTTGCAATTATTTTGTCTTTTAGGTGTTCTTATCGAATCCTTTAAATAAATTGGAGCAGAATATTTAAAAATACAGAAAAAACATTACGGAAACTCTATTTTTATGGGTGGTCCAATGGTAAATTGTCATTTGGGTAACTTTGGACATTCTTATTTTGTATTACTAAAATCCTTGATTGGAAAGTTAATTTTTATACAAATGCCTATTCTGATTGAAAATATCATAAAATCAATCATACCCTATTCACGATAATGCAAGATTTTGCTTATTATTTGAGACAATTGGGTGATATTTTTGTTTTTAAGCTAAGAGTGAAGTGTAAAATACTAGTTTTGAAGACAACTTACCTTGTTAGTACCGTGATAACACGAAATGCACAATTAAACACTACCTCCTAATTCAAAGCACCGCTTTGGCCATTATTATGATTTTTCTAAAATATTTCAATAATAATGAAGATTTTTCTAAAATAGACAGTTCAATAATAATGGCTAGTTATATTCACCATTGAAAATAGAAATATTAGTTGTGGTATGTACATCAATATCCACAATGTTACCATTTTACCTAACCAGCAGCAAAAAAATAAAATACACCTACTCAGGTTTTGTCCAATCGTATTGAAAATATGTTCATCCTACGTCCGACATACGTCTTAAAATTAAATCCACAAAGTGGGAATATTTAAGCCCTCGCATACATACTTTCTACCGATTTGTAATAAGTTTCTTGTTAACGCTTTTAAAAGTTTTTAAGTTCCGAAAAAAATATATGTTGTTTTTGAAGATAATCTTTACTTTTGTTATGTCGAAACGTTATTTATATGAAATTCTCAAGATATAAAAAAATCGCAAAGTAAGGTCCAAAAATTATCAAAAATACGTTTTGTTCTTTTATTTAATATGTTAAAGACATGAAAAAATTCACAGTGTATATTTAAATGCAAATAAAGCATTTATCGATAGGTTTTTGCTCTATTTCAAACGAGTCGTGTTTTAATTAAATATTTCCAACATCATTTTTTAATATTAGCGTGCTCTCTCTAACATTCGTATTTACATATCTCCCTTTCAAACCATCTCTGAACGCTTACTACGGGGCCTTATGTGATGATATAATTGTAACAAATAAATTGCCCCCTTTTTGATATTTAATTTTTTCATTAAGAAAATTATTCTCAATGAAATTGTATCTGAAATAATAAAAATATATTTTGATTATATTTAAAGAGTTAATAACGACTGTATAATTAATTTATCGATATCTCCAGAAATGAGATTATGAATTTTCAAAGTAAACTTGGGTGTTTCGTAACGTCACACGAGACAAAATTCAGTACATATAATAAATAATTCGAATGGCAGTGAAGCATTACTGCCGCGCCAGTCATCGAAATTGCCGTCACATCACACGCTTATCGGCCAGCCGCAAATATCAATATTTTGACAGATTTTATCTTCGATAGGTATTATTCCGTATTCTCTAAAAAAAATTAAAAGTTCTGTCTTCAGAGTGCTCCAATAATTTGATAAAATTTTTAAATGAAATTTCGTTGTAGGAGACAACCTCATTGGTTATTCTCGCTCAGATGAAAATTCTCGCTTCGGGATTATTCCCCCAAAATAATTTACTCGGAAATTTATCCATCGCAATCATTGATGTTGAGAAATGTATTTGTCAAATATGTAAATTTATCAGGAAACGATGACGTGAGCTAACTTAAGATTTATAATTTAAATGGGGCTTGCATTCATTTGGTAAGAATAAAAAACTTAATTTTTATCTTAAAATTATTTTCAATAATTTCTCGATAAATTCTAGTAACGTGACTACTGAGTAGTCAATAAGTGATATTTACTGACTATTAGCGTTAATAAGGTGCATGCGTGCATTTAACTAAATTCCACTGGTCGAAACCACATTAATTTTCCACCTCGGTTGGTCTTTATTGTATGGCTGAAAGACCGCCTGGGAAAGTAAAAGTTTTCTTGCCTCGTCACCTCGGTTATTCTCGGCAATTTTTTTTTTAATATTACCTCCACGTAAATCTTTATCATCTTTGGCGATGCTATTTCGAGAGCCTCTTCTTGGAAACTTCTTGTAAACCTGATTTTTTTGAGAAACCCGTGTCCCGTTTGTGGGTAGGAGGCATAAAATAGGTTAAGTCATTCCACAGCCAAACTTTCGAACACGAAGAAAATGTAAAAACCGCCAATTGTAAGTTGACAAGTGGACAAACTCAAACCTCGGCATGCTTTTGGTTTTTCTACCGGTGCTGAAAGGATCGCTGACGCTAGTTCATCCTAGCATCTTTTATTGTTATTCTGGTAGAACAAAGCACAGCATTCCCACTCAACGTGTATGTTTTGAAGACTTCTCCGGATCAACCTAATGATCTATTCTGAATTTTGGTAATCAACTACTGCAAGTACCTTCGATCATAAAAAATGGACTAGAAATGACAAAATAATTCTGTGATGCAATTCGATTCGCTTGTTTTTGTTATAATCAAGACTACCCCTTGTACAGCAATCACAACGCACGTACAACATGTATGAATGATGGCAAACCGTATTTCCGTTGTCTGTATTGGTTAAAATGCCAAGGTAATTTATTGGATTCGCTGGACATGCGGACGTCTCCTACCCCCACTTCCCACCCACTGACCCACCCCGCGGTACACCACTATTTGGACCCGGATTCCGGTAGGCACTTTGTTCCGACATCACAGCGCTGTCACTGACAGGGCTTTATCTAATGTAGTGCGTGGATTGCATTGCTCAATAACTGCTCGGACCTTTCCCGGCAAATATCCGGACATTTCCCCGCAACTATTCGGACCTTTCCCGGCAATTATCCGGAACTTTCCCAGAAATTCCCCTCGGTCTTGATCCCCTTGATAGGTAGTAGAACACGTATTGCGCGGTTTAATTGTTTTGTTTCCGCTCCATGTTGCCGTTTTGTTCACTGAGCTACAATAGAAGCACTCAAGTTTAGATTAACCGCAATACAAACCAAAAGGCAGACGTTTATGGATATATACCTTTATACTTGTACTTACATTGTGATTTCAATCTTTTTCAGGTGTGTCCCCATACTGTCGGGTGGTCAAATAGTGACCATCTTTAACTTGAACCAAATTATATACATAATACAACTCAGTAGTTTGGTCTCCCTCTTACAAAATTCACATTAATAACATTAATCGATTACAAAAAAAAATTCTTCGTTTTATAAATATTAAATTAAATATCCCACTAGAAGACTTACAATATCATTTCTTATTAAATATTCTAAAAATACACATATTGGAAGACAGGCGTAAAATAAACGACTTACTTTTTTATTAAAAATTCTAAACTCTAAATTCGACTGTTGCAAACTTCTGCAACTCATAAACTTACGAATACCTACAATAACAACACGATAAAATACACTATTCCACTGCAACACACATAAGCGCAATTACATCACGAACTCCCCAATACAACGAAACCAATACTTAACTTTGCGAATTTTGTGGATCACGTAAAAGATTTTATTAACACTATTCCAAGTTGTATTTTTGTAAACCAGTCAAATCGCTGTATTTTTTAATTTATGTTCTTTTTATTTTTGTTTCTTGCATATATTATTTTTTTAATGTAATTTTATTTTTATTATTTCTCCTCATGTTTCAAAATTGTAAGTCATCAAAATTGTACCATCTACATGTAAAAGCCCTCTGGGCGTTAAATAAATAAACAAATAATATAAATAAAAAAAAAATAATATAATTAAATAAAAAAAATAATATAGGAATCTTCATATTATCTTAGTATATTCTCAGGGGATCTCTTTCGGGCTACGTAACGAGGTTATTTAAGAAAGTCAAATTTATAAATATTATGTTTTGCGTTAAGAATAGTTTCTTATGCATAAATAACATAAAATCAGAATGAAATTTTTATTTTCCTTGAATAATCTTAACCATAAATCAAAAAATCTGTGTGCTGAAACACCAACAAACTTTTTTGAACAGTGGTCTCTGGTTTCATGAAATTCGCAATGGTTTTCTGTCTGGATATTATAGTTCATCACAATTATTTTCAGTACCTACGCTGTGTCATTTTTTGTCAAAGTTAGAAAAGGCTTTGATCAACCTCTATTAAAGTTATTTTGACGTATTTAAGAAACAGAAAACACTACATGTGCATCGGCGGTCTTGAGCCAAGGGAACCCCTTGCGTTTTCAGGAATACCTCACGGGTCAAACTAAGGTCCCCCACTATTCTAATGCATCCCAAGTACTATTTTCTTGTTTTTTGCTGATGATTTTGCTCTAATTGTTCATGATGGTAACATATGTGGCATTTAAGATAATATTCAATTTTAACTTGTTTTGGACGCAATACCTTAATGGGCCCATGGGAATAAACTTTTTGGATTGTTAAAAAATGTGTCACTATTACTACACACTTAAAAAATATCCGATCAGATTAGATTATACGCTAAACAATGAAATATTGTTTTCAGTAAAAACCACAAGGGACCTCGGCGTCACATTTGATCCTAAACTTACCTGTTCAGACCATATTTCAAGCAAACTTCTACAAGAGAAACTTCCAAGCATCTACTTTTTGGGCCACATGCCAGCAACAATTACAGCAATTACAGGTCCCTTACAGCAACAGCGATAAATTGCGAGCTATAAATTGTTCGTACCGACTGAAATATACTGAAATATAAATATATTTTAAGTTATGTAAATTATTATTTACTTATTGGTTTAGCTTTAATAAATTCGTAATACTATGGAATTTTGAAATATCTAAAGGGTTTTCCAATAAGAGGTGTTATTTTGAATAGCCCTCTATTTCGGTAGATGTTACATTTGAAGCCGTCATTTTTTGACATTTGACAAGTAGAAACTAAGCCATAAATAAAAATGGAACGATACACGCTTCAACAACGCATTGAAATTATTAAAATTCACTCTAAAAATGGTGAAAATTTGGCAGAGACGGTTCGTAAAACTCGAACATTTTTGGGTCGTCGTGAAGCACCTTGTCGGACCGTTGGAATTGGAGCTGTTGGGACAACTTAGTGATGTGAAGAATAAAACCCGTGCACGCGCTCAAGAACAGCCGAGAATATTCCTGCTGTAGCCGAAAGTGTTGAAGAAAACCCAGGTTTGCCTATTCCTCGTCGTTCTTTGGAATTAGGTATTCCACAAACGTCATTACACCGTATTTTGCATAAGGATTTGTGTCTTAAGGCTTATAAGTTCAGTTAACACAAGAACTCAAGGCGGCCGATCATCAACAACGTCGTGTCTTTGGTGATTGGGTCCTTGAAATGCGTGAAAATGATCCGGAATTCCATCGAAAAATCATCTTGAGTGATGAGGCCCATTTCCACCTCGGTGGCTTCGTCAACAAGCAAAATTGTCGCATCTGGGGCTCGGAAAACCCAAAAGTTGTTGAAAAGCCTCTCTATCCTCAACATGTGACTGTTTGGTGCGGTTTATGGTCCGGCGGAGTCATTGGACCTTACTTTTTCGAAAATGAGGCAGGAGCAATAGTTACGGTGAATGGATTGCGCTATCGAGAGATGATTAATGATTTTTTATGGCCGGAATTGGATGGTATTTATATGGACAACGTTTACTTTCAACAAGACGGCGCTACGTGCCACACAAGCAACGAAACCATTGATCTTTTACGGGAAAAGTTTCCGGACCGTGTTATAAAGGTATTTGCATTGTTTAGTAATAAAAAGTTTGTGAGACGTGAGAGTTTATTTGGGGAGATCCGGGTTGTTACTACTAGTGGCTATTATACGTTACTAACATGACCAATCTCATAGTTAGTACCTGTTGACATCTATATATAAACCGAAGCCTAAGTAGAATGACAAAGGAAAAGACACATCAGAAGCCTCATAACTCGTGGCGTGTCACGCTGGTGTCAAAAGTATCATTTTACACGATATTACGTCTTTCTCAGGTACCTATAGGTACCCCAGAAGCATGCACACATTAAAGTTAAGTCTTTCTGAAATACCGACTTCGAACTGATCAGTGATCACCATTTTATTTTCGACATTTCCGTCTAATTCTCAGTAAAATCCAGGTCTTCCGTCAGATTTCCGTCGGGCTTTTGTTATAACTTTTCCTACTCTGAATTCAAATGACCGGTTTGACCGGTCAGTGGCTGAGTAGTAATCGCGTCAGGGTCCCATCCAGGCGTAGTGTGTTCAATTCCTCGGCTTGCTAAGTCCGCTATCACGACACAAGCAACATTTTTCGATTTCTGTGATGGTAGTGGGAGATTTTCACATATGGTCAGGTTATTCGTAACCTGGGAATGTTTGTCTTTCTTTAAAAAAAATGTGTATATTATTACTCCAAGCCATACCTACTAAACAAACATAATTAACTGTTAAGACGGGTTGATTCACAGAATTCGAACAATTCATTAAATATTTAGTTCTGTGAAAGTTCTGATATAAAATTCTGAAAAACAACCCATCTAGTTGTCATAATTTGACATACGATTATACATTAAAAAAAAATGAATGATCGCTTTCATCCCGGTTTTTTTCACAGAATTTGAACAATTCATCTAATTTCAAAGTTAATTTTCAAATTCTTTGAAGGTTATATTCAAGTTCTGTTATTATATCATTATTGGCCAGTTGTCGTCAATCTGCCTCCGCTCTGCTCTCCTCCGGTCTGCCCAAAGATGCCAGATGTCTTGAGTTCATTTTCGTATAGCGCTTTAATGACTCTTTTCTATATTGGTCGGCATACGTGAGCAATCCCTGCTAATCGACTGACTGTCACGCCTCAGGGTATGAAGAGTCAATGGGTCAAAAATGTATACATTTTATCTTATCACACAATTACTTCGCGAGGATGGGTTGGGAAGATGGAATGTCACACTACTCGCCTGGTGCATATTTCTTTCTTCATCAACGTCATGTCCTCTTGCCACAATACATTTCTCCGTCCATCCGCTGTATAATACGTTAAAACCATGAAAAAGTTCATTTTTAAATAATTTTTATTACACTTATTTGGCCTTTGCATTATTTCCGAATCCCTTCGTTCCTAATTCGGGCACCGTTTTACGGCAAAGCAAGTGCAAAAAATCATGTTTTTTACATTAACCCCACATAGGAGGCCCTGAGGAGAATAATTTCCCTTCTTTTGGGATGCTATGCCGAGGGTCTTTTTAAGGAAAGGAAGGAGAGGAAGTTCTGGGAAGGTAAAAGGTATGAGGGCTGGGTAGGAATCTCGGGATCCGTGTATACAGGAGTGATGGACATATGAATATATCTCTCCCACTGCAGCGCAAGGCGATGGGTCCAGATAGCAGTGAGGTCAATGGGTCTCCCCATACCAGTCTCTCCCGATCTGGCACGCTACGCAGCTGGTGGGCAGGCGCATCCCGAACACACCTCACCCGATGATCCCGGCCACCCCTGCTATACCACCAAACGTAGCAAACTACTTAGGGTGGCCTGTGGCAGAGGTGTCGGTTATCCAATTATAAATCCACGTACATGCAATTATCAGTTTCAAAAATAGAAACATTTTAAAATATTCACATTCGCCCAACTGTCGCCACGACAAAAGTCGTTCGTGTGTGCCTGGACTTGAATACGATTATGTTCATCGCTACTTCTTACGTCTCGGTTGTATTGGTTTACTTTTTCTGAAAGGAAATCAACGCTGAGAGCAGATTACTAACTTGGCAATACAAAATTAATATCTCATTAAGTCGAGCGTTTTACGATTTCTAAGAAAAAGTATGTATCGTGTTTTACTTAACCCTTCAGATTCGAAGTTTCTTTCACAACGTTCACTGAAACTGAGCGAAAAATTAGATTTCTCGAGGTTTTAATTAGGTACCTAGGTTACAATTATTTTTATGTCGTAACACTGGGAATCTACATAATGTGATGTGCTGCATTCCGAATTAGAGATGTAAATCATAAAATACTCTCGTTATCGCTCTATGGAAACGACGCTTGAAATGGTTCTATCCGTTTTTAATTGCTACATCTAAATAATTATCTTACTCACGACCTTTCTTCCCAACTCCTTGTCCCCGCTTCATTTAACTTCACAACATTCCCCAAAAATGAGAAACCATACTTCCACTGGCAGGCAGTCTCCTTACCCTGTTCGCTTCTTTAGCCTCACCCCATTCCCGAAAACATTAGAAACCATAGTTCCACAAGAAAGCCGTTGGAATTATTCAAAAATCTATTTCAATCCTCGGTTTTTAGATAAAAATTAACCTAATATTCACAAGTGCACACACATTTAGCCATGACTCAACGCCACCAATAAACTCTGTCAACTAAACCCACCCCTTTCAACGTGTAACGATGTTCCCTTATCACTCGTACCGTAAATCCGTGGTAAATGTGTTAATAAGAATAATAATATTTAATTATAATATATCTAGTTATAGTATGCGACATACGGTTGTTGCGTACAAATGTGTCCTGGCGGATATTAAATGCGGGGGCCCTATTATTATTGAGGTCGCGATGAGAAAGGGTTAAACATGTGCTCGGCGACCAGTGCCTCTCAAACCGGGGATTTTTAATGAAATTTTTTCATGTTCATATGGATGCATGATGATATATATTTGTAGATGTAAGTAGTAAATAAATAAATAAAAATTTTTGAGGAACAGTCATCCTTTGAAAATGCCCCTATTTTGTCGGGATATTACGCAGTATTTATTATGAATGGATGTTAATATTGTGCATTTTGGCCAGAAAAACCATAAATTCCATGCTACAGTATTATATAATGCCCTTCCAAATGAAATTAAAAACACCTTGGAGGTAAAAAAAGTTTAAAAACGACGTATAGTCCAGTACCCTTGCGTCAGATTTGGTAGTTCTGGTTTTGTTTTCTGAGTTGTTTATGATGTTGGCCCAATGAATAATCCAAGTTTCCGACCTCTAGCGCCGAAAGCAACATTGTCAAAAATAAAAAATACCACAATATTTTCTACTTTTCTTCAGTTTTTGGCGATTGGACTAGTTTTTTACTATAATCATCTCATACGTTTTCAAAGTAGACTCAAATTGCTACAATTTGAGCTTAGAACCGTTTTTTTAACACAGTGGTTTCCAAAATACAGCTTTTTAATAACTATCAATCAACTTTATACCCTGTAGGCCTATTTCCTTCGAGAAATGCCCCCTCCCATATTCGCTGAAGAGGTTTCAGGGGACCTACAGATGATATTCTAATTTTTGCATGAACATTTTCAGGAAATTTCATTTTGGCAGTGCACTACACCGATTTCCTGAAAATCTTTATACAAAAAACGTATTTTAGAAAAGAAAAAAAAAACTTTCAGGCTACAACATCAATAATGACATTTCATTTAATATTAGCACTCCAGTACACCCAAAAGTCAGGAGCCGCCACTGCACAGTACATCACCAATGTAATGTACTTAATAAAGTTGAACAATAAAAATATATGTACTTTAAATACCTTTTGCAATCTTACATAAATTATACGTAACTTTTGTGTTTTTTTCAGACCTAAAGTCGTATCTTTTCCTACCGGATAAAAAAGCGTTTTTTTGTAAATTATATAATAATATTATTGAAAATATAAATATAGAAAAGAAAAACTTCAAATTGAAATGCTGTTTTACAAATCAAATGTAATAAACTAAACTGGAATTTTTAATTTGAAAAAAATATTTTTTGTCACCCTGGATAACAAACATCCTATGATGCCCCTGAGACATTTTGACCTGGGAGGCAAATTGTATCCCTAAAATACTTATATACCCATATTTTTATTTTCTCATACAATGAACATTTTCATTCTTTACCCTCTCAGGCTCTCTTATCCATTTGTATATTGTCCGTGTCTTCTCTCTCTTTCACCCATTTAGTATTTCAAATATCATGTAATACAATTTGTTTTTTTTGTTTTTTTTTTTTTTTTTTAATTTTATATATTATATCGTTGTTTTTCTCCGGAGGAAACACGTTAGTGTTCGATTATAATTCGGATTTAATCTCAAGCAATGTTTATACAAATATGTTTAAATATTTTTGTAAACTCGGGTATGTACAAAATGCCAAATTATTTTTAAAAAAATTCGCTACGAAAAAACTGTATTAGATGGATTTGACTTAATACGAATAGGTTTTGGTACATCTTTGTATTACCAATCCGAATAAAGGATACATTGTTAGATCGTAACTTCTACCTTTATATACTACGTACAAATGTGGGGCTATATAGACAATAGTTGACAGTTAGAAAAAATGTTTTGTCTTACTTATTCTCGCATTAATAGTTGAATTAAAAAATGTACATAAAAGTGGTTGGTATATATAAAAATGTGAAGACAACATAGACAAAAGTTGACAGCAAGAAAAAGTGGTTTGTCTTACTTATTCTTGCATTAATAGTTGAATTAAAAATGTTATACAAAAAGTGGTCGGTATATATTGCAATAAAGGTGAGCCTGTGACAGACCACGCTATATTTTAGTCGCTTGACTTATTTCAGTATATCGCTCGCCATACATTCCCATTGGTAGTGTACGGCGAGCGATATGCTGAAATAGCCTAAGCCATTGTGAGTATAGCGTAAAGCATCGCCTACCTTATGGTAAAAACGTCACATGCTTTCTAAATTATTTATATCTAAATCTCGTAGAAAGAGTTTGTTTCTGTTTTTTATTAGTTGTTTGGTATCGTTTACGCGCGGTAGTAATGGCATAACGAAGACCATAGACATATGAATATTAGTAGACCTGCCCTAAGTGATTAAAAGCGTATTATCCCCACTCCCCATACCGGTTCCATTGAGCCGGCTGGGCTCGCGTATGGCCTCAAATGAAATTTGAAAACGTGACGTCATCATTCTTGTGCGAACTATGGTCGAGGCATCATCGGTTCATTTTACTAAATAACACGGCAAAATTTTGACTTGTACTATGAAAACTGGTAAAAATAGATGTGAAAAAAGAGAATAAACCCAATTGTCGTATTACATTCCATATATAAGCATTATTTTACTTTATTTTAAGCATATTCACATCGTATAATATGAATCAGTTGTTACTATCACATCGAGAAACGTCTGGACGCGAAACACAAAGCTGGTTGGTTGCTGGGAAGTAAATTATGAACATTTATAAAAGTGTCTTAACTAAATACTCTGAAACTAACTACGACTCTGAAAATAGAAGCTGCCTTACTTTGCCGAATTTGGACTTCGCAAATTTGTTCATAACGTGGCGAGTAATTTGCGCTCCCATGTAAAAATGTCTATTCATTCAAAGCAGATTTTACTTTTAAGAAGTAAATGGTGATATTATAATGCGAGATGCCTATTTACTGTCAGATTGATTTATTGACGAATCACAGTCAGCTTCACTCCCTTCGTTCTTCAACAGTTGATTTTACCCCTCGCCCATATCTTCTCGTCTATTAATTCCTATGTCTGTGACGAAGACGTATTTGTTTGTTGGATGAAGCATTTACAAAAAACCACAACTACATACATAACTGCACTCCCTTCTAGTAAATCCTAAAAGATCATGCCATTCAAATCGACGCTTGAGAAAGGGTAAAGTTCGACGAACCTTCAAAAATGTATTTAGGCGTGATTATGAATCATTGATGTGTACAAAATTGTGTTTTATTTTACAAAATAGTGATAATTATTGATATCGTGTCCGTTGTCTTTGTGACGTTCTTTGATATTCTTTGACGAATGACTTGGTACAGAGAGCATCTATTATTTTCATGTAATGTTTCTTTAAAAATGAAGCGTTCTCACTTACCTTGTTCTGAAAATATCACTAGAGCAGTGATGATCAACCTTTTTATCCGGGGTCATGTTATTCATTTTCAATTTGTTCGCTGGCCGGAGAGGGTAGAATACACACAGTTTGACGTGGTTAACATTGCAGTCAACAGTGTCCCAACGCCAACCTATTTATTTCTAAAGTGTGCTTTTGATAAAATAATAATCATAGAACTCAAAAAGCAAAGCGCCGCAAGCGAAAATGTGTTACATCTCCAAGGCCAAAATATTAAATAAATAATAAATTTTTAAGTACAAAAAAATATACTTAGTCAACCAATGAATAGGAACTGATGATTTTATCGTTCAGAAAGTCAAACAAAATTTTGAAGAAAGACTTTAGTTTTTATATCATTGAAGAAGAATATAATACCAATGAATCTAAACGAAACATGAAACAAAACAAGACACAGAAAAATACAAAGATAACGTTCACAACTAGGAATCGAACCCAGGATATCTTGTCTCACCGGGACATGCGTCTTAAACCACTCGACCATTGGGACCTATTTTTAAGTTTATAAATCCTTAAGTTTTTCGCTAAAGCCTTGTGCAAAACAGATCAGAAGCATTTCACTTTTTGTTTTCGCATTTTTTTATGTTTTGACTTAGCGAAGTGGGCCACACGAAAAGACCGCATGAGGTCCGCGAGCCGCGGGTTGCTCATCACTGCACTAGAGTATAAAAAATATAATTCTCGCCGCCTTGGTGACTCTTTGCGACTTCAAAATGACATTTGACCCGATGCTACAGTTCCATAAACAGCCATATTTCCCACATAGTGCTGAATTCCTTAAAATTATTTACGAATTTTTATTTTTACGAAAGACAAAACACCCTGACAATATTTGAAAATCTCCTATTATCACCACAGTAAGCGGAAATTATTGCTTGTCCTGTTGTTATTTGTTGTTAATTATTGATTATCCGCCGCCGCCGCCGCAACCTAGAGTAACCTCACCCCATGAACCCGGGCACCCCTGCTAGGTCACCAAAAGGTAATCTATGGCAGAGGTGTTGGTTATCCAATAAATAATTCCCGGGGCGGCGGTTATCACACGCCTCCCAAATAGTATAAAGTCTTACTTGCTCCCGGGCTCCGGGTAGTGGAGTTCTTACCTGCTAATTTACTATAAAGAAAATACAGGTGCTTTTAGTATTATTAATTTGTTTAGTGTCTTCCTTCGTCGTGGTTAGTTACTGCTTTGAAACCTTTTAGTGTTCTTAACTTTAGTGAGGCCCCATATCCCCAGGAACACCATTCAAGTATTATTACCACAACCCTATGAAAAAATATAATACATACATTTATGACTGCTAACATAAAGTAAAAGAAAAACATTACGAGTCTGAAGTTTCTTCATGGTACAGTATTAATCTTAGTAATAGTACGTTTTAGGAAAGTATATATATATTATCAAACTCCTTTTAAAAGTTGTGTTGCGAAACTTTAATACTCTACCCACAGTTTGTAGTTATTCGCTCCTCGCTTGCTAGAAAATTGCTTTTAACAAGTTTCGTATAGAAAACCAATTGGTGTAAAATAATGTGTTTCATTTGAAGAGATTGCTGTCTGGGTATTCGAAAAACTTTTATATTAAATTTTTCTAATTCGGCTAGCCAACTCTAAAGCTTGTCTATTTATAATTTTAGGCATTACGAACAATTATATAAAACATTTTTTTTACAAACTTCCAAATATAAAAATGACTACATACCATCTATACGCGTACAAACCATCACATACTAGAGCAGACCCGTGAAAATCATATACCCGGGACAGTCTGAATTCTTGACCAAGCAGTAACAAATTTTAAAATGTTAATTGAATAATTTTCTGTTAAAATATTATATTGCAGGTAGATACTTATCATTTATCTGAATTCTTCACACAAACAGTTCCGATTTTAAAAGTGAGACTTTAATTCAAAGCAAATCCGAGTTCCTTGAACCATAGTTACACACAACCAAAAATCGTATTGAGTATATAGGTCGACCGGATTCGGTTGCACTCAACCTTCTTCGGGACAATAGAAATATATTTTTTATATTTCCAGTTTATATTTATGATTTCATCACTTTAAATTTCCATTGTCCTGAAGAAGGTTGAGTGCAACCGAAACCAGTTGACCTATATAACTCAATAAAGTGGTTTAAAGCAAAGTATTTTTTTTTAAATTATCTGAAGTCAAGTCACAAAGTGTTTGGTTTTTTTGGAAAATAAAAAAAAAATAATCTTCGGTTTGTTTGGTTTCAGTGATTTTTGGAATTATTGTTGATTTGGTTGTTATTTACTTTACTTTTAAATCGTATTGGAGATGTTTCGAAGCAATTTTATGTATATTGTGACTGTGATCTATCGAGGGGTTCGCAGGAGTACAACCATAATTCACATGTCGTCTAGCCGTTTACCACGTTTCATGCTGTGCGTGTGAGGGCGTCCCTTTCATCTATAATAATTGGCCGGTAGCTACTTTATACTTCCTTCCCCTTGTCGAAAGACTTGGTTTGACTGAATTGATGAATGATTGTGCATAATTCACTTACCGGACAGAGTTCGCGTACGGACCATATTTGTGCTCCCGCGAACACGAATCCTACAACAAATACACGGCAGAAGGGATGTAGAGTACAGCTAGAACGGTCTGGTCTGGATCAATAAAGTGGTTTGCTCGTTGCAACAGGTCCATTCCCACACATTACCATTACGAAGCGACTTCGTATGTGTAGTGTGTACAAATATATTGCAATTCAATCGTACCCGACACTGTTCCGCTATCCCCCCTTGCCTCTTACCAGTCCTTTACCCTCTTAGCGACCACCCTTCGCAGGGGAAAGTAGTTATGCGACTAATGGCGTAGTACGGGGTTTATGAAGCATTTCATTTTACATGGAACCCATACAATCTACTATCATAGACATGCATTTTTAAAACATTTTTAAAGTGCATTCAATCTTTCGCACAGGTTTCGGAAATTCTCCAACTCTTTTCTTATTAGCATTTTAAGAGTGCGGCTGAGCTTACCAGTCGGAACACGTCCGGGAGTTGGAGCTAGAGCTCGGAGTAAAGCGTAGCAGGTAAGGCTGTAAGCTGTAATATTAGCTAAGGAAGCGTCATACGTTAATTTAATCGTAATAAATGCGCTCTCGACAGTCTGTTGCACAATTACATATTTCATGAATATACTTCAAAGATATTACAAAAAGTCTTCATTTTCGCATTATCATTTTTTGTTAAAACGTTATTACTAAACAAAAATGTAAATATACCTTAACAAATGCCTACTTGTCACTAAGATATGAACAACTATTTTAAGGATCTTTTTTCTTTTGAGGTTATTATTTTATTTTAGTTAATTAATGTACACAACGGACTGGGGTTAACATAAAAATATATATAAATGAATAACAAATAATTCATACCAACCGTCCAGTAACGATGTACAACAATATGTGAACATGTATTAATAAGTTATTGGGAGGTAATCGCTAAATATGCTCGGAATCTTGCCACTTCCGTGGATATTATACAATAAGTTTGTGAAACGGTTAGTTATTTGTTCTCTGGAAAGGAATATGGAAAGTTTCGAGTAGTTTAGTAGTAGTTTCTTAGTAGACGGTGATTGATATAGATTTTGATTGTGGCCAAGAGAGTAGATTATTGTGTTTTAAAAAATCTAATACATGATAATGTGTTTTTCATTTCCATTTCCAATAATACCTTATCCATAATACAATTTTTATCTATTCATATCATAATGTTATTTTCTGTTAGCTATTAGAAATAGACATTAGCACCCTTTTGCACGTGTTGGTTTAATACATTTTGAATTGATTTCATGTTCCGTGTTCAATTCACAATTGATCAATGTAGCAGCCTCTCGGAAAGAGACCTTATCAAAACACCTACACAATATGTGACATGTATTTATGCGGGTACCTAATATACCACGCAATGGCGGGGAGTAACCCGCTGAGGCAGACACTGCTGTACACTTTCAATAGACGAATAAACATGTACTGCTCTCAATAACGATATTCAGTCTGACTCTTGAAATTCAATTTCCTCTAACCTTTCTTCCGGCCCCGATAAATTGGATTCTCTTCCTTCTGCTTGCAGTCAATGCATCGGTGTTTATCTCGACAAAGAGATTTTCTTATTTTCTGCTGTAGATAACGTGGGAATTTTGCGGTTTTTATTCCTTTTTCCGTTTTTGTTTTGCGAACTTATTCCGTCGCGGCAGCATGTATTGCTATAATAGGTCAATTTATTGAATAAATGTCAGTCTTCCGGTTTGCTCTGTTCACAATTATATTTTATGGACCAAAGTTAACAATAAGCTGTAGATAACGGTATCGTGGCAGATATTATTCACTATTTAGACGTTTGCAAATACATTAAACTTTAGTTTGTTGGGAAGAGAGGATAACAACTGGTAAATGCGAATGTTGGCATATAAATGCTGACTCATTAAGATTTAAAAAAAAGAATCACTGCCGACGGAAGCCGATCATTACGAGCTTATTTATAGATTGGCAATGTGAAGCCGTACCCCCGCAGAGGTCGGGGAGGACTAAGGTCCTTGGTTGCGAAACGTTGTTCGTTTCTTTTAATTTTTAAAACCCACTGCCAGACTTCGACCGCTTTGACAAATGAATTTCCCGTTTTCATCATTTCATTTTTAAGTACTATCCGTCTTACTAATTAGATTCTTACACGCCCGTTCAACGTTGGTATTTTAAAGCTGGCTTCGAGCCTGGTTTAAGATAGTTTTAACCAAACAAACGCCATGGTAATAAGTCAAGTTTTCATTGTTTTGACCTTACGCGCCGCGTAACATTTACATCGCGTTTTTTTTAGCAAGGCTGTATGTATTTTGATGGTCACAGTACAACAGCAGATGGTTCGCAATTATATTTTATTTTATCCCGGTGCTATTTTGTCCTCGTGCTTATTGAACGTACTTACTACTACGTTATGAATTATGATTCATGAATGAGTATTTTTATATTTATGATGAGAGCCATTGTTGAATTATTATACAAACTTCAGTTGGCATACCGAGTGCTCACCCGAGGCTATCCTTCGGCGGGCCGCTAGAAGCTAAAACCACGGGAATTCGCAGCTGAAATCTAGTGACAATGACCGACTGAACATTATTGAAATGTTCGTAATGCAATTAGAATATTATTTACCTGTATTTCAATTATTTTAAGGTCCTACCTATATCTATATAAAATTATTAATAATTAACCTGGGTAATAAAAATACCACTAAACACTGATCCCATACGAAACTTAAAATTATGTTTGAGGCCAAAACATCTAAACATTTTCAATATATTTTTTAATCAGACGTTATATCAATATCTAGCCGTACTAAGGCCTAGTAGTTTCACAGAAATGTAACCTTGTCATCAAATGGCCACACAGCGCCATTTTTTTTTTTCACAGTTAAATGCCGATTCTAAGTCCATTTCAGCTTTCAAACAAATTGTGATCAGCATAATAGGACAACTATCGTGTTCTTAAGCTTATCAGTTTGTTACAATATAATATAAAATCGATGTTTAACCTCTCAAATGCAAAAAACAAACAAAATGGCGCTGAATGGCTATTTGATGACAAAGGTATATCTTAATTTCTGTGAAACAACTGGGCCAAAGTCTTTTCTCTCTTTTCAAAGTCAAACAGATATTCCTGAAATATTATCATTTATAATTTCTGCAAGGAAACTCCTAAAGCATTATAAGTTAGTTAATCTGATTTCATTTAATTTTTCAGCAATCAGTTCTGACCGTTGTATTTCCAAGGAATACTTTTGATTCAAACAGTTATTTAATAAGTTAGCATGGTCTTCTACCATATCTTATGCTGCGTATACTTTTGCGAACCGAAACGCGAGCCGAGCCTCGAATTATGGGAAAGGAACGAAGCAACAGGAAATGGCGCGAATCGCCGCTTGCGGCTGCTTCGTTCCTTTCCCATAATTCGAGGTTCCGCTCGCGTTTGCAAATGTATACCCAGCATTAGATTCTGAATTATAAGTCATTTTAATTTATTCTATATTGATCTTTTTTTCGTTGCATTCTGCCAATAAGTCTAGTTGATTCTTACAATCCCTTTGTAAGACACTTACTCAGTTATGTTAATAACCTCTGTGAGAAGCCATCCTTGGAGATAGAGGTCCAATTCCGACTTCCACGACCATATCTTCCAATCCCAAGAGGTTATCTGCTATTTACTTTTATTCTTTAGTGTTTGTGTCCATTACTGTTATGATCTTGCATCTGAGAGATCCGTTGGAACCTCTTTTTATGTTTTATAAGAAATAGAGTCGCAACAGCGTGGTGGTGTTATAAGTATTCTGTTGATAGCTCCTCTGCAGGCTTTCTCTATTCCCAGCAAAAGTGGTTACAGCGGACTCTCAGCGGCTGGATGATAATTACGGAAATTGATGTTGATTGCGGTTTTTGTGATAGTGATCCTGACGGTATACCCATACTTCTCCCCGGTGAGAGACCACCATTCAGGATCGAAACATTGCTTAAAATTGTTTAAGTGATAAGTTCTGAGTAACATGCACTTCCCAACATTCCTTATTCCATATCCTTCCCCTCCCCTCTTCTCACTATTTTTTGAGTTTCTAATTGCTCCGCGCTGCACGGAGAGCCAAGGACACCGATATTCCCGGACGTCTGTAATATTTGAGGACTTGGTGATCTTCCTCCATTTCCACTTTGCCAGTTGCCATGAGTTTCTTCAGCTTCAACAGACAGTGTTTGATTTTTTTACGGTGTTTGTCTGTTGTTGTTGCAGAGGCCCTGCTGCAGAGCCGTCCGCTGCCGCACATCCCGGCGGCGGTGCCGAGCGCGGCCGGCGAGCCTGCCGAGGGCCCGGCGCCCGCGCCGCTGGTCGCGCCCCCCGCGCCCACGCTCCCCAGCGGCTCGCTGGACTCGGCCAACCGCTGGACCAGTAAGGAGAACCTGCTTGCGCACCATGACGATGACGATCCCCAGCTGTTCGTCGCGCTCTACGACTTCCAGGCCGGCGGGGACAACCAGCTCAGCCTGAAGAAAGGTTAGTTTTTAAATATTTTTTTCCATGATTTTCTTTGCTTTTGATCAATTTTCTTACTTCCTGTGTTCTCCTTTGATGGCGGCTTTTATTAAGTGTTCAGTGTGCATATAATATCGTCCTTATTTCCATCTTCCATTTTTCTCGCTATGAGCTTCCGTTATACAGGGTGTCCGGGAGTAAAGTGCACTGATTTCGAGCGGAGTAAAAAAGATAAATAGCTTTTCCGAAATTCCACTAATTGGTAAAAATGCAAAATTAGTCCGCTGTATTGAATTGGCTTTATTATTTTGCGCTGTTGCTAAATCTATCGTCCCGCGCCATCTGCTGCTGTTCCGTCAATGCTTACTTGCCGTGCTTCGTGTCAATGACTTTTATTTGGAGGATTTGGAGGCAAAGGATCTGATAATTTAGTGTATCTATACTCTTATCTCCTATTCATGGATATTCTGGTTTGAGAAATTTTCTATTATCTACTGGTAGTGCGATTTCAGTACATTTAAATAAATGTCAGTGTCCACCATCAAAGAAGTGCTCGAGCCGCCACTGCATTACAGTAATCCATTAAAGACATGCCGCATCTGAAATTTAAAACAATATAAGTCTAATAGAATTATTAACATAAAAATATAACATGTCACCGGTACGTCCAGCTCCCTCCGCAGTTTAAATAAAATTACCCTATTAGAGTCATACATCAAGACATTTCAATCCTTACAATGCATATCCATTTAAGGCCTGCCTCATCAGATGTCTAAACAATATGAGCCCATTAAAGCCAATCACAAGCGTCAAGCACAATCGTTCATGAACCGCATCCTTCTTGACAGCCAGTGAGTGAAAGGTGGTCATGACTGATGAAAGATTGTGTGATTTAATAGTGGCATTCTGCATTGTGTGTCGACGATTAGACATGACATTGTTTTCTTTTCTCTGTTTGGTCACGCCATATTTTTCATAGACCAGCCAGTCGTCTTGTTGACACGGGGCTGGGAGTCAAAGAGGCGATCAGAGAAACTGTGAAGCTGTCTACTAGCACTACACTTTCGTGCTCAGGCCTCTTGGGGCAGTCTCGGCAAGAATCCACAGCAGGCATGTTAAATCAGCTGTAGCCGAATAAATATATATCAATAAATAATAAATCTTGCTGATTCTGCTAGGATAGGGTTTTTTTTAAAACTTTTCAAACTAATTTAAAGACAGATGAATTGCCGAACGGTCGAGTTAAAACAGGACTTCACTAGGCTCAGTCAATAAAGGAATTGTTTTGTGTGTAACTCGAAAAAGCTGATTTTGGAATTACATAGCTGTATTAATTACCCCGCAATATGTACTTTACGCAAATTAAATTATATGTAATTTTCGTATAGTAAATAACATGCTACGCTCGAACCCTCAACCACTTTCAACTTGAAAAGGTGAAGGAAATTGTAGTAGGGAAATAAAAACAGAATTTCTCATTTTTCAGTACTTGCTGTAATCTTCCATTTGCAGAGAAATGCACAGATCATTCCTCTTCAAACTGTGTTCAAATATCCTGCCTTACATTGTAAATTTCCAACTTTTCCCATGCAAATATTTCCCTTCAATTCCAGCGTATGAAGTTATTTTCTATTTGGAGGCGGCATCCTTCATTCAATGTTTACCGTAGAGACTTTAGTATCTTCTGTGCAAACAGTCTCCCATTCCCAATGGAGAAATCTCAAATATCACGCTGTTCCCGTAAACTTTCTGTTGTTTTATGCGCCAATTGCATTCAGTCCTCCATTAATAGAGTTACCTGCATTACCCTTCTTTCAATATCTCTGTCAGCCTTCCCATCTCTCGTAAACATACTTCCTAAATACACAAACTCATCCACCTGCTCCAAGTATTCCTCATTCGTTCTTAAGTTCAACAGCTCGGCTGTGGAACGAACTGCCGGCCTCTGTGTTTCCTCCCTCCTACAACATGGGACTCTTCAAGACCCATGTTCACTCCTTCCTCTCCACAAAAAGACCCTCCACACAGCATCCCCAAAGATGACATAGGCCCTGAGGGAAATTATTTTCTTCAGGGCCTCCTGTGTGGAGTTAATATAAAAAAAAAAAAACAACTATATTACACACTGTTTTCGTACTCTCTTTCCAACACTTACATTCATTATTAACTCATTCTTCGTTCAACCTAGACACAAGAGACTGTAGATCTTCTATACTGTTAGCAATCAGCACCGCATCATCCGCATACAGCAGGCAACATACTGTCAGATTACTTAAATTCGTGCACAATCCCATATCTTTCAATTCTTGCATACAATTACCCATATATAGATTGAATCACCACGGTGAAATTACGCAGCCTTGTCATCATCAAAAATACTGATTTCGTTTCGTGTCTGTTCGTGTAACTCTGATTCAATGAACTCGGATTTGCTTTGAGATTAAGTGTCATTTTCAAAATTGGAACTAACTGTGAAGAATTCAGACAAGCGATAAAGTAACCTAACCTAACCTAACTGAATGCAATATTGTGATTTAATGCTGATTATACTAAAAATGGTTGTTTTCTATCGTTCTCTGATATGTAACTTCATTTTTGGATTAAAATGGAAAAAAATATGAAATGATTTGATATTTTATAGAAAACCCCTTTTCATTTTTTAAAAATTAATTATTAAATAAGCAATGTGCGTATTATTACTTCCATACAGTAAATAAATCAGTAATGAGTTTTTTTTTTATCTATAATCGCAGTGTTATACATTATAAAAAAGTGAAGAGAAGATAATTTTATTTGACTTTTTAAAATAAATAAACTAGTTTCATTCTTTAAATTGTTCCTCCTGAAAACAAAAGTAGAAGTCATTTTGTAAAATTTATTTTCACTGCAAAGATAAGATTACTTTAGTGATTTAGTCAATCTTTGATTAGATTAGTACTTTTGTGTTCAATCTCTGGCAAATTTACTGGAATGAATTATCATTTCACATTTTCTCACAGATAAAGTCTGATTAGATTTGATTGGCTTAAGTTATTACTTTAATGGGAGTTTATGTAACCACCCTTTAAAAATGAAATTTTGAAACCCTTGAATCACCAATAAAAATAACAATTTGGGATCTCTTTGAATTGCTTTTCACTTGCACAGTGTGTAACAGCACGTACCCAAAAGATTTTAACCAGCAATTCATTAAAATATTTGGAGTAAAAAACATTAGTAAATGTCATTGTTATGTTCGATGATATAGTTTTGAAATAAAAAAAATAATCACACATCACCACGCGCGACCGGATCACGTGATACGCGCACTCTCTCTGATCTCTCTCTCATTACGCGCTAGGCTTAACCCAACTACTCGTTGCGACGCGTGATGGAGAAATATATTTTTTTTAAGTGAAAAATGACGTCTACATTTTTAACTTCAAATGTGCTTAGGAATTGCTGGTTAAAATCCTTGGGGTACTTTTTATGGATTTATATCTACTAAAAGTTTCTTCCAAAAGAGCTCATGTTAAAGTAATTAATTTTTTTGGGTTATTTACTCAATTTGAACACCCATACTTAACAACCTTCCTTTTCCGCTTCTCCTTCTCCATTTTCATCTGCCTCACATCATTCCCCATCTGTTTAGGAGGTGTAATTTATTTGTACCCAGTATTAAATCGATTCTTTCACTTGATGAAATGGAACAATGTTTGTCTTTGTCAAGCTCCATTGTTTGTATTATTATTATCTGATATATGTATATCATAAAAGCTGAATGTATTGTCCGCTATAAGAGATTTTTTTACAACAATAGAATGTGTAATGCATAATAGTTTTCTTGATCATAACAATAAGGTTTATTATCCTTCCAATCTTAGTCAGTCTTATCATTTTGCAGTTTTTTTTTGCAAGTCACACTATTATTACATATTTTATGATTAACTAAACAATGTCTTTATTTAAAGTAATGTAATGCATATGTGTACTTCATGCTCTTTCATAAATAGACATTGGATCATATTAAGCACCAACAAAATGCAAAAGTAGTGAAGTCAACCAATAACCTCTCAACCAAATAAGATATTTACAAATAATTCAACAAATATTATTCAACCGTTACTTGAACCTCCTTCATAGTACCCCACTTTTATCTCAACCCGATGTTTTTGAAGTTTTCACCACTTTTGGCATGACCGCCTCAATAAGGAATTCCAATTTTTTTTTTAACCATTTTGACCTTGAGTATTGAACCAAAAAGTCCTGTAGTTGTATATCTATATATGTATATACAGGGTTTGAAACTTGACTCGTACTTTCGTACTTGACTTACTTTAACCTTTGATATTTGGAGTAAAAAATGTAAATGAAATTTTGGTCTCCGGTGGCATTTTTGATGTTTTTTTTTAAACAAAAATCAGAAAATCATTAGGAATTGGATGGCTAGGGTCGATGTGAGGGGTTGGGTGGTTATTTGGCTGAATGATGACTTTTTGAAAATTGGATTTGGAATTTAAAAAAAAAAATAAAACATCAAAAAGTCACCGGAGACCCAAATTTCATTTACATTTTTACTCCAAACATTGTCGGGAACCACTGGTTAATGTAAGTCGAGTATATACCTTAACAATCTGTATAATACATGTGTTTTAAAGATTTTTTTCATCATTCATAAGATACAAATAAAACAGATATTGAATATTTTCTTAGCCTGTCACTAGAAGGTCCCGTACTGAGGAACACATTGTCACTATTGTTGTTGCATTGTACCAAAGGAAAATAGAACCATTGCCGCACTCGATCTAAAATCAGCAGAAGTACCATACATAATTTTATATTATAGCTATGGTAAAACTTAACTAAACATAAGTAGTAAAATTATGTACCTATTAACTCCAGAAATTTAACTCCAAGAAAAATAATATATAGCAAATATGTATTACCTAAACTTAACCCTTACCACTCCTTTGTCGAGTGTGGCTCGACATTATATTTCTTACACCAACTCCTATGTCGAGTCATACTCGACATTATAGTAACACAATTTCGAAAAATAATTTAAATTATCAAATGTATTTTTTTTTCTTTTAAACACTTTATATCTCATTCTGAATATTCCGAATACGCAAAATACATATATCTCGTCAAGTTTCGCCTTTTAGATAATTTTTAAAATCGTATTATTTTTAACCTTGTAAATGCACTGCGCAGTTATTTGGTTGCGACGCATATAAGTAGGTAGGTACTTGCCTGTCTACCTGCGTAACAATAGGAAGCGCTGAGGGATTTCTCCCAACACATAACAAAGGATTCTTATACCTATTCACTTGTTATCACATCATATTTTGTTCTGTTTGTGTATTTACATTTGTTTTTACTGTCCTCCATCCAAGAAATACCACACACTGAAAAAGTTTAAGTGAATAAGGGCATATTAAGTTGTTAATTTTATATATTTCTATGTTTTTGTACTCTATGTAAAGAAAGAGTAATAAAAATTACATGTTTAAAAAATTTTTGTTTAACTTTTTATTGAGGCCACTTTTTATCCCTTTTTTGTAAATTAATTAAGGAGTTGGTAGTAGGTAATTAAAAAAAAAAATTAGGAGTGCAAAAAGTTAATGATTTTCACTAAATTTATCGTGTCTCCTGTACTATTGGTAGTATTCATCAGTAGCATCTTTAAATGATTTAGGGAATTTTTTTAAGCAATTAACGTCCTACCACGCTACCGACCTTGGATTAAGTAGCTCACATTGTCTATTTAAAAAAATAATAATATGGAAGAAAGCAGTATTGCTTGAATGGAGTAGTTCTGCAGATATTGCATTATCAATATCAGAAGTAGTATACAACCTAACATCCTGGTTGCAAAGTGTAAACACACCTTGTAAATTCCTTGACTTGGAAGACCCTTGCCACTATATAGTTTCATATCGTAAATTGTAACCCAAACACATTCTGTAACTGTGAGGAGATGAAATCTGGAAAACTTATTAAGTATTTAGGTGTAACTATAGATTGTCAACTTAAATGGACCAGCCATATTGAAAAAACTGTTAACAAATTGTCAACAAATTAACAGATTGTCAACTTAAATGGACCAGCCATATTGAAAAAACTGTTAACAAATTGTCAACAAATTAACAGATTGTCAACTTAAATGGACCAGCCATATTGAAAAAACTGTTAACAAATTGAGATACCTAAAATATATTTTTAAAAGAATGAGTAATGTAGTAAATATAAAAACCATGAAACTAGTTTATGACTCACTAGTTCATTCATCTCTTTCCTATGGAATAATTGGCTGGGGCGGAACTTTCAACAATCATGTAAAACCACTAGAAATTGCACAAAAATCAATTATTAAGATAATGTACCAAAAAACTAAATCCTATCCCTCTAAACAATTGTTCCAAGAAACTGAAATTTTGGACCTTAAGCAGACCTATAGTGCTCAATGTCTTAAATTTATTTATACGCGACCAAACAACTTTATTAAAAATTCAAGTCGTGCCAGCCAACGATATGGCGCTTGTGAATATGCTGTGCCTCACTGCAAAACCAGGTTGGCCCAAAGGCATATTAGTTTTATTGCTCCAAAAATGTATAATTCTTTATGTACAACCTTTAAAAGGGACACATGTGTAAACCTTCAATCTTTTAAAAAGTACATCAAATCTTGGCTAAAAAACACTGAACTAGATATTTTTTTCTTATAAATTTTAGCAAAGCTATCTGTAACATTTATATCCATGTATATATTATTTTTTATTATTTCACATACATATAAAACAGCGGATATATTTTATTGTTTGTAATGCTTTGTCTGCTAATTCACTTTTTAAGATGTCTTCAAAAACTAGCATTTACCTTATTTTTTGTGTTATTTTAAAACTTTACATGATTTAGTTTCTTGTATTGCATCTCTACAGTAACTCTTAAAATAACTTAAATTTATATTTGATATTGTATCTCCACTTAAACCATAGAAATAAGATAAAAATACTTATAATACCCACACTCAGGCTTCGCCTTCGTGGGATTTTTTTTCAATTATGTACATTTATTTCAATATTTTTTATACATTTTTCAATATTTTATGTAACCATGTATGTATAAAAAAAAAAAATAAAATTCAATAATAAATAAAAAAAATATAGGACCTATCCGTGGCCGTTTGATGAGGTTCCAATTAATAAATACACGTTTTAAATAATGATTTGTTTGACTCCCTCAGGCGAGCAAGTGCGCATCCTGAGCTACAACAAGAGCGGCGAGTGGTGCGAAGCACACTCCTCCGCTGGCCAGATGGGCTGGGTGCCCTCCAACTATGTGACGCCCGTCAACTCGCTGGAGAAGCACTCCTGGTACCACGGCCCCATCTCCCGTAATGCCGCCGAGTACCTGCTCAGCTCGGGCATCAACGGCAGCTTCCTGGTAAACAAACTCCTTTTGAAGACATGGCACGATCAAGAGAATCACATACTTGAGTCGGGTCATGTCGAGAGTCAGAATAACAGAAGAGTATCTTTGAGACGATGTATGAATGTGACTGAAGCAAAGAGTGTGTGCCGAAACAGAGTTATGTGGCAGTCTATCCTCTGCCTACCCCCTAGTGGGAAAGAAACTTATTGGTTCGTTAGTTACTTCACAGAAACATAAAAGATTAATCTTAACTTTAAAGCACAAAATCTGTGTGTATGAAACCGTAAATACTTTCCAATGGTGACTTTCATTACAACTTTTTCTATGTGAATTTTATAGGTTAGTGCAGCTGTTTTGAGCTCTCAACGTCATTTCCGCATGATCAATAGAGCTTTAAAATATTTATTTAACAGACAAAGACCGAAAGCTATTCGTACAATGCTGAAAGTGATATTCCAGAAAATGAAAATCTTTGTGATAAGAATAAAACACTTTTGCAACTTTTTCCCACGTTGATTTATCCTGAACCAATTTTGCAATGCTACAAGCATTGTCGGACTAGATTTTGCTCCTTCCATATTATTTTAACAAGCATTTCATGTCCTTCGGTCATCAGGCTCTTCCAGGCATGCCTGTCTTAGTTACACGTCTTAGAATATTTAAGTATGACTTGGTTATCCATCTAAACTTTGCCTTTCCCAAAGTTTTCTATTCAATTAACGAGAAATTAACAGCCACTTTGTTCTCTGCTTTTCAAATTCAAGTCTAATATTCAGCATAGTCTTCTTATCTAATCCGACTTTATTTAATTTTATATATTAAAAACACAAATGTATATATTTAAAAAGGCATTACCAAATGGCTATTTTTTATCGTACAACCTTTTCACTAAGCATAACTTTTGCTGCAAAGGAAGTAAGTCAGTATGTACCTACTGGCGGTATCAAAGTTAACCTGCCCGATTGCCAGCTGATTGTTGCACCCACCGGCATATCGAAGACCTCATTGGATCAGGAGTTGAAGACATTTTTCTGCCCTTAATCATTCTCCATCATTTACAGAAATATAATGTGCCATTTTCTACTGTCAGAAACTAACATTTTAATAAAATTGATTTCAGGTACGAGAGTCTGAATCCAGTCCCGGCCAGCGCAGTATCTCTCTCCGCTATGAGGGCCGCGTTTATCACTACCGCATCAACGAGGACTCTGAGGGCAAGTGCTTTGTGACGGCTGAGAGCAAGTTCGGCACACTCGCCGAACTGGTGCACCACCACTCGCAGCTCGGCGACGGTCTCATCACACAGCTACTGTACCCAGCACCCAAGCACAACAAGCCCACGGTCTTCCCGCTCAGCCCCGAACCCGACGAGTGGGAGATAGACAGGACAGACATTGTGATGCGACACAAGCTCGGCGGCGGGCAGTATGGAGACGTGTACGAAGCGGTGTGGAAACGCTACAATATGACAGTGAGTTCATGTTAAAGCAGTAGAGAGTCCGTTCATACCCAGCAGGGTTTTATTGATGAAATATCCTAACTCTATTGTTATTTCTATCCCATTCTTTCCTTTCATTGCCATTTCTTATTAAATGATTGATCCGTTTGTTCTCTCAAGAACATTCTTGTCACTGCTTTACACATTAACTTAAAAATATAAGCTGTGGGGCTTACCAAAGACTAATGATGTGATTATGACCTATCGAGAGAGAAAATAGAAAAAGAGGCCGTTAGTTTACCTTAATTAACTTTCTGTAAAAATGTAAAACCTTTTTAGATCGTTCATTGTGTAATATAACTTCATGAAAAGGGATAACACTTTTCATCATGATTTCAACCACACTTTCATATGTAAATATAAAACAACTACATTCAACATTGGTTGTCTTTTCAGTTGTCGATCAACATTGTTGCTTTGTCTATTTTTTGTTGCTTTAATCTTTATTAATTCCATTACATGGGTGATATATTGTGCCTGTCTCAAAAGGAACTCCTGTGTTGAGAGCAAAAACAATAAAGTAAATAAATTGTCAAGTCAAATATATTGATAAATTCTTTACTTATAATTCCAGGTTGCCGTCAAGACCCTTAAAGAGGACACCATGGCGCTGAAGGACTTCCTGGAGGAGGCGGCCATCATGAAGGAGATGAAGCACCCGAACCTCGTGCAGCTGCTGGGTGTGTGCACGCGCGAGCCCCCCTTCTACATCATCACCGAGTTCATGAGCAAGGGCAACCTGCTGGACTACTTGCGCAATGGCAACCGCGAGCACATCACTGCCGTCGTGCTCATGTACATGGCCACGCAAATCGCCAGCGGGATGAGCTATCTCGAAAGTAGAAGTTTCATCCACAGGTTTGTTAACCTTGCTACTTTAATTTTTAAATAATAATTTTTGTGACATTTTTGTTTTTCTTGTTATTTTATTTGTTCGTTAAGTTCGAGGCATTGATGACGACTTTGACAACCTTTTTAACCAACTGCCAATAAATATCCAAAATATTCCCTGCAAGGATTGTTTGTGGCTGTTATTCATCCTAGTCCAAAATTGTATATTCACTGTTTGTTTGTCCTTGGTTATGTCAATTTAAGTGGCTTTGCTAAAAAGAAGATGACATTCCAAACAAATACATTTTTCTTTCCAAAGTTTAACTTAGAAACTATGGACATATTCTGGTCCTTCATAATTATTTTCTTTTGTCTTTTGAAAGCACAATTTACAATGCTTTATGTTCACAAGATTTGAGTTCTATCTGTGAATATACTTTGAGTACTCCCAATTAACCATGAATTTTTTATTTGACATCATGCACTCATAGGTTGTTCAATTATTGCAGTCTTCAATTTAAATCAATTTGATTTGAAGTGACAGCCAAATTATGTTTCTACTGCATTCATCAGAGCTTTTATTCATTGCAGTTTTCAATATGTTTGCCAATCCAATTTCACTCAAGCAAAATGTCTTTATTGTGCATCATTTCACATCTGCACATCTCTAAAATGGGTGGACAATATTGTGTTATTTTTTTATGATAAAATAATTAAACCAAATTTATTAATACTTACCTTTAATATAAAGGTTGCGACTGATTTGTAACATTTACTTGTATGTTTGTAGTAACCCTTTTTGCCTTATATATTTATATTTAATGCCTATTGGAATGCTCTGCTATATAATACTCCAAGTCTTTATTTCACTGCACTTTCTGATATCCTCACTGACTTGTAAAGTAACATTCATGGGGGTTTGTGAAAAAAAAGCCAACATAATAGTTGAGCATGCGGCTCTCTCTGCGAGCGGTTTATTTCACTGTATTTTTCTTTTGTAATGTTTGAATTGTCCGCTTTTATATTACAATTGATTGTTACAAGTTAGACATTGCCTTAATTCATTCAGCATTTTTAAAAGTAATCATTTTCTCCCATGAGTGTTTGTAATGCAATGTAGAAGTTTTTTAAAATGTTAAATTTCACAACTCCACTGGCGATTCAATACATTTTGTAACCCAAATAGTCTTATTATTTTTAATATGTGTAAACTTTAAGCTTTTATTTATTATTTTCTGAATATTTTGATAGTGATCTTTAAAAATATTACAATCAGTCTTTTTTTACAAGTCTACCTGTGTTTCAATAAACCATTTGTCTGCTTAGTCTATTCAGTAAAGTCAACACAGCCTTAGTTTATATAAGTTACTTGCCATATAAAATAAACATAAGCTTATTTTAGTTTGTTTTCACAGTATTTTGTCATCTCAATGAATGGCAAACAAGGTTCCATGTGACCTTTGATAATCCTTATTGCATTGAAACTGATTAATTGAGTTAATGGGTGTTGACTTTACTACATCTTGTGCATTTTTTGTATTATGCGATAATTTGTTCAAATACATTATAAGCGATAAAATGCACTGTAATAATAATAAGAGTTCATTGCAGAATGTATGCAGGGGTAATGCAATGCAATGCATTCCGTATTTTAAAATAACAGACAAATAATAATAATAAGAATATATATAGGCAATTCAGAATAGAAGTGAAAAATGTGTGCAAGCAGCCGTTTATGGAGGATATTTGAACATCTCCCGTCTCCAGAGGGCCATCAGGGGGGACTCCATCCAGGCAACCATGGCAGTGACAATAGTGTTACAGTAGAACCCCGTTAATTCGAACCCCGATAATTCGAAAAAACGCGTAATTCGAAATTTTCGCCAAAAAAATTTCCGCAGAAATTTTTTTTCATTAATTCGATATTCGTTAATTCGTAATTCGAAATTTATTTTAGTCCGCGCACGAAAATTTGTTCGTGTAATTCGAAAAAATTTGATTTTTGCGAAAATAAATCATAATATTTCGTAAATCTGAATCTAAAAGTCAGCCGTGACGGTAAAACGCCGAAAAATGTATTTTTACGTGGTTATACATCGTCCTAATTAGTATTATTATTTTGTAAATCTGAATCGATTTACACTGGAATGTTGTATTTTTTCAAATTATTTCGAAAATCCGAGTTTGAAGGGCCGAGAAAATACGTTTTACGCGGATATATGTCGTAGTTTTACGAGTTTACACCAAATATCTGTATTTAAAGGGTCGGCCGCGAAATTTCGATTTACGCGTAAATGTATCGTATATTTATTTCGAATATTTGAATTTAAATGGCCCGCTGCGACGGAAATCGGCCGCGAAATCTCGATTTACACATCAATATATAGCATTTTTACGAATTTATTGCGAATATCTGAATTTAAAGGGCCCGCCGCTACGGTAATCGGCCCTCAAAATAAAGAAATAATTGGTATTAATACGAATTTACAACTAAAATACCACCCGGATTTGAAGAGGCGGCCGAGAAAATCGATTTTCGGCGTATTTTTTTTTTTTTTTTCATAAAATTTCGAATTACGTGGGAATTCGTTAATTCGAAATTTGATTTTTGATATCCCGTGGATTTCGAATTAACGAGGTTCTACTGTATTTGATTTCCACAACTTTCCCATGTGGTGGTGGAGAAGCGCTCTGAAAGAGTGCACTCGTCCCTCCAGGAACATTTCCGTAGCATTGCAGTATCTCTGTAGGTGAATAGTTGGCAGTAAGCAATATAGTAAGCGATTTTTAGCTTGTGCCATTGAGATGCAGTGTAATCTACCCACAGTTCTGACGTGTACAGTAAAGTGCAGAATGCGTTGAAAGGAAACTCAACCTTAATGACTCTAAGCTCTCACTAATATCGTAATTCTATAGTTGGTTGCGTTCTGCATAGTTACAGGCAAATTAAGGTTTGTTTATCTACTTTCTAACTGTAGTAATCTGCTTCAACAGAATCATACATTTTATGACTTTGTTGAAAAAAGTATTCAGATATATTTTGACATAAGTTTTGGTTTATGATAGTTTTACAGCCAAACTTTTAAAACCTCTCAAATGGGATACAGAAATCTATACATCAACTTCTGGATTTGGCATGTAACACAAATTTGTAAGACGAATGTGGCCCGAGTAGACCCAGTTTAATTTTCACAACTCCCCATCGAATTACGATTGTTCCCTCACTTCGAAAGACTAGTATGCCTTGCTCCAAAAATAACAATTTTAAAATTATGGGAGTTAATTACAGTCAGAGTGCAAAGTTAACCCTGCGAAGTTAATCGCATGATGTAATTTGGGCCACCAATAGGAATCCAGAAAGGCACCCGTCACCACACGTCAGAAGTTTGAGGTTTAAACTTAAGTACCCAACTTCATGTAAAACTCTGTCACCGCTCCATGTGCAAATCCATTGTTGAGCGTGAAGTTTGTGGCAAAACTACTGCTGTAACTTGAATATGTTCACATAAATTAATATATCCGTTTACAACTAATCAACAAAAAATTAAGATCCACATGCTCAGTCTGGTTGTTTTTCGATAGATGCAGACCTTGATGTCAACAATAATAACAAATTATTATTATTGATTTTATGACTCGGCAAAAGGGACATTTTCAGTTGTTTTGCCATTTTTTTTATATAAAAAATAACATCTTCAGTAATTAACTTATTTTTATAACTACATAAAACTTGATAAAAACCGAAAAAATCTGTGGATTCTTCAAAATACTACTTCGTGCAAATTTGTTATCAAAAAGTCTCATAATTGCTGCCCATATGGTTACCTAATAAAAACCCAAGCAATGCACGTCTACTGATCTGGCGCCACTAGTATATTTTGTATGAACTATTTCTTAGAACAGGAAGTGACATGGTGGCTGACATTCATAATGCACAAATAGGATTCATAGTCCGGACTCGCTATTGGGAAATATTATTTGGACGGGTGGATTTTTAATCACGCCCTGATTAAAGTTTGATAAATTTGTAATACGGGTTTATCTTTTTTTTATGGATTATATTTTGAGTTCACTGCACTAACGCACTTTAGGGAATGGGCTCAGGTACCAACCCTTATTTGTGTGCCAGTGATGAATACAGTAGCGAATTGGTTAATGATGTGATTAATTTTAAAATACTTAGGCAGAAAATATTTTATTTTATAAATCCTGCAATTGCTTGCATGGGCTATTGCTTCCTGAAATAGCCCATGTTGCAGTTTATATTTTGGTTTTATATTGTTACAGATATATTTTGGTCTAATACCAACTTGTACTATTAATCTCGAGACATAAAATCTGAATTTAAGCGTTACAAATTACATATCTAAATCTTTGTTACCTGTTGATAAACATAAGTTTAATTATTAATAAAAATAATAGATATGGGTATTGAACACAGTTTGTTATATTTCCTAAGTATATCACAATGATTGCTAAAATTGTGATTAAAACCCATTTCTATAGCAAAAAAATGAAACTTGGCAAACTTGACATTATGTAACATTATACCTGTATAAACTAATATGTACATGGTTACATTTCATTGTTTTTTACAACATTACAACATTTTTTAAATACATTCATTCTTCAGGCTTTCAGGTACATACATTACATTTTTATCCCAAAGCAGATCTGGGACTCTGTTTTTCTCATATGCGGCAATCTAATTCTATTTACATTTCTGGTTTCATAATTATGTATATTTTTACTAAAAAATATTTCATCCCTAAAGTATTTTGCATTTGGCTATTCATAATTTCATATATAAAAAATGACACATTATATAGCAGTCTCTTTTTATCAGAATCCAATTTAGTTCTTCTGTCATTCGATTAATTTTGTTTTGTTTGACATTTGAGCTCATTAATTTTTATGTTCATAAAATCACATTTGAACAATATATTTTAGCAATACTATCCATAAATCAATGGTATGTTTGCAACTATGGTTTCAGGTTTAAATACCCATGAAAGTGTAAAAAAAAATTTGCATTGAATACAAAAAATTATATGAATATTTATGTAGATATACAAGAACTTTGTCAGTTGGAAATCCACAGGATATAAAAACCTAATTACAAATTAACCAAATTCCACATAATTCTAAATTTATATAAAAATAAAATTAGACCAAATATCAAGTTTCTCGGCTGATTCAGGTAGGTATTCAAAGTAAATTTGTAATAATACGACTTGTTCCTGTGTAAATTAAAATTTAGCGGCCGATTATAAATTCTGATTGAAAAAACAGTAATTTTTAATCAGTTAACATTTTTCAGAAAATATTATTTTGCATCTGGAACATTGCACACAGAACCTTTTTAAATCTTCCATATTTTCATAAATTGTTATACCTCTCACTTTTTTTTTCGTAGAAAGTAAGGGGCACACTTTTAATTTATTTTGGCAGTTTTAACTTTTTTTATACAGATTTGTGTGCGTAGCATTTGATGCATGAATTATGATGAATCAAGCATGCTCAAAAGTCACTAACTGCCACTATTGATTAGTGGACTTTTTGCGAGAACTTTTAAATGGTTATTTCGTTAAACTCTTAATTTATTGATTTTCTGCCAGATTTTTCATTTCGTCGCAAAATGTCAGTGATGTAAGAGATCTTTAAAAATGTTTTGAAATATGAATTTTTTGTTACATACTAAATGTAATTGATGCAAGTCCATGGCTCACCTTTTGCGAGAACTTTTAAAACATGTTAGGTTTTCTTTGGAAACAGGGATCTGGCGGCACGTAACTGTCTGGTGGGAGAGAATCATCTGGTCAAGGTGGCAGACTTTGGGCTGGCGCGACTGATGCGTGATGACACGTACACTGCACATGCCGGTGCCAAGTTCCCCATTAAGTGGACGGCGCCTGAGGGTCTGGCCTACAACAAGTTCTCCACCAAGTCCGACGTGTGGGCCTTCGGCATCCTGCTGTGGGAAATTGCCACGTATGGCATGTCACCGTACCCCGGCGTCGACCTGACTGACGTCTACCATATGTTGGAAAAGGTAAATAAACATTTCAGTTAGATTATAAAATATATTATTGTTTTTCCAGCGAGATTGTGTGGTCAGTACAATAACCTCTGAAAAGTTTCTCCTTTTGGGCGACTCTATGTACTGTCCTGCCAAGTGTAAGTTTATGTAATCCATTTAAACAAGTAAAGAGAAACAAGTAAAGAGAAACAAGTAAACAAAGACAGCCATTTCTTGTTCATGGTTCCAATCATGCTAAATGATGCTCGAAAGCATGGAGTTGGTGCACTTGTTGAGACATTGATGCAAATGTTTTCTACATTCTAGTTGATTGACGCGTCTAAACTTAGGAGTATATCTGCAAACTAGATGTTTGGCTTATTGGAGGATTGATTTACTTGCAATTATCTATATTTCAAGTTTGCAAATGCTAATGGAAAGGAAACAGAATCTGCAAATCTGCCCCAAATTGAATGTAAAAAGGTTTAATGAGATTATGGCTTAATGTTTAGGGCTACCGAATGGAGTGTCCCCCAGGCTGTCCACCCGCAGTACACGAGCTGATGCGTGGCTGTTGGCAGTGGAGCGCCCAGGACCGGCCCTCCTTCCAGCAGATCCACCATGCTCTGGAGCACATGTTTCAGGACAACTCCATCACTGAAGGTATGTTGACCTGCATTATTAACTACTGCGTTTTTTTGATTATTTATTGTTGCGCCACAGACCTTGCGATCTTTTCATCTTGCTGTGCGAACATTATTGTATTTTTCAATTGAGAATTATTTTGGAATGTGTATTGAACATTACCTATATAACAATCTTGACGGTTATCTTGTTAAGGTTAAATGTTTCATGAAAGGTGTATACGTGTACTAAGGCATGTTACACATTGGCCTCCTCTTATCTTTGCAGAGGTAGAGAAGACTTTGCAGGAAGGAGGCACCCCACCGGGCAGTGAGCCTCAGCCAACAGGGCCAATGTCCACCTTTTCTAGTCGAGCACGCGGCGCAGGAGACCGGGCCACTGCGCCCGCCACGCCTCCACCTGTTCAAATGAGGAGACCAATAAACAGAAGGGGAAAACAAGCTCCCACTCCACCAAAGAGAACAAGGTACTGTCTCACTTTATTTATTATTTGCAATTATGATTTATATTTGAGTTCTTGATTTTGGAGCCATATGTTTGTAAATATATGAAGTGTATTTTTACTTACGAGGGAAACAAGAATCAGATATTTTTACAGCGCTCGGGAAAATTGGAGATTTTTTCTGGAATATCTCGAAAACAAATGTTAAAGACTATTTACACAAAATTTGAAAGATTTGAATCCATCGAACAAAAACATTATAAATCGTTACAAAAAAGGACCAATGTTATATGTCAAATATTAGGTAACGTGGGTTTGCCTTCTAAAACGATTAGAATGCTGCCAGTCTGGTAGATTGTCAACAATAATATCAAGATTATTCTTTAGGAATTAATGTTATTTAGGGCGCTTTTGTGCCTATTATTATAAAGTATCTATTCTCAGGTTGCATGCCTGTATTAAAAATAATTTGTAGAGGCATTGAGGAACTGGGGTGCAAATAAAATAAAGTTAAAAGAAGATTAAAATAATTATGAAAACAGAACATAAAGTTTATAACTTAAGATCTATTTTACAAATGGCATTGTGCTAAATCTAATTAAAATTATAGCAGGATAACAAGATAGTTTACAATGAGGGCAAGTGGTAAGAATTGGAGAGATTTTACAGTTTAGTGACGTTGTAGAGGCGTGGCATGTAATAGCATGGCATTGGTCGAGGAGATGCATCCTGATGGGGATGTGTCATCAAGAACCAAAACCTGAAAGTGATCAGCCTCGGGTGTTAGCTCGCGGCCAGGGAATGCGAGTCACCAAAACCCCAGGTGGCATGGCGTTGTGGTCGGCTCTTGTGGCTTCAGTCAGCAAATCAGGATAGCAGCTGCTTTCCCACGTGGCTGATGCTCCCCGGTGGGTCGAGGATCAACCTCTCTTGCCCATCAATAAAATCCAAACAGGTGGGTTAAGTTCTTGTTAGCTTCTACTAGCTTTTGTTGCTGTCGCAAGTCCCAAGTTCTCCAACCATGAGGTGCTCAAAACTACAATTTCGCCAACATAGCGACCCATAATTAGATACTAAAGTATAAAGGGAACGACTCACAGATTGTAAAATAATTCCTTAGTTACGAATTTAATTTCATAACAGCGTTGCAAGCATATGTTGATAGTTACTCGCTCGAATAGATGTCAACATGTAACAAAAGAACTCATCTTGTAGATAATTAATGTTTTCTCATTATTTGTTACTTTCAGTTTACTTTCATCATGCAGTTCATTTCGTGAATCGCAGTATACTTCTGAAGACAATCACAACATGCCTAGTGCCGTAATTGAGGATCATATCAATGGTAAGTCAGCATTCATAACTTTACACCTAAATTCAGGTGTTCCGTTAATAGTCCTACTAGGCTACTCAGTGAATTTTGATTATCTGGCTCATTTGGTATTTGGACTGTACATGAGTCCTTTAAATGTGTCAATCTGGGTGTTTTTGAACATTTAAAATATTGACTTTATAATACAGTAGAACCCCGTTAATTCGAACCCCGATAATTCGAAAAAACGCGTAATTCGAAATTTTCGCCAAAAATATTTCCGCAGAAAAATTTTTTCACACAAAAATTTTTTTAATTCGAAATTCGTTAATTCGTAATTCGAAATTTATTTTTGTCTGCGCACGAAAATTTGTTCGTGTAATTCGAAAAAATTTGATTTTTGCGAAAATAAATCATAATATTTCGTAAATCTGAATCTAAAAGTCAGCCGTGGCGGTAAAACGCCGAAAAATGTATTTTTACGTGGTTATACATCGTCCTAATTAGTATTATTATTTTGTAAATCTGAATCGATTTACACTGGAATGTCGTACTTTTACAAATTTATTTCGAATATCCGAGTTTGAAGGGCCGAGAAAATACGTTTTACGCGGATATATGTCGTATTTTACGAGTTTACACCAAATATCTGAATTTAAAGGGTCGGCCGCGACGAAACTCTGCCGCAAAATTTTGATTTACGCGTAAATGTATTGTATATTTACGAATTTATTTCGAATATTTGAATTTAAATGGCCCGCTGCGACGGAAATCGGCCACGAATTTTTTTTTTTTTTTCATAAAATTTCGAATTACGTGGGAATTCGTTTATTCGAAATTTGATTTTTGATGTTTATTTATATTTTATTTATTTATTTATTTAACGCCCAGAGGGCTTTTACATGTGGGTGGTACAAATTTAATGACAGTTTTGAAACATAAGAAAGAAAAGAAAGAAATAATAAAAATAAAATTACATAAGTATATGCGAGAAACAAAATTAAAAATAACAAGAACATAAATTAAAAAATACAGCGATTTGACTGGTTTACAAAAATATAACTTCCATTTAGGAATAGTATTGAAATAGGTCTTTTACGTAATCCACAAAATTCGCAAAGTTAATATTAAATATATCGACATCACCTAAGTATTGGTTTCCCATAGTGTGAAACCGTTGTATTGGGGAGTTCGCAATGTAATTGCGCTTATGTGTGTTGCAGTGGAATAGTGTATTTTGTCGTGTTGTTATTGTAGGTATTCGTAAGTTTATGAGTTGCAGAAGTTCGCAACAGTCGAATTTAGAGTTTAGAATCTTGAATAAAAAAGTTAAGTCGTTTATTTTACGCCTGTCTTCCAATGTGTGTATTTTTAGAGTGTTTAACCTCTCAGACAAACACTTTAATCTACTATGTGTCCCTTTGCGAACTGTCAAAACGTGATAATTTTTGTGTTATTTACGAGTTTTGCTAAAAGCTTCATAACTCACGTTTTGGGAAACGTAGCCTCATTCTAAAAAATGTTTTGGAAAGATTATAAAATTCACTATCGTATTGTGTTGTAATACGTAAATATTTGCGTTTCTAAATATACATTTTATGGAAACGTCAAAAATATGTCAAAATCGCTTACAATTATTTCAAAGCCTTGAAAAATGTACTTTTTTCTGAGTATCATAAAGAAATAACACTTTATATATTGAAGAAATATAATTAAAAACTATTAGTCACCTCAAAATATTAACCGTTCAAACTAAAATATTTTTTATAAATTATTTAAAAACGCAATAAATTATGAACGAACAAGATGACAGATACAATCGGCTTAGATAATGCAACTCTACGTTCCATAGATATTCTTGAATACAGACGCGTAGCGTTATTCATTATCGATACTCTGTTTTTTAAATCATGGCAATCCGTATACTAGTGATGGAAATAAATCGATTTTTGTAAAATCTCGCGCGTTTACGTGAAAAGACGTTCTAATGTCTTGACCGCTATTATCATATTTACGTCTTTTGACGTTCTAATGTTCTGAGTGGTTAATAAGAAATGATATTGTAAGTCTTCTAGTGGGATATTTAATTTAATTTTTATAAAACGCAGAAATTTTTTTTGTATTCGCTCAATGTTATTAATGTGAATTTTGTAAGAGGGAGACCAAACTACTGAGTTATATTCAATTATGCTTCTAACTAGAGATATGTTTAACAGTTTAATGGCTTGTATGTCCCATGGATTTCGAATTAACGAGGTTCTACTGTATAGAGTTTAATTTGGCAGGCACCTAGGGGTACCCTTGTATCCGGATTACGTCCACCAGGCGTTCCTGCCCCTTTGCTCGCTAGCCCATAAGCCCACTCATCTCTTGATATTTGTTTGGGTTATTCTGCTAATGTTAGGAAGTTCTTCCAACATTGGTTACTTTTTAGAGATATTAGAGTTACCTGTCTATAGCTTTTGTAAAATTATTTCATTAGCTGACATGGGTTTATTATTACTTATACTAGCTCAACTTATACATGTACAGTAGAACCTCGTTAATTCGAAATCCACGGGACATCAAAAATCAAATTTCGAATTAACGAATTCCCACGTAATTCGAAATTTTATGAAAAAAAAAACGCTGAAAATCGTATTTCTCGGCCGCCTCTTCAAATCCGGGTGGTATTTTAGTTGTAAATTCGTATTAATACCAATTATTTCTTTATTTTCGCGGCCGATTACCGTAGCGGCAGGGCCTTTAAATTCAGATATTCGCAATAAATTCGTAAAAATGCTATATATTTACTCGTAAATCGAGATTTCGCTGCCGATTTCGGTCGCGGCCTACCCTTTAAATTGAGATATTCGTAAAAATACGATATATTTCCGCGTAAATCGAGATTTCGCGGTAATTTTCCGTCGCGGCCGGCCCTTTATTTCAAATATCTGAATTTAAATTCGTAAAAATACGATATATTTCCGCGTAAAACGAGAATTCGCGGCCGTATTCCGTCGCGGCCGGCTCTTTAAATTCAGATATTCTAAATAAATTCGCAAAAATACGATATATTTCCGTGTAAATCGAGAATGCGCGGCCGATTTCCGTCGCGGCCGACCCTTTAAATTCAGATATTTGATGTAAATTCGTAAAAATATGATACATTTCCGCGTAAATCGAATTTTATCAGCAGTTTTTCGTCGCGGCCGGCCTTTTAAGTTCAGATATTTGAAGTAAATTCGTAAAAATATGTCATTTTTCGGCGTGAATCGAAATTTTTCGGCCGATTTCCGTCGCGCCGTATTTTTTAACTCGGATATTCGAAGTAAAGTTAATAAAAAACGATATATTTCCGCGTAAATTGAAATTTCGTGTCCGATTTCCGTCGCGACGGGCCCTTTAAAATTCAGATATTCGAAATAAATTCGTAAAAATACGATACTTTACGCGTAAATCGAAATTTCGCGGCCGAGTTTCGTCGCGGCCGACCCTTTAAATTCAGATATTTGGTGTAAACTCGTAAAACTACGACATATATCCGCGTAAAACGTATTTTCTCGGTCCTTCAAACTCAGATATTCGAAATAAATTTGAAAATTACCACATTCCAGTGTAAATCGATTCAGATTTACAAAATAATAATACTTATTAGGACGATGTATAACCACGTAAAAATACATTTTTCCGCGTTTTACCGCCACGGCTGACTTTTAGATTCAGATTTACGAAATATTATGATTTATTTTCGCAAAAATCAAATTTTTTCGAATTACACAAACAAGTTTTCGTGCGCGGACAAAAATAAATTTCGAATTACGAATTAACGAATTTCGAATAAAAAAATTTTTGTATGAAAAAAATTTTCTGCGGAAATTTTTTTGGCGAAAACTTCGAATTACGCGTTTTTTCGAATTATCGGGGTTCGAATTAACGGGGTTCTACTGTATTGAGACTTATTTCCGGTGTTATTGTAAATGAAGTATCATTATTCTCACCTATAACTTATTTCCTCAGTAATTTTAAAATCATTTTTTTTATTTTCCGTTCTTACTTAACTCAATTTACAAAAAGTTGTAAATTGCGGTTTAAAGCCACTGAAACTACTTAGATTTCACCGTTTATCCCATTACATTCTATAAAATGGCAAGCGATTGCTCAAAACATTTTTGCAAACTTTGCATGATTGCCAAAAATTGTTTCGAGTTAATATAATAGAATCCCTTTTCATTTGAAACTGTGTAGTCCTTTGGTCCAAAAATGTAATAATTTATAAGTACTTTTATTTCATTTCTCGTCTATTGATATTTTGTACCAAGTAATGAAAATTTTAAAATATGTAACAAATCTTAATTTTGCACATCACAGTGCCCTTGAGGTGATTTACGTTTAGAACAGCACTATGCAAATCAGCCAATTGTTATGATTAGTTTCTTGGAACAGCCTACTTAAGAAACTAATATTGACTGGGGCACATATATGTCATATATCCACATTATGTATCCATATATTGATGTTTACATTTGGCTTTATTATGTGCAGTTTTTATGTATCAAATGTGTTCAGTAAAAAAACCTCAATCAATATATGTGAAGTGAAGTCAAACGATTAGAAATGTTCCATTGCCAGTTGCAAAGATGAATCATCGTGCATTTTTATAAACAGGGAGCAAATGGGCCCAGTGTGGAAAGGCTGCATCTTCTGATGGTTCGTTACCCGAGCAGACACCGGACACAGACACTGAGTCGATTGGAGGGGCAGACGGGGTTGTGAAGCCGGTCAAGCGTAGGGCCCGCACTTACCCGCCAAAGGATATCACGCAAAAGGTATTAATTATTTATAAACTTTAATAACTAGCGCTATTGATCAATAACAATTTAACCAACGGTGCAACATTTGTCCCTTCACAATTGTCATTTGAGAATGTTGTTCACTTCTTCCATTCCTTACCCTCTGACCAACTATACGGTATTGCTAAAGGTGAATGGGCCCTCAGGGCTGCGTTGAATTAATATAAAGAAGTAAAATTGGTGAAACCACACAAAGGCTGTAAGAATTACTGAGATCAACTGCCAAAAAGAGCATTTCTACAAGTAATATTAATATAAAATATAATTACTAGTATGAAAAGGGATGAGGTTTATAAGTATTTAGGATACCCACAATCAAATAGATTAGACCATACTAGTATTAAAAATGATATTAGGATTAAATTTCAAACTAGGATCAGGAAAATTTTAAAATGCAATCTATCTGCTAAAAATTTAGTAAAAGCAATAAATACTTGGGCAATACCTCTATTAACGTACTCATTTGGCATAATTAAATGGTCTAATACAGATTTAGATAACTTAGAAAGATTAATTAGAACTACGCTAACAAAATTTAATTGCCATCATCCAAATTCAGCTATAGAACGAGTTAATTTACCTAGAAATTTAGGAGGTAGAGGCATAGTCAAAATAACTTCTTTGAAACATAATCAGGTAGAAATGCTAAGAACTTTTTTCCATAGGAAAGCTCATAGCTCAGAAATGCACAAAATAATTTGCAAGGCAGATAGAAATATTACACCTTTAAATTTATACGATGAGAATGCCAACATTTTTATAAATACAAACCAGGAACTATTAGATTCCTGGTCAAATAAAATTTTTCACGCAAAACACTTCAATTATCTCAACCAAACGTATGTTGACAAATTTTCGTCAAACAAATGGTTGAGTATTGGAGAGTTGAGCGCAGAAATAGAAGGATTTATGCTTGCCATTCAGGATAGAGTCATTAATACTAAAAATTATAGAAAGCATATAATCAAAGATACAAATCAAATTGATGATTTGTGTAGAAAATGTTTGGCTTTTCCGGAAACTATAGAACATATTATATCGGGATGTTCTATATTAGCACCGTCCGAGTATACATTTAGGCACAATCAAGTTTTAAAAATAATTCACCAAAATTTGGTAATTAAACATAACTTGATTGACTGCCGTAATATAGTACCATATTATGAATACGAACATAATTCATTTTTAGAAAAAGAAATTTAAAAAAAATATTATGATAAAACTATACTAACAGACCGAACGATTAGTCATAATAGACCCGATATAGTTTTACATGACAAAATTAAAAAAATAACTTATATCATTGATGTCGCTATTCCAAATTCCTGTAACATTCAAATATCTGTTAATGAAAAAATAAGAAAATACACAGATTTAGGAAACGAAATAAAAAGAATTTGGCATTCTCAGACTATAAAAATATTACCATTCGTTATTTCGGCTACTGGCATTATACCTAGCTCTCTCATTAAAAATTTAGGCGTATTAGATTTATCAAAAAATTTATATATAAAGATGCAAAAGTCGGTCATTTTGAATACATGTAGGATAACGAAAGATTTTTTAAATATTTATGTTGAGGGATCAGTAGGATTTATAGGCCCTGTTAGAAGTTCTACCGAGCCGAACCCTCTGATATGAAAATATCTGGAGTCGGTGAATTTTTTTTTCCCATTTGATCTCTGGTGAGTTGACATGTTATTGTTCTTGTATTGTTTTGTATTTATTTTACTTATATAATGCACTTGCATAGTGTTGATTGACTAGCTGATCATTTGTGGAAAAGTGAGTGGAAGGGTTTAGTTTTTCCTATGGGGAAGATTTAACCCGGACAACAAAATCGGAAGCATAAAAAAAAATACAGTTACCTTTGTACTTAGGTTATTATCTATAGACAATACATCCACAATTTCTAGGTCTTGGAATGTTTGCATTAAATTATTTAGTTGTTTCCTTATACTGCGTATAGATATGAGAAAAAAAGCGCGAGCCAAGCCACGAATTACGGGAAAGGTACTAATCCTAAAGTAATCGCAAACGACGCATAACGCCACTTGCGGTTGCTTCTTCGTTCCTTTCCCGTAATGTGGCTGTTCTTTTTTTCTCATGGCTATATGCACCTTTATATGATGAAATACAAACCACTGGTTGATTGATAAAAATAAACGGTTCCACGATAACTCAATACACATTTAAAAAGTAAAATAAAGTCATTAATAGCGATGAGAAAAACTAACATGTAAACCTAACATTTTTAACCTAGTTTTTGTTCCATCACTTTTTAAAGATGTGTAGATTTGTCATTTTGATGAGTTATCTTGTCACCAAAATAATATCTATTTTAAAGGATTTAAGATTTTTAATGAATTACTGACAAATGACAAATGTTAAAGAAGCTAAAAGTCTTGCTGCTTTTCGTGGGTTATGCCTAAATACTATTAATAATAAGTTTTAGATGTATTGTAAAGTGTCCTTAATGTCATAGAAATAAGTTGGTTAAAGATTTATACTAGATATAAAAATGATTTTTTTTTGTAACTAAATAAAAACATTCAAAAAAATATATAAATAAATATTCAACTCGAGAGTAAGGTATAACTTTGTAACTTATTCAAACAGATCTGTTTCAGCCGAAGAGAACTTGTGTTTTGGTTTATTGAAATATTGTAAATATGCACCTATTACCGGAGGTTGTCAAACTAGGATGTTTATCTACTTTTTTGTTTTGTTTTTCAATACATTTACAAAAGTGTGATAATTTATAAAGAATAATACAAAATACAGTCATTTTCATTATTTGAACTCTTCAATTCAATTGTTTGTATACAATAAATAATTGCACTCATGATGTGGTTGATTATTTTACAGATTGTACCACAAGTTGCTGCATTGGAAGTACAAAATGTAAAGAGGGCCATTAATAGATACGGTACCCTACCAAAGGGGGCCCGCATCGGAGCCTACTTGGAGTCTCTGCGGCGAGAAGGAGAGGATGGAGAGGGGGAGCTGGATGGAGAGGGTCCAGCGCGGGCCCCAGCGCCACCGCACATGATCCGTAGCAACTCTTCAGGGGGAGTACGCTCCTTCACCCGTACCACTCCTAAGGAGAGGCCTAGCCTAGCTGACCTGGAATTCCCCCCGCCTCCTCCCGAGCAGCCGCCCTCTCCGCTGGCCTGCTCCCCCCTCCCACCCCCACCGCCCCCCGAGGAGGACCTGCCCCCGGTCAACTACAAGATGCTAGAGCTCAAGCTAGTCACGGAGATCAAGGAGAGCTCCGACCGCAAGGGTCGCCACCAACACTCCCCCCCTCCGGCCGCGCACCACATCTCCATCGGCGATCCTGTAGCCCGCCTAGTCTCCGAACTCTCACAAAGTTTGAATTTAGAATGCGCCAGAGTTGACAATCATAAGATAGTTGAAGAACATGAATCATCTGATATTACTCCAATATTGTGTCTTGATTCTAAATTCATAAACAAAACAGAATTAGGAAATACTTCCAAAATTGAAAACACTAAAAATACCTACAAATCTCAACTAAAAAAAGTAGAGACTCAAAAGAAACCTTTGGGTGCTAAATCTGAGAGAGAGAGTACAGGATCAATCGTTGATTTCAAATCGAGACTGCGAAAAGTGGATACTTCAAATGGTGCAGTAGCCAAATTGGATAAAGAAGTAGACACCCCATCCGATGATAAGAGCAATGAAATTTTAAAACCTCTCATTTCCAAGGACCAGAAAGATATATTAGACACCTCAGATTCTAAGAAAAGTGATACAGAACTAAATGCAGCATTGATTACAAAAGTGGAAGAAGATGATGATAAACGGCGTAGCACAGGAAGTATCAGTAGTTTGAAGAAGCTGTGGGAGCCAAAGGAAGCGGAAAGTGCCCCTCAACCCAGTCCTAAACTGTGTAATAAAAATAAAAAGCGAATGGATGAAAAGAATTCAGAACCACCAAAGTCTGATATAGTTAATAAAGAACAAAAATCTGAAAATGGTTCCATCTCTAACATCATGAGTCGCAGTCTAAATGCTAATAACAAGTCTGTTGAGAGAAGACAGTGGGTCTCGGTGAGCGAGGAGAAGCCCATAGTGCCCGCCAAACCAGCGGTGAAGGGCGGCAAGCCAGGATCGGCCATCTACGCCACACCGGTGGGCGGCGGGCCGGAGGGCATTGCGGAGCTGGCGCGGGGCTTGGAGGCGGCCCTGCGTGCGGGAGGCCCGGGGCACTGGGCCCGCCTGGCAGAGGGACTCGGCGCGCTGGGGGCTGCCTGCGTGGCCCACTGCGCGGAGGGCGCCCCTCCCCAGCGCCTGTTCTCCCTGCGGGCGCTTGCCCCGCGCCTGGAGGAGCTGCAGAGGGGGGCACGCGCCCTGGCCCGGCCCCGCCCCCTTGCTGCTGCGCCCGATCCCATCCTTCACGCCCAGGATGTCTCGGCCGCTCTCAAGGATGCCATTACCACTGTTGCACGCTAGGTTCTGCTGACAGTTATCTTCCATATATACACAACACAAGCTGGAATGATTATGACATTATGAAACTTCCAAGGTTTACATCCTGATAAATATGTAATTATTTTTCAGTTTGTGGTAAATCTATTACTTAACCTAGATGTCTTCATAAAATTGTACATAAATCTACAAATGAAATGAATGACTCCCGGTACAGGAATAAAGAAAGTCACAATTACGAGAGAGGGACTGAAATAAAAGTGAATAGGTATAAAAGCATATTATAAGGTATATTTATGAAGTTCTTTGAAATATGAAAGAAGAGCAGGATGGTGTGCTTTAAAAAGAAATACAAATTCAATATTGATTAATATTTATCATAAAACAAAGCGCATTGTGACTTAAAATATTGAATGTTTAAAAAAATAAATTTGACATTAATTTCTTTACTTGAATGGCTAAGAGAGGTCTTTGATCAGAAAGTATTGGTAAAAAGTATATATGTACTCTGTAAAATACTGATGTGGAAATATTTACAGTATTTAATTTTCTTTTTTGGGATTGTTGCCTACAGTGACTGTACAGTGACTGGACTGTTTTGAATTGTAAGTTACTACTTATTTATAACTCATTTTCATAAATTTGGAACCATTTTTTTGTGAAACTTTTGAATTGCAAACTCTATAATGTGGGACATACAGACTAACTCTAATATGTACAGCATTTCTGAAAATTAAATACAAACACAATCTACATTGTGTACCCCCTGTTTTAGTCTGTAGCGTTGTAGAATTTGACTATTGGACTTTGGTTAGACTCTTCACCTAATTGTAACATTAGAACTATGAACCTACGCATGCAGTGTGCTTTAACAGTAACATAACCCTTTTATCAATGTGGCCATTAATAGCGGGGCGACCGATCAAATATAATTAGTAATTTGTCAAAATGTGATGTAAACCGGAGAGATCCACGCAAGAAATGAATTTCATAGAATTAAGATGAGACTAACATAAGTGTAATTATTTTAATACAACGTGTGAAAGGTTGGTTCACGATTTTGTACTTTACTTTAAATCATAGAATGGTGTGAAGAATATTTACAACTATTTAATGAAATCCCTCATATATGAATAACATCTCTTAACCAACATTTGGTAAAAATGCTTAATGTGATAAAACAACTACATACTGTGAACACATTTCCCCTGCTTTAGTACGTAGATTTATTTAGTAGGATTTATTGCTCTCTTATTTTGTTATTTATCCTTTGAATTCTGAGAATGTTGTGGAATAGATGAAATAGTTGGATGTCTGTGGCTAGGGCGGGTGTGCGGTGTAACTTAGTGTCTGCTGTGACTACCAGCTACGTAATGACATGTCTTATTCTAGCTCTCTTTCCCGCATCAAAAGCCTACTATCAATCCCTCATACTCATTAACATATGTATTATAACATCTTACGTATGTATTATTATAGCCACCATATTTGGTGAGATTATAAATTATTATTATATTAGTATTTGTGCATTTTTTTCAATTCTAAACAGTTTCCTATACTTATAAATTTAACTTGAATATTGTACATTTAAATAATATTATTATTGATGATTTATTCTTATATTTTCTTACGGCTAGCTATTGGTATCACCAAATTAACTTTAGTTTTATTCTTGGAAAATGTTCTTAAACTTAAATCTTACTGTTGATTGAGTACATTCCTCTTGGTTCAAGCTACCTTTCAACAAGATTTTGTCTAATAATGAAATAACACAATAATATTAATTATTATATACCAAAAACTATATTAGAAAGAGGAAAATCAGGTAAGTTTTTCCAGGTGTTGTATTTCTCTTTAATAAGGCTGTTGAGGTGTGGTGTACATAATTTTACTTTTCCCTTACAATATCCTGGATATGCTTCCCAATACATTAACATAAAAATACATACATGTAATATTTCCCTTAAAAGTGTTGCAACAAATAGTGCTTCAGGCCAAATATATGTGTATCTCTTATGTAAATTCAAGTTTTTCTGAGCTAAATTTTCTAATTACTGGATGAAATACAACTAAAATTACTGTAAATATTTTCTGACATAATAGACCTTTCATTAATTAGCAAATAATTATGCTTACTTATATATATTCATCATGATAAAACATAAGTCCAGTTTATCTCACCTCTCAGAATAAAATTACATTCAAAGGTTGTTGTTTTGGTTTTTAATTCATGCATTTTCATATTATGACATTATCATACACACCAATATAAATAAATATATAAGTATTTCTGGCCAAATCAAATTGAATTTACAAATATGTATACGTATTATCTTTTTACTGTAAGATCTCTATTTTCAATTTATCATTTTGGGGACTTTTGCTTAAGTAATTCAAGTGGACCACAGAACATTCATAATACTTAATGATAAATCTATGTATTTTGAGATTTATTCTTTTTTCAATTATTTTTTACTTTTAGTATTGAGGCTTCATTCATTAACCATTTCTATTCTACCGATCTTCCAATTTATTTTAAAATTTTCTTTCTTACTCTAGAAAGAAATACAAAAATTGGTAAGTAGATTTGTATTGGTACAGGACAGATGTCTGCTGTGTAATGCAAATTTATTACTATATTGTATTTGCAGATTCTCTTACATATTGTTTGATTAATGTATTAGTCTAAATAGTAAAAAAGTCTAAACTTAATATTTCATTGTGGTTATTATGTAATTGCTAAATATTCCGAATATGCTGTGATAAATATTTGATTTGCAGGGGGCATTTCGCTCAGTGGTATAATAATTATAATTCTTCTTTCCCTTTTTCAATATTCGGAGAAAAACATAATGTTATATGGACTTGTATTGATAAAGCCATGTCTGCCGCTGGTGTGGACAATTAATTCTCGAGTGGTCGTGGTCATCAATCTTTATGAAATGAATTTGTATCCTTCACTTAATTAAGACGATACTGATTTATGCTAGTCTTTGTATGTTTAAACCTAGTATGTAAGATGATATTAAAGACACTCTGTAACAAAATGATAGTGCATATCTATATTTTGAAATTTTCTGAAATGCAATATGAATTTACTTTTTCTATATTATTCTAAACGTTCATCTCTTTTGGATATTTAAAATGAAATCTTATCCATCGAAGCAGCCGTAATCGTAATGTTATAGCGCTCGATATTAAATTCTTGTAAAGAAAAACAATAAAACAATCTATTTTATGTTTTTCAAAGGAATGTTAAAAAGATTTGTAAAACTGAGGAAAATGTAAAAGGTAAGAAAATTTGATTATTAAGTACCTACTCAATTTTCGAAATAAAACTATTACTGTAAAACTCCATCACTTTGAAAACCACGAAACCTAAAAACCTTTTTTTTTCTCATAATTTTGTGCTGAAAAAGCGAGGTCCCCTTTCTTCTCCATACATTTAAAAAATTTCACAGTGGAAATAATGAACCGGTTTTATGCACATTTAAAAAATTTACTCATTTTAATACTTACAAAATGAATACGGTGTTGAAATTCTCACAACCTCTGAAACCAGTTTCGTAACTTCACCTGGATAAAATTATTTATGACGAAGTCAATATCCCCTACAAAATGTCAGAAAATTGATAATAGATTTATGAAAAAAAATATGACCTTATTCCCGCAGAAATCGAAACTATAAAACTATGACATTGTTTAAGTTCCTGCGAAAAATGAGATTGCAGCGCTCGCCAATACGCCTGGCCTGTAAAATTCCAAAGTACCAATTGTAATACATATTTCAAAAGAATACGTCATTTTTATGCAAAATATGACATTTCTTCAGAGTGGAAGATACTCTCAGTATCGCCCTGGTGTAAGACCACAATTCAGAATCGAAACATTGCTTGAAATGGCTTAAGCCGTATTTAGTGATCTGAGTAGCCAGGTACTCTCCCATCTTCCTCTTTTTTCCTTATCCTTCCCCTCCCCACTACTTCCAGCCTCACAATATACCTCAATTGGGGATGCCATATTCTCACTGGCTCCAGACCGTTTGGGAGTAGTTGGGACTCTTGTGCGTTATTCACATAAAAAAAATCATAAATATCTCAAAATTATTGTTTAACCAAACAAATAAAACATTACTGAATATCTATGCCGGCCGGGCCTTACCGAAGGATATGTTTGTGAAGTTATTTAACAAACGTGATGCATCTTAAACAAGAGGCAGCATAACATACACTGGACGCAAGTCTCTAAAGAGAAATTATTTTTTTTAGGTCACAGCTCTAATGCAATTTTATATGGATAATTTTTTTTTTTAAATATAATTTTATTCCAGTCAAATGAAATTCCCAAATTTACAATTGCTAAAAAACGAAAAGCGGCGCATGGTTCTGCTGATATCACACTAAACGTCTATTGCGCCTGCACGCCGAACAAAACCGTTTTTGCCGATGCTGCAAATTCGAAACGAGTTGAAAGGGAAAACCTGTGTCGTTCAGTTTAAATCCTTAACCAAGATAAACAAATAAATTTATTGAAAATATTTTTAGATATGTCGCTACATATATGAATGTGGAATTTTTACAAAGGAATTTTGGTTCTGCATCATACTTGTATGCAATACAGCAATAATTCAAACCAAGAAATGAATTAAGACGATTCCGCTTGAGAGGCAAGAGCGATGAAATGACCCCAGATGCTTCCCGCTACCTGAGGATTAATTGATTTCTTTTAAACATCTTTACTGTGTTTGAGTAGTCGGGCAATAGTTGAATTGAATATGTAATCGTAAATTGAAATTGAATGCTCTCAATTTGGGGAAAATGTATTACCCCGCTTCGGTGCGCAAGGATTGAAACTGTTTTTTGTAACCTAGGTATGACATTATATTCTTTAGCCATAGACATAATAATGAACCGCCGAATTATATCTTGTAGCTAGATTGCTGATCTCTGGTGCAGTGATGTGATAAAATTCCTTTAGATCTAGGGAAAAATATACAATGTGGAATTTTTTCATATATATCTGAGGAATTTTTTTTCTCCCTTTTTTAATCTGCGATTGAACTCCTAATAGGTGTGGCCACGAACCGCTACTGTAAAACCTGGGTAGAAAATTAAAAAAAATCTTTCATTGTATGGAATAAATTAGGACTTTGGCTTTTTGGCGTAAAAGGTGGGAAAACTTGAAGTAGGGGTAACTTAAAACCGAAGTTTTACTGTACATAGACGCAATATTTATGAAAATTACTTAATTAAGTTTGTTTTAATATTTTGTGTTCCCTTTGAGAACACTATGGAATTTAATATTACTATAATTTTGTGCAAATTTTCAATGTATTTTAAATGAAAAGAAAATATTCAAAATATGGAGTGAACGGGGGTAGATATACTGCAATAATTATCGGCATTTAGGCATTCTCTTTAGTCTAGAAATATTTTTCATGTATTTTTATAGTAAACACAGCTTAACATAAATGTCCTTTATTGCCTGTCTATCCTCGGACTACATTTATAGCTCTTGTGTATCCATTACTAAGATATTCTATGCTGATTTTGTATGCAAGTATGAGGCTGGAAATAGTGACATGCGTACACGTAGGGCGAATACATCGGTCTCTGACTGTTGGTCTACGCGATGATATATAGACCGATGGTGCCTGAGTAAAGTCTGGAAACAATTCCTCATTTAGCTTAGCATCCCGATATTTCTATAAATTATTAGGAAGGTCCCAAAGACGAGAGCGAAGATGCACCTCAGTAATAACCCGCTCTTTTACAATATTAAGTTTATAATACTGTGTTCAAAACGCCCATCAGATCACGCAATTATAAGCATTTCAGTCGACCGATGACACAGCACTCACAGACTGGATCAATGGATGCAGTGCGTAGCGTCTCGTGCGCGGCTGCGTTGCACTACCGCTCTTCATACATTCATCTACATTTTACCATATGTGACCGATGTACGCTTGGCACTATTTCCAGCCTCATGTATTATTATTATTACAAAAATCTTAGGTAGAATTCATATTAAATACCAAACAGTTGCTATAATCTATGTGGAAGACTGTTTGAATTATTATATAGAATATTATCCAATATTTTTTTCTTTTTCCATGTACTGTAAAAAATATTTATTTGACTTTCAATACAGTCGATTTAACTACATTTCTGTTATAAAATGCTGGAGGATACTAAATTTGAGTGTTGTTAACTTTGAAATAATGTTAAAAAAGAAAATGGCCTAAAGCCCTCAAGTAAATTTTTTTAATTACATATTTATTTTGGCACTGCAGTGTGAACAAGACCACTACAGATGAAATAAAATACACCATTAGTTTTTTTTTTTAATAAATATGTGCTTGAAGCTGGAACAATACACCCTACTTAATTTTGCAAGTATAATTATAAAATATACTTTTTGAGAAAATGGCCTAAATTCCTGAAACACAATACACTCAGTGTCCCCTAAGGGGAGGGTGGAGAGGATAAAGACCCAGATATAAGATTCCAGCTACATATTTAGTATACTCATATGAAAGTATTGTGCAGTTGTGTAAAAATTTCATACTATGACGTTCCACTCTTCACCAACCAATTTCAATATTTATTTATCTAATGTTACAGTTTACAAATAGAAATTATTATATTATTATGGATATTTTTTGTTTTGTTTAGATTCTAAAAAGAATTCAGCCATATTAAAATAAAATTTGACTGTGTCGGAAAATTTTAACAATATTATTTGTAAATCTCAAATAATATCCATTAGTAAATTCCAAAGATTTAACAACATGCATTTAATCCATTTTAACGGGAACATAAAATATGAAATTAAATGTTTCTTACTCTGAATTATTGTGTTTTTATTAGCATTATTATGCTTGTTGACCCTTCCTCATTATTTTAGTTTCCAAACATCAGATACAGGCAAAAGCCAATATTTACCATAGAATGATGTGATTTGATACATTTTTTCATGCGTTTTTTAAGTTTCAGGAAACTAGTGGAGAGATAAATATCTTGTAGACTAACTAACTAACCATCACATATTTTCCCGCAGGGGTAGGCAGAGAGGACGGACTGCCAAATAACTCGGTTTTGGCACACACTCCTTGCCTCATTCACATTCATACATCGTCTCATACATACTCTTCTATTATTCTGACTCTTGACATGATGACATGTATCTGATTCACTTGATCGTGGCATGTCTTCCTCGGGCGTCCCCGACTTCTGCTACCATTCACATTTGCATCATATATCCTCCTTACACTCCTTTCTTTGCTCAATCGCTCTATATGCCCAAACCATCTAAGCGCCCCTTTCTTAATCTTACTCATTCTCATTACGCTTACATCAGCCTTGCACACTTTGCGGATCTTCACATTCCTCACACAATCATACATGCTTTAAACACATATACGCCTCAGGGATCTCATTTCAACAGCATTCAATCTACTGTCATCCTTTCTTTGCCAGTTCTATACATCAGGGTAGGTACCAGCACTCCATTGTGGACTGCTAACTTCGCTTCTTTGGACAATTTTTTGTTAGTGCCAACTGCGTTCAGTTCTCCATTGATGGAGTTATCTTGTAGTATTTATATTATATGTATATATGAACCTTAAGGTTTCTGAATTATATTTATTTACCGTCATTATATTTAAATTTGCATGTTTTGGCCAATTCTTTTTTTGTATTTTTTTTGTATGATATATAACTTTATAGAAATGTGTTCCCGTATCTATCAGATGTTGTAATGTGATAAAAAATAGAATTGAAATTGTACGCTTAAAGTATCGTCTGACTTGACGTGGTGAATAGGTTATTAAAGAAAATAGAAGGAAAGCCCATTATAGTGAAAAATTAAATTCTTTATTCAGACTTGTGAGCATTGGAAACAAGAACTACAATTTTTTCATATATAATTAGTTCTGCCTACAGATGTTTTTGCAAAATTCATATGAAATGTTTAAAAAATAATGGACCAAAATATCAAAATGAAGAAAAAGCTGCGGGCATCAAACACAAAATATAATAAAAAATTTGGTACCTTTCCGCATTATAAGTTTCATTACCCTCCAAACCTCTTCATTACCATTGGGCTATAATTTGTAGGGTACGGAAGGTAATGAAATTCTGTTAATTTTTTTCAATTACTCACATAATAATTATATTCCAAATCTATAAGGTTCAATCAAAAACTGTCTTACTAAATATGGTTTATTAAGATATAAATTGATTTTTTAAATCATGTACTTATTTAAAAAAAACGCTGGAAGGTAATGCTGACAAAGTCATTAACGAGCATGGAGATGGCAGAAATTTCGATCTTCAGTGATGCATGACCACCCCTGTCTAGATGTAGTGATACACTGATTGGCAACGGAGGTGCAGCGTTGGAAACTGCTGACGAACGCAGTCAAAATTTGACTTACTGCATCCGCGGAAAGCGATGAAAATTTTCGCATGACAAAATCAAAACTTGTATTCTTTTTATGATATAATAGCTCTAAAAATATATTAAATACAAAAAAATATATGAGTTATTCGAGGTTGAATAATTAACGTAGTAATTTTACTTATGCAAACTGCTCTAAATTGTGGATCGATAAGCCGACTCTTCCTGGGGGAGGAGAAGATAATGAAATTTTGCTATGTTTTTTGATTGACATAAAGTAATTAAGTAACAAATATCTGCTACGACAAATAGTATTTTTTCCTTTCTTGAACAGCTACAGTTCCATGATAACTCAACACACCTTTAAAAAGAGATGTAAAGTCAAAGCGATGAAAAAACTAACCCAACCTACATAACCTAGTTTTTGTTTTATCACTTTTGATGACTTTAAATCAGTAATCACTAGGCGTGTTGCATAGTCCGGTTACCAAAAATCAAATATCAGACAATTGGCATTCTGTCGTTACCGCCGTCTAGCTTGTTTGAGCTGACAATTTGACCACTGGAATCAGAGGTAATTCTAGCAACTGTCGCAGGTGTTACTGTTAATTCTTACTGCCACGTTTTGTTAGAATAAGCTCACAAAATTCAGTCTTCTAGCGGGCTTAAAAACATGAAACCTTAACTTAAAAATTGAATTTTACGGAAATAGCGGTTTGTTTGTTTTTATGAAATACCTTTTTTAATTTTGAGCAAAAATGGTAATTATGCACAATTCGCCGCATTCACTTTCACTTGCCTGGCTTTTGGGGTGGCGGATTAGTAGTACCTACGTAAAAAACATGTGTACGTATATTGAAGTTTTAATATAATGGGTACCTACTAAAGACACCAATATTAAATAAACATGCAAGAGGTGACATTACTGACTTTTTTGGTTCAACACTTAGTATATTTTTTAATCTAAAATGCGTTCTTTTTTATCACAAATGTTTATAACATCAATGAAGGGAAAAAGGACCACCTTTATCCTTTAACTTTATAAATCCACGATGACTATTTATATCATTTGCAATCAACGCACCGACACAAGTATCACATTTTAATTTCCCGCATATAAAACGATCAACAAAGCCAGCTATGTATGCTATCACTTGAGAACTAAATTGTGAAGTATCTCGTACAAGAATATCAACTCGTAAAACAATGCCCGTTCGTAGAGTAATTGTATTTCATCATCACAGTTATTTATTTTTAGATTTGTTCTTTCAGTAGAAAAAATATATTTTTCAACTGCGGACCAGCAACAACCCTTTGTACTGCAAATTATTTTTTATATGGTATATCAGGGTTTAAAATTTAACTAATCATCTAAATTAGTTGGATTAGTTAATTTTCGAACCCTGAAGATGCTTCTACCAAGCGAAACCGGTAGGAATTAATAAAATTTATAATAATTCGTGGTTTTTAAACAAAGTGTTTTATTTTTATAATAATATGTCAAACCACAAAGTGACTGCCTTTTACCAAAAATGGTAATTATTTACCTACGACTACCGTTATTAATACGCATTTAAAAAAAAAAAATCATTTGATTCAAATTAATGACAATAAACAACAACTTTTTGCATTTACGATTTTGAAAAATATTGATATTTAATATTATTTACGTAAATAATAATTTACGAGAAAATTTTCCATTTGACACACTATTTTGACAGAACACCGATATGAACATCGCGCATAATTCGCATTCGTTTGTGTAGTGGCAGTGTAGAAAACATGAAAGACATAATCGGCATAATAGACAATTATTCGAGATCGCTGGCCACGCACCCCTTAATTATTAGGCGACCAAATTTGGTCCCAAACATCATATAAATTTAGTTTCTTAAAATTTAAAGGTTTACTACGATTTTTTAAAAATTAAAACGTTTTGATTTTAGGTTAGGTTGGGTTTTATAGGTTAGGTTATGTTAGGTCGGATTATTATATGTTAGATTAGGTTAAGTTAGGTTAGTTTGGATTATTATATGTTAGATTAGGTTAGGTTGGATTATTTTATGTTAGATTAGGATTGCTAAGGTTAGGTTAGGTTGAATTATTATAGGTTAGGTTAGGTTGGATTATTATAGGTTAGGTTAGGTTGGATTATTATAGATTAGGTTAGGTTAGGTTGGATTATTATAGTTTAAATTAGGATAGGTTAGGTTAGGTAAGGTTGGGTTATTATAGGTTATTAAAGGTTAGGTTGGATTATTATAGATTAGGTTAGGTTGGATTATTATAAGTTAGAATAGGTTAGGTTAGGTTAGATTAGGTTAGGTTAGGTTAGGTTATTTACACATACAAAATTATAAAAAAAATCTTCCCTTAATACGTTAATTTTAACAATATTTTTAACACATCATTTTAAAAAAATGTTGTTCATTATCTATGATATAAAAAACCGTTTTACCATATAAATTTTAAAAACTTGAAATGTTTGAAACTTGAATCAGTTCTAAATAATTTTGCAACTGACTTGGTCGCTGAAAATAATAAAAATGTCGTGTGAATCGTGTCGTTGGCTTTTTTCGTTTTATCGTTTCTCGCTTCCGATTGGGTTTCATGTTTTTTATTGTTAGGTTGGAAAGACCTTACACTACGTAAAAAAACAAACGCGAATTATGCGCGATGTTCATATCGGTGTTCTGTCAAAATGGTGTGTCGGCTGGCAAATTTTATCGTAAATTATTATTTACGTAAAATTATTTACGTTTAATTAAATTAATTTAATTTAATTAATTTTTTAATTAAATATCAATATTTAACAAAATCATAAATGCAAAAAGTTGTTGTTTATTGTCATTAAGTTGATCAATAGTAGTTTTTTTTTTAAATGCGTATTAAAAACGGTAGTCGTAGGTAAATATATTTTCCCCAAAAATATCATAAAGTAATCGATGGTACCTTCAACGCCTTGAAAGTCACAATTATTGTTTAGATCTGTACAAAATTTCAGAGCATCCGTGACACTGTTGCTAAACAATATAAGAAGCAACTTAACTTTCATTTTTGATTTAGAAAAAAAATGTGACCATGTCTAATTTTGTTGGCCAAATGAAGGTGTTCCTTTTCTTGCAGCGTGTTTCAAATTAGTAAATGGTACTACTTGATAGACCTGTCGTGACAATCTTTGAAAACTCCAATTGGTTCTCCGATCAATTTATTTTTAAATTAGGAATTCCTGCGGACGACATTAATTATGATTTTCTATAACAAACATTGCGACTCTTGTCGTTAGAAGATAGACGAATACTTAATGATTTAATGTTTTTTAATTTAAAATAAACAGTAACTGGTTTGACTTCCCTGAACTAGTCTCACTGATAAATTATCGTGTACCTAGTAGACCAACTCGACTCATATCGCCATATTATTGTAACAATATTGCCACTAACGCAGAACAAAATTCATTATTTGTCTCTCATTCCGCTTCACTCTTAATACGCAATATTTCACTTTCAAATAAATGGATTTTGCTTTATCAATTCAAAACATGATTTATGATGTCGGGGGAGACGGAAAAATACGCACTTTTAATTTTAATTTCGTTTATTAAGTCACTTACGCGATATGTCAATTAGTATGCCGCCGTTATAGTCGCAGACGACGGTGACTATGTTCATATCAAGAGTTGGATTATATTCATAATATCGTATTAGAATGAAATCACAAACCAGTATATACAAACCTAGCGTAGCCCACAAACTACTTGAAAACTGGGATATAACTCTAAAGGGGACGCGAGCAGGCGTTATTAAAGGTTCCCCAACATTTATAGTAACTTTTAGTAATAATATAACTAAATTCAAGTATCAATTCAAAGTAAACATTCCATATTTACCGTGAAGCGGAATTCGTAACCTTTACCCAAATTTTTTTAATATATCGCTATCTAAATTAATACTTTGATATCAATAATAATAATATTTGGATGATTTTTATAGCGCCGTTTTTGTGCAAAATCTCCTCAAGGGCGCTGATGAAGGAAGTCTGTTATCATATAAAAGATGTATATTAATAATAATGATGTAAGATAAGTAATTAAGCATACATTATTGTTTACATTATCGTTACTTTGATAATTGATAATCATTTATGTTTGGCGTAGTTGACAAATAATTCTTCTATTTTTCTTTTTTCTTACCTTTTGTACTTGATTTTTATAATTTATTCTTTATTATTAACCTAATCTTATACTTTAAACTGTAAATTATACATTATACTTTACAGTTTATACTTAACTCTATATTTAACCTTTACACTTTTTACCGTATATTATACTTTAAACTTTATGCTGTATACTTTATACCTTGTACTTTTCAACTATATTTTTGTATTTATGTTAATGGCACATGTATTTTGCGTTTGTATTTAAATAAATAAATTGGGATGTGTTGTGAGGCTGAATGGAGTACTCAATGGGGTATTCGATACTCAGCTTACTTCTTAGCACGCACACATTATTTCAACATAATTTCTACAAGATATAACTATTTACGTCGGGAGAGATGGTAAAAAACGCATTTATGTTCCATTTTTCCAATCAATGTTTATGGGTAAAAACAATCACAGGTTTTGTAATAGGAATATGAAAATAAAAATATTACCCTTTTTTTTCTACCACTATCAGCGACCACAGAAATCAATTAACAAAAATATTACATTTAAAAAAAAAGTTAGTATGATGAAATAGTCGGTATTTAAACGAAATCCCGTCCCATTACTAGCTTTGATGTATTGGCCGTGATCAGTGTTGTCAACTCAGCTCGTTTGGAGCTAGAATTAGCTTAAATTGAGGCCGTCGCGTCAGCTCCAAAAAAGTGGTTTAGCTTCTTAGCTCGGTTTTTCAGATATTTTTTAAGGGACAAAGCGCAAAAATGTAGGGAAATTCTGAAAACCTTAGATAACTGTTAGGAATTACTTTCGTAGCAACCGCCCTCCCATGGTTATCAAATAATTAGCCCCCTTTCAGCTCCTTTTCGGGAGACAGCTGGCAATATTTTGAAAATCGAGTTGGCAACACGGTCAACTAATTTGGTGCGGAGCCGTGCGGGGCGCGGGGTATTACGTCAGTAAAAACTTTGAAAAGTCATTTAAATATTGATATCGTATTCTAATTTTCTACTTACTGGTGAAATGGTATTCCATTTTTTTTTTTTTTTTTATATTAACTCCACACAGGAGGCCCTGAAGAAAGTAATTTCCCTCAGGGCCTATGTCATCTTTGGGGATGCTGTGTGGAGGGTCTTTTTGTGGAGAGGAAGGAGTGAACATGGGTCTTGAAGAGTCCCATGTTGTAGGAGGGAGGAAACACAGAGGCCGGCAGTTCGTTCCACAGCCGAGCTGTTGAACTTAAGAACGAATCGTAGAAGCGACCCGTTCTCATGTGACAAATGTCAACCGTGTACAAATGTTGGGCGCGCGTTTGGCGTGTATCCCGACTATGCACCGGTGCCGAAGGGATCAATGACGCTAGTTCCTCAGAGCATCTTCCATTGTAATACCGATAGAACAAGGACAGCATACCTACCTGACGCCTGTGCTCTAAAGATTGCAGTCCGCTTGTTAAGATTGGGGAATCTATCAAACGGACCGCCCGTTTTTGCACAGAGTCAAGGGTTTTTTTCAGGTATTTAGGGGCTCCGGACCAGAGATGGCTGCCAAATTCGAGAGTAGGGCGCACTTGCGATTTGTACAGGGTCAGCAGTTGTGTACTATTAAAGTATCTGCGGGCCCTGTACAGTACGCCCAGCTTCTGGGAGGCCAACTTTACTCTGGCTTCAATGGAGCCCCCGTACCTGAGCTGGTCACTTATAGTTACACCAAGCATATCAATGGAAGGCCTGTTCGGAAGATTGCTTCCGTTGAAGGAGACTAGATTGTCATTTGGATCCCTTTTAGACGTAATCAGACAGGATTGGGTCTTTGAAACATTAAATTCGACGAGATTATTTTTTCCCCAGGAGGAAATACTCTCGAGATAACCGTCCATTCTCTGCTTCAAAGCCCTCCGAGCCGTTGGAGTTTGTGTGCCCTTTGGGGGCTTGTCAAACAAAAAGCTATCATGAACTGTACTGTCATCCGCGTAACAATGAATTGGTGCACATGTCAAAAGGTCATTGAAAAATTATAAAAATGGGAATTTTCTTACAACCAAACTGAATACTACTCAGTTTTGTAAGGCACCATGTAAAATACAAATGTAAAAAACAACTGAATAAATAAATCATAAGAAAAAGAAACTTTAGGTACTTCAGATTCCATATCAACATTTATGCCTAGTTTTTTAGTTACGCATTTTTTGAATTTTTTTATTTTATTGTTGTTAATTGGTTCTTTGAACCATAAAGCGGGGTCTCCTGCCACCGTTTCCACAAACAATACCTCAAACACGAGACGCTTTAGGCAAACATGTTGTGTTTTTATTAATAAGCGGTCGCTGGAGACTCGGCTTTAGGCAAACATGTTGTGTTTTATTATTAATAATAATTTAATTGTAAAACTAAAATGCATTGACATTTCGCTCTGTGAAAACTTTTTTTTCAAAAACGAAGTTATTTTATTTTGTCAAACTTCGCAAAATGAACCTACAAAAATTTAATAAGATTGCTTTTCACAAAAGAATCGATTATTTTTTATTATTCATCATGCCTCACAGTTAATTGAATTGCATTTAAAGATTATCATAAAATATTAACCCCGTGTGAATATTCACTCAAAATTTTCACGAAAAAACTTATTTAGCCTCAGGTAAATAATCTCCACCCTTCACTGTATTTCCGATATCTACATATCCATGCATCTGTGTATCATCCCAATCCAAGCGCTGCCTAGTAGCCATCTCATCCATTTACAAATTGCATTCGCAAAAGAATTGAGTTATTTTTTATTATTCATCATGCCTCACAGTTAATTGAATTGCATTTAAAGATTATCATAAAATATTAACCCCGTGTGAATATTCACTCAAAATTTTCACGAAAAAACTTATTTAGCCTCAGGTAAATAATCTCCACCCTTCACTGTATTTCCGATATCTACATATCCATGCATCTGTGTATCATCCCAATCCAAGCGCTGCCTAGTAGCCATCTCATCCATTTACAAATTGCATTCGCAAAAGAATTGAGTTATTTTTTATTATTCATCATGCCTCACAGTTAATTGAATTGCATTTAAAGATTATCATAAAATATTAACCCCGTGTGAATATTCACTCAAAATTTTCACGAAAAAACTTATTTAGCCTCAGGTAAATAATCTCCACCCTTCACTGTATTTCCGATATCTACATAACCGTGCATCTGTGTATCATCCCAATCCAAGCGCTGCCTAGTAGCCATCTCATCCATTAACAAATTGCATTCGCAAAAGAATTGAGTTATTTTTTATTATTCATCATGCCTCACAGTTAATTGAATTATAAAACATTAACCCCATGTGAATATTCACTGAAAACTCTCAAAAGTATTTTGTAGATATTTCTCTTTGTGAAAACGCTCCTCAATTTTTTATTTTTTTTAACTTTAAATATATTTATTAAATAATTAATCAAGTTACAGAGTATAATCAACAATGTTAACAAAGATAATTCATACAATTAGTTTTCACTGCTTTTGATTATTTAATGTTCCTCTTCTATAGAAGCTGGTGCTTGTGTCTAGAAGGGTGGTGAGTATCAAGATGAAGAATATTTAGCGTTTGTAATTATGAATATTAAAATTTATAATTAATTACAGAGATAGTTTCATCATTTTGGTATTTTTACATTGAACTTCTCTTTAATTGCTTTTAGTAGGTGTTTATCGTTTACTATTGTTCTGATATTTTCGGGTAGGCTGTTGAAGTATTTTTTCCCTAGATATATGTAATGATGTTGAGCAAAAGTGGTGTTACATTTTTGTGTTGGAAATGTATATTTTTGACGAGTACGACATTCAGTTAAGAAGCTGTGATTTTGTTTTTCTTTTATTATCTGAGTTATTGTTTTTTTGGACAAGATCATTAAATTTTAATACTTTTAATTCTTCAAAAATTAGGTGTGTTGGATAATCTCTTGGTTTTTTCAATATTATTTTTATAATTAGACGTTGTACAATTTCAACAGGGAGTAGATTTGTTTTGTATGCAGCTCCCCAGCTGATTACAGCTTATTGGAGATTTGATTGTACCAAAGCGCAATAGACTGATGTTAGAATTTCCAATGAGAGAAAAAATCTAATTTAAAAAAATATATAAATTATTTTTCTTATTTTGTTGACGGTTTGGTTGATTTGATCTTTCCAGTTTAGGTTTTTGTCTATTATAATTCCTAAGTATTTAATTTTATTTGAAATTTTCAATATGGAACAGTTTATTGTACAGTTATTTTTATTATGTTTTTTTTTAAATTGTCATGTATAATTATGTCAAAATTTTGTGGAAAGTCATTTGATTTTATTGCAAATGGTATAACGTGAGTTTTTTCACTATTTAGAGATAGTAAGTTTATGTCAAACCAGTATTTAAGAGTGTTTATGTCTTCTGTTACTTTTAGTTTTATTAATTCCCGTGTATCGTCACTTTCAATGATGACTGAAAGGTTATGTGGGACTATTTTATCCTATCCCACATGTGGTAACACTTTTAAAATTAATCCGCCGCCTGACGCCCCGGATGAGCTAGGCGGGAGCGGAAGAGAAGTCTTCGTTCATTCTAGTTCCAACTTTCGACCAGACCACCACTCTCCACTACCACCGTCTCCGCGTTCGTATAAATTGTAAATTCATTCTCCGAATAAATTCAACTAAGACCGCAGACACTTATTTTTCAATCATCCAAACTCCTTTAACACTGATTTACGGTACAGGCAGCCACCGTAAATTACATAAATACACACATCCACTCCACACATTGCTGCCATAGTTATATTACCATGAAGTGTTTAAGAAAAAAATACAGTGTGTGGCAAGCCTACGCACGACGGAAGTGAAACTTTTAGTATTCTTCTCTCTCTCTTTTCATTTCATTCTCTCTTTTTTTCTGTCTATTGACATCTTATGATCTTATAAGTAGCATGTGATAAAAAAAATTAAAAGTTATAAAAATATGGGATTCGAACCCGGGTCCTGCATAACGAGTGTCTAACGCTCTGCCTCTAGACCGCGGTTATTACGTATTCGACCAAAATATCTAAAAGTCGCAGCACGATAGCATTTTATCACTCGGGATCGAACCTCGGTTCTTCACGACGAGAGTCGCGCGCTCTGCCTCTAGACCGCGAAGCTGAGTTTGGAGGGTGACCTAAACTAGGTATATAATATTAGCTAGGCTCCTATAGCGAAATGATCACGGTTTTTCGTGACGGTCAAGAGTCGGTTTTACTCGGTCCTCGAAATTGCATGACGCGCGTAAAGAAGTTTCACTTCAAATATCCCGTTTGCATATAAGATGAATAATATTGGACCCAGTACCGTAATTATTACTAATCACCACACCGTTTCTCCGGAGGAACAGGCAAAGTGGATAGACTGCCTTACATTCTGTATTGCATCTCAATCCTTGCTTCATTCGCATTCGTGTGTCATGACTCACATACTTTTCTGTTACTATGATTCCTGACTGTTTGATTCATGTATCCGATTTACTTTTTTGTACCATGTCTTCCTCGGGCGTCCGGACTTCCACCATTCACTTGCGCGTCATGTATCCTCATGAAAGTTTTGTGGATTATTAGTGTTTAATAATCTTAATAATAGTGTTGACTTTTGATAATGCAATTCAGATGCCAGCGCCAGCGGTGTGACAAGGATAAATCAATCATATTATGAATTTAGCATACTGATAAAATTAATCAGCTTTATAATATAATTGCTAAGCTCCATTGAGGTGATATTCATTATTAAACGGCGCATATATAAATGTCCATTAATAATAATAATACTTTAAATTATCTTATACCCTCCAAGGAACCAAGCAACCGCAAGAATTTTTCATTCCATTATTCCATATTTCAGTTCCATTCCCATAATTCGAGGCTCGGCTCGCGTTTCAGTTCGCAAATGATTATGCAGAATTATTAGAGAGAGACATCATGAAAGGGAAAAAACAATGAGCGTGCAAGGTTGTCCAGTGTCTCCGTTGTAATTTGTCATTCTAAATAATATATTGGGTGAATTATAGCAATTTGACTACTATTCCACCACCCAATATCACAGTGAATCATCGCCATTTTACAAAAGGCATATCACAGTGAATATTTAATATAAAATGCCATTAAATAAGACATTTATTATGGACAGACATTTTCAGAGCTCGGACACAAACAAATGTGAGTTCCCCCAGGTGAAATAATTTAATTCTTAAAATGCGTTCGTCAGAGTAGGTAATTTCCCAATCCCCGCGGGTGAAAAGTGCTAAACGACCACCAGCGAAATAATCTCAACCGGAAAATGTTCATTTGTCGCCGCTTAACGTTATGAAACCTCGCAGAGAAAATCTTGCGAGAAGATTGAATTGCAACCGGAGACTTCCCTTGGGCCGAGAATAATAAATTTATAAGGAGACCAGAAAGACAAATAACAGTTGTGCAATATTTGTTATGTTTTTTTACATATTTCTTTTATAGCTTTTGAGAATAGCCACCGGGAAGTTGCAAAAAATAAATGTCTGAATATATTTTTCGTATATAAAGTTATTCCATGCATCTACATAGCTCATTTCTTCCATGGGTCACCCCACAGACATAGGAATTAATAGACGAGAAGATATGGGCGAGGGGTAAAATCAACTGTTGAAGAACGAGGGAACGAGGGAACGAGTGAAGCTGACTGTGATTCGTCAATAAATCAATCTGACAGTAAATAGGCATCTCGCATTATAATATCACCATTTACTTCTTTAAAGTAAAATCTGCTTTGAATGAATAGACATTTTTACATGGGAGCGCAAATTACTCGCCACGTTATGAACAAATTTGCGAAGTCCAAATTCGGCAAAGTAAGGCAGCTTTTATTTTCAGAGTCGTAGTTAGTTTCAGAGTATTTAGTTAAGACACTTTTATAAATGTTCATAATTTACTTCCCAGCAACCAACCAGCTTTGTGTTTCGCGTCCAGACGTTTCTCTATGTGATAGTAACAACTGATTCATATTATACGATGTGAATATGCTTAAAATAAAGTAAAATAATGCTTATATATGGAATGTAATACGACAATTGGGTTTATTCTCTTTTTTCACATCTATTTTTACCAGTTTTCATAGTACAAGTCAAAATTTTGCCGTGTTATTTAGTAAAATGAACCGATGATGCCTCGACCATAGTTCGCACAAGAATGATGACGTCACGTTTTCAAATTTCATTTGAGGCCAAACGCGAGCCCAGCCGGCTCAATGGAACCGGTATGGGGAGTGGGGATAATACGCTTTTAATCACTTAGGGCAGGTCTACTAATATTCATATGTCTATGGGTCACCCTTAGTGAATTACTTATTTTTGCTGTGTATGAAAGTCAACCATTCCCAAGTTACGAATAACCTACCACCATCATTATAAGCGGAAACCGCTTCGTGTGTAATGGTAGGTTGTTTTTGTACTTTGACCACTCGGCTACTAGCTGAACTTTTTAATCCATTGAATAGGGAATAACGGTATTTTCTTTAGTCGTTGTTTCGATCCTTCTTAGTTTCAATCTGACTAGATTTTATTTTATAAACATTCAATCGAAAAGATCAAAACAAACGCTATATCAAGGAAACCATTTTATTTTCTGAACATTCAATCTAAAATATCAAAACAAAAGTATTAAGGAAACTATTTATATGATACTTGCTGAAGTTCCCAGCGTTGCCCGGGATTTGCGCAAGTTTTTAGAAATCAGATTTACACAGAGATCTTTCTCTTGTTTTGAAGGTCAGGTGTTCAAAATTTCATTAATCTCTGAATAAAAGTATAGATTTGTATAAAATTCAAAACCCCACCGACCACCTGGTGTTTTGACTCGACCACTTTGTATTGCGACTGTCTATAAATTATTTTTTTGCTGTCCGTGTCCGGTTAATATTGTCAAGATGGTAGCCGTGTTTTATAGTACCTTTTTATTCCGCCAGAGGGCATGAGCACTGCGGCTGTTGGGAGCTGTCAAGTCGGAGTAATTAACATTACGCGGAAGTCTATTGTTCTCAAAACTCCTAGTATAAATATATTTTATCTCTCTTTCACTATATCAATTTTCTTATAAGCAAGGATACGTAAAGGAAATGTCTGTCATCCTCCCATGATCGTATTGTCTCGTAATCCCTTTCCTCAAAGTCTAGAATGGCGCTGCAGAGATCATTTTCTCCACATCCGCTTACGAGTGGAATGTGCTTTAAAGCTGGTATCAGCCCCATTTCTCCTGCTTTCTTTATTTCTTTCGTTTTCTCATCTCGTTCTCTGCCTTCGCCGTGACCCGCGACATGCGAAAGCTTTGGATCCTTACGAGCTTAACGGATTTATTCGCTGCGAAAGCTACCGCGAGCCATAAATCTCAAATAAATGTTTTTCATGTTGTTTAATTGAAATATTTTAAGCGTCTTCCAACATTCCAACACAAATTCTATTCCTTATTTCACGATTCAATATAATAATAAACATATGTACAGTACATATAATATAATGTACATAAAATAAATAAAACATGTCCGCTGTACAACGTTGGAAAAGAAATTTCACTGAAGGTGAAATGACAATATATTATAACAACAACAAAAAAATTGATAAAAGTTAAGTTTACCAAAGAAATAATAAATTACATCATACTTACATTAAAATATACTATTTAGGTAAATATTATTTTGATACGTATATTTCAATGCATTATGAGTATTTTTCTAACGAAAATAATTTTCAGTTTGAGGCAATATAAAATATCTACATATTCTTGTATTCAACAGATCGAATGTAGATTGTGGAAAGACCTGCCGTTTTTTTATATTTTTATTGTTATCGAGTTTAAATTGTAGAACTCCATTTTAATTAGAAGTTTTTCTATTATATATATATATAATTAATTATAGGATTTATAAAAAAAAGTTTCTTTATAAAAAAGTTCTGCTGTGTAATTATTATTACACGTGACAGCTGTTTCGCCTTCTGAATACATTATCAAACTGACATTTCGTCATACGTGTTTCTTCCTTCTGCCACACTGATCTCCTTTGACCGGAGTCTTGGTCAAAGAAGATCAGTGTGGCAGAAGGAAGAAACTGACATTTCGTCATACGTGTTTCTTCCTTCTGCCACATTGATCTTCTTTGACCAAGACTCCTTCCAATATTCAAAAAGATCTTAACAAGGCATCCCCATCATAGACGACAGGTCATAGGGAAATCATTTTCTTCAGGACCCCAGTGTGATGAATAAAATCACTAGATTAGTGACATATTTTTTTAAATGCTTTATCTGCGACAGAGTAGCAATTTCATAATATATGACGTTTTCTCTGAAAAAACTTTAATAATAATATTTTTCTCGTACATTTAAGTTATCCCTCCTTCAAGTAAGAGGGTTTAAGTTTTAATTACCCACCTAAGTTTGCATAACGAACCGGAGGTGGTGTTCAGATATAACTCTCTAGAAATATATAGTGTATGTAGGAGTTATTAGTTGAACACTTTCGGATTAACTTACATTCAGAACACAAATAGCTCCCGGCGATGATACATTATTATATGAACAGCCGTGATAAGCCCAAAAACTTTATACGGAAACCGTATATGTACATATTTAAATGCCTTATTATTAGAATGAAATATAAAAATTAGAGTTCATAGAAAAAAGAAACGGAAGAGTTGTCCAAGTATGGAGCGTCCACGTCAGAAAACTTCCTAATGTAGTCATGGCTATTATATATATTCAATCTGTACGTGGATAATTGTAGGCAAGAATTGTTGTGCAAGTGAGCTTTGGCGCGAAAATTAACAATTTGAAAGTACGTTGCGTTTGTTTTTTGTATTTGAATCTTTATTTAGATGTACGTAAATTTTTTCATACATCTAGTAGGAAAATATAAAAAATTTAAAAAAATACAATGTACAAAAAATAACAATTACATTTTAAGAGAAAAAGATAAATACACAAAATTACATTATATAAGATATCTAGGTGACTAAAATAATATTGGTGAGTATGTTCAACACTCAAAAATTATTTTTTACATACAAAGCACATATCCTACGAAAAGTGCTAAGGCTTGGGGCTTCCTTTACGACATTTGGTAGGTTATTATAAAGTTTTTGCCCTTTATAAAACGCGCTGTTTTATATGCATGAAAGTTTAGTTTTGGGAAGCCTAAAATCTCTGCGTCTCTGCTCTTCTCGTAGGATAATTGTGAACATTTTCATGGTACATAATATTTCTTTGCAGATAATTTGGGAGCATATTATTTTGAAGCTTATACATCATTGTTAACGTATTATATATTATGTGTTGTTTGGTTGTCATCATATTTAAATTTTGTAACATAATTTTAACTCTAGTAAAAATGTTGCATTTTGAAATCATCCTCATCCCCCTATTTTGTATAACCTGTAGTTTATTATTTTGGGCTTCGTTACATAAGAATAAAACACTAGAACAATAATTTTAATGCGGAGTAACAATAGAATTGTAAACAAGGCGCGTTGTCTTTAGATCCAAGTTATTTCTGATCCTTTTTAGGAATCCAACTTTTTTTGCAATTTTCTTTGTTATGTATTCTAAGTGTTCATCGAATTTTAATTTTTCATCTAAAATTACGTTAACTTTACGTTATCAATTTTCAGTATTGTCTGCTCGTTTCCCTCTACACTATCCACAATTAAAAACTTTGTTTTCATAACATTCAATTTTAGTTTGTTTTGGTTTAACCAAAGTGTTACATAATTTAAGTCAATTTGTATTTTTTCAATGGCGTCCTGTAAATTTTTACTGGCTATGTATAACAATGTATCATTAGCAAAGAGTTTAATTGCACAATGCTTTAACACTTTGATAATATCATTCATATATATAATGAACAACAATGGACCTAAGACAGAACCCTGCGGAACGCCTTTATTAGTGTGTTGTGGTTCAGATGTTATACCACCATATTTTGTTACTTGCGTTCTTGCTGATAGGTAATCAACGAACCACTTATTTTCTTTACCATTAATTCCAATATTTCTTAATTTCTTGATTAATCTATCTCTGTCGATTGTTTCAAATGCTTGTTTTAAGTCTAGAAATACTGTGGTATATCTAAAGCCTGTCATGTCGGAAGAACGAAGATTAATGCTAGTCTAAAGTCTAAGGATTTGAAAGACAAATTACGAAAACAGTGTCCAATATACTTTTGAAAGATGAATACTTACTCAGAGAAGAGAATGAGTTTGTATTTTTGGGAAGTATGTTTACGAGATATCGAATAGCTAATATGATAGGAATATAGAGAAGGGTAACTGCAACGATTGGTACGAATAAAAAAGAAGCGAAGCTAGCAGTACACAATGGAGTTCAGATACTAACCCTGATATATGGCGGAGAGGCATGGCAGAGGAAGGATGAAAGTTACTGTATGCCGTTGAGGTTGTAGAAAAACCGGTCCACTTCAGCACAGGATCAAGTCAGCTCTTCAAAAGGTCTTAGTGGGTGCACGCACTGTCATTAAACGTCGCGGTTATGGAATAGCTGAAAACATGGTGGAACTGAAAATTCTATTTCAAATAAGTACGCGGTCTGGCGTTTTCAGTGCGTACTAAGGCCATAGGCGTGGTTTGTACACAAGTGGGAAATAGCGGAGACTTGGCGTGGACGCATAACTCCTCCATAGACTTTAAGCCACGTTCTCCAAAACCTCCTAGATCATAAGAATTTTCAATCATAAAAGTGTTAATTTCATTATATCGTCAAAGTTCACGATGTCCCATCGGTTCAACGGGATGAACACACCGTATGTTGCCTGTGTATTATTTACGACATACAAGGAGTCTATGGAGGAGACATGGGTCGCCAACTTACTGTGTGTAAACTATGCCCAAGCCAATATTAGATTTTTTACTAAGAACCTAAAGCTTTTTAACTTTTTATCAACCTTATAACTTGAATACCAGCATATTATGTTTTAATGATTAATTTCAAAGATTACAATAATTTTCATAGTACAAATTTTTCTATACCCGCTAAAACGTAAAAAGATTTCGATTATACCATAAGATCCCGAAACCGAATCGATAAAAAAATATTCGTATTTGTAATTGGAACGTTCTGCGTGCGGAATAAAAGTACATTGACGTAATATACAACACCTAAACTCAAAAAAAAAAAAAAATTTAACGACCTAGTGTGAAAAAGTTAAATCATTTGCGATAAAATTGTGAATGACGGATGACATTTTAGAAAATATTTAATGAGAGATTCCATTTACAGAAGATGGAAAAAATCACCAACTGATAAAACATACAAATCATCCAGAAATACTGTTTCCAAATAGACAATAAAAAGTAAAACCAACTATTTTAATAAAACACTAAAAACAAACTGTGATGAAACAAACTGAGTAATAGAATGATTAATTCAATGTTACACAAATGCTACTAGAAAGCATTTAACATTGCAACCGTTGAATTGTCAAATAAAATATACAGTACAGTACTACGACAAAAATAATAATAAAAACAGAATTTTATGTATTTTTTGCATAATACTTACGAAATATATCTGAAATAGAGTATTTTGACCCAAGTGAAAGAAAATTTTGGTTTAAAAAATTTCTCTCTCTTACTCACTATAACTAAGTCTTAAGACCACTTTTATGTATACTATTATAAAGCACTGTTATTATCAAGTAGTTAAATGAAGAAAAAAAAATCTCTTTAAAAGCCCGAAAAACGACAAAGAGAGCGCACTAATTAAGTGGAATTAAATGAATTTAGTCCGCCGTCGTCTGAAAGTATTATTACCCAAAGCTTTGTAATACTCACAAGGCTCATTAAAAAGGTTGTATTAATATAAAATAATGTTCCTATAAAGATAAAATGCTTAATGAAAAAATATACAAGAGTTTTAACTTTTCACATTCTACAACAAATTATTGTATTCTTGAGATCTAATTGAGGTCGTTGTCGTTTTTAAACAGCAGATTCCGTCGTATTAATTTCCAATATGTTAATGCGTTATGAATTTTGAATTTAATTAACAGAATTATTACATACTAAAATAAATAAATTCATTATTTTATTTATTCCATTCTATACATTTCATTACAATACACTTCTTGCAACCCCTTTGTTGAAGTAAAAATAAAAACCTTACTTAAAACAATAGAGATTTTGCAGTATTAATGCTAAGCATAAAGAGTACAAGTCAAAAACAGCATCTTTTCGGGAGAGCAAATTCAAATTTATAAACCTTTTAATGGGTGATTAAATAAAGTATACATTTTTTTTAACAAATTACTTTATTAGATAGTTATTAAGACACAAAATCCGGAAGGTAAAAATTGATTTGTACGTCTAGTACCAATCGAAAAAAAAATTCAGTTGAATTGTTTTTTATTTTTATTTTGATACAACTAAGATTTTGTCACAGAGATTGAAAAAATTAAATAAACTGAAATGTCACTTTGTTGACGTGTACTCTTTGATATCTAGATTATAATTTCAGTTACAAAAAGTGTTACAAAAGAATACTATAAATTGTTCGTAACAGGTTCGACACCATGATCTGCTATGTATTCATAATTGTAGACTTTATGATTTTTTTAACGTTTCAACTGACATTACAATAACATCATTTTAATAATTACCAATTAAAAAAATGTTTTCTACAATAACCGAAATTTCAGTACTTTAAAAAATAATAAATAACGCTATAGATCATTAGAAAAAAACCAGCGTAAATGCGTTTTAATGATGACACTTTATGACCATATTATTATAAGCTATAAAAGAAAAAAAAATTTTTTTTCAAGCTGGCTTGTTCTATACGGTCCACTGTGCAGCGTTGCTGTGTACGATGGTACAGTAGCGGGGAATCAGATAAGTAGCTCTGCCACTTGACTGCAATAGCGCGCCGCCAATGATTTAATGTTAATTTACTGTTTTTTTTTATCTGCGAAATATTGAGTCAATTTTATGGTAGATAAATATCTACACAATTTTCTTCAGGGAAAGGGGATTTTCTTTCAGGGATGAAAATGGAAAAGAATGAACAAACAATCGATTAAAAAATGAATTACTCTAAAAGAACTTGTGAAATGGTTGTACCTACATTATCAATAGGAATATGGTTAGGAACGTGGGTCCAATTAAACTATCCAATTTTTTTCCATTATTGAGACTTCTTTTTTTCAGCTGAACGATCTTTACAAGGGATGGATTTTTTTTAAAGCTGAAGCATTTAATCGAAAAGTAGACCAACGACCGAGCTGGGAGAGTTGTAGTAACATCCCGTATACTTATATCATACTTAGCTCTGTCATACTTAGCCCTTAGAGCAAGAGTCGAAAGCTACAAAATCCATGATTTTTAAATAAATCTATTTGAATTTCATTTTGGTTTTCGGGAATGAATTAATGCAAATCTTAGAAGGGGTAATTAACCCACTTCTCAATATCCGATCTAGCTTAGGTAGATAGACTCGTTGTCGATTACATTGTATTATTTCAGATTTTCAACACGCGCGGACATGTACGCATTTCTCTGAAATCGGATGACATTACAACTGTAAATAGGCGAAATAAATGTCGGTCTTACCCGACCGGCATTTGGTGAGATTGGTAGAGTTGTCGACTCCAGTTTCTGCAAAAGACGGTTCAATACTCAGTAAAACCAAAAAAATAACATCAAAAAGGCATCTTATAGTATATGTAAAATAGTAAAAATCTTTAGTTTTTTACGGGTTGATTTTATTATAGTATGCAATGACAGAAATTTGTAATCATTTTAATTTTATTTTAAATACACCTCCCCTTACTAAACGGGAGGGTGTGGTACTGAAAAGTACCTACGCTATCTTAAGGCTTGTTTGAATTAGTAAAAAGAACAGTAAAAATATTTATACCATTTTTTTGGTAATAGAACGATAAAAATACTTAATATGCATAATAGACTGTTTCGCCTTTTGTCGGAATACCCTATAAATATGATCCTTGCAGTCCTCGTACAAGAATTCCTCTCCCCATTTGAAATTGTGTAAGAACCTTATGATATTATAGATTGGTATAGATAATAAATCCAAGAGAAGAAAAAATACAACTACATATGAATAGATGACAATTACAATAACATAAGAGAAAATAAAGGCCACCGAACTGGTACGCTCGGAGGCAAGTTCCGGCATAATTCGAATATTACGAAACTTTTTTCATAGGAATCCAAATAAATTTTTGGGTGTTAAAACATACACCATTGAAAAGTCACAATTCAGCCCTGCGTTACAGTAGAACCAAGAGGGTTCACCGTAGCATTTAAGATATCTAGAGGCATGAGGCCAATAAAGGTTAATAAAAGAAAGGACAAAATAAAGAAAAAAGAGAGACAAAATATTGACATAAGTTTAGTGCTATGGACAAATCCACAAAAAATACTGAAAAAGATTTAAAAATAATACATCAATACATCGACAGTTGTTCGGAGTTTGCCTGTCAAAGTTTTAATGGGAAAATATTTCACACTAAATTTCAAATTTTCCCCAAATGAGAAAATACAATTACACTATGACTAGTAGGTACGATATCACAATAAAAAATCTTCAAAGTATTTTCTGCGACTGGTTAGATTTCGAAGGCTAGATAGCAGTACTACTATCAACCCTGTGGGAGGTATCTGTTCCCGCTCTTTGCAGTAAAGTTTACCTGGAAATGCCCAAGGATCGGTTTTCCACTTTAGCTGAAACGACGCGCGACGCAGAGTGCAGAAACGGGATATGGCAAGTGGAGCATAACTATCGGTACAATAAGGATCTCCAATCCGTTTTTTTAAATACATTTTTATTAATAGTGATATTCTAACTTAAAAACGAGAATATTAATTTCTATAGTTAGTTTTAATAGTTAAAGTAATATTAAATGTTTTAATTTTTCAGTGCCCGCTAAAACGCTCGTGACGTCACAAGGAGCCTTGTGACGTCACGAAAAGCTTACTGTTTGTATCAACAGGGTCAATTCAGTACTAAACTGAGATGGACTCACAATATAATCGTTGTATTTCGATTTGCATTATGGTGAGAAATATTATTTAAGCAGTGTTAGAAAGAGATAACACCACGCTTTGTATTTGCATATAGAAACTTACCATACATTTCTAATTAATTGTAATATATTCTAAACACCCATCTACCGTAAAATTTTACAAGATTTGTCAATATTTTTTGGTTTTTGTTAAAAAATACTTGCAGAACTTAATAATTATATTATTAAATTTGATTTGGTTAGTTAAAAAAATAATTCAATGGAGTTCTACGAATTAAACACAAAAACAATAAATAAGATTTGTCATAGTTATGAATTTTTAAATTATTGTTTTTATATGAAACGAAAAAAATGAAGTGATAATAACCTTCATAATACGTCTTTATAATTCAATATGTATTTAAGATTCATATAAAGTGGTATTTCTATAGTTTTTGGGCACAAAGCCGTGGTTTGACCATCGCTGTGCTGAAGCTGTCAGACTAAAAAAACGCTTATAATGCATTCCGAAAAATTGGTTCCGTGTATAAACTTCCGGAATACCGAAAACGAGCAAAGGATTTCAAGAGAACTCTAAATAGAGCTAAGAGCGACCGCGATCAAAGAATTTCCAAAAAGCTGGTAGACTGCCCCACCGATAGCCGTTCTTTCTGAACGCTCGCTGGTTCAATTGGGAGAAAATTCTGCAAAACCACTTTTACCCCTCTGACCAAGCCCGATAGCTGGCTGGCTAACTCGGCCCGCGAGAGAGCTGAGTAATTAGGCAAAATTAAGTCAAGTCTCCCTCTTACATTCCGCACTACGATTTCCAAATTAAGGAATGAAAGATCCAGAACAAGGAGATTCTCCGGGTCTTGAACGAGTTGAAAATCGATAAAGCCAGCAGGCCAGACGGAATACCTGCTCTGATTCTTAAGATGTGTTCTGCAGAATTGACCACGGTGCTCTCGAAATTATTTAAATTCTCACTCAAAAGTGGGAAGGTGTCAGATCTTTGGAAAAGGGCGATCGTCCACTATGTAATCCCTAAGAAGGAGTACCGCCCCGATCCTTCCGAATCCGCGCCACAGCATTCACTTCCATTCTCTCAAAGGTTTTGGAAAGGGTGGTTAATAACAGATTGCTCACATACCTCGAGAATAACGACATCCTAAGCGATCGGCAATATGGATTTCGTCGAAACCGATCGTGTAGCGCGGGTTGTATATCTCCAAAGCCTTTGATAGGGTCTAGCACTGGGCGCTTGTCGGAAAGTTAACATCGTATGGGATACATCCAACCTTGCATAGTTGGAAGAACAAAAGGAAGAACAATTCAAATCGTAGATAACGGCTCTTCTTCCTCTCCGCACCAAATCAATGCGATGGTGCCACAAGGATCTACGCTGTCGCCGACGCTGTTTATGTTGCACAACAACGGTATCGTTGAATCTGCACCAATTCAATGCTACGCCGACAACAGCACTGTTCACGAGGGTTATCTTTATGACAAGCCCCTTCTTTGGAGAAATTTTGAGACAAAAAGTTTACCACCACCTCGAGAAGGTTGATGCCTGGGGTAAATTCAACCTCTTCAGTTTCAATGTCCTAAAAACCTAAGCTTGTCTGATTTCGGCAAAGAAGGAGATCAATGACTGTCTGATGCAATTTGATGGAAACACTCTCCCCAATAAAGACTCCATTGAAATGCTTGGATTATGTATATCAGATCGGCTAAAGTGTCAGGGCTCTAAAGCCCGAGTAAATCTGGCTTCCAAGAAACTGGGCGTCTTGTATAGGGCTAGCAGATTCTTCAATAGTAACCAGCTGCAACCCTATACAAATCTCAAGTACGCCTAACAATTGAATTTTGGAGCCCCAAAATACTTGATAAATCTACTTGATTCTGTGCAAAGGAGGGCAGTCCCTCTGATTGACAATCCATTGTTAACAGATAATTTTTCTAATTAATTTTAGTCTTTCTGCATGCAGAGCTTATATTATTATTATTTTTTTTAAATTCTTCTGTCTCATAATATTACTATTTACCTTAAGGGTAAATTATTTTCTTGTCTCCTGTTTTACTGGTTTGTAACAAACGTGAATAATTGTGATTTGTTTTATGCTTTGTTTTGTCAACAATATTATTTGGATTCGATGTTAATCATAGGATTAGTATATGTATTAATGTTTATATTGTTATATGTGTACTACACATTGTTATATAAATATCAATGTGTCCCGAGTTACATACTCTAATAAAGTGTAAATTTTCTTGTAAAATCCGCAATAGGACTTTGACAAATAGTAATTATTACGCGTAGAAGCTGTTTCTCCTTCTGAGGGCATAATCAAATTGTGATAATAATTAAACAGCAAAATTTGCAAAACGAGCACGCCAACTTCATAAATCATATGTACATTTTGCTGGTAAAATGGAATTTATTTAAAATTTTATCCAAAATTTATAAGCTATTTTTATCTATAAAGTGTTAATGCGGGTGTATGTAAAATCTACTGAAGAGAGTAACCTATGGAATTGACTTTTGGGCTAGTCTGGTATGTCCGAAGTAAGATCAATTATTAATTCCCTTACTTTGGATGCAGATGCAACTTTTTTGATTTATCAAAAAATCTTTCTAGAAAATAATAATCAATTTTGTCAGCCTATCTGGGCCCTGGGAGTCGAAAGGTGTAATGTTAGTTGACGACATCTTTTTTCTTTCAAATCGACACAATATATAATCGGTAAAATAATACATGGTTTTCCAATAAGAGGTGTTATTTTGAATAGCCCGCTATTTCGGTAGATGTTACTTTTGAAACTGTTTTTTTTTAACATTTGACAAGTAGAAACTACGCCATAAATAAAAATGGAACGATACACGCTTCAACAACGCATTGAAATTATTAAAATTCACTTGAGTGAATCAAATGCAAATCATCTTGAGTGATGGGGCCCATTTCCACCTCGGTGGCTTCGTCAACAAGCAAAATTGTCGCATCTGGGGCTCGGAAAACCCAAGAATTATTGTTGAAAAACCTTTCTATCTTCAACGTGTGACTGTTTGGTGAGGTTTATGGTCCGGCAAAGTCACTGGACCTTACTTTTCGAAAATGAGGCTGGAGCAACAGTTACGGTGAATGGATTGCGCTATCGAGAGATGGTTAATGATTTTTTATGGCCGGAATTGGATGGTATTAATCTGGACAATGTTTACTTTCAACAAGACGGCGCTACGTGCCACACAAGCCACGAAACCATTGATCTTTTACGATTGAATATCAAAATAACACCTCTTATTGGAAAACCTTGTAGTATCGTTATATGCTAGGAAAACACTGCAGAGTTTTTAATGTGATTTTAATTTAATCTGGTCTATTTTTAAACGTCTATACAATATGGCAATAGGGACCCTTGAGCGGTATTTATATAAAAAAAATCTATTTTGGAATGACTTCAAAAAAATTTCGAAACTTATTTCCTGAGTTTACGCAATCTGTCTCTACACTCGAGAGTTATTATCTCGGATGTTTTGTAACGTTGGTAGCTGATTCAAATTGATTCAGAAACCATTTTTCACGATTTCCCGATAAGGCAACTTTACTATCTATCTTTCGTAGAGACGAGCATGTAAATGAATATTGAGGTGTTAGCCAGCCGGGAGTTTCTCTCCTGAATGCCAAATATGAAGACAGTAATTGTTTTATAAACTTTTAGGCACCTTGCAAATAGAACTATTAAAATGGTGAGCAGCAGGGGCCCACGGTTTTCAAGAGTTTATTATAACTCAATTCTTTGCTAATTTCTTAATTTTTCAACCTCTGTCACAACCTCTTCCCAAAACATATAAAAAGCAATAGTAGCTAAGATTATAATATTAATATTAAACAAGTGATTAAGCCTAGGAAAAACTATTTAAAAAAAAACTTTCAAAAATTATCGTTTTCCTTTTGGAAGGATTGAAAAATCGTAAAATTTGTATGTGTTTGATTTATTTCTCACAAAATATCAACAAAAACTCTTTAACGTTAAGCACTGGCAAGATGAAATTTCCACATTTTTCTATTTGGAATTCATCACGAGCTATGGGTGTTTGATGTATGTGCTTATTGTTTTTTCGTTGTTATTCAGTAAAATATTATGTATACATATGTTCAAGAATCCAATTCGCGGCGGCAACAGGTATTCAAATTAGTTATCTAATAATTAAGGTAAGATAATTTGTTTGATGAAAGACTCTTTTTATTTTTATATGAAACCGCACAAGAGTAACGCACCAGTGAAACTATTACATCCCTGATTGGGTTACTTTGTGAGGCTGAAGGTAGTAGGAAGGGGAAGGAGATAGGAATGAGGAAAGGTGGGAAGTACCTGGCTATTCAGAACTGATCACCAAACACGGCCAAAGCCATTTCAAGTAACGTTTCAATCTGAATGCTGGTCTTACACCAGGGCGATACTGAGATTATCTTCAACTCTGCCATAAGATGCTAGTGTCATGCTCATTATCAACAGGGTCTCTCGACGACAGGCATTTTTGTAAAATACGAAAATCGTTAAAACAAATTGCACCCACCTTTAATGCAAAAATGCTGGAAAAAACATACTCATGTACTGTTGTTAGATTCCTTAGACCTTCTATACATACTTACATACTCACCTAATCCATTAAAATACTCGTGGAATAACATAGTGGGACGATAACATAAAGCAGAGTGCGAAAAGTCCCAGCTTGATATTATTTATATTTATTTACTGAAAAGACTGTGCTCCGTAAATTTCTAGGTGGTCACAGAAAGAAACAACTCGGGTTAGGTTAGTATGTAATAGCAAATATTAATGAAGTTCGTCCCCAATAAAGTTGTTAGTCGGAAGGAAATTAGGGATTCAGCAAGGTCATACTTAGTCGATATCACTATTGCAAAGATCTTCATCATTATAATATTATTTAAAATGTTGACCTACTCTTGTTTTTTAAATATGTATTATTTGTATGAAAATGAAATACTTGTGACTTTGCTACATTGTGACGTCATTTTAATTATATGATTGTGAAATACTTTGTATGCATCAGTTTTAATCAATAATAATCTGCCAATAATGTTTCAAAGCCACTACTTTGTGACGTCATTTTAATTATATGATATTGAAATACTCTGTATACACCACTTTTAATCATTAATAATCTGCCAATAATGTTTCAAAGCCACTACTTTGTGACGTCATTTTAATTATATGATTCTGAAATACTTTGTATGTACCACTTTTAACACGTCCAGTGCTGAGCCCGTAGCAGGTACGGGCGATACAAAGTTCGCGGGAAGCGCTGCCCGTACAAGGTATGGGCATCTTATAACTTGAAATGATAATAAAAAAAAAAACGTTAGCACAAACGGATTGTGTATATAATACCCTCAGCATGTAGTATAACTTCAGTATACATCTATATGTTGCGCGGGTCGGTCGCTATTGTTTTTTTTCTACCGTAGTACCGTTGTGGCGAGTTTACACGCGACTTTTTCTATACGTTTCACACAACTACAACGAATTATATGTGTGTGCGATAATTGTGATTGTTATTGACTTTACACAAAGTGTCTCCTTGTTTATAAGTATTTTTTATTAGACTTTTCGTTATTATTTTTTTGTGTTCGGACTTTTGAATCAAAATATTGTGTTCTAGACTACAAGTAATTTATATTGAATTCATTTACTATAAAGTGTTTTTATTATTATTTTGTGTTGGACTTTTGATATTTTTTTGTGTTATACATACCTTGAAATATGGATCAGCCATCAACATCCAAAAGAGCTAGGCTAGATGACGACTTTAGCGACACCGATAGTGATTTTGACGATTCGGGAAGTGACTTAGAGATCTTCCCCGATTCGGATAAAGATGACTTGGAAGACATGGATAACGATGAATCGGATGAAGATGACATTATCCAGCCAGTACCGGGAGCATCACCACTGCCTCCAAACCGATGGTTTGGGTGAAAGACAGTGGTCAAATTCACCCAAACCATCACATCATATCTCATTTACCGGTGTATCTGGCATAAATTTTATGGAAGCTGGAAGAGAACCGATCAACTTTTTCAATGTCATCGCCAACGATGACTTGTGTGAGATGGTCATCAAACAAACAAACGATTATGCGGTAGAGGTGTTATCAAAGTCGAAAGGTGATAAAAGCCGAATCACAAGGTGGAGGGACCTAACAATCGAGGAATTCAGGAAGTTTTTAGGGCTTATTTTCCACATGGGAACTATTAGGATGAATCGCCTAAACGACTATTGGAAGAAAAATCATTTATTCAACCTGCCGACATTTTCTCAATAAATGGCTCGAGATAGGTTTCTACTTATCCTTAGAGTGCTTCACTTCAATAGTAATGAGGAAGAACCAACAAGTTTAGGAAAAATTCAGCCACTCATCGATTTTTTCAATGATAGGATGGAGATTATATATACTCCTAGTAAAAATCTTTCCATCGATGAATCGCTGGTGCTCTGGAGAGGGAGACTATTGATCCGTCAATACATGAAAGGGAAAAAAGCGAAATATGGCATAAAACTGTATATGTTGGGTCAGTCAAATGGATTGGCCCTAAAAATAATTGTTTATGGTGGTGCAGCAGACATCGAACTCGGTGGTAAAGACCACACCAACAAAGTGGTGAAGAAATTGATGGAAGGAAAGACTGGAGTCGGGCACAGTTTATACATGGACAATTTCTATAATAGCGTTCCATTGACGGAGCATTTATTAGAAAACAAAACATTTGTTACTGGGACCCTCAGACCAAACCAGAAGGACACACCGAAGGAAGTTACTGAAAAAAAATTAAAAACCGGAGAGTCTACCAGCATGTATACAATTAAGGGATATGCGTCACAAAATGGAAGGATCGACGTGAAATTGTGACGATATCTTCCGAATTCGATGGGCAATTGACGAAAACTACCAATCGTCGAGGAAAGGAGGTTTGTAAGCCAAAAATGATTATTGTTATTGTTATTATTTTCACGACCAAATGCTTGCCTACTACCCATGTCGTCGAAAAACTTTGAGGTGGTATAAGAAACTTGGAATTCACATTTTCCAATCAATGCCAATAAATGCTTACTATTTGTACAATGCACAGAGTGAGCGTAAGAAAAGTCTATATGATTTTAGACTAGAAGTAATCGATAATTTACTTGGTCCTCCTCTTTCTGCCATTCCTCGTCCACTAGTGTCAAATATAAGACATTTGCCAGCCCTATGCGAAAGAAACGACAAAGGAAAAGTTAAAAAAAGGCAATGCAAATATTGCTGGGAAAAGAAATCAAAAACGGAACGATTCTAATTATTGCTGCAAGGAATGTCCACAGATGCCTGGATTTTGTATCGAACCCTGCTTTAAGAATTACCATGATGAAAATAATCTATAAAAACCCCATTGTTTCATTTCAAACCGATAATTACCTGTCCACTGCTTTAGGAATTACCATGATTAAAATAATCTATAAAAACCCAATTGTTTCATTTCAAACCGATAATTACCTGTTCACTGCAGTTGAAACATATGATTTTTGAGAAGTATTAAGGGCTGTAATATAAAAATGATGATATAATTTAAAGGTATTTATTAAAATTAAACTTTTCAAGTGGGTACAAAACAAACTGACAAAAATAAAAATATTATTAAAAATAACAAACATCAATCTGAAAAACAGTTTTGGCAAACATAAGAAAGTTCGTCATTCCTACTAATAAAAATTAAATTTTTAAAGTACAAAACAAACTGACAAAAATAAAAATATTATGAAAATAAAAAACGTCAGTCTGAAAAGCAGTTGTGGCAAACATAAGAAAGTTCCCCACTGAGCTTCATGAGCCCAGTTGCTGCATTCCAGACATTGCACCCACTTTTCTTTGGCTCTGCTATTTGAATATGGCTCTAAACATCAAAGGCAAAGGGATTCTTCTTCTTCTACACTGTTTTCGTTTCCTCTTCATTTCTTGACAACCTTGACCTTTTTAATTTTAGTGCCTGGTTTTGATCTTTTTGTTGTTTTTGTTTCTTTAAAGCTCATCTTCATCTCTTACGGGAGTGTCGGTTAAGACAGCGGATGTCACTTGGCGTCTGTTTGTTTGATTTCCTTTCCTTGGTGGAGCTTTTGGCAAGGGTCTAAGATTTTCAGGTGAGAATGGAATTGCTATCACAGTAACTGAATCTTCAGTGGTTGAAGGCATCGTGATAGTATTAAGCATTACTTCAGATATCGACAGATCGGGTGAATTCTTATCAGAGTTTTCTGCAGACTTGGGTACGTCTTCTGTTTCGTAGCTGATTTGAGGAGGAGTAGCCGGTAAATTGAAGATTGATGGACTTGGTGTACTAGAATCATTTAAAATACTGTTTCCAAGGGGACGTTCATCACTTGTGCTAGAAGTAGGACATGGCGCGGGTTCTTCACTTCTTGAAATTCCCACCAAGTAAGAGTTCGATGGACCAGGACTAACGGAAGTTGCCAAAGATCGATGAGTAATTTGAATCGAAAGATAATCAGCGTCCTGAAATATTTCTTAGGCCATAGTTAGCAGCAGCACAATTTAAAAGATAGTCACAGAGTACCTTATCCTCCGAAGCTGTAAAAACGGTCTTTTCGGGATATCCAACCGTTGGAGCAGTCGCCATTTCCTTAGCTCCATAAACAGTTTTTTTTTTTAATATACCTGTAGAGGGAGGTATTGTTCAGGTTGTAACTCGAAGCCGCGTCACGGAGACTTTTCTGTCGCATAGTTACTTCTTCTGCTGCGAGATCATATATTTCGAGACTCGTCATACTTCTGTCAGTCTTTCTTTTATAAAAAGTAGGCATTCTGAAACAAAATAAACAAATTAAATCAATAAAAAACATTTTATTTTGTGCCCGTAAAACAATAAACAAATAAAATTGAAAACGAGGAGAGTTGAAACAGTCTGTTTCAAATCTCCTCAGTACGAAAAAACCTCCCATTTTTAATTTAATCCACAATCAAGAAGCAAATACAGAAAAATCAATTGTACCAAACATATGTAATAAATCGTTAGTTAATGAGCTTTCGAAACACATATAACTTAAACCATAATACAAAACCCTTATCAAAATATAGGCATCGTAAAAAAACGTTAAAAACTTACTTTTGACGATTTTTGAGACACGGCAAGCACAACTCCACAACCCCTCGACTCGCGGCACCGAAGCGAACTGACGAGCCAGCAGGCGGAGGTAAACGGTTGAAAAGCGACGTTGCCAATTCGCCAACGTTTTTAAGTTCGGAGAAATCGGTACTGTTTCAACTCACCTTTGTTTCAAAACCCCTCGGTCTCCCCTATGTAGCGCTGTCAGGCAGTGCGATTGGTAGGTGTGATCCCCAATAATAAACCAAACATGCAAAAGTCCCAATTTTTTTCGGATTAGGGAAGTAGTCCCGTTATGAAAATTTCGTAATTTATCAGCACAGTTGGTTTACGCCACATTAAAATAACGCAGTGAAAGTGAATCAATAATAATCTGCCAATAATCTTTCAAAGCTTCTACTTTGTGACGTCATTTTAATTATATGATACTGAAATACTTTGCATTTACCACTTTTAATCAATAATAATAATCTACATGTTTCAAAGCCAATGACTTCATCGTCAGGATAAATAAAATAATTATTCTACTGGAAGTAGTCAAATTCACAAAGATAAGCTAATAATAGAATCATTGAGCTCCAGGCCGAGAACCACGAGACAAATAATAATACATAAACTCAATACAACAACGGCACAACACCATTACACATACTTAGCCATTAAATGTTTTGACAAATTCCCTTAAGAAATACAAGCTGAAAAAAATGATGAAAATTTTAATAATTAACTTAAAATACACTTTACCTCAGACTTATTTAATTGTGTGTTATAAAATTGTATAAAAAAACGGTGTTAAAAACATATGTATATATGAACACAGGAATTGTATTTTCTGTATATATATATATATATTTATTTTTTTGTTTAAATTTTGTAATAATTAGCGTATCTACTATCTGTTATTATGTACACTTATGTTCATAATTTGAAATGTATTGTATAATTCTTAACATCATTTAATCTATAAAACTAAAGACGACACTTCCTTCCTAAACACAAGTTATTCTCAATTAGGGAAGTTTTAATTAATAGCTTGAAACATATATTATATACTTACGGTTATGCAGATCATTTGAAATAATATACTGTTGTATACCGTCGTTGGACGGTTGGTATATATATTTTGTTATTACTTTGTAATTTTTTTAAATGTTAACCCTCTCTCTGCTGTACACTTACTGATGATTTTATTTAAGAGTAATTCTATCAATATGTATTATTTGTTATAACTCTTTTAATAATATACTAGCTTTTTGCCCGTTGCAGGCAACTGATGGGTAAATGTGATAAGCGATCTGATGTTTGAATGTAGATGAGACGAAGAGTGTGGGACTACAAAATTTAAAAAAAGAAATGGATATTTTGAGAAAAAAAAGAGCCAAGGAGCTTACTGATCATTTTTTCACCGAGCCATTCGTGTTGTGTAGGTCGAGACGCGTAATTTGATATCCATATCGTATATACGGTTTTTGTCACCAACATTCTTCAAAAGTTGTTATTTTGGAAAAAAAAATTGCTCAATTAACACGAAAAATATGTATGCTTGCATGTGAATGAAGCAATGAATGTGTGACCACAAATGTATTGAAATATATGTTTGTTTAGAAAGAAATGAATATTTTGAGAAAAAAAAGAGCCAAGGAGCTTACCGATCATTTTTTCACCGAGCCGTTCGGATTCTGTGAGTCGAGACGCGTAATTTGATATCCATATCGTATGTACGGTTTTTGTCACCAACATTCTTCAAAACTGTTATTTTGGAAAAAAAAATGCTCAATTAACACGAAAAATATGTATGCTTGCATGTGAATGAAGCAATGAATGTGTGACCACAAATGTATTAAAATATATTTTTGTTTAGAAAGAAATGAATATTTTGAGAAAAAAAAGAGCCAAGGAGCTTACCGATCATTTTTTCACCGAGCCATTCGGATTCTGTAAGTCGAGACGCGTAATTTGATACCCATATCGTATGTACGGTTTTTCTCACCAACATTCTTCAAAAGTTGTTATTTTGGAAAAAAAAATTGCTCAATTAACATGAAAAATATGTATGCTTGCATGTGAATGAAGCAATGAATGTGTGACCACAAATGTATTAAAATATATTTTTGTTTAGAAAGAAATGAATATTTTGAGAAAAAAAAGAGCCAAGGAGCTTACCGATCATTTTTTCACCGAGCTATTCGGATTCTGTAAGTCGAGACGCGTAATTTGATACCCATATCGTATGTACGGTTTTTGTCACCGACATTCTTCAAAAGTCCCAGCGAGTTTTATTTTGGAAAAAAACATCGCTCTACAAACATGTAAAATGTAAAACTTTTATTGGAAAAAATTATATAAAAAAAAAATCTTCAAATTTAATATATTTAAAAAAAAATTACCAAAAAAATATATTCATAACGCAATTAGGTACCTACTCGTTAAAAATAAAGAGATAAAAACTTTAAATATGAATGGCTCCCAGGGCGACGGTACCCATCCGCCTCCCAAATTTAATGATTAATATTACAAACACTCAAACTGGAAAAACTTTTGATTAAAAAAATGTTTATTTTGCAAAACAATTAACATCGCTTCACCCTATTAAGTTCTGCGCTCCTGGTACAAATAATAAAATTGCGTGACGCTATTGATGTTGTTTTTCACTACGGGGCGACGGTACCCGTGCCAAATTATTTTTACGAAACTAAATTTTATTTTGTTCAAAAGCATTATCGATTTTTCAAAAGATAAACTACCAAAATAAGTACCTGCACAGATATTATCGTTTTTTTTTAAATTTTAAATCCATACGTTATATTACAACACAACGGATCTAACCTAGAAAAGGGCTAAAACGTGCACTGAGTACCTGCCTACCTAGGACCTCTACCCGGTACCATCTGTGTAGGTACCTGCACCTACTTTAAAAAAAATACCGAAAAAATATATACATTACGCAATCAGGTACCTACCTACTCGGTAAAAAATGAAGACATGAAAACTTTAAATTTGAATGGCTCCCAGGGTAACCTTATCCATTTTATGCGCTCCTGGTACCAAGGATAAATTTGCGAGACGCTATTGATGTAGTTTTTCACTACGGGGCGACGGTACACGTGCCAAATTATTTTTACCAAACTTTATTTTATTTCGTTCAAAAGCATTATCGATTTAAAAAAATAAACTGCAAAAGTAAGTACCTACACAGATTTTATCGTTCTTTTGAAGTAACATCCCTAAAATAAAAGTACATCACTTCGCTATGGCATTTTTCGGTTTAAAATAGCAAATGTCAAAACTTTATCCGGTTATTATGGGACATTTTGAACCGAGCGCCATATGTAGAACGGCCGATTAACGTTCCTAAACCTTCGGAGGATGATTTTTTTCGATAATTTCACCTGCAGACTGCGTGTTTGCGACGGAATTTAATCATTAGGATGACCATGTAGATTTTATAAATAAATCGTACCACGTGGTTTCGTTGTTACCACGTGATTATTTTTTTTCCAATGATACCACTATGCAAAGAAAAACAATTTCACTTAAATTAAAAATCTTTCCCGATAAATGAGGAAATTCGTAATATTTATCGTGAAATTAAAATTTTTTTTTCGTGATATTTAAAAAAAAAATCAACGATACCTGATTAAATCAGACACGACGCTTGATCAAAAATAATCGTCTTTTTAATTTGCGTTAGAGTAATGCTTAAAACGCAAAATTTTCGAGCAAAAAGGCGCAGGAATTTTTTTTTTAATGATTTCGCGTTCGGGGTGCGTTCGAAATTGAATAAAAATATAAACGGTGAAGGAAAAACAGTTTTACAGATCGATGGTGATCGATGAAAACGAAACATTGAGAAAATGCACCAAAATTTGGCCGTTTCGAAACCGTGCGTGTTGCAACACTCGCGGGGAAAAGTTGATTTGTCGCCGGGAAGCTCTGCCGATTGATCGGCCGCGAATTAACTTATTGGAGTGTTGCCGTCCCGGCCGCCAAAGAGCGAGAAAATCAGCGCTCTCGTATGGCGCGCCTCGAGCGCTTCCAGTTTCCGCCGGCAGAGTTCCGGGACGATTTTGACGACATCGATTCCCGAACGAAACCTCTCGAGTTTCCGGGAATTATTTCGATACAAACTCTGGTTGAATTTCGCCCAAAACGCGTCCCGCCATAGTGAACCTCGAGTCGAAGCGGCTCCGTGAGAGCGGCGGTCGATTTTCGCTCGCCAGGAAATCGGCAAAAAAACAATTGAATGGGACTTTTTTTCAAACACGCCAAAACGAACCTAATGTCCTATGTGACTAAGGGGTCAAGTGGTCGATTTTCGCCTAATTTTAAGCGACCAAATAAAACAAAGAAACTGTGTATTAATCAGAGATGTGCTTTATTTCAAATAAATCCATTTCAAATGGAAATGCAAAATGCAAAATGGGTATTTTCCATTTTGCATTTTAAATGCTTTTCTAAAAACCATTTTGCATTTTGCATTTTAAATGCTTTTCTCAATGCATTTTCCATTTTAAATGCTTTTTTGCAACATTCTTCCTACTATCTCCACTCATCTTTTTTTCATAAGCCCCAAATATCAGTCGGTCCTCAACCTCGCTATGAGAGATAATTTACATTATTTGTCAAGTTGCTCCCTGGTAGGAGCCCTGGCAATTGAGTGATACCATTACAAAAAATACTGATTCAAATACTGAACATGGGGCCATGACGCTGTAATATTAAATGTTAGATAGCAGTTTCTATGTTTTTACGTCCCGCGCAATTTTTTTTTTGTGGTTTCATAATCTATAGTCGTGGTGTTTTTGGATTTAACATCATGTAAATGATTTACCATCATAATATGTTTGTTCTACATTGATGTCCATTATTAAATGACAAAATTCTTTAAAAATTCTATAATTATTTTAATTGTTTGAATGAGAAACCATTTTGCATTTTCAATGCATTTTGAAAATAGGTATTTTGCATTTTGCATTTGAAATGCTTTTCTAAAAACCATTTTGCATTTTGCATTTTCAAATGGAAAAGTTTTGACCCATTTCCATTTTGCATTTCAAATGGTTTTGGGTACCCATTTTGCACATCTCTGGTATTAATATATGTATGTATAATACTAGTGGATCCCCCGGAATGCAAGCGATGCATTCCGGGGGATATCGATATCGGGCTATAGCGATAGCTAATGTCTTTCTGAGGCGCCTCCGACTTCTTCCACCATTCACTATTGGATACCACAATGTCACTGTTAAAAAACTACAATACATCAACTTTAATTCGACTCCGTATCTCATTACAGTGCAGAGATACTGCGTTAATTATTACTCGGGCGTCCGTGACTTCTTCTACCAAACATAAATCTAAACAATATATCTCAAACATCTCCACACTAATAACAACAACCTTTGAAATTTTCAACGATATCAGTCGACTACTTTTCGAGTTTTGCGAGCACAAGCATACGTAGGCTGAATTTAGAAACCAGTTAGATTTTTACTCAACCATTTGGAACGCATTTTATAATATAAGACGATGTCCTGCCACAGACCGCCTTCTATGTAGGGAAGTTAAAATTGGTGGTTTTATCTATTTTTGCTTAAGAAATATGAAAAAAAAAAAGTTAATTTTTTTTTGTTTGTGTCCAAAACTATCTAATATACAAAAATTAATTGAAATCGGTTGGGCGGTTTCGGAGATTAGCATGTACGAACGCAGTGACACGTGATTTTTATATATTAAGAATATATATATATGTATAATGTCATCATTGGCCACGTTCAAATCATCTGTTAACAAGACTTAAAGCTCCCTATCGTGTTGTTCTAAAAACTTATTACTGTTATGTAATGTTTATGTACTTAGGTGTATGTATGAATGTAATGCATATGTGAGTGTGTATGTCATCAATGTTGTGTTTGTCTGTAATTAGTGATAGTATCAACCATGTTAAATGTAATTGTATTTGCGAGAGCTTTGGTATGAATCACTGTTGAAAAAAACTAATAATTTTGTTTACATATATATTCTTCGAATAAACAACACTGTTATCTACTATCTATTTACAAAAAAGTCTTCGCTAAAGTTCATCAGGAAAATATATTTAGATCTTGCACCACTCTGGAGTCTGGAGGTGATATATATTGTTATGTTATCTCTTGTCGCTTGAGCCGATAAAGCTGTCATACTGACACACGATCGCTTCGCTTGAGGAGCTTTGTTCTCAGTACTAAGCTGCACGCTTAGATAATTATAGCTTTGAGACTGACTATGGGAAGACGCAAACTTTCTGATCTTTTTGAAATGTGATAGGAGGTTGTTCGAAGCTGAATAGCGTTGTACGGCAATAGCTCAGTCTCTGAATGTTTGTGTTGGGACTGCAAATCTAATGAGAGTAGATCTATTTGTTTGCCTTTACTTTAGTGTTATACTTTCATAAAATGCTGATCATTGCTTACATACCATAGACTAATACATCAATGTTACATACAGAATTCCTTTCAATCTTACGAGGTAATCGCCAGATTCAGTACACAAGGTAAATCCTGCGTTGAGAGCTGGCGCAGTTTGCAACTCAATATTACGATCAAAATTCCGTGGTCGTATAAAATAGTAAATAAAAAAATAACGTTTACAACATAATCACAATCTAAATAAAAGACAAAAAAAATTGTATCATATGTGTATTATTTGGTCATTGAATAATAAACTTTTTAAGATACATTTATCATGTGTTACATCAATTATAAGTATTGTGTAATAATATAAGTTTTTTTACATATATTCACAGTCCTCCTCACTAATTCATTATATATATATTTTACAACTTTCAATTGGAAGTCAAAGAAAAACATTCCCAATTTACGAAAAACCTAGCAAATTAACACTTAACTGGTCAAAATAGACCCGGACTATGATTGACTATAATTCAACAGTCGTTCGATATTCATACACCCCGTGTCCAGTTTTCCTCAGTAGCAGAACACTGCACGTTGGTTCACGCTCGTCCTGTCTCCACTGTCATTTTTCAGATTTACATACTCTCGGATCATTTTTGACCCATTTATATCTTAATATAATTGTTTTCCCTCTAAAAAGGACAATAAAACTAACATTATCTGCAAAAAATGTGAAATATTATGTAAAGTTCATTGCAGTATGCTTGCAACATGCAAAAATTGTTTTTAACTTTTAAAGTTTGGGCTCGTGTTCAAAAAATATTTTTTTAATATATGTATGGTTGTTATTTTTCTCTACTTAAAACCCTTTTGTGATTTCGTGTTTCGACATGACTTAATTTTGGTTAAGAGAAGTTAAATTGAGCTTAAAAGATTTTATAATAAAAAAAGAATTAATCAACGAGTCCATATCAATAAAAGTGTTTTATTATGCAAATAACCTGTAAAAGACAATGTGAATATATATTTAAATACGAATAACAATATTATCCAATACAATTTTTACACTACATAATAGAATTCGGGTCCAATTAGACCCATGTATATCTAGTTGAAAATATGTGTCCCGGTTGAGTCTTGATTCCTCCTAATATAATAATTATTAGTAGAAAATGTTGTTTGATAGTGAGGTAACTGAAGGGTTTAGCCGAGAATTCAACCTAGCAACTACACTGTACCGGCATGCACTTCTTGCTCAATTCACATTCATAAAAATCATGCCTATGTCCATGACCTGACTAAGAATTTGATTCAATGATCATACCACCTCTTTCCGGGACGACCCAGGTTTATGATTCGAGTGTGACTAACTAGATTTCCATGTTTTTATGGTTCAGCTCAAAATCTCTATCGGTTGAATAAGAACATAACATAAAACTACCAAAAGAGCACTTACTATCAATAATAGTATTACAATGCAAGAAAACCTAATAAGCGTACAAAATTTACTCACCGTGCGCCTAATCAATTACATTAAAGTGGGTGTCTGTGTGGGGTAAACAATTAAGTCGATTACCCGATGTGCCGCGCTCGCACAAATAGATCGATTGAGATCTTCTATTACGTTACACATTTGTATATTATACATAACCTAATTGAAATTCACGGATGAAACTGAGAATTTGTTCAAATCCTTCGACATTATTTTATTCTAATTATTTATGTGAAAACCCCACAAGAGCCCCAACTGTCCGGAACCAGTGTGTCTATGGCATCTTCAATTGTGAGGCTGAAGATAGTGGATACGGAAACGAGATGAGTAGGATGAGGTAGGGAAGAAGCTGGCTATTCAGATGTGGTCACCAAACACGGCTGAAACTATTCCTGGCGGTGTTTGGATTCTGAGGGGTGGTCTTTCACCAGTATGATACCATAAGTATCAACTAATCTGAACTCGCGATCACTGAATTCTTAGTTGAGGAATCTAACCTTCAAAATATATAGTATATAGGTTAAAATAATAATAAAATATATAGGTTACTATTTGTTAATAGAACATACTAAACCTAATCCGATCAGGTTTGTAAAAGTCGCCTGATTAGCGCTCGCTCGCTGACCTACGCGCTTAACCTACATCTATCTATAGATTTATACAAAGAAGGGTATCTATGTAAGAGTGGCTTTTTTTCATACAAATCAACAGTTTCCGCGATCAATGAAATTTTGAATACTTGTTCTCAATAAAATCAAGAGAAAGAAACCATATCAATACAAAAGAAAGGTCACTGTCTACACAAGTTTTTGAAACACAATACCCACTATTTTTCTCCACCCCTTAAAGCATTTTTTGAGGCGTCTGATGAAATTTTGCACACAAAAGGAAAATTACTGTCTACATGAGATGTTGTAAAACCACCCCCATGCCCTATTCTCACCCCTTGAGAATAAGCTCGGGCGAGGCAAGGATCTTCAGCTACTCTACAATCTACATATTTATGAGGTTATGTTATTACGTTAAGTTTTACCAGAAAAAAAATAATTTAAACTGAAAAACTATTGTTATTTGTATTAACCATTGAACTTAAAATCGCAAGAAGTGCGAGGACCTTTCACACCCTAGATCCCAGATAAGTTAAATAAATTGTTTAATTTTTTTTTATATTTGAAAATGTTTGCTAAATTTTTCGACAAGTTAAGAAAAAGTTGAGAATACGGAAATGCCCCAACACATCAGGTTATCTCTTTAGTGAGATTTACGAAAAAATATCAACCCCTAAAGAACAATGAATATATAACCCCTAAAGAATAATGAATATATTGTAAAATTTGGTTTGACTGACTATTGACTTCTCAGTAACTGGAGTCGAGAATTTAACCAACCTCGCCAAATGCCGATCGGGTAGGACCATTAATTTAGTATTAACTGGTGTAAAACGTGTATATGATTGTCATCAAAAGTTGACAGAATGCGTTGTCATTGACAACCTGTCTACCCTTCGGGTTTCATCGCGATCGTATACCAGGAAGTCGGATAATTTCCGCTTCCAACGACGACAAAAGTGAAATTAAAATAAATATGTTTAAAAATAGGAAATAATATTGTGAACATTTTAAAATGTCGGTTTACTTTATGCTTCATTGAATAGAATTGAAATAACAATGTAATTAAATAAACACCAAGCGACAATAAACTTCTGTTGTGAATATTCGCCAGTGTTTAATTCAGAACTTTGATTCAAGTTAAATTGCATTCGTTAAATTACTTGTAGTTTTAATGGCGTAATTTTCTGACAAACGATATAGGGTGTTAGGGGTGGTAGTAGGAGATTTTCAAATATTGTCAGGTTATTCGTAACCTGGGAATGTTTGACTTTCTTTAAAAAAAATAAATAATAAATAAAGTGGTATTTAATGTAATATTGATATTTATGAAAAAGAGAAAATATAGGTAGAGTTAAGACTGAAAGTGGAAAAAAAATCTTGTTCATTAGGGTATACCTACACATTTACAAGCTCCTTCCGGATAGCCTTAAAATAAAAAATTGTGTAAATACATAAAAAAAAAACTGTGTCCAATTTTTATCGAAAATGAGTCAAGTACAGAAATGTATCAGAGATTACATGATGTTCTCCTAAACCTACTTTCCCTAAATCCGTCTTGCAATGTGTTTATGTGCACAGATATTGTATCTCCCTATCAATTACAATTATCTTTATGTTGAACGAAAGTCTATGGCGAAATATTATATTTACTTAATGTAGATACTGTAATATGTAACTAAAAATTGTTATTATAATTAAAAATCACAAGTTACAATTGCAAGTTTATAAATATTCAAACTAAGATTTATCAATATTACCTTTTACGGAGTAACAATATTTTAACTAAACCATCGATGTAGAATAAATTTATTATAAGTTATTATCATGTATCATTGTTGAATTTCGTAAAATTATTATTGTTATATATATATATATAATTATAATTAATCTACTATACACATGGCTTTGAATTATCTAGTTAGTTAGAAAGCGAAATATTAATATATTTTTTATAATAAATAAAAAATAACGTGTGAAGCTCTATAACATCATAACGCTTGTTATTTTTTTAAAAGCTAAAGCATATCAACCTTAGTTTTGATTCCGAATATGTACTATCTCTTACTAGGGCGATACAAAGAGACCTTTCTGAACCGTGCCGCAAATTTATTATGGCACTGGAGAAGCCAGTGACGTGCAGTGTAAAGAGGTTTTTCTTTTTGAAACTTTTATATAAATTGGCACAGATATAATCGGGTCAATCGGGTCAGCTCTACCCGCCCACGCGTTGCTATGGCTCAGTCTGTGTATTCAGATAGAGAAACAATAGTGCGTGTTGCAGATCTGTTGTTACGTCCAACAGATGGCGCTGTTTAAAAAAAAAACATATTTTTACTTCTCACAGGTGACATCTATATAATATAGGTATTTAAAAACACACATTCTAATGCAACGCTATGTCACAATTTCAAAGCAATCTATGAAGAGCTTTCGAACACTTAAGTTTTTGAACAATCGAACGTTTATATTGATATTTATTTTTTTATCAAAAAAAAATGTTTTTGTCAATATAAAATATTACTTTTATTTTATTTTATTTTATTTGGGACACCAACAGTTTACATGAATAAAAGCATAATAATACTTGAGTTACAATAATTAAACCATTTACAGGTTTCCACATAGGTATTGTATACAAGTGTAGTGATTCCGATATATTACATTACATTACATACTGTTCTAATGTGCGGAAGTGGCCGAAAGGCGCTGATCCTTCCTGAGGATTCGTGTTGACTTTTTACGCCTTGCGGCCGTCACTGTCTATAAATACACGGTTTTCGGTAACACAAAATACATGCGGGTTACTAGGGAGTTTTTAAAAACAATTAAGTTATATTTTATTTTTTTTTAAATTTAATTAAAATCAAATTTGATAATATATTAAGTTCTGAAAGTATTATGGGGAATTTATAATGCATTTGGTGTCCGTTTTCGTGTAAATCGAATGGCTATGGGGTTGATATCAACTGTTTAATGTATTTTAAAAAGTGTCAAAGCCTAGAACCGACTATACTTTTTTTTATTTCTTGTTTTCGAAAAAAATGGAAAAAGGTTAAAAAAAATACAAATTCTCAGTTCGATTTTTGTTTTTGAGTTCCCTGTATGACGTAGATTCGCCAGTTTCTACGAGTGTACTACGTGTTTCCGGACACCATGCACTATTGATATTACTGAATGTTACTCATCATCACTCATTCTTCGGATAATGAATAGATTTTTGTTAGTGGGTAGAAGTTAGTAGTGGTGGGGGAGATGATTTTTCACAAAAACGGTCAAAAAATTATCAAATTATGACTACCTACTTGACCTTACTACAAACACACTACACCCACTTGCGAATTTTAGAAACAAAAAATATATAATTATAAGTATCTTGAAAACCATGGTATGGAATTCAAAACACCCTCACAGGTGTCAAAATGGCTACATTTCCATAAATTTGATATTATTTTAACTGCGGACCTTTGCGCATTTTTCGAAAATATAAGTATAACGAAGTAGAAAAAAAAATTGAGTTTCGAAGATTGGAAAACTCATTTGAAAAAAATAAACGTTTTTTTAATTAAATTATATATTTTTTCCGAAGGAGTTTAATACTCTGGGGTGAGACATTACATATTAAATGGGAAAGAAAAGGCTTTGTAATGTATCACTTTTATTGGTTTATAAATAAATGACAGCCAACCGGGTTTCGCTTATCTCTAGCTTCACCAGGGCCTATATAAACTAATCATAATGACATACAGACATAAGAAAGTAATACAGTGAGAGAAAGAGATAAAAATAGAAAAGAAGAAGACCTCTCATTGGTGACAGAAAGTGATGTAACTAAGCACCAGGCGTGGAAGTGTGTTCTATCATTTAATATAGAATGAATGTACATAAAAAAAGCATGTAATATTCAAACATGTCATGTATTAAACATTAAATTATACCCTTCGAAAAAAGTTGTGAGATGAATAGGAGAAAATAATGTTTTGGCCACATTTGGGATCGTCTGTCATCTGCTAACCGGGATAAAGGTAATATAAACTATGTTTACCATCATCGCACGCCATGCAATGACTAAATAAAACATTGTAAAATAATGTCAAAAAATAGAGATATAAAGCTTTTAGAAAATCTACATTTTACGAGTAAGTACTTAAATATAACGATTGTTTAGAAGACCTATTTTTTAATATGACATGTAATATTATTAGTACAATTTTACATTAAGTACCGAAACTTACATTGTTGGGTAAGTACCGTCCTTTTATCGTCCCACTCTTTTCAATACTTTTTCATGTATTACAATGTCTAATAATATTCGGTTTCCTTTGTCTCGCTTGCTCATTTAGGGTTCTAGTTCATTCATCCCTCCCTTCCTCCTTTGTCAAGAATAGAATAACCACTGCGAGTATTATCCGGCAACGTTACGTTGATAAAACGAATACAACGGTCGCCATCCTCGAAATTTATATACATTTTTAATAACTATCGGGGAATTAAGTACTAGTAAAAAGTTTAAGTGTTACGGTGAAAGAAGGACGGAAACAGAGGCCGCGGGCGGCGCAGGATTTTCGTACAGATACGAATCTTGCGGTAAAATTTGCGGGTCTTGCGCATCGTTTCGGATGAATTAGATACATTTTTAAAGTGTGAATGTTTGATGTGAGCCAGGAATGAGTCCATGGCGAATGGCCGCGTTTATCGTATGGATGTAGCTCGTTGCTCGTAGCTCGTAGCCTGTAGCCCGTAGCCCGTAACCCGTAGCCCGTAGCCCGTAGCACGTCGTTGCGGCACGGCAGATAGCGGATAGCGGATAGCGGCCGGCCTACGTCAGAGAGCTGCTTGCACACTACTCGGCTCGCGGCTGGCGGATCGTGGCTCATGGCTCGGTGCTCGGTGCTCGGTTGCTCAGTATTGATTCGTCACCCGGGGGGGACGCGCGTGTCGGCTTCTTTAGGAATCAGCACCTACAACAGCAACATATGGTTCGGAGAGCTGCCTAAGAGCAGACCTGCCCACAGGACGCCTCTCGCTGCAGTACGGTTACTAGTTTCAGCGAAACGTCAGTTTATAGAATGGCGCGTATTATTCGAGTGTCGTTCATTTTTATTGGAGCTTTGCTGATCGCACTCTTTGATGATTTGGAGAGCTACCAAATAGGTATTTACATTTTTTATTCTTACAATATTTTAGAAATAAAATCATTATTAAACTCAAAAAAACATATAACATCAAAATATATTACTAATTTACGTTGAGAAACGAACCTGAAAAATACAATCTCTAAAATATGTCTAATTTATTTTTTAAACTATTTATTAAAAAAAAAGATATTGTTAGAATGGCGTGTGTATATTTATGATATATTGTAGGCTACATATTGATGTATCCATTCACTGTGCCTAAAAGCGAATGTTTATAATTTGACAAGCAGCATATTGCGGTAGGTACGTTTGACGGGCGTAAGACACACACCTGTCGATGGTTGCTAAATTATTAAACTAGTGTCAACATGTGCGCCTCCGATAGATTACAGCACTTTGTGCTTTCAACGAAAATATTAATCATGAATATTATTCTACCTAAATGTATCTAAAATGAACAATATTTAAAAGTAATAATGTACTCACGTAATTATTTACACAAAAAACTCCATTTCAACATCCGTGACTTCCAATTTAAATATGTACTTACAAAATTCAAATAAGTACAGATCACTCTACCATTCAAAGATTAGATACACAGTCGAGAAATACTTCAAACGCGCCCCCAACATTTGTATACGGTTGACATTTGTCACAAGTGAACGAGTCAATTCTACGACTCGTTCTTTAATTCAACAGATCGGCTATGGCCTTCCGAACAAATTTTCGACCTCTGTGTTTCCTACCTACTACAACATTGGTCTCTTCACGTTCACTCCATCTTCTCCTAAAAAAACTTCTTCAAGCATCCCCAAAGATGACATAGGCCCTGTGGAAATCATATTCCTCAGAGCCTCCTATGTGGAGTTATAGTAAGAAAACAAAATAAAATGATATTAACTTGAAAAATTTCCTACATTAGTATTATTATTTGTAATAGTGTTTTAAGCAACCTGTTTGTGCAAATCTAGCGTTTTAGCGTAATGTGTACCTAAATAACAACAACACATTCACCTCTGTGAGATAAGAATAATCCATTATACATGTACGACAGATTTTTTTTTTTCACAAAACAACGTCAGAAGAATAAAGTGAGTGCACAAATATCATTATTTGGTATTTGGTAAATCGTTTCTGTAATATGATATGTTAAATTTTACCAGTCTCAGAATTGACATGTTTAATGGTGGTAACTTACATAAAATGTTAAAAATAAAATAATAAACGCCTAGTTTACCAGAATATACATTTTGTTAAATATATATAAACTTGAGACTTGAGTCAAAATAACAGAAGAGTATCAATGTATTAGACCGATGAATATGAATGAAACAAGGAGAATGTGCCAAGATAAATTTGTGTGGCGGTCTATCCTTTCTGCATAATCCAGAAGAGTATACATCATATTCATTATATGAAATCGCTAACTAATTTTGGCACAACCATATTTTCGACATGACAGATATAAATGAGGAATAAAAAAAAAAACAAACTTAAAAAACTATAATACATTTTTTTTAACTAAAATACATTTTTTAATAGATGTATTTAAAAATACTTTTTTTTGGTTTGACCGAGGATTGAACCTTCCTCCCGAGGGATTGACTAAAATGAGTGAACTGCGCTATCACTTAGGGCAAATCTTGATTGTATAGGACCGAGATTTATTTCGTATATTAAGAGCTGTAAGTTTTATACCGTCATCCGATTTCAGAGAAAGGCGTGTGTCGAGCGTGTGTGTGCGTGAGTGCCACCTAAAGCTAACAGAATACATTTTCATCGACAGCGAGTCTATCTGCTGAGTTAGTTCGCTCAGATGTCAAGAATATGTCATTCATTCATTCAAGAAAACATATTCGAAATTCAAATAGATGTATTTAAAATGTGACAATTACTCCCACCACTAAGTTATTAACGAAAATACCCTTTTTCCCAAAATAACATCTAAAGAATTGGTATTTTCTTAGGTAATCGTAACTATATTTTAAGCAATAGCTTGATTTTATTTTATCCGTAATATTAATGAAACACGTTTTATTTGTCAGAAAAAGATGTACACGTTTATTTTGAAGTTAAAATTATGGCACCATAATATATAAATACCTCAGTTATTTTGAGAATATTTGTATTTTAACCAAAACAGTTTTGTTGGATGTCCGCAAATAGATGAAACTGATGGGAATTTTAGAGTAGGTATAATAATTGTTGTCACAATTTCAAAGTTATTCTTATAAAAGGGAACGTGTTTTGTCAATGCTTTACAAGGAATCTTATTTTCAGAGAAATCCAACCAAAAAATATAAAATTCTTCCCAAAGAACCTCTAGCATCGTGAGATTTGCGCAATTGTGCCTGCAATTCGTGTATCAATGATTTTTAAAGGTAATTCTCATCATATCTTAAAAAAAATACGAATTTACAAGGACTTTTTTAAAACCGTAGATTTTCGTTCACAAAATTGACACTACGCCATCGCCAACTAATTTTACGGAAAAGAAAACTTATATTTTATCTATATGTATCGATTAATACATTCGGTTTATGAGGCTATTTACTTTTCACGACTAACGATTTTTGATACAAAACATTTGAGAACCAAATCCTTATCCATTTTATCCCATTATTCTAAAGCACGTCTTCGCACGGTGTCATTTTATTTATCGGGAGGATTTGTTTCATATAAAACGGTTCTAATTAAGCAATCTTAACATTGTAAGAATATTAAATATTAATTTCAGCCTTTGTTCTGTACCAAAGTCTCTGTGGGTTTAAATAACTGACAGAATAACTTTCATTATAACTTTTTTTAAACAACTTATTTTCCCAGTCTCTTAGTAAATTTATAATGTGATTACTGTTCTAACAAGCTCAATAATGTCGTTAACTTCGTCCAAGAAAAGACAAAGATTTAAACAAAAGCTCTTTAATAAGCCGAACGGACCATTTCCATGGAAAATGCTTAAGCAAGTTAATGCCAATCTCTTCACTGAAACCGGATTTTATTTCAAATCAACACTTGTTTCCAAGTATTTATATAAATAATCTTTTTAAGATTTGACTATCCAAAACCTTCTTGACGCCGTAAGTCACAGTAGGACCCTACCTACCTTATTGTAGTGCGAAACTTTATTTTTTAATTGACCTTTTATCTGTGTCTTAGAGTAACCAATGATTTTTTAGTTCCTTTTTTATCTCTAGTAAACTCTTCTTCTGTAACATTTTGTCACTCTGTATGAAGGACTTTTTCCAAATCAGATCATGATTAATGTTGATTTTGTGGTCCGTAATATGGAAATGATTAGACCAGTGTTCGTAACCTAGATGGAGAGAAACCGATTGTTGCCCTCACGATAAATTAACCGGCCTTTTTAATAAAACATCAATTTAAGAAAGTTTTATCGATTTGCACTGGTAATACTTTCGTTGTAATGCAAAAAATATTCGGATATTCATGAACACGTGTTCAAGCGAAATCATGATATTATTTTCGTAATTTACTAAAAGTTTATCAGGAAACCTTATAATTCATTCGTAAATCTTCAATCCTTTGTATTACGATTGATGATTCTCAATAGATTAGCAATACTCATTTTTCTACGTGTACCTGCGTTTTTTACTCACTAGATCTGAATAACTAGGTACTTCAACCTACTTTCCAATCTTTGTTTTCCATGTCTCTTTCCCCTCTCTACTCTATTCATCCTAAAAACCCCTACACATAAGGGTGGTAAAGAGAATTTCTGCTGTCTGATTCAATTTCGACAAATATAACACACAGAATTCAAATACACAAGCTTTGAATAACCTCTGACAAAGCTGTAATGGAATGCTGATGAACGCAAGATATATTCATTATTCCAAGGAAAATTACAAAAAAACTATCCTCAAATAATCTGCTACTTCATTAAAACGTCCTGAAACCTATAATATTACCTTATTTTAAATAAAAAAAAATCAAATAAATAAATCACCATCTCAACCACCAACACTTGCGTCGAAATGATTATGGGTTGGAAAAGAATAGAAAATTTCTATTACCAATGCACTGCACTTATTGAAGCAATTTGTCGCGTAAATAAAAACCATTAATGAAAATGGTTGGGCTAGAGCATTTTCTATAGCAAATAATACGCCTGTTGTTGTGTAAATGTTGATTTTTTAATGGAGACCTTATTTTTTAGATTTGTACAAAGATAGATTAACCTATATTTATGAAGTATATATATATATATTATACTGTAAAGCAAAAAATCTGTTTTGTAAAGCGACAAAAACTCCTGAACCGATTGAAGTCTTAGGACAGGTTGTTTCATACAATTCATTAAAATTCAAAATAAGTTTTCAACTTATGTGAAAGTTCTATTCAAGTTCTGTTATTATTTCAATTATACGAAACTACTGGACAGTAATGATATAATAACAGAACTTGAAATTAACCTTTAAAGAACTTGAAAAAAAGCTAAGGAAAATATTAAGGAAAGTTAAAATGTGTGGTTGTATATATTTTGGGATGATAAGGCTGGAAGAAAAAAAATCAAAATTAGTTGAAAAAATTAAAACAAAAATTTTGATTGCGACAAAAGTGCCACCTATCGGGTCTAAATAATAAAATATCGGGATTATTCGGAGATTAGCATGTAAAAATATGGTGACTCATGGTATTAAGATTAAACGCGATCACTTGCCGTTTGTGAAGCCATTATTAATATAATAATATATATATGTATATCACACATTGTAAATTTTTTTATTGAATAAATATAATTTAAAAAATAAAAAATTAAAAAAATAAAAAAATTAGTGCAAAAACGAAAAACAATCATTTTATTTTATACCTCGTGACAGCAAAAGGTTAAATTTCTAGGGGAAGTGCGTATTTTAGTATGAGTATTGTAAGCATCAATGTGGAATTAATATTGCTGACTTATATTACTGAAAAGACATGACAAAACAAATTTCAGAAATTGACAAAGAAAATACTTACTTTAAAAAAATTCTACGATGTCAACGCGTTATCGTAAATACTATAAATAAAATAAAAACACTTTTCTCCGAGATTGCAAACTTTGGCCCGTCGGTCACCGAAGGTAGGAGGAACGCAAGTAAATGCAGGAGGAACACATCAACGTTTCAGAATTTCCACGAAAGCGCAACAAAAGCGAGATTCTTGCGGGCGAGGCAAGAAACAAGGTAGACTTGTTGCACTCTTTGCGGCGTTGTAGGGTTTACTTGCAGCACCGCGACTTATCCTCATGTACCTACTCCTCTTATCAAGCCATTCGGCCGGCGGAAATTGCGGCCATTTGATGGGAACGGCTGAGCGGGCTTCGTTTTATTGCGGAATATTTTGGCACTACGTACTACAATAACACCACGTCGCTCGGATTGCTCGTCATCTTGATTTGATTAGGGATTCCATTCAATTGTTCGAGTTCCGATTCCAAGGAAATGCTAACGTTCAAAATTACTAGGTGTCTCGCCGCCGTACAAGGGTGTTGGCTGGCTGGCATGGGGAGGCTGTATTTATTTAGGCGTTTGCTTGCTTTTACACCAATATTAAAGATGAAGAATTTACTGCGATGGAGAAGCTTTCTAGAATTTAGGCATTAACACTGATACGCTAATAGAGAGAGAGAGAGAGATGTTTTTACTGTTAAATTTTACTAACCAACATTATGATTCTTTACTCCAGCTTTAGTAGATACGTAATCTTACGTGGGTTCTTAATCAGGGCATTGCGAAAATACCCACATAAATCAAATTTTATTTTATTTATTAAAGTTGTATGCACGTATTGTACAATAACTATAAAATTTATAACACTGAGATAAATAAAAAAATAATAAAAGATTTTCCTCACCAGGCCTCTTGTGTTCGGTGAGGGATTTAAAATATTTTATAGTTGCTTTATTTAATTGAATTCTAAAAATAAGGAAACTTTGAAACATATTTACACGGGTAAAATGTTACTTGTATGCACAGGAGTGAGGAGAAACATTACCTAAATGAAATCCATAAAAACCGGACTACACACTTTTGACCACAAAATTATTATACTGAATCAAACTACAGCAATGATGTATATTTTTAAATTATTAGTCATTTCTTTTTCATAAGAATACTGTCACAAAGAATCAAAAATAATCTAAAAATGTTTACAATCTCATGTTAATTTACAATTATGGAGGATTTGACTTCCCTCATTTCAAAATATTATTTCCACAACTCGTCCACCACAAATTGTTAATTATATTTTCACGTGTATTATGAACCTCATTGTCGAGGGAATTGTAGCACTCTGGTGACACGCTTGCTAGCGTCCGAAAAGTGAATTTAAAACTTAACTTTATTTTAAATTGTTTAGTTTTGCTATAAATAGGTACGTTGAGGCGACACAAATACTCTTTTAACGGGGATTTGCTCGCGGCTCGCATTTTGATTCATTCAGACGAATTCGTAACGATAATATAAATATTTTTTAGAGCGATCCCTACGGATGTAAGTTATTTATATTTAAGATTAATATGCATACCAGTTTTGCACAACACTTCTACACATTCAATGGAGTGATGTGGTTTAATCAATTGGAAATGGAACTAAGATTGGAACCTGACTATAATAAATTCAAAAATAGACTAAACAATGATATCTTAAATAGTTTGGCTACCTAGAATTGCATTGGAAATTGATTAAGAATATTTAATTGACAGTTTCTTTTTTTAATTTATTTTTTATTATATATATTTATAAATATTATTATTTTTTATCTATGCACGTATATATTGTGTTATAATTTTTTAACTTTTAATTTTAATTTTTAATAAACTTCTCTATGTTCCCGCCTTTACACACGAGTATTTTAACTCTCGTAAAGGTTATATATTGTATACATATATGTGTTTTTACAGTTTTTTAATCAATGTTGCAGGCTTAATTACTCATGATTATGTTACATATGTATGTATACAAAAAACTAATAAAAAAAAAAAAAAAAAGTACCTTACCATTGAAATATTTTAAGTAAAACGATTTGAAAATTTTATAAAACGTTTTTCAACTATAAAATTAGCGGTAAGCACCGGATTTTATTTTTCTAGACGATGAATTAGTAGATAATTAGGGATTCATTATTATTTTTTGGCAAACTAATGTTTTTAAGACAAGATTTTTTATGCATAGCACAAAGGGTAACAATTATTTTACAAGCAATAATTGTTCGCCTGAAACACTCATCCACATTGAAAAATCTCCTGATAAAAGATACATGACGCCAACGGGACTTGAACCCGTGTCCCTTCGATTTCCGGTCGACAGCTCTGACCACTGAGCTATGGCGGCTTATCTCTTACCCGCGAAATTATTCAATATATATTAGTGTTTCATTCAACGATTACTGCTTGTTACATTTTTCACCTGAAAACAACCAACTTTATTTTATATGAGAAAGGCATTGTAAGTGCTAACTCTCTCACTAGATGGCGTCGAGACAAATTGTCTACATTTTTAGGCGAAATACTTGAACTTGTCAAATATTAATTATTATTTTTTGGCAAACTAATGTTTAACCGCCATAGCTCAGTGGTCAGAGCTGTCGACCGGAAATCGAAGGGACACGGGTTCAAGTCCCGTTGGCGTCATGTATCTTTTATCAGGAGATTTTTCAATGTGGATGAGTGTTTCAGGCGAACAATTATTGCTTGTAAAATAATTAGGGATTCCTCTAGAAAAATTTGAGTAATACGTTTATCAGAAATAATTAAAATAAACCCCATGGAAAGATGAATTCTTAAGGCCTTCTAGGGCAAATTTGACCGTAGAACCGTCCATTACGCCATTCTGCGCGCCAAATATTATTTTTGTACGACTTCATCACTTACGCCGTTAAAATTCCCACTTTATTTTAGAGATTTGCTATGGAAAATTCAACCGCAGGTCTATCCATTACATTAGGGCCTCGCGTCACATATTTTTGTGTGTAGCTATTTTTGACACTATTTTAAAATTCGAATTATCTGAAAACTTTTTAACCGCTAAAGAATTTATATCCGCCTCTCAACATTCCCCAAATATAGAAGCCCGCTAGCTCAGAACATTTGGGAATGGTTGTGTAATGAGAAGAAAATATGTTTTACTTGGCAGATCCTTGAATAAAATGGACACTGCCAACATTGAAAAGATATTGTTAAACATAGGGATAGGTTTATTGTATGTATTTGAGGATTTTTTTTGTTATAATTAATATTTTGCGTAATTGCCTATCCTTGAATTTCAATTAAAAATTATATAACTAAGCTTTAACGATAAAAATCCCATTAAAAGTTGAATGTTGAAACATAAAAGGAACATTGGTTTTGTCCGATCTAAAGGAGGTAATTAAAACTCTGTTGGAAAATTAGTTCTCAGTTTTTTTTGCAACAGCCTCTTCATTTATCCCATTTACTCGTAGGTACCTCAACTAAAATTAGATTATTTATTTGCTTTGAAGCGTTAACTTTCATAAATTTCGGCATAGAATTATTGAACTCCGTGTTTGGTTATTTCGTGTATTAAGATATGCATAGTTATCATTGATTTAGCATTCACTTAGAAGGAGAATGTCATGGTCCGGATCTGTGTTAACTATCATTAATTCATTAAATTTTCGGTTAATACATTAACGATTATGTGTTAATATTCGTCGAACTTCGAAAGAACTGGTTGCTTCTATGCATGGAATTATAAACACATCGTCTTGCTGATCAGTTATTTCTACAATGTAAGAATATATCAATGGTTTTTAATGTTACTAAAATGATTCCCATATAATAGACTCATACTGACGCTTACAATAATAATTTGGTTTATTCTTCTTATACGTTCAAATAGTGTCTTTTAGGCTAGAGTTATCTAATTGTATTTTTTTACACTAAATTTAAAAAGTAAAATATATTTACATAAGTATCCAGCTAAAGTCCCTGGCGTTGCCCGGGATTAACACTGAGTTTTCTAAAACATACCTAGAACAGGCGCGGTCCGTCCATACATTCTTTGGATGCTCCGCATCCCTTTCATTTTAGAGTAAAAAGATTTGGACTTCTAGCCGTATACAGAAATACTGCATTAAAAAAATTAAAATATTATTATTATAAGACATCGTGTATATTATCGTCCCGTTTCCGTATACACACAACGAACGGCACAATACAAACAGCGCGGACGAGTCTAAATACACATACATTCTTAAATACTGTGAAACGCGTAAAACACACTGTAGTGTGGAAGCGATTTGTAAACCGTATCCAAGAATGCTAGAACGTACGTTCTTTCCGCTCATGCGCACTGAGACCCGCAAGCCAATATATTCGTCAACTTTATACAATATTAATGATAGCATCCAACCTGCAAAAACCGTATTTAATGCTCATACGTATAATGCACAGAATCCTATACTCTATTACTAATTCATTCGATTATATGCGCGCTTGTGTCTCGGCCATTTGCGGAAAAAAACTGATTCTGGATACTGGAAATATTGAATAATGGATTTATGAAAATAACTTAAGACGGTAACTAATGTTATCTTGTTCGTGGGCTAGCGTCTAGATGTGCATATTCGATGTCAAGTACTACCTACGTAGTAAGTACGAGTATAAACGTTTGATGTCCAGCATCCCTTCTACAAAAAGTCACCGATCGCCACTGACGTAGACAAGGACCTTACTCTTGTTTTGATCGTCAAGTTTGCAGAATTTTATCAGTCTCAGAATTAATCTCAGATTTGTATATAAATCAAATAAACGCCACCCGCCCGGATTCCCCCCGGAGTCCGCCCGGTTTCCGCCCTTCACAGATAATCTTATTCATATAAATAGATTGATGTTTATAATGCAGCGTATTTCATTTAGGAGTTATTGGGTGAGGGAGATAGGAGGTGTTAAATTTTGTCATTAATAAAAATACGACAACAAAGTTAACAAAGTATTGCCAAGTGTTACCTTCCATGCAAGAAATTGTTACTGTAGTGTATTTTTAAATTAATGGGTAATAAGGGCCATTTTAGAGAGAAAAGAAAACTAAATAACTTTTGAGCAATCTTACCTCAGGTCGTGTACCTATGAGTAGGTAACTTGTGATAATGGTACTGAAACAAATTTGCAATCAGCAAACAAAAAGGTATACTGTGGAAAGTTACAAAAAACATGTAAAAGAAACAACCTACAACCGATCTTGAAAAAGGCTCTACTAGTGCTTAATTTACTAACACAAAACATCAAACGGGGCAGATACTTCTGGTTTCTTCTCGAATGATACACGAGTGGTGCGACAGTCATTATTCCAGGCTTTGACGAATGATCTTGGTGATTCTCGATCCAAGATTAAGGCAATAAATAGAAATTCAAGAGATGTTCCTTTTAAATCTAAGGATTATGGGCCTCCGTTGTTACCGATGTTGTTGGCATCCTTGTTGGTTACCGATGCGGCACGCTGTATCTACGTTGTTGTTTTTCGGATGTTGAAAACCAGGTTTATAAATCGGTTTTGGAACTAGTTTCTATGTCAATTTGTTCCAATTGGTCCCCAATTAATTCAATTTGTGCTTCTATGTCCGAGTTGATATGATATGAACATATTATTTGTGACAATGTGACCATGATTAACTTGCACTATAATTTGTAGTGTGTCTTTTACCTTATTTAATGCGTGTATTTAAATCTATATTTATTAATATGTCCTATTTAAATATTTTTATTTATATTTTGTATAAAATATTTTTATTATTTTAATCATCCAGTTTTATTTTATTTACATATTATGTCACGGGGTAAAGTGCACAAACTTCAGGAGGTGATTTTAAATGATGGAAGAAGAAAAAAGAACAAAAATTAGTACTTCGAAACTCAATTGTTTTTTTCCCATTTAAAAATATTGTTCCATAGAAGAATATTATTTTTTCCATGTAAACAATTCGACTTTTTACCTGAAAACTTCTTTAACAGATTCAACATTAAAAACACAAATTCTAAACACACATGTGGTTTTCTTGTCGATGTTGTTAACCATTGGATTGGATATATACATATACCTTTGATTTTATTTTATAATCAAAAATAAAAAGCACTCCTCTGGCAGATGAATAAAATTCCCTTGAGAACTGCATACACTGCCCTACTTTCACCCGCCTCCCAAAAACTGTATTCTAAAACAATACTCCATTATATTCATAAATATTAAACAAAAGAAGTTACAACTAACACGTATATTAGAAACTCCAGATATCAGGGTCAAAAATATATCCAACAAGTAACTACAAATACAATATTTGGCAAAAAAGCTTCATGTACTACGTTATCTACAACAAAATTCTACTCTTGCTCAATAATAACAAACGTTTATATCATAACATTTAAATCTCAAATAAAAAGCTAGATACAAACAAACATAGGGAGATCAGAAATAAATAAATAAAACATACTCACACCAAATACATAGTGAAACCGCAACTACTCAACTCACTAAAAACGCCATGTAATATATTTATAATTATTTCAGAAAAAAAACTTTTTATAATATGTAGGTGCATGAAATCCTCAGCACAGGAGATCACATAGAGGATAACATTATTTGTTACAAAAAATATGTTATTATTATTATTATTACAAAAAAAATGTTTTCCTTCAGGGTGTTGACTTATAGTAGCAGCAAATGTTGATGCTAATACAATACTCAAGCTTTCGAATAACTGTAAAAACTTTTCAAATTAACAGATTCGGTGATTGTCTACATTTTTACGCTAATAACAACAGGTAGGCTTAAACAAAACCACAAACTGTTTATCAGTAACGTTTCGCAAGGATATCTTAGCCCTACGCGTACACAGGTACGCCAATAACCTCATTTATGTATTATAGTTCGCATCAACTCTAATTTCACGACCCGCTCTTGTAAGTTGCCACGCGTATATAATACATACATTAAAGTTTCGAGAGATATAAAATAAAAAGGTAAAAACAAAACGGTTGAAGCCGGGTACTTAAACATGTTTAACATAAAAAGATATCGTCATGCCTTTAGACCACTAAGGACATATAATAATATATAAACATAATTAGTTGGGTAGGGACAACGCACAGAAATACAATGTTCGGAAAATGCTAGGTAGGTACCAACTAACATTGTTTGATAACAGTCAGTAACCTGGCTAAGGTCCTGCCACTAAGAGCTCCGTTACAACGTCTTCTTCTGTTGTACGCGTCGTTTACGAGAAAGAGGGAGAGGGCACAACCAACGCTATCGGCGGTATGAGTACGAGTCGTATCAGAATTAGTGTAGTGTTAGAGAGCCACTCGTTTGCAGCTGGCGATAATAAATTACTTGCGGTTTAGTTTAGTAAGTATACATAAGTACCTATCTATATTATTACGATATACATAATTTTATTTCCACCTTTATTACAACAGTAGCTAACGTGTACCCGGCTTTGCTCGGGGTTATGCAATATGCATGGCTTGGAGTGAAGTTTTAACGTTGTGAATTATAGTAAACTAGGTGAAATTTTGAGGTGGTGTATTATTGTTAAGAATTAAAAAATAAGTCTCTTTATTAACATTATTAGGTAAATACAAATTTTTAAATAAACACACAAAACACAATGGTCATACGAACCGTGCATGCAAGCTCATGGATAAATCTTCAATATGTTTTTTATATGATTACCGTACAAGAACCTGCTCCCAACCGTCGGGAGCCAGTGAAACTATGGCATCCCAAATTGGGGTGTGTTGTGAAGTTGAATGCGGTAAGGGAGGGAAGAGGGATGAGATGGGGAAGAGGAAGGTAGGGGAGTACCTGGCTATTCAGACCTGGTCACCAAAAACAGCTAAAGCCACTTCAAGCAACTTTTCAATTCTGAATGGTTGTCTTACACCAAGGTGATATTGAGAGTATCTTCGACTCTGGAACGTGCCGCAAGTAAACTATATATTATTTCAAACGAATAAATTGTGAAATAACACAAATTCATCAAATAAAATTTACTTTCGAACGCCGGGATTTGAACCCGCAAATTTCGAATTGCGAGTCAATAGCTTTACCCCTCGACTACGGAGGCCGTCAACCGAATGGTTCTGTAATTTCAATAAAAATACGCTTATTTAAAAATAATAACTAACTTACTCAACTCCTTTTCTCCGCAGAGGCCGGCAGAGAGAATATACCGAAACACGACTCTATCCTTGCTTCGTTCACATCCAAGCATCGTCTCATACATTATCATATGTTATTGTAACTATTATGACTATCTGACTTATTCCACTCTTCCTCAATTAAAAATATTATATTCTTTTGAAAAAAAAAAACGATCAAGTTAGTGTCCGTGACTTTAGGTTCGAGACGGTCGTCAATACAAGCAACTGCTGTAGTAACTGCTAGTACGGCTGCTGATCGGTTACACAGTTCTATTTCCATCGCGGATATGAACAGCTAATGTTCTTATCAATACAAGTCTTTGTCAAGTGGGATGATGATAGTAAAATATTTATGTCATGATTGAATAAAAAAAATACATTGCTTGATGCTTTGAGAGGTGATATTATTGTACTACAGGAGAAAAACATAAAAGAGTTCAACAAATAAAAGTTTTAAAAAAGGAAGCGCTGCAATCGTTTATGAAGACACCAAGATGGTTGAAAGGTTTATAAAAGAACTGTAGTTTATTGTTGCCTTGTTAAATGATAAGTGTTTTCGGAAAGATAATTGTAACAAAATTATATTTTTTTAACAACCTATATGTAGATGTAACTATAAAGAAAATAGAAAATAAATACAGATGTAAATAGTTCGTATTAGAAATAATTGTCTAACACAAACTATTTCTTTCAGCAAGCCAAGTCTTCAACATATTACAACATGGACACACACAAACATAAAACAAAGCAAATACACAAATGTACAAAGGAATATTATATTACAATGTGCTGCCAGAAAACACGAAGTCTGCACCAATTAATAGATTCAAACTGTATTGTAAGAGCCATTTTAATCAAAAGAAAATGCAATAGGTAGTAAAATTGTAATGTAATGTATAATAAAATAGCTATTTGCATATACTTTTTTTAATTAAAAGGGGTAAATTTCACCCGGAGTAATGGAACATTTGACTAATCATCAATTCATCTCTTCAGTTGTAAAAAACATGTTAAATATTGTAGATTGTACTCGAGGAGATTGAGTCCAATCTGCAGATAAGAAAGATAAAACGTAATTGTAAATTCATTTGATAAACGTAACGAATTATTAATTAGGACCTACTCCATGTTTTTTCTTGTAACACAAGGAAAAAAATCAGCGTATTTAAATAATATCTTCGTGTGGACGAGGCGACGTAAAAGTGTGGTTAAGAAAAACGATTAATCCGTTAATCCGTGTATAACAATAAATAATTAATAATCACAAAAATCCCTCGTTAAGTCCTGTTTTTAATAAAATGTTCTCATTATCCAAACCATCTGTCTATCTCTCACACCCCCACTCTTTTCCGACCCCCTCCTCCCCAATTCAACTCATAATGTATTGACCATAATTTTTTAATAACGTAAAGTTAATATTAAATATTTAATCCTGATGAAGGAACGGCGCTTCCGAAGTTCATAATGTATTAACCATATTTTTTTTAATAACGTAAAGAATATTATATATTTAATCCTGATGAAAGTACGTCGGTTGCGATGAAGCAATTATTTTATTATTATTTTTTTATAAATATTTGGATTATTGGTGCATTTTTTTAATATTTACAGTTTGAAAATAAAATGTTGAAATTTTGTAAAATAAAATTTTCATTTCTGCTGCATCACATAAAACGCTGATTTTAAAACGTAAGGTACATTCTAACGTGTGATTTCGCTTGACTTCGACAGATAAAACGGAATATATTTTTTTATGATTTTATTTTTTAATTTTGCCTAAAGTGCACCTCTCTTCCTCGTAGTTTTTTTTATTCATTAAGCATCTAACAAATAGTTGTTTTGAGTTTTGACCTTTATTTTAAAACTATATAAACTATAATTTAACCATGCTGCTTTGAGTGTCAAAAAAAAACATGTTCACGTCATGTACAATTCTCATTAAATTATTAACATGCTTTAAATTAATAGTTTATAAAAGTTAATACAAGCACAGACATGATATTCCATATTTTTATCAGAATCTCAAAATTCTTCCAGTTATAGCAATTCTGTGGTACAAAATTAAAAGTACAAGTAAAAAAAAAACTTTCTTCGAAATTTCCACAGACATAGGAATTAATAGACGAGAATATAATGGCGAGGGGTAAAATCAACTGTTGAAGAACGAAGGGAGTAAGGCTGACTGTGATTCGTCAATAAATCAATCTGACAGTAAATAGGCATCTCGCATTATAATATCACCATTTAGTTCTTAAAAGTAAAATCTGCTTTTGAATGAATAGACATTTCTACATGGGAGCGCAAATTACTCGCCACGTTATGAACTAATTTGCGAAGTCCAAATTCGGCAAAGTAAGGCAGCTTCTATTTTCAGAGTCGTAGTTAGTTTCAGAGTATTTAGTTAAGACACTTTTACAAATGTCTCATAATTTACTTACCCCAGTAAACAACGACGAGCACACTTGAGAATCGCTACATTGTGATGTGATAGTATATGTTTCTAAAACTGATCCATATAATACGGTGTGAATAAGCTTAAAATAAAGTAAAATAATGCTTACTTATGGAATGTAATACGACAATTGGGTTTATTCTCTTTTTCACATCTATTTTTACAAGTTTTCATAGTACAAGTAAACATTTTGCCGTGTTATTTCGTAAAATGAACCGATGATGCCTCGACCATAGTTCGCACAAGAATGATGACGTCACGTTTTCAAATTTCATTTGAGGCCATACGCGAGCCCAGCCGGCTCAATGGAACCGGTATGGGGAGTGGGGATAATACGCTTTTAATCACTTAGGGCAGGTCTACTAATATTCATATGTCTATGGAAATTTCAATGTTTTAACGTAGATTTCCGGTACAAAATTTGAATTCAATATGTATGGAGAAAATAATATTAATATAATATGGAAAAACAACGGAATTTAAAGAAGTTATTTATCTATTTGTTTGAGCTAAACGTATATGTCTAATTCAAACTATTTATATCTGCATTGATTTTCTACTTTCTTTATAGTTACATCTACATATAGGTTGTTAAAAAAAAGTTAAATTAATCTTTACGAAAACACCTCTCATTTCCGAAGACAACAATAAACTACACTTCTTTTAAAAACCTTTCAACCATCTCGGTGTCTTCATTTGATTGCACGATTGCAGAGCTTGCTTTTTTCAACTTTTATTTGTCGAACTCTTTTATGTTTTTCTCCTGTAGTACAATAATATCACCTCTCAAAGGATTAGGCAATATATTTTTTATTCAATCATGACATACAAATTTTACTTTCATCATCCCACTTGACAAAGACTTGTCGAATTTTTACCCGATTTAAACGGCAGATTTCTGTGTCACAGAAAATTACGAAAATATTTTCGAGAAATAAGACACTAATAAAAAATCAACTCCCAGCAATCAATCGAAATAGTACAGCCATAAGTGCTACATTAAGTGATGGGAATTGCAGTTGACGGCGAACAAGAAAAAAAGTTAATACGAGTACAGAAAGTAAAAGCAAGTGACCTACTTTTCTCCTTGCGTGTGATTATTTTTAATCAATTTTTCAGAATTTATGGGGCAAACAAACCGTTGGAAGATCACGGCATGTCTGATTGTTGCCGCGATAGATTACTGCCTTGGCGCAGTCGATCGAAGTTCTGCGTAAGTGTTGGACAATGCAATTGATAGAGGAATTTTATGTTACGGTAAATTAGGTCACCAACGACATACTTGGCACAATGTATTTTATATTGTTTTTTTTAAATCAATATTTCTTGAATGAATATGGTAAACGTACCAAAGCTTATTTTCTGCGCCAGTCATCACGGAGGGTCTGAAGTTTTCCGCGATAGCTTAGTGGGTTGGATCACTCGGCGTTCAAATGTCAATCACTGCAATTTTCATTTTTCCTGTGTGTTCAAGATTGTTACAAATTAATACTTATAAGCTTCCTTGTATCCAATATCGCCAACTGGTTGGACATAGTTGAGAGACGGGTTAAGGAAGAGGTGTATAAGGGGATTTATTAATGTATTTCATGACGAGGCCCTGATTGAAGTATAACAAATGTGTACCATTTCAAGATGACGAAAAAACTCATTTTCATGCCGCCGATATTAACAGTTTTCCAACCTTCTGAAGATTGAAAATTAAGCATAATATTTGAAAATGAAATATTTGTAATAAAAGATTGGTCCTGTACTTTGTCCGATCTAGATCCCTCAAAAATAAGGTTTCTTTCCTTTAATGTAATTATTGATATTATGTTAAAGGAATGCAAGTTAAGCGTTCCATAATTGTGGTAGGTACTTAAACGATCATTCATCAAAATTAATGTTCATTAGTTTTATCTTGGACGCTGCTTTTCATCGCCTATAGCCATGTAGAACGCTTTCATTGTTGCATTTCACTTCAACAGTCATTTTGAAATATTTGCCCACAAAATTTTGCATTAAGTAAGCAATTTTTATTCCTTAACCCGATCCACAAGACAGAAACCAACCTCTGGTCCGTTTGCCATAGTAGTGTTTTAATGTAGTATGTAAGTTGTTATTTCTTGTGTTATATTTATGAATGTAAAGGAAGAGATATTTTTTAGAATATAGTTTTTTTAAAAGACATGATGTTGAGATTTTGAAGATTTTGTCAGGGATTTACAGAATAATTTTCACTATGGCTTTTTGGGTCATAATACACACATGCATATTTTATTTATTTATTACTAAATGAAATAACATTTAAAAATTACAACAGTTTGCCAATTTTTTTTTCCTAATTATTCTACTACTCCATAAGGTGAGCTCCAGGAATTAGTTTATGGGAGGAGTATTTTCATACAAAGATACAATAATGCTTAAAAGGCGATGTGTAAACAATACTCAAATTAACATAATTCAATATTCAAATTAAGTACAAACGTGATTCAATATACACAATTTTGAAAAAAATGCTCTATAGTATACATAGATTAAGTAAACGTGTATTAATGGTACAATGGGTACAATATATCGTTATCCAATTTCAGAGAGTTAATTTGTATTTTCAACTGTTCATATTTAAGTTTAGGTTACATTAATATTGTTTTTGATAGTAATATTTTGTACCATCACTAACCTAAATACAAGTATTGTGCTGAGCCGTGGTCGAACGAACAATGCTAAGAAGCATAGGCTATTAAGAGGAAGCTATAAGCCAAACACGTGTATATTCTTGGTATGCTTTATATCGTCACGAATATAGGTAATATGCATTAAAATCGCTTGACAAACGGAGTCTAGAAATATGATTTAAGATTTTCACGGCCAAAAGTATTTTTGTTATTTGGTTTTGGGGTGTTATGCCGTGTTGCGCTAACTCCTTCTTTAGCCAACGAGAGGAAGGAGAAGAAAGAAGAAGGAGTTAGCGCAACACGGCATAACACCCCAAAAACAAATAACAAAAAAGGAGTCTAGAAATGTTCGATTTCAAGCACAAAAGTGCTTTTTATTTATTTTGTAAACCATTTTAAAAGAAATCAAAAAGTAAACCAAGGGAAACAATCCAAAATAATTTTAGCAATAATATTTTATTTTTATTTTATACGTTCATACGAAATTGAAGAAAAAAATTGTTTTTAGTAGTGTACATTTATATTTTTTATTAAGTAATTCAAATTTTTATTCGTATTCTACTCAAGGTAAACGATAGGAAAACGTGCAATTTATCTAAATCATAGTTTTTTGTATTCACAATGTAAACCAATTCGTTATACATACTCGTATTAATCGAATATAGTGATTTAGAATCAAACTTCGCCTTAAACCATTTGTTTTGAATCTATTGCTTAAAAAACATTTTTGTCAAATTTATAAAAAACAGAGTTAACGATATTTTTTATTGGTACTAACCCGAGTCTTGACTTTCACATTCTTTATACACCATGTAACAAAAACACCGTTTAGCGAATGTGAAGTGTTTTTTTCTTTAGTAAGACTGTCTGTAATAAACAATTAAACAGCATATTTATAAAATTTACAGATATTACATTTGAAATATATAATTATTAAAAGAGATATAAGTATAATTTTCTGTTAAAAATATATATTATAGGTAGGGACTTTATGGACTAGAAAATTACTAAACAAATTCATGCAACAGAAATATGGAAAAAAAAATTGCATAATAGGTAGGTAATTTATCGATTTATTATTATTTATTACATCAGGTCCAATTTTGAAAATGACGATTAAATTCATAGCAACCCGAGTTCTAGGGTTCTATAAACCAGAGTTACAGACAGACACACAAGAATATTTTGATGATTGATGATGATTAAAAACTTTTTTTTTTTTTAATTTTACAGGTATATTCTTTTCGGAAGTCTAATATTAAGTACGAAGGAAGCAATGTAACTGTTTGAGCTCTGTGGTGATAATCGAATGAATAAATGAAATGATAATGTTGATAAACGACTAAAACAAACTAGTGACAAAATAGGGTAAAGTAAACAATAAAATAGTATAGTTGGTTTATTATTTGTTTGTTATTTTCTTTAATCGACTCTTTTGTCGCTGGTCTCTGTTCAGGGTAATATAATCTAGAATAAGGGCTCCAGTAATAGCTGCGGTGTATAATATAATGGTAATAACTGAGTGCGCCGTAAATGCATTAAGCGACTTGTTGCATAGTGGGCTGCTGCTCTTGATAAGAGTGGCTGTCGCCTCCTCCAGACATTTCATTATTCCAACCCCTGCGATGACATTATTATTCAAACAGCCATTTAATTCCTTCATTCTTATTATGTGAACGTGATCGAGCTTATTCATGTAATTTTGTAAATAGCTGTTATGCTGGATGCTTTTGTGATGTGTATTGTGTTTGACTTAAATGGAAGAGGATTTGTTTTGTTATTGTTGAGGTTATGAGGTTACTTAGTTTTTGTAATACATCTATTTGAATTTCACTACTATTTTCGGAAATATTGGAAGTGGTAAAGTATATATATATTTATCAATTGAATAAATTTTTCACCCACTTTTAGTAAGGCTGTAAAAATAACTAAACCTTGTTATAAGCATGATGTGAACATTTTTAATCCGAGTGTTAATATCTATGCACATCCCGATAACAATTTCATTCATTTAATAATTGTTAACATTCTGTAAATATTTCAAACAATAAATAAATAAATATTTATTTATCTACCGAATGTCGAATCAATGGAAGTATATTTCTATTCCATTGGGCGATATTGTGACTCTACTGAAATATTATTATAATATTAGAATTTGCGTTTACTAAATAGGTATATATATATATAAGCTTTTTAGGATTGAATACAGATAAACAGATATTATTGTTATATTCCAGTTACCTTCAATGAATGGAAATTTTACAAACTGTGAATACCGTTAAATATGTGAGGATGATTTAAAGCTTTTTTAAAAATATTTTCATAAATAATTATTTATTTCAAAAACGGTCTAAAACCGCATATGTATTTCGAAACGGTTCCAACTGGCTACAACGTCATGTTGCCAACCGCCGTCACCAACGTTGCCCGATGTGACGTCAATGCCGCCAAATCCAAAAATAAAATTGAACATGTCGTTTGGGAGCATATCGAAAATTTATTCGTCAACAACCAAAAAAAAACCAGTCTTGTTCCGTGGGGTTCGGTCAAATCGTGACTTGGCATAGGTAATACAGGCATAGTTGTAAAGCCCGGATAATACGGGCCAGGCTTACCTACTTCAGCTCACCTCCGACTAGCCCATTACTCACGACATGCAGCCTGCTTAGTACTATAATTATCTTAGTGGCGATTGAAATTCCATAATTAACGGTGATGAATGCGAGGAGTGCAACCCTTAAATCCCTCAAACTAAATTACTAATAATCACTAAACTGCAAAACAAAATTAAAGTTTCACACATTAAGAATCCTGCCCTGATGATCGACACTGTTACGCTGTCCGAAACGTTGGCTAAAGCGCGCAATATCCCATAAATAATATAGCGTAATCCAAACATTTACACGATGAGCTCTATTTTAAGCTCGCATCATCATTTCCAGATAAATACGCTATTTTATTTGCTTACATTTTTCGTTTTTACAGTTGGAAGCAAATATTTCGGTAAATAACGCCTATTGAAATTTCGGGAATGGCAGCTACTAACTAGGGTTCCATGCTAACCCAACACAGTGACTATTCAACACACTTTTAAAAAGTGATTTAAAGTCATTAAAAACGATGACATTTTTTTTTAACCTAACCTAACCTACTTAACCCAGTTAATAAAGTTTTTGTTTCATCACTTTCCATGACTTTATATAACTTTTTAAAGATGTGATGAATTATCATTTTGATGATTTATCCGGTCACCACTAACTAGTACATAGTTCATTTTTTATCATTACGTATTCGCTTATACAAACAATGTTTTTCATAGAAGTATAATGTCATTAGCGAAATATCAAAATGTAAAAAGTAAAGCTTCTGAAAACTCGTTTATCTTAATATGTAGAAATAACGTATCACTGTGTTTGTACCATAGAGCTACAATTAGGGGCACTACTACGTTCCATTATTTATTAGAACGCGATAAGCGGCGCACGTAGACCGGAATCGGAAGTTTTAGTTAGAGCGTTGGGAGAGTTGGAGGTCAAAAAACAGAACCTATTTGTTCGCTTTGTCTCATCTAAATATAATCCATCAATGCATCGTACACGGTAATCTCAGAAATCGCCAAACCGATTTCAATTAAATTTTGTGAATATATATGGTTGGTTCCAGCTTGAAATATAGGATTTTTTGACCCAACAGGCGGTGCTGTTGTCGAGATCTATAAAAAATTTAACGAATTTTTTATCAGATTTCTCATCCAAAAATACATACAACCATAAATTTTAACTCGTATCATACTATAAAATGCATTCAATTGGTTGAGTTAACTGGTTTAATCTAGTTTCTAAATTCAGATTGCATATGTTTGTGCTCGAAATCACAATTCAGTATATATTTAACCCGCAGCATAAAGAAATATTAGAACATAAATACAGTACTAGATTCACGCGCAATGACGGGTTAATAGTTCCGAAATTTAATAATAAAGACGGACAGAGAACGTTTGAATACAACATACCGAAGATATTTAATTTATTACCTGACACTATAAAGCAATGTGAGTCTATGAATAAGGTAAATTTATGGTGAAAAATTGGCTATCGGAAAAAAAATATTTACTTTGTATGTATGAAAAAATGTGTAGATATAAGATGTAAATTATAACTTATAAAAATGTATATGTAACTAAACTTACAAGCACCTGTTGACAAGCCAATTCAATTGGCTTAGCAGGACTTGTTTGTTGATATGTATTAACTATTTATTCAATAAAATAAAAAAAATAAAATCTCGAAAAGTGGTAGACCGATATCGCTGAAAATTTCAAAGTTTATTGTTATTAGTGCAAGCAGTGTTTAAAGATGTTTAAATGGTAGGAGAAGTCGGGGGCGCCCGAGGAATACTTTACGCAATATCTCTGCATGAGATACAGAGTCGAATTAAAGTCGTTGTAATGTAGTTTTTTAACAGTAACATTGTGGTATAAAGTAGTGAATGGTGGAAGAAGTCAAAGGCGCCCGAGAGAGAAATTATCAATAGCAGTAATGTGGGGATCCACTAGGATGTATGTATATAAATTAAATAAAAATTAAAAATTTTCATTCGAAAATAAATATTTTAAAAATAATGCCTAGGCTGAAAAAATACTTAAAAATTATGGATTAGTTTGTGTAAAATATATTCATAAAGAAATCGAATGTTTTATGAAATGATACAATACATGTTTTATATAAATCCAAATGTTTAAAATCTATTTTTCTTGTTATCAGTAGAATGTCACTGTAGTGACAAATAAGGTAAAAAAGTATTTTATAAAACCAGCAAAAACCATATTTTTAAATTTATTATATTTTGTTCCCAGAAGTAAAGTTTTCATTAAAATTGCGTTAAAAAATATTACGTGGAACAATCCCCCCTCCCTGCCTTTTACGCCCTATTCCTTCTAAAGATCGCATCGTTACGCATCGGACGCGGATACCCACGCGTACCTCATACCTCTATTTAAATCTTCGCCCAGACAGGTTACACCAACGTACAGTAGGTACACACCCCCAACTAGGAAATAATAACTAAGCTGTCAAAAGGGAAAATATAGTGTATGAAATCTTTTGCTACTAAAATAATATTATATTCGGACATTTTCATCAGTGTGCAACTATTGCTTGATACTTGTTCGCACTTGTCTGGATATGTAGACAAGTCCGCCCTAGCCATTATAATAGCCCCGCAGTTTGCAGTAGGTTGTGAGGCTGAAGATTAATAATTAAAATCGTCAACAAGTTGAACCAAATTCCTAATAGAAATATCTCAATACAATGATTTCCACTTAAAATACTAAATAAATATCATGGAAATGTATTCTAAAGTACTACAGGGTTTTCCAATAAGAGGTGTTATTTTGAATAGCCCGCTATTTCGGTAGATGTTACTTTTGAAGCTGTCATTTTTTACAAGTAGAAACTACGCCATTAATAAAAATGGAACGATACACGCTTCAACAACGCATTGAAATTATTAAAATTCACTTGAGTGAATTAAATGCAAATCATCTTGAGTGATGAGGTCCATTTCCACCTCGGTGGCTTCGTCAACAAGCAAAATTGTCGCATCTGGGGCTCGGAAAACCCAATAATTATTGTTGAAAAGCCTCTTTATCCTCAACGTGTGACTGTTTGGTGCGGTTTATGGTCCGGCGGAGTCATTGGACTTTACTTTTTCGAAAATGAGGCTGGAGCAACAGTTACGGTGAATGGATTGGGCTATCGAGAGATGATTAATGATTTTTTATGGCCGAAATTTGATAGTATTGATCTGGACATCGTTTACTTTCAACAAAACGGCACTAAATGCCACACAAGCAACGAACCATTGATCTTTTACGATTGAATATCAAAATAACACCTCTTATTGGAAAACCCTGTACTTTAATTGACTGAGCGAAGTTCCGTTTTAACTCGACCGTTTTGAATTTCATTTGTCAGTCAATTTTTTTTTACGTTCTGTCTCCGTTTCAAGATGGTGGCCTTACTTTTTCAAATTTTAAATCGTCATAATAATTCGGACTTTCTAATTCGATTTTTTAAATTTTATGATATCCATTTCTTATTCCCATTTTCTAATATCATGTCTGAAGAAAGTGTGAAAAAATAATATTTATTGTCAATGAGATAATGACGATTTTTATTATGTTGTTTATTTTCTTGATACATTAATAATATGTATTTTCAAACATCATATGATAATTTGGGCTTCACTGGGTACTTTGCCCCCGTGCTGAGTCTCCAATTTACAATTTAATAAAATTAGATAAAAATACAAAATGAAATAAAACTGAGATGAAATGTGCACTTTCTGCCATGTGCACCATTCGCAATATCATTTGGAAAATTTCATGCTCTTAATTTTGCGCGAAGAAACAAAAAACATTTAAATGAAAATGTTCTGCGCTTCGCGACTTCTGCCCACTGCCTTTGAAATTTCAGAAAAAGAAAGGTTAAGTTTTTGTTGTTGTTATTAATAGATGGGTAACCGACGTTTTGATCAAACGATCGTAAGCAAAAATATCGCATTCAGAAGATCGCCTGTAAAACGATCGTAATTATCATATGACCGTAAATGATCCTAAATTACCATTTAATCATACATTAAAAAATATGTTAAATTATCGATATTATGGGATGAGATTATTGACTATTTGCTTGGAATAGTTCACATCATTGCTTACTGAACAACTCCAATCTTTCCTTTATTGAAAAAATTAAAAGGATGGTTATATACTGTACGTGCATAATTTTATTTCCACGTATTCTCTAGATATACTTAGTTAGTGTTAAATGTTACTTAGATTTGCGTAATATAAACTCTGCAAAACCAGCATTTAATATGATAACGACAAGTATTAAAATTTATTGTTCGGTATGCAGTGTATTGTAAGAAAATAAATGATAACACGTAGGTTATATCGAATCCTTATACTCATGACACACATACACTATTTTTTGCCTGCAATCATTTTGTTTACCATCGTTTGAGAGTTACGATCACCACCACGAGATTTTGAGAATCAGATAGATTTTGAGAATATAATACACGGTGAAAAATGATCCTGTTAAAAAAGTGATAGCACGCCAATTTCCCGTTAGAGTATTAGTTATTCATAAAATATGGAAAATGCGTGTTCATTTCCTAATAAATGTCATCACGGAATGTGACAATGTCAGTATATCAATACAAATATTTGTAAGAACACGTGTTCCGCGGTCCTCATAAAACATTCGCTTTTAACTGATACTTTGTTCGGAACTCTGTCGATTCATTCGTCAAACGCCTGTAGTCCCGTTTTTGACAGGAAAACGATTAATTTGACCAGATTTATAATATATATTAGTAGTTTTTTATTATGATCAAATTTAATAGTATAATTATTAAATTCAGCAAGTATTTTTTGGTTTTTGTTATTTATTGTTACAGCTATTTCGGCTTTCAAGGCCATTTTGAAACTGTCGTTTTAGCCACGTTTAGACGACTTATTTATATGTTTCTATTTTACCCCTTCCCAATTTAAAATGATTTATTACCGGTTGAACACTGTAACAATAACAAAAACCAAAAAATAGTTGCAGAACTTAATAATTTTACTATTAAATTTGATTTTAATTAAATAAAAAAAAAATTTAATGGAGTTCTACGAATTAAACACAAAAACAATAAAAAAATAAAAAATTATTATGAGTTTTAATCCGAATTTTACGGGAATGGATTCTTGAAAAATAATAATACATTTATATACAGTTATTATTATACAGGGTGTATAAGGACATACCCAGCGATTCCTGAAAAAATGTACACGTCATTTTGTTGTCCGGTGACAAGAATCGGACATGACCCATACAACGTTTTTCTACAAAGTATGGCCTTCGAAAGGCCTTTGAAAGATGGGCATTGTACCGTGGCGAAATTGGATAATACGTTTTGAAATGATTTTCTTGTTACCATTTCATGTTATAGTACCTATCTACGAATATTTTTATACTTTATGAAACAAATTGTATTATGTTTATCAACATGCAATGAAAAAATATCTTTTTTGTCTTTTGTTTAATTTGGTTCCACGTTTCACGTTAACCAAACATTAATTATCTGATTTCACGGTTTCATAATTATATTTTAAAAGTATTGGAAAGTCGTAAGTAAGTCGTAGGCCTTAGTCGTAAGTTACTAGATTTAAGTCTTAGATGTAAGATAGTATTTATGAGACTTAGTCGTAAGTCACTAGAAATAAGTCATATTTCAAGCCAATTATTATTATTATTAAGTCAGCAGCATATAAAATAAACTTGTGTAGAGATATCAACGGTAATATAGTCCGTTGCATTATTTCCAATTCTAGAGTTTTAAAAGTTTTTGGCATCAAACTTGAAGGAATCCGGTAATTTGGAGAGGTAGAAGTTTTCAAACATATTTCGATTGGCAGCGTCGTTATTAGGAGGTATTAATTGAGAGTGGAAAAATTGAACATCTAATGAAGCACCAGGAGTTCTTGTAAAAGTGGAAAATCTTCTAAACCATGCTCTTTTAGCAACTTTTATTTTGTTATGAGCATTGTGGCGTTTACAATTCAAATTACCATTCACAAATTCATTCATTCATATATTACTCATCGTTAATTTATTATTTTAACTATAAATTGGAAAACATGCATTTGAATCGGCTAATACTCTCGGAAGCTCAACAAATGTTGTCAAGAAAAGCGCACAGCTTTCTTATCTGCATTTTTTCAGATCCCAAAATCAGTTTCAAGGTTAGCTTATAAATTGAACTTTTATGAAGGACACGAGAGTGCATATCATTGACGGCAATCCATCACTACGTACGTAACATCATCGCGTAAGTCATCCTGCAATGCCATTCGACGGCGGTGACAAACATACATCGGTTTTTTTCAGTGTCCTACAACGTAAATAGTATCTTAATTGCCTTAAATTTGGATAAAATCATCGCCCATCTCAGTTATTGCTCAGGGCGCTTAGTCAACAGTCATTGCGGCTACAAATTATTTCTTTAATTGCAACGGTTGTGTTGAAAATTTAGAATTTTTCATAATATAACAATTTACTATATGTATCTAAGATGAGCTTAAGTAATGATATTTTGCAAACGTTGTTTTGTACACTTGGTAGACGTTATTATTAATCTTATTGACTTACGCGTTGATACACTTCGTAGCGTTTCGTTCTATTGTATTGGAAAACGTGATATGCGCGCTGATTAATTATTTATGATTTTGTGATGGAATTACTACTAATGAAGGTGAATCTAATATAATAAACCTCCCAATAAGTTATACGACGTTCTTAAGCTAACGTACGAATTCTTTTTCAATTTTGCAGAAACAAAACATTTTTATACGATTCAATCAGAACACGCAAAACTGTTAATAACTTAGGCGTATTACAATACACACCAGATGAAATTATACGCTTTAATACAATCTTGAAGACGATTTCACCGAATTGTTACGATGACCGAAATTGTGGAATAATATGAATTATAATAAAAAAGACAAAGGAATCGAAGAAAACATTTACATTTACAGGAACTTAAAATGTGTAATACCGCAAGATTTTCATAGTTATTACGATTCTTTACTGTATCAATGACTTTAATTTTGTTATATTTTATACTTCATAATTATAGTGCCCTACTAAATACAGCTTTATATTTTATTTAAATATTAATAAAATATTGATGCATTTAATTTTTAAGTTTTATTCTCTGTTTCGTTGATTATTTTTTATTTCTTACGTAGGTACCTACTGTTTTATTTATCTTCACACTTATAATGTGACGTGTAAAATCTTTAATTCGTTAAAAAATATTATTAATTTATTTTTTAAATAAATACTCCCTTTTCCACATCATTCTCGTCATTTCATACTATAATGATATTACCTACCTATCTACCTACAAGTATTAATCTCGGCGTAAGTCAAAACATTTTCCGTTCTTTACTGAACGTCTCCGCTTAAGTCACTTATTATTTTATTTACGGTTAAATTAAAATTAAAATAAAATTCGCCAATTCAGAGGCTACACAAACTAGGTAATAAATATAGTTTTTTTTTATTTTTATTTTATTTTATTTTTTTTTTTATTGAAAATTTTTTTGATACATATATATACAGGTACATACATAATAATAAAAAATAAAAGAGAGTAACAAAAAAATCCCACAAAGGCGAGGCCTGTGCGTGGGCATTATTATTTGTATGTGGATATTTAAAACAGTGGTTTAAATAAAAATAAAATATTGTACATGGTGATTGATTTTACCGTAATTTCAGTTACTTTTTACTAAAATTCCAAAAATATTTAAGTGCTCAATGAATATTAATTGGTACAACAAGTATTAATTGATAGAACAAACACATAGCAGACTTTATTATATATCTACTCTTAAAGCTAATTAGTTGTAAGTATAATTAATGGCTTTGTTAATAACTTATAAGAAAAAAATATCTATTTTGGCTGTTTTGAGCCAAGTTTTGATATATTTTTTATATGAATGAAGATTTTGACGAGTGGTCTCTTTAAGGGTTGAACATACTGAATTATAGATTTTAGGAGCAATAAAACTAATGTGTCTCTGGGCCTGTCTAGTTTTACAGTGGGGTACAACATACTCACAGGCGCCACATCTTCGACTGGAACGATTAGAGTTTTTAATAAAATTGTTTGGGTGCTTGTAGATAAATTTAAGACATTGAAAACTATAGGTTTGTCTAAGGTCCAAAATATCGGTTTCCCTAAACAATTGTTTGGAGGGATAAGATTTACTTTTCTGGTACATAATCTTAATTATTGCTTTTTGGGCAATTTCTAATGGTTTGAGATGATTATTGTAACTTCCTCCCCAACCAATTATTCCATAGGAAATAGATGAATGAACTAGTGCATCATAAACTAATTTTATGGTTTTTATATTAACTATATTACACATTCTTTTAAAAATATAATTTAAATATCTCAGTTTGTTAACAGTTTTTTCTATATGGCTGGTCCATTTTAGTTGAGAATCTATGGTTACACCTAAGTACTTAATATTTTTTCCTGATTTCATCTCTTTACAGTTTGAGCATGCGGTAGGGATACAATTTACATTATGAAATCTTAAATTAAGATTAGTTTTGGGAGCTGACTTCAGTGTGTTATAGAAAGGAATACAGAGAGTTTTTTCATAATTTAAAGTAAGAAGGTTTCTATCTAGCCACTCTTTGACAATAGTAATACATTTGTTAGCCTTATTAGTTGTGTCTTCCCATGTATTTCCTTGGACTGTTATTGCAGTATCGTCAGCAAATGAGAAAATATTACCAGGTATAACAATGTTACATAAATCATTTATATAGATTAAAAAGAGTAGCGGCCCTAATACAGTCCCTTGTGGAACACCGTGTTTTACTGAATCAAAATTGCTCAAACACAATCCAATTTTTGTACATTGTTGTCGATTCGAAATGTAATTTTGTAAAAGCATGAGACATTTATTTTTAATTCCAATGTTGGATATTTTATTTAAGAGAGTACTATGGTTGACTGTGTCAAAGGCTTTCTTCAAATCTAAAAAAATTGTTAGGGTTTTAATATTTGAGTCTAGGTTAGAATAAATTCTATTGGTTAAATTAAATATAGCATCGTCAGTGTCGAGTTTGGTTCTAAAGCCATATTGGTTAGCTGATAGGAGTGCATGAGATTCCAGAAAATCGATGATTCGTTTTTTTATACATTTTTCTAATATCTTGGACAATTGAGAAGTTAAGGTGATTGGTCTGTAGTTGTCTGTTTTACATCGAGGTCCTGATTTGTGTATTGGAATGATATTCGCAAGTTTAAATAAATCCGGGAAAATACTCTTACTGATACATGTGTTAAATATATGATGTAGTGGTTTGATTATATGTTGTTTTATGGATTTAATTGTAGCATTACTTAAGTTAGCAGGACCATTTGCAGACCTAACGCTTATGTTATCAATATGGTTTGAGATTTCAACTTCTGTAATTTCCATGAATTCAGATAGTTCAGAGGTAGAATTTTTAGTCTCTAAATAGTCTGAAAAGTTCAATCTATGTTTACCGCCACCACTTAGTGATAAACTAAAAAGACAATATATTACAATATTTGTAACTGATCCACAAAATGTATTTTTTATTACATGCACACTTTATCTTTATATAATTTTTCGATAAAACTCCAAATCTGACGTAATATATAATATAAGTTTATCATTATATAAGAAATTTTTGAAATTTTATGTAGTTTATATTATTATTTATATTTCTTATTATAAATTACGTATTACCAACCTGTTCTATTAATTTATACTATTTTCGTGCCATCTGCACTTTTAAAACTTGTTTATTTATTTTTTCTCTTTTCTTATAATATGTACATCTAAATGGAAAATTTTATCTACCACGTAATATGTTTAGTTTGTTGTCGTTTTAAAAATAAGATAGATGAGATAGATTGCCGTCGACGATATTGTTGTGTTCTAAATTTGTAAATGTTCATTAAAAAAGATGTTTCGATTTTGGTGTTTTTATGTTTTTATAATAAAAAATAGTGTATCCACCTGTGGCTTCTACAGCTTAATGATTTAGAGCCTTAGTCCGGTTAGCGGAAGGTCCGGCGAGCAAATCCCTCATAACGTCACATAATCAAGTGAGGAAAAAGCCTCCCGGGCTTTAAACACCACGGCTACGTGAGCTTATGCGAGGTGTCACGTAAATAAATTTTTAAAAATTCGCCCTCGAGCTAACCATTTTTCCCGTGTGATTTTAACTGGCAGATATTTTTGTGAGATTTATAAATTTTACAATTTTCAAGAAAATAATGTTTGTATGTCTGAAAAATTGAGATAATTACGTAATACATATTCTTTTTAAACATTATGATAATTTTCTAAACACATTTTCATAACATGTAAATTTAAAAAAATATATATTTCAAAGCCGTAATTATGCGTACCAAAGGCATGAATATTCAACTTTTTGTTTATTAAGCTTTCAGACAATTATATATTTTCTGTCCATGTTATGTTTTTTAAAAGTTTCTTGCCCACTTTAAAACAGGTCACCTTCAACATAGTTGAACCATAATAAGCATGTAATAATAAGTAAGTACTCAAATGTATAAATATTTAATATTTGGATTTTCTATCTCTTTTATCCTTGTATTTAATTTAGACGTTCTATGGTGGACATTAATGTGTTCTGTAGTTGTAAAAATAACATTTTCACCTAAAGTGGTGTTGATATTTAATATGTATTCAATTCCAAACGTTAAGAAAAATACATTTAAACCTAGGAATTAAAAGTGAGCAAGGATGTCAATTTTTACTTGAACTGCCTTGGGGTATTCCATACATAGATGAAAAGTTATCCACCACTTACCGGATAAAAATGTTAGTTTTTTCAAAATCTTTAATCCTCCAAAGGTTCTTAACCGATTGTTTTGAATTTTTGACACGAAGTTGCATTCAAATACGTGTGTTTTTTTATATACCTACATTATATAAATGTCACCTGAGACAGATAAAATAAAATAAAATAATAAAAAAACAGCGCCATCTGTTGGACGTAAAAGCAACACGCGCTATTGTTTCATTTACTTCATAGACAGACTGATCCACAGCATCGCGTGGCGAGGAACAGCTAGTTAATGGTAATATGGAACCGAAATGTTTCTCAAACGTAACAATTTTAATAATTCGTTATTTTTAATATTCCTATAAAAACGGGTTGCTGGAAAAAATGAAATAACAACTATTGAAATACTCTTTTAGTTTTATTCACAAGTTGAATAACGTAATTATTATCTTTCGATCCAATTAATATAACATGAGGTAAGCGCTATTAACCTGTGGTCAGCCGCAATTGATTGCAGTTAATCGTTGGCAGCCCGAACCAGTGGGCAACCGAACTCTCGTTGGAACTACTAAGCTCAGAATTAAATCGACTTACATTCGGTACATTGGTCAAATGGTTCAAAAGTGAGCGTTTTGTACCAATCCGTATTGAATCGTATCATCATTATTGAACATTTGAGTCAATATTTAAAATGACTTTAATAGCAAAATGCACCCGTAATGAAATATATTTTAATAGCTTGATTGAATGTCAGTACGCTTCTTTTCATACTTTCGTTTACTTACACAATATGGAATAGTGCCTGCTAGTACAGCCGTTTCAAGCAGATTATCAATCCCACTTCAACGGAAAAATAACCTCTTCGCCGGCAGTGGCGGCTCGTGACTTTTGGGTGTACTAGAGTGCCAATATTACAAAAAAATGGCACTATTGCTGTTGTAGCTGAAAACCATTTTTTTTTCGAAAATTCGATTTTTTATAGGATTATTTTAAGGAAATCCGTGCGGCGCATTGCCAAACTGAAATTTCTTGAAAATCTTCATACAAAAAATCGATATATGAAAAAGAAATCGTTTTCAGCTGCAACAACACAAATAATGCCTTTTTTGTAATACTAGCACTCTAGTACGCCCAAAAGCCACTGGCCACCAACGCTCTTCGGTAGGTACCCAACATCACGGAAATTAAATAACTTATAATATTTTTATATGTATATAACCCCCAACCCAAATTGTACATTCTGTAAGTGATCAAAAAGTAGGAATTTTTTTAACTTAATATGTTTGTACACAAAATAATGTATAATGTCCTCCATGCTAGATGTTCACCTATGTTGTGGAGGATAAATTTTTAAATCTTTTTATTTTATTTGTCTCTCTCAAATAAATATTCTCTTCTCCAAGAGAAACTATATAATGTCCTACACGTTAGTAGTTCACATGTGTTGTGGATGATAAATCTTTAAATCATTTATTTTTTAGTTGTCCCTCTCTAGAAAAATTCTCCCCTTCATTCAACATTCCATCTGTATGAACTCGACTCCAATTTTAAATATAAGTAGTAATGAAATTTTCTCCTGTTTTAACTTGACCATTTGGGAGTTAATCCGTCTGTATAATTTATTTGCTATGTTACGGTTCTGGTTCAAGATGGTGGCCGTGTAGGATACTACCATTTTTGCCCACCGGGTTTCGCATGTTTGTGTTTCCTACCGCGAGGTGTCAAATATGAATAATCAAAATTAAGGGCCTGAAGAAGATTTGAAAAAAGAATTGCCATTGTGATGGTGACATTTCTCTGGACAAAATGTATAATTTATTATCAGGACTTTAAAAAAATGTTATGTAAGAATTTCCATTTCTCCCATATTGAATGAGACATCTTACCTAATCCAACCTAACCAAATCTAATTTAACTTAACCTAAACCAACCTAATCTAACGGAACTTTATCTTATCGAACACTTCCGTATACGTGTGTTTTTGTTTGTGCAATTACGAAAGAGAAAAACATTTCGAAAATAATGAGAACATATTTTGTAAGACGATTTATCAAAGATAACATAAATTAATTTTCGCAAGATATTGTTTAAATAAGCGCCTTATATTTTCGCAGACTTATCATCTTACCGTGTAATATGACTCCCAAACTCTGACGTTTAAAGCTGTTTCATGTAGGTACCTACTCAAATAAACACTACAAAATTCGGTATCTAAGGTCCTTGGTTTTATTCATTTATTTATGTACACCATAACCACAAGAGCGATGTGTACCATGATATTTAATTAAAATCATTCCACAAAATATTAACATGGAACACTACATACTGCGGTTTAAAGTCTATCATCATCCCATATTTTTAAGTTCTATAAATTTGAAATATTATGGCAAGCGATCGCTCAAGCGTTTTTGCAAATTTACATGCCAAAAATAATGTAAAGCTTCTCATAAATTAAATGTTAATTACACGAGTGTTATATCCAGCTTACGAATCCTTTGGACTGGGAAACGAAAGAAAAGGGTTTTTTTCGACAAATTAACAAATAAGAACTTGGATAATCAGTAGAAACTTTGCCGATGGTTAAATAACAAAATATTTCAGGATACTGAAAAATTATCAGGTAAACCGATATTCGAGAACTTATGAATATAATTATGAACCCCCTAATCTGGTATATATATAATATAAGTGTCTTGCTAAGTTATTACACATTAATTTATTTTTTTGAAGGCAAACATTCCCGGGTTGCGAATAAGCTGATAAATTTAAAAATCTACCATGGAAAATGTTGTTTTTGTGTTGATGGAGTGGAACCCAGACGCGATGCCAACTGAGCCGCTGAAAAGCCATATTATACTCACAACTCTTGACAGTTCTTGCTACATTCATTGAATTCGTACCTGGGTACTCTTCTGTTGACTCGACGCTGTATGAACTCTTGACACCAGTCGACTCTGTTTCACTAGATTATTTTACATTTTCATGGGTTGGCCCTGACATCTTCTCCCATTCTCGCTTCGCATCCAAGCGTCAAAGGTACATTTCCTTAAATTGTCAATAATGTTTACATCAGCTTGCATTTATGTCGGATCTCGTCATAAAATGAATGTTTTAAATTCAATGTAGATTTTACCTAGAGGGAAATAATTTTTCGTACACGAATGCCGAATGAGATTCTGTGATTTTGGCTCTCCATGCAGCTCGGAACCGTTAAGAGTGTGGGAGCCTTTGCCTTGTCTACCATGACAATTGGAGTGGGTGTCTTAATACACTATAAATATACAATAAATACATAATCATAAATTCGTACAGTTCAATTTTTGTCTGATCATTAGTAAACCAAATATCAAATTGTCGCTGTTTGGTTTTGAGGTGAGAATAATATGCTTAGTTCCTACCGGGATAACATTTATCCAGTTCGTACCCATTCCTAACCATAACTGTTTTTGATGATTTAGAAAGGTAATAAAATACCTAATATAATTTTTAAATAATTTTACAAAAACATTTTTATAAATTTAATAATATCAATGTATACAAATAATTCTTTAATATGTTTAAATATTTGATTATTCAAAACATAAAATTCTGTTTTTCCTCCTTCATATAATCCGGGCCTCTTCATGATCCGCTTTAATAAATACTTTCATACAACCCCTACCTTAACCCGCCTCACAATGCTACCCAACCGTGTGGTGACTAGCTCCCCTGCATTTATACTGTAACATCACTGTACAGACAGGATCCCGAAAAAAGACCAATCTATTTTTCGGGAGCAGGACAATGCATTGACCGCTGCACTTTCTGCTGCAATTTCTAGTTCAATATCAAATATCAGCTCGTGAAAGAGAGATTGCTAGCTATTTTATTGCTAGCTAGTATAGATTAAGTAAACTTATATTACGGGTACAATATTATATAATTATCATTTTAAAGCCTTCATTCGAAGATCAACACATAGTCTTTGTTTCTCAGCATGTTCAGCTCTACGGATAACTGAGAATTCCATGTTAGAGTCCGTTCATGTATTGTGAATATATTAATTAAAATAATTAATATTGTGAATACGTTAATGTACTGAAGAGTGATCACTTATTGAAAGAAAACTAATGCTGCCATTTTACATAAAATCTTTCAACTCCGAGGCCACAGCCAGTTAAAGCAGAAGCTTGATATTTGAAATGAAATCAAACATGCTAATTTCGGTTGTCTTGAGATGTGGAATATTCATGTATAATAAACTAAAATTTATTGACAAAGATTTGACATAAAATAATTAGGTCTCAATTGCCGAGTAGTTAGAGGCGTTGTCCCGGTAAGACAGATCCTCGGTTCGATTCCCAGTTGAGACTGTTACCTTTTTATTTTTCTGTGACTTGTTTCATAATTTTTAGATTTCAGATTTATTAATATTATCTTCTTCTAAAATGTTGATTTTTAGGTTGTTTTGAATTTATAATTATTTTAAGTTGAGAACTATTCCGGGAATCATTTAAATTCCCTCGTTGAAAGTAAACCTCTTCTAAATTCGTACTTCAATCAAAAAATTATAAAAATGGCAACTTTTTCATGGCTTTTAAAATCAAATTGACAAAGCATACATACATAAGTAATGAAAATTCGAAGAAAATACACTTAATTATTGTAGTATTTTCAAAATCCTTCAGCAATCTCTCTAATGGCCACCATTCAAAATTGAAACGTTAATTTGAAAGGCAGAAGATTGACCAGATTATCGCTGAATGATTGAGATTTTTTTGATAAAATTCTTAAATTCAAGAATTGTTAGCATTTCTATGGTGAGTATTGTGGCAGTGAATAGGTACGTGAGTATCTTAACATCTAGTAGGCACTTCGGTTTTTTTAATATTTTCAATTTACTTGCGCACTTCTGATGGTTTATTTTTTCTATTATATTATATATTTTAATCTATTTTTATTATCATTTCGTAATCAATATATTATAAAAATATTTGTACAATGTGCGTGCCGCTCAACTCAAAAACGAGTCCCGGTACGATGAAGAGATTTATATGGTGTGGAAGCCCTCTATCCCCCATCCATTAAGTAGGTTCCCGTTTTTACCTGAAGGTCGTGTTTTTAAGATATAAGGGCTTTAAATTTCGCCCTCTAGAAATATCTAGAACAGTCCTGTACATTCTAGTGTATTCGAGAGCATTCCACAATATCCCAGAACATCACGGAACATTCTGGAATGTTCGTTAATAGTCTGTAACGTTCTGGAACATCCCGGAACATCCCAGATCATAAAGGACTAAAAAAAAAGTACAGGCCGTTTCCTGATAAACTTTTAGTAAATTCTTAATCGTGACAGTACATTGATATCTCTAAATAGTATAAAACAAAGTCACTATTAGTTTTACTTAGTTCTTCTAAACTAGGCAACGGGGTTATAGGGTTTTAACTAACATTTTTAGAGAATCTCTTCCGGAAGGTTTAAATATATAATAAATGGATATTATATTTGTTGAATGCAGAGAAAAGTCGAGCAACGCCGGGTACACGTCAGCTAGTTATTTTATAAACGAAATTAAACACGTATTTGTTTCAAAAACACCTACAATATTTTTTGTAGATGTGAAGTGTCAAGGGGATAATTAACATTATTTCAAATTAATATGAGTTGTTGCAACAATGGAACCACAGCTGACTGCAGAACAATGACTGATACAATTCAACTATTGTTGAAAAACATAGTTTTCGCAGCCCGATTTGTCGAGGTATTGTTGACGACATTTCAATGGAAATACGTTGAATGACGCTGTGTTACATACATGTTATTTTCCGCGACATAATTAATTTGCTCGCAAACAAAATGTTTTACGCAATTAATTAATTTGGTAGCTACTTTGTACCCTGGGTATATGTCATACAATTCTATTAAGAGCGTTTTTTTCGTACATATGTTAATGTTGGATTTGGAGCAAAAAAAAAAACTCAACCAAACTAAATTTTATCTTTTATCGGGTATAGCAAAAACATCTAGTACGCTTCAGATGCGTTTCATTATTATTTACATTATAAAATATAATTCCTTCAATAAATCGTTTTTTATGATTTTAGATGCAACTTTGGCTATTATCGAAAATGGTATTTTTTCTACTCTACTGCATAGCGTCATTACAGACAACGGTCATAACAGTCATAACAGTAGTAACACGAAAATTACAGTCATAAGAGTCATAATATTCATAACACAACAATTATAATATGATTATAGCGAAATGATTTATTTGAGACATCATTTGATTATTCGATTATATACATCACTAGTTCGAAACGTTGCGGTTTCGGACGGTTGCCTCCCGCCCGAACACTTTACATCAAGGACGCTCTTGTTACCCTACTCTGCCCTCCATTCTGATTATTATCATTTTCACCACATATGTCCACTCTATCGAAGCGAGAATCAAGTTAGCCTAGAAGCTGGGCGTACTATACAGGGTCCGCAAATAGTAACATTATACAATTACTGTCCTGTACAAATTCCATGTGCGCCCACCGTTAAATTTGGCTTCCACCTATGGTTTGGAGCCCCAAAATACTTGAAAAAAACCCTTGACTCTTCATAAACCGGCGGTCCGTGTGATAGATTTTCTTATCTTATCAAACGAAAGGAAATCTTTAGAGTACATGCCTTCATTGTTCTACCGGTATTTCAATAAAAGATTTTCACGTCGACAACCTTTCAACGAAGGAAAGAAAATTGATATTTTAGATCGGCTTGTAAAGGCCAAGGAATCCATAAGTATTTATTTTTATTCATAAATACTCGAGAGATGAGTTCTTCAAAGAATTTAATATCCCTGATGTTTTTTCAGAACCTCATAAAACACGTAGGTACACAAAAATCTTAAAAATATTATAATAATTATCACCAGAAAAGATCTCGTGGTCCCGAGGAGCTTACCGCAATGTTTTAAAACACAATAGATATTTATCTAGAAAAAAAAAAATATAATAAAATCCCCCCTGAAATAAACGTTCAAACCTGCCAAACTTCATGCATCCATCATATAATTTACAAACGGTTAATTGATTTCGGTAGAGGCGTAGAGGGGAGTATTTAAAATTATTTAATAATGTTAATTTAACCTAAATAATGTTAATATAACTTAATTTTTATACACACATAAAAAAAATGTTAATATGACTTAACTTTTATACACACATATACCTAGGAATTTGGAAAAAAAAACAATAATAACAGAATAATTCATAGCCAAAGCACAACTGGAGCATTTTGTTTCTTAGAAAAAACAATCTGCATAGCTAAGAACTAATCTTCACATTCACATCGCGGTAGATTTCGACGGATTTACAAATAATGATAATTTTTAATATTTTATTGAACGCAATACAATATTATCTGTTTTAATGACTGACAAAAATTATTTTACGTTGTAAGTTGTCGCTAAAGTAGATACTACTTTCAAAATTATTTTTACTGTAAATAGTAATTTTAATATCCTCATAATCACTAAGTACCTACCTGCCTTGAAATCACATCTTATTAAATAATATGTGACTTATCAAATATCATGACCCAGAATGGATGTCACCGCAAGCCACTGATATGTTTAAAGTATCTACATACATTTGCTTTTGTAAGTTTGAAACTGCAAAATAATTCATATTCACGCACTTTTCGTAATTCCAACAATAATTTTAGTGAAATTTTACCTCAATTCTATTTCACATAAATTTTGCATGCAGTTTTGGTAACTACACATTTAGCTGTTAACAAATTGATTTACCTTAAAAGCTTCTCATAAATATGCACGGCACACCGTCAGTTCGAAATTCTAGTATTATTGTTGTGAAAATTTTATTTTAGTGCAAAAATTAATAATCAATACATTTGTATCAGTATCTACCCTCAGTGGCTCAATCGCACTGTAGACGGACCTGCGGTTTGATTTGCCGTATCAAATCTCTAAATTAAAGTGGGAATCTTAACGACATAAGTGATAATGTCGTGTAAAAACAATATTTGTGGCGTAATGTACGGACCTACAGTCGACTTAGGGCTCTAACAGGCCTAGAAAATCGATTTTTCCTTAGCGTTTATTTTAATTACTTCTGCTGAACGTATTACTAAAATAGCAAATGTTTCTAGAGGGATCCCTCGGGAACTTATTGATTCATCTTCTAAAAAAATAAAATCTGTTAAATAAAGTCTTATAAAATTTTCAAGCTGTTTTACTTAAAATATTTGAATGGTAAAGTTTATTTTTATTAGTCTTAAATATAAATAACTTGTGTAACATCCCTGGGGATCCCTTTAGAACCATTTGAGATTTTAGCAATACGAAATAATTGAAATGCGAGCGTCGAGCGAACCCTCGTTATTAGAGTCTTATGTAGCTTTAAACATAATTTATTGATTGCCACGAGTGGCTCTTTTTACCTACTTACTATTCACGCACTTTTTCTGACAACGCCAACCTCATTTTGAGTATGTCGTGAGGCTGAAGTTAACGGGATTGGAAAGGAGTTGGGGATAGGAAAGTGATGAAGTACATGGCTGATCTAGTCACCAAACACGGCTAAAGCCATTTCAAATTCAGATTCTGAATGGCAGTCTTTCACCGGGGCGATGCTGAGAACATCTTTCACCGTGGAACTTGTCGCAAATATAATATGTAGGTACCTATTATCTTTGATCTGTTAATTGAGAAATAAGACAAAATAATAAAATTAAATTTATTTGCACAAGCTGGGACCTCTGCGTTGAACTCGCGACTTCTGCATTCGTAATCGAGTATATTAATTGTTAGACCACAGAGACCATCAAAATAAATGTAGTAGATATACTAACATATGACCTTACGCTTCTATATTCAAATTATTAGCTGGTTTATACTTTTCTTTGGATATACTATTTTATAAACGCAGGGAATCCTTATCCAATACATAACAAGTGAACAGTTGATCCCGCGCTCAAAAAAATTGTCTCTTTATATATCTTAATTATTAAATCGAAGCCGAAAATTCCTCTGAAATCATAACATTTCTAACTAGGTTCTAAAATACATACCTACTTAATTATAAACAATGTATTGTTTGTAACATTATTAATTTAAAATAAGGAATTATCCCAGGAAAAATGGAATAAGAAAGTTCAAATAAGTACGACTATATCACATCTGAAAATAGAATCTTTACCGATCTATTAAAACGGCCACCATCTTGAACCGGAAAAGGAATGTACAGAAAAAATACCGATAGACTAAATGCAATATGTAATGTTTTTCAAATATTTTATTTTTTATTATTTTAAATTTTTGGCAAATATTGTACATGATGTAAGTATAAAAAATGAAATAAGTATAAATTTTCATTTATGGTGGTGCGGTCTTAAGTTTAAAAAATATATATTTTTGTATTTAGTTTCTAGTTGTCTTACATTGTCTTCATGATGTTTTCAAGTGGATTATCTCTCTGTTCTCTCAGCCATATTTTAACTTTTGTTTTAAATATAATAATTTCTGTTATTTTTTTGTTTGATTGCAGATTGTTTGATTGCAGATTGTTTGATTGCAGATTGCAGCATTATACCTGTATAGTTTCGTAGCATGAAATTTAATATTTATCTGGCCGAATGATGTATTCGATTGGAAGTAACCAGTATATTGTAGCCAATTTTCCCGGTTTAGTATTTATGTTTGTTAGTGGAGTATTCAAATATATGTTTTTTTAATAAAAATAAAAATAAAACAGTTAAAATAAAACTTCACTAGTTTCAGTCACTTAATTTGATTTTTCTACGTATTTTTACAGTTAAATAACGAACGTGAAAGCTTTTAGCTACAGTCCATTTTTAATTTTATTGGTACTCGAATAACATTTCAAACTCCACTCTGTTTTTCACCACTGCAAAGCCTTTCAAAGCACCGAGTATATTTTTTAAGTTTTATTTATTTCTGAGTAAGGTTCAAACCAACCATGTTTATGAAAGAACTGTTTAAACTGATTTCTTCAAAGCTATAAAACCAATCTCGAGTATTTGTTTTTCTTTTATTTTTCACGTTTATAAAAAGCACCACCCGAACCCGTGCAGCGAGGTAAATGTGTCAGTTTATGTTCTTTAACCAATATATGGATAGTAACATAGAATTCATTTTTAAATATTGTTTGTAGACTTGCAGTACATTTTTGTACACTTTTTGTACACTTTTGTACTCAAGCGCCATTGAGGTGATTTTTCACGAAAACAGCGCTGTATAAATTAGCCAAATATTATAAATATTATTGAATGTTTTGTCTCATGACAGAAAAATAGTCGAACTGAAAATATATGCATTTTCCTAGAAGTTCTAGACGAAGTTGTTTTAGAGGTCACCGTTCGAGATTTTGCTTTTTCAGTCAAAAAAAAATAAACTGCTTTGTAACTTTTTGTAGAAGGGATGCTGGACATCAAATGTTTATACTCGTACTTACTACGTATTTGATATCAAATATGCACATCTAGACGCTAGCCCACGAACAAGATTCAATTAGGTACCGTCTAATATTATCTCCATAACTCAATATTTCCAGTATCCAGAATAAGTTTTGTTTTCCGCAAATGGCCGAGACACAAAACTTTTTCTCATCAATAAAAATAATAATAATAACATGGCATTTATATAGCGCAGTTTAGTGTCATTTCACTTTAAGTACGCTTAACTGTAACAAACTTAAAAATGGTAATTCAGTATTAGTGGTTCTTAAAATTATTCCTATAGTGTGCCTTAACCAATACAGATCTATACGTATTTAGACTGGCGCGCGCTGTTTGTTGTGCGTACTACAAAGACACAGGACGATAACATGCACGATGTCTTATATTAATAATATTTGTATTATTTATTACAGCGCCGTTTTTGTAGAAAAAATCACTTTAAGGTCGCTGTAGAAATATTAAAATATTTAAATTGCAGTATTGCTGTTTACGGCTAGAATTCCAAATCATTTTACTCTAAAATGCAAGGGATGCGGAGCATCCACAGCTTTTATGGACGGACCGCGCCTACAATTTTTTTCTAGGAATAATATTTATCCAATCACCAGTTGCTTGTCAGTTACAGGTACCACTTGCTTGAATGGTGAAGCGAGCGGAAATTTTTAACATGAAAAACACAAAAAATTAACGAATTTTATGTAATAACGTTCTCTTTCATCGTAAAATGTTTACATTAATACTGGAAATATTTTAATAGAAACATTATATTATTATGGATTAAAATTCAAATTTAAGAAATTAATTAACTATCCAAATAAATTTATACCGCTTGGTAGATAATCACAACTAACTTCTCATAATATTTGTTATCTCTCTAACACAACTGACCTTAATTTACTTATCCAACATAAAAATCCTAACCTTATGTAAATTAACTTTATGAAAATTAAGATTTTTCGGCGTTTTTTTATTATTTTATTTAATAAAACTTTAAAACTATTTACCTACTATGGGTGCGTACGATTTGATACACGCAGATATTTACATTAATTCTTGATTAAATAGAATTTCGATATTTAATTTGGCTACAATATTTAGCTTCGCTAGGAATTGATTGAGTGCTGTAAGGTAATCAGAAGGATTAGCATAGCACAATAAAATTATGGAGTTAGTTAATAATAATAATTTTCGCGTAAAATTACCTCATAGGCGCTGTACAAATATATTCTTAAATAATTAGTAGTAAAACTAGTGACTTACGACTGAGGCATATAAATACTATCTTACGACTAAGGCCAATAACTGATATCTTAATGATATTTACATATGTATAAACTTACAACTAACATTAACAATCTAATTTTACTAGCGCCAGAAGAAAAAGGAAGTTCTATAATATTAGGGTGTTTTTATAATTAATTTTAGAACACGGGTGCAAAATGCGCTCAATGGGTTATTATGAGTAGAAAAGTATATCGATTGGGTAATAATATACGGAACTTCAGCTTACCATCGGTTTTTTTATTATTTAAACGCAATCAGAGATTTTCTTCATTACAGGTAGGTACATATTTTTTGAGAAATTGTTATGAGCACAATTGAATTACAAAAGAGTTAACAGAATACATGAAAAAAAAATAAAAAAATTAAGTAATATGCTCGTATTAATAAAAAATGTATAAAATTTCTGTTAAAACTATTTCATTTACTAGGTAGAAATAGTTCGAAGCTTTTGATATCATAAAGTTCACGCTTTACGCAGTACGTTTAATTAGGATTCTAACTAGGGAATATATACAAACAATATTAGCATTTGTAACGATTCTATGTTTTAATTGTTCTTGATATACCTAAATACTAAATACTTACTCAATTGTTATCATTAATTATTTGCCATGATCTAACATTTCCATTGAGTTTATTTTATTTATTAAATTTTAAAAATACACATTCTTCATGAGAATGTCAAAGTTTAACATTTTTTATACATTTCATTTACAAAAAATTGTGAGTACCTGTTATTTAACGTGTTTATATTATGCTGCGTATACATTTCAGAGCCGAAACGCGAATCTAGCCTCGAATTATGGGAAAGGAATGGAGGAACCGCAAGCGGCGTTACGCGCCATTTGCTGTTGTTTCGTTCCTTTCCTATAATTCTAGGCTCGGCTCGCCTTTCGACTTGCAAATGTATTCACGCCATTAAATTAAAGAATTTGACAGTGGTTTGAGACATTATTTAGTGTAGGGTCTTCTTTAGCACGTCCATTGTCATAACCACATATACACCAATATAGTATAGGCGTTTCTTCTTTGAATGAGTCATTCCCGATGAGTATCAATGTGTGTACCTACTGTCCCTGCTTACCGCTAGCTTTATCTTTCCATGACAATGTCGACATCCCACAGTCTCTCAAAAATCCCTACTACTTAGATAGACTGCCTGACGATTTATGATCCAAATGAATATGATTAGCTATATGCTTATTTTTCAGTTTTGACTTTTCTCACTTGTCAAAGTAACCAGAGAAAAATTCATACTACTCTACTCTATAACACATAGATATTTTGTAACCATAAACTATTTTTAAGTTATAACATAAGTTTTTGATTGTTCAGTACCTCCCATCGAAACCTAAACATAATATTATCAAAAATACTAATTTCGTGTCTATGGTTCAGTGAACTCTAGAACTCAGATTTGCTTTGAATTTAAGTGTAATTTGAAAAAAATATTTTTTTTTGGAATATTCGTGAATGAGTTTACTCTTAATACTGACTGATATTTTGCAGCGGTAAGCACACTACATTTAGAAGAAAAAAAACGGGAAAGCAAAACTGCTAGCTAAGAACTAAGTACGACACGAAAGAACCTGAAAATAAATGCGAAAATCTAGAACCCATCTAGATATCTGGAAAAAAACCTCGGCTCTACAGCACGGGCAGTACGTTTGACATATTCCTCCACCCATTTTGGGGATGGAAATACAACATATTTGAACATGCTCCAGTTTACTGTTTTAAAAAATATGTTTTAATCACCATAAACATACAAATTAATTAAAATGCTGTAAATAAATTTAAAATAAATCGTTTTCATTGAGTATTTATATTTTCTGATTTTTTTTATTTCTTATGTGTTTTATTTTCGTTTCTCATGGTTAAAATTGTAATGTCTCGAAAAAGCTGTATCATGTGTAAAAAAAGCTTTCTGGATGTTTAAAAAATATAAAACAATAAATAAATAAACTGACTCGCCGTGTTTTTTCCTTGCGTGTTTTGCAAACGGATATTGTATTTCTCACCCACACGACACAAGCTTTCCTCAATTGAGAGAGCACCATATAATGTATGAAGTCGAAATTTTTCAGTGTGATGAGTTTAGTTACCTATCATAATATGCATGAACTGTTCCATTCTTGTTCGTGTTTTGTAGCGATCATTAACGTCAGAAGAGAGTGACGATTCATCAAGCAATTGGTATATTCGGTACGTTGTTCATACATACGGTCTGGTACCTACGTTTAGTAACTTACTGAAAAGAAAATAGTGAAAATAAGCACATATAGAATAATTCTATATGTAATAATGGTAATAAATCCAATTCCTTTATTTTTCGTTACTAACGAGGGGCTATTTCAAGGTTATTCCTCATGATGGATAGCACAAACATTAAATTGACAATAGTTCTGTAAACAGTAGACCTCGCGTCCAAAAATTATATTTCTAATTTTCTCTTATTTAATAAATCAAAAGCAAAATTTGCTCTGAAATCATAAAATTCGTAAGTAGGTAGATACTTAAATACAAATTGTAATATTTTATGTACCATATTTTTTATTTCTTTTTTCAGGAACCGTCCTGAAAAACGTTTGAAAAAAATTAGGTACCATAATATGGAAAAAATGCGAATAAGGAAGTCTAATAAAAAAACGCTACGATTTCATATTTGAAAAAGAATCTTTACTGAATCATTAAAACGACCGCCATCTTAAAACTGAAACGGAACGTACAAACAAATTTACAGACAGGCGAAATGCAAAACGGTCGAGTTAAAACAGAAGTTCGCTACGCTCAGTCAATTATTAAATTTTGAAAATATACCCATTCCAAAAAACAATAAGCGGAAAGTTAGTAATCTACCGCATAAAACATTTAGTAAGGTGATGAAGTGTAATTGCACGTTGGGAGTCATAAAAGTCCACTCACTAGTTGGAAATAGCCAATCGATAATCAATAGCCCATTGATGCACTCGATAAAAATGTCCCATAACAAAATACAATTTGTATTCTTCGAGCCTTTATGGATATTTGTGATATTTCTATCACGCTGTTGGTTTGTCTAGTTTTTATTAATATGGGTCGATTTGCGTAATCTGTTATCGAATGACGTATTATGGTTGCAATGTCTCCTTTGTCAACTTTTAGAGATAGGGATGTTGATATAATTAGGAAATATTATCAAAGACCATAGGAATACTTGCTTAGTTTCACTAACTTCTTTTCAGTAACTAACTAAACGTAGGTACTAGATGTAGGAACAACGTTCCGAATATACCAATTGCTTGATGAGTCGTCACTCTCTTCTGACGTCAATTGTCATCACAGAACTCGAAACAAGAACGAAAGATTATATAGTTCTCTGACATTCGAGAATAGCTTGTGTCATCTAGGTAAGAATTACAATACCCATTTGCGAAACCCGCAGGGGATTGGTGTCAAGAATAATTCGTGCTAGTCAATTTAGTGGTTTGTTTATTTATTGTTGTATTTTTTACAATACTCATTTACAAAAGACGCAAGGGATGGGTGCCAAGAATAAGGCGTGCTAGTCAATTTAGTGGTTAATTTATTTACTATTGTATCGAAATGTTTGAAATGTATATTGTATCGTAACATCCAGAAGTCTTTTACACACGATACAGCTTTTTCGAGAGATTACAATTTTAAGCAGGAGAAAAGAAAATGAAACGCGTAATACATACAGAAATCAGAAAATATATATGCCAAACGATAATGTTTTATTTTGGTTATTTATTTACAGCATATTAATTAATTTGTATGTTTATTGCGAATAATACATTTTAAATTTTAATGTTTTCGTCATCATTTTTTTTTTTAAACAGTAAAATAGAATATTCAAATACTAATTCATTATTAAATAATAAATCTTTCGTCTAGGTATGTATTTTACACTGGCATCCCCATAATGGCTGCAAAGTAATCTTTGTCAAGATGTTACTATGAAATTTTTTACTTTATTATTACAAGTTAATATTAGGTACGTATGTACGACACAATGTGGCCAAAAAAACCGTACGTTAATGAAAGTTTGGAGTAGAAGTAGCCTGCAGTCCCACCGCAGCCGAGTCACTTCTGTTTCCGGCCTTCCATGATAAAGGAAAGAGGGAATAGGTATTGTACAAAAGAACGGCGAATACTCATACCCACTTCAGGCGTTCTGTAATCGTGGTTTACGTACTAGGATAAGGTGCTCTGATCTACCAATATAAATAATTTTACTGTTGAATTGAACCACCATTAATAAGTTATAATAATAATAATGATTGGATTATTTGTATAGCGCCCTTTTCATGAGAAAATCACCTCAAGGGCGCTTAACAACTTAATTTATGCATTTAATTAATTCCCATCATTTAGACTTATAACTTATTACTATTGGCTTATAACTAAGTTTCATAGCTAGAGACTTATAACTAAGATTAATGTCGAGTGATTTACAACTAAGACTTTTAACTAATGATTTAAAACTATACATATTTGTATGACCGCGTGGGTATTTGCACAATACCGGTATAATACCACTTACAACTGCGGCTTAAACTAGGGATTTACGACTAACATACATATTTAATTATTATTTTTTTGGTAAACAAATGTTTAAGACAAGATTTTTATGCATAGCACAAAGGGTAACAATTATTTTTATAAGCAATAATTATTAGCCTGAAACACTCATCCACATTGAAAAATCTCCTGATAAAAGAGTCCCGTTGGCGTCATGTATCTTTTATCAGGAGATTTTTCAATGTGGATGAGTGTTTCAGGCTAATAATTATTTCTTGTAAAAATAATTGTTACCCTTTGTGCTATGCCTAAAAATCTTGTCTTAAACATTAGTTTAGCAAAAAAATAATAATTAATATTTGACAAGTTCAAGTATCTTCACCAAAAATGTAGACAATTTGTCTCGACACAATCTAGTGAGAGAGTTAGCACTTACAATGCCTTTCTCATATAAAATAAAGTTGGTTGTTTTCAGGTGGAAAAAAATGTAATAAGCAGTAATTGTTGAATGAATCACTAGTATATATTGAATTATTTCGCGGATAAGAGATAAGCCGCCATAGCTCAGTGGTCAGAGCTGTCGACCGGAAATCGAAAGGACACGGGTCCCGTTGGCGTCATGTATCTTTTATCAGGAGATTTTTCAATGTGGATGAGTGTTTCAGGCTAATATATATTTAAGTTTATAAATATATATTGCTATGATTTCGGCCCGTGGTGTCAGTGGTAAGGTATAAAATATTACAAAAATAGTTTACGCATAATAAATGGTTATTAAATTAAAGTGGGTAGTCAAGGAGAAGTATTTTTTATTACGTTTTCTTACCCCTGTCATACATTATCTATTCACGTATGAGTAATCAGCAAAGATATCACTGAATAGTGACAATATTTTACCAATTAAATCTCCACCGGGTTAGTAAGTATTAACTTTACGATATTTTTTTACATAATTTAGAAATAAATTTAACCCATATTTCTAAATTATATAAAAAATTATCGTAAAGTCAATACTTACCAACTTGGCGTCTTGAAATTTACGCATCTTTTCTACCCAGAATTTATAGGACAATCTAACTATTTTCAGCTCGTAACAAAATTTCCATCTTCAGCTATGAGCACTGAAATATTCATAACTGTCAATAACTAGGGCGAGACGTCATTTTTTGGCCGATTTTTAAATTAACCATAAATCATTTCGTAGTTAGAAGATTAACGAATCTTTTGGTATGTTTTTATTTTTATTTTTCATATAGTTTTTTAAACAAAATTGGTTATTTTCATTTAATTTAAAAGGATACCACAAAATTAATTTCCATTATTGAAGAAAACATTTTTCATTTTAATTTCCGACTTTATGTCCGGGTTAAATCTTCCCCATAGGAAAAACTAAACCCTTCCACACACTTTTCCACAAATGATCATCTAGTCAATCAACATTATGCAAGTGCATTATATAAGCAAAATAAATACTAAACAATACAACACAATACAAACAATACGACACATCAACTCGCCAGAGATCAAATGGGAAAATAATTCACCGACTCCAGATATTTTCATATCATTTCGGCTCGGTAGAACTCTTAACTGGACCTATAAATCCTACTGATCCCTCAACATAAATATTTAAAAAATCTTTCGTTATCCTACATGTATTTAAAATGACTGATTTTCGCTTTTTTATATATAAATTTTTTGATAGATCTAATACGCCTAAATTTTTAATGAGAGAGCTAGGTATAATTCCAGTAGCCGAAATAACAAAAGTAATATTTTTATAGTCTGAGAATGCCAAATTCTTTTTATCTCATTTCCTAAATTTGTTATTAATATTATTTTTATTATCATTAAAAGCGTTTCTATCTCTACTTTTACTAATTCTATCATATTCTGAAACGATTTTGAGCCCTACGTTAAGTAGATTACCTACTTAGTAAAACTTAAGCTTTACGGTTTACATGAACAGACTTACAAGTTTTGTTTGCAGTCATATGATAAATTAGCAGGAAGGAGTATTATTTTAAATGCGCAAAACTTTTCTTCGTTATTTATGTCAAAACAAAAAAAAATCACAGATGTTCGCTTCTTCAAAGTCCAGAAAGAGTGTTGTCACATCCCTTTTTAACATTTTACAAATGCGTCATATTAATAGATGTCACATACATAATATATAGATACACACTTAACAATGTTTTCTACTAAAACGTTTTAAACTTAATTGATTGGTAGCGCGGTAGGTTGGAAGATAAGTTATTATTAGTGGTCGTAAGTTTTATAGCTTTTTAAAACATGAGTGTAAAGAGGAGCTATTCAGTTTGGTGAAAAAAAAAATAATTAAACCCATATTGAATAATGTTTTGATGACGTTAAGAATAGCTTTCACTGTAAGAAATGTTTAAACCCTCAAGCTAATTTGTTCGCTTTTCGGAACAGTTCACGTGGTCTAATAGAAAGCGTTGTGTTACCATTCATGGTTAGAAATATGATCTAAACGGTGTTAGAAAGAGAAAATACCACGCCTTATATTCAAATTAACTACATAAGAATTAAAATGTACACTTCTATGAAACAAAAGATACCTACTGACGGCAATTTGAGAAAAAATTATGTGACATCGTGATTTCTTTATTAATTATTATTTATTTAAAATGAAAATAGACGTGCTGTAATTACAAAAAAATGTTTTTTTTTTAATAAATTTGTCATTTTAGTTATAAGGAGAGCTATTTTAAAAACTTTTTTTAAGTTTACATAAAAAAAAATTAATAATTTAAAAATTATATGCTTATTTCTGATGTATAAGTTTAAAAAAAAACAATTTTGGATAAGTTCAGAATTATTCAATTTATTTTGTTTTATTACAAAGCGCAAATACTCCGACTGTCTGACAGAACCAGAGAACTGAAGGGTTAATATCTTCCTATATTTAGTTCTGAGAAGACTACGGAACCGCATAAACCGCAATATTTCACACCTAATGCACGTCATATCTTATAACGGTACAGAATTACAAATCTTTATATACTATTATGAGTACGAGTATAACCTATGTATGCAGTTGGCGTTATTTCTTTTTTACAAAAATATCATTGTTTTATTTTTATTTATAGCAACATAAATACTGGCAGAACATATAACAACGGTGTCTTCGTGACTTGTGGCATGCCCAAATTGCGAATGATACTTGATAATTTATAATAATGTTGCCATTAACTTAAAGTCCTCAAGTCTTAACACATTACTAATTACAATTACAATAACAATTAATACATGATAAAACACAGACAACATCATCACGTTATGCGTATGAAGGCACTCGCTTCTCCCTAGGCAAGCTTGTGTTGAGGAATTAATTTTACCAATTTGTTTGTATACTAAAATGAATTATGTTACTATTGCTAATTGTTTTAGTGTGGGAATAATATTATTATTATTGTGTATTAAGATTTTTGCTATGAGTTTGTATTTGGATGGTGCATAGAAGATAATGTTGAATTGAAGGATAACAGTGGCATTTGTTGAATCGCAGGCGTTCCGGCCATGGAAGAAGAGATGGACGGAATGGAAGACGGCAGCGAGGACGCAAGCCCCGCCATGGCCCGCCGCATCATGCTGCAGATGCGCAACTTCGAGTCTCAAGGCCGCCAGTACCCCACCGTCCACATGCCGAGCCTGCGCAAGCTCTACACAGAGTACAAGAGACAGGCCGACAAGGACTATGACTACCAGCCCATGGGAGAGCCCATCCGCCCTTACGATGTACCTTCCGATCCCGAGTTCACCTATCGCCTGGAGAATGAGCAGTGGGACCCGAAGACCCCGACGCAGAGGTCGCCGTTCGCGCTGCCGCCGCCCGACCAGCACTACTACCGCCCTGGCTCTGGGACGCGCAAGCTCAAACCCGGTCAGTCTGGCTGAATCCTTTATACAGTCGGGGTAGTCTTGTTGCTCTTCCTCTTGCTTCATTAACCAATGTTTCAACAGCGTTGCGGTGTCACTGAAGGAGGAAGGGCGACAAGTTGTTTTTTGCCCAGTAAGCCAAACAGCGAGCGTTTTACTATTAGCCGTGAGAATTTAAAATATCATTGACTGTGGTTTGGTAAAACCCTTCAAGCCGCTAAATGACAACTTTACAGGAGACGACAAAAACTAATATTTTCCAACCCGTAAAATTAAATCAAAATCTTGAAGGTTACATGAAAGTGGTTATTTATTGTCAGAATTTTAATGTAAAATATTTATAAGATGAAAGATTTGAGGATTGAGTAATTTCATCTACGGTTTTGTTAAGATGACCTCATAAAAATTCACCTGAATTTAGTTTTAGTTTTATAAAAAAATGTCATAAACAGTAAAAATTACTCTCCCATGTTGTACTTTGAAGATTATTCTATGTGGCTAATGTGGCTTGAAGGGTTTTACCAAAACACAGTCGATATCTGAGGGCGACCGGTTCTTGTTTGGGGTTTAGGATCACACCGGTCCATTTTGCAAGATAGGTCTCAGATTTTGTTGCACCGTTTCTGCGATATTTTAACCTAAAGACAAGTAAAAGTAGGTATTATTAACTGTAACATAATGACTTGTTAGTGTACCAATATATTTAGTTGTTGATCGATTTTCAACCCTGTTGGTAGTTCCCTTCATAACCTAACCTCACCCAACAATCCAAACCAATCTCACCTTTCTTATTATACACTCACTTTGTCTCACCTATCTTAAATAAATTATGGTTGAAAATCGATGCGTTCATTTTAAATTGACTTTATTCATTTAAAATAATATTGACAACTTGTAATGAAATTATAAAAACAGAATATTTTTCGAGTCCCAATTGCGACCATTCATTTTGTATTATCGGTATTTATTCTATTTTCATATTTTCATTGAAAGATATTAATATTACTTCGAATGATTTTATGTTAGAACGAAATTTTTACTTCAACAAGTTATGGCTAGTAAATAAAATTAATTTCTTAACAGCAGTGGCACTGAAAGGGAATTCACAAAACACACTGATTGCACCTGAACACAATTACTGCGAGTCAATTTGAAGCTTTGTTTATTTTAGTCACAAAGGATTTTTCACTCAACACAAAATCGAATAAAAGCGATAAAAAATAAACTGTATTGAAAAATGCGTCTATCAATAACTTGTTGATTGTTTCTTGTGTAGCGATGAAAGAGTTATTTTATACTGCGATTGTTTTAATTTCAATTTGTGCTGTTGAAAGCAGTTGTAGTATTTATTTACGGAAACAGCGATTGTTCTAATAAAATTATTTTGAAATGACTTTATTAAAAGTATTATACACATTGTTTGTTATTTTAATCATATGTAAATACGTGATAAATAATTAGAACATTTATGATAAGATTAGAGAACTTGAAACCTCAACATTAGTAGGAATATTATTATGTATAATTTTAGATAATGTTTTTTGAAAGTACCTTTTCACTTGTAAAGGAAATAATAATGCTTATATAATTCAAAACGTTTGTTTTTATTTAACCATTTGGGTAATTTATTGAGACACTAATTTCTGAGAATCCAATGGACTACCTTGAACAATAATCTTATGGAATTGACTGTGAATTTTTCGCAACACTTGCCTTTGTTGTATGTATTTCCGGAAAACTCCTTACACATGTTTTCGTACAAATACCATTTTTTCATCACTAAAAAAATTCAAGCCTTTTAGCCTCTAAAAGTTCCAACCTTTTTAGCTCATTTTAAATTTGTTTGGAGTTCATTAAAAGTGCTTTAAAATAAACATTACCTTGGATTCCTTACAAATTGTTTTTTTGGAAACATTAATCCGTCCCCGTTTTTCGCGGGGTAGCCACAAATTTCACATTTCTCAGTGAAATTTTTTAAAATCATTTGAAAGGTTTCCGCTAAACGTTGATTCTCGGCCAATTTAAGCTTTGACCCAAATTTTAATCAGCTGACAAGTATAACAACACGACTGTTATGTTTATCTCTCATCACAATTTGATCAAAAAGCGAAACGGGATAAAGTTCGGCGTTGAACGGAAACATTAAAATGTCCAAATATTCAAAATAGCACTTATGACATCGTCATAAGTCACAAAATTTCAAACAACCTGGACTAGTCCTCTATCATTGCATTACCAACCTTTTCGGCGTTTAATAGATATTGTAAAGTCTGCCTTTATAAAAAGATAATAGAATAGAATGTCAACAATAGATACTGATGTGTTAAGTAAAAGCTCAGTGTCTTCCTTGAGACTCTAAAGAAAGACAATGTGTTTTGTTTGATTTTGCTCGGACGGAATCAAGTCCCTCGAATAGAATTAAGTCACTCGAATAGAAACAAGTCTTGAACTAATCTCGCTGCTTATAGAACTGAAGCGCGGTTCGGGCATGGAGCTGGGCCCGCGAATGCAGCCGGGGCTGGCGGACGAGCTGGACTTCGACTTCGAGGACTCCTTCTCGGAGCCGCGCCAGCCACGACAGAACCCCAACCTCGCCGCCAACAAGCTCAACAAGCTGATGAACTCCAACGACCTTAACAATCAGTTCGAGAACCTGGAGAGCGGCGAGCCTATTCCTCAACGGTAAGTCACAAATATTCTCAGTAACTACTTACATCGGATCCATGATGAAACAAACAAATAAGATTAAAATTAACAATCGACAAACTTATTCTAAACTTACTTAAACCAATAGAACCTAACCTGTTATTATATATTTATAATGTTCTTTTGTTTGTCACTGTTCTGTTTTATCCGTTTACAACGTATCTGCCTAAATCATGCTCGTGCCGCTGAGAGCTGAATTAGTAGTAATCTATGTCATTTTTAGGGATTCTGTGTGAAGTGTTCTGTTGAGAAAATTAGGGAATGAACCTCGTTCTTGGTAAAACTTATGTTGTAGGAGAGAGGAATCGGAATCGAGAGAGACCGGCAAATCATTCGGCATCTGAACTGTTGAACACAAGAACAAGTCGTTGAAGCGACCCTTTCACACGTGTTGAATATCAACCGTCTACAAATATATAGGTACGCGTTTGGCGAATTTCCTGGCTGTGCACCGAGCCTAAGGAATCAATGACGCAAGTTAAAGTTCACAATTTCTAAAGAGCAAAAGGTCTAATCGACTCGGTAAAAGTTATGCTTTGCGACCCAATATAAAAACTCTCGTCAGTACCTTTATGTGAAGTGTGAAATTTTCCATATTGCGCGAAGGACAAAGGCCCTGCAGTGGGTGTGGCATGTCACACGCGACAAGAAGCGTAATGATACATGTTTCAATACTCCGTATCACATACTTTCTATTACCCAACTATCAAAATGTCACACGTTTTGTGACACAGTAGCAAACAAGTGGTTATCTCATAATGTGAGAATTTGTGCGTCGAGGATGATTAATTTATTTTAATACAGATGCCACAGCATGTGCCATTAATATAAATACAGGTGATAAGTACAAAAGTATTAAATGATATACATATGAAAGTAGGTATAAAAAATTAGAAAAAAAATTAATGTATGCTATGCTATTGTTTCAATTTGCAATTCATTATACCTACCTGTTACTGATTTGTGTCAAGAAGCAGACATTAATTTCTTACTTCAATATTTGGCATTGACACAGTTGACGTTGTTTCGACCCGCCCTACAAATTAATAAGTAATTACTTCTCTTGAAAGAGTTCAAGAAAATTATTATTTATGAATGCTATGTTTTTGTTTCAATTTGCAATTGATGATTGATGACCTACCAAAGACGAGATTACTTACGTACTGAATTTCGTGAAAATTGTTAACGCTGGCTTAACTTTACGAGATATATCAAAATAATGTAAAAAGGCATACATTAAAGTCTCCGATGGTATAAGTCTATCTCGTAATGGTAACCGTCGGGTATACTTAAGCAAGTCTCTAAAAAATAACAAAGCCGCTATCCGCGTCTGTCTTTTTGTGCGCATAGTTCTTCTAAACTTACGCTTGGGTCCCACCCAGGCGTAGTGTGTTCAATTCTTCGACTGGCTAAGTCCTCCATCACAACACAAGCAACATTTTCCGCTTACTGTGGTAGTGGTGCGGGAATGTTAGTCTTTCTTTAAAAAAAAAAAAAAAAAAACTACGGAACGGATTTTCGGATTGATAGGTTTTTCACTATCATTTTGAAAATTTCTTCCGGAAGGTTTATATTTATACTATTTGCATATATACAAACCTAAAAGTTGATCAAAGTCTATAAGTCAAAGTATATAATATTAAAAACAATGGGCTCGCGACAATAATAGTATGGGGTAGAAAATCAATTAAGGCGATGCACTACGTCGTGTAATATTTTAAATTGAGCCGATATCAATAACAACCCTTACGTACATGGCGATAAGGATTAAATTCCCGCTTAACACCAACCGCCTGTTTTGATTTATGCAAGAAAAAAACATGGCCAAAAAGTGCCTTTTATTTTATTTTGTGGATGTTCAGGCATAAATATGTAATTTTTTTTCGATCATTTTATAAATAACTTAATTTGCCACATTATACAATAAAATCATAACAGAAAATGGGTTTGTAAGTAGGAGATTTTTAACTTTAAAGCAGTTTTCATAGGCATTATTCCTTTTTTTTCTGGGCTTGTAAAAAGACTTATATAAAAAAATACTCGATTATTTTAAAGGTCAAGATGTATTCTACTCGCAGTATTTAATTAAAGCATCTGAAACATTTCTAGGCGACCAAATTTTCAAACCAAAAACACATGATTTTGCATTACTACGTATGGCATCGCCTTAAATGAATTATATCCTTTTTTGATAATTTGGCTTTATGTAGGTAAGCACTAATATTGTAATTTTACAAACTAGATCCGATGCTCTATGTTCGACCTCTTTCAATATTGATCATCTTCGAATCTTATTTTGTACTAGAGGACCTATTTAGAGTTTGAAACCGTAAGATTTTCAGGCAGGAATTGCCTGATAAATATAGTGAATTTTATTATTTTCAAGCCCCTTAAATAAAATCAAGTCCCTTAAATAGAATCTAGTTCCTTGAATATAACAAGTCACTTATATAGAATCAATTTCATTGAATATAATCAAGTACCTCGGACGGAATCAAGTCTTGATTCTTGATTCCTTGGGGAGTTTGTTAAGATTGGTCTTAACAAACGGACTGCAATCTTTAGAGCACAGGCGTCAGGTAGGTATGCTGTCCTTGTTCTATCGGTATTACAATGGAAGATGCTCTGAGGAACTAGAGTCATTGATCCCTTCGGCACCGGTGCGTAGTCGGGATACACGCCAAACGCGCGCCCAACATTTGTACACAGTTGACATTTGTCACATGAGAACGGGTCGCTTCTACGATTCGTTCTTAAGTTCAACAGCTCGGCTGTGGAACGAACTGCCGGCCTCTGTGTTTCCTCCCTCCTACAACATGGGACTCTTCAAGACCCATGCTCACTCCTTCCTCTCCACAAAAAGACCCTCCACACAGCATCCCCAAAGATGACATAGGCCCTGAGGGAAATTATTTTCTTCAGGGCCTCCTGTGTAGAGTTAATAAAAATTAAAAAAAAATAAAAAAAGTCCCTCGAATAGAAACAAGTCTTAAACTAATCTTGATGCTGACAGAACTGAAGTATATATAGAACTGTGAGTGAAGCGTCTTTTTGGGAAGAGGAAGGAGTGTCCAGAGCCGAGTTGTTGAACTCAATAACAAAAATGTCTACAGTGTACAGATGTAGGGCGCGCGTTTTGCGTTTTCCCCGACTACGCACCAGTGCCGAAAAGATTAATGATGCTAGTTCCTCGGAGCATCTTCCATTGAAATGCCGGTAGAATAAGGGCAGCATTCCCACCTGACGCATGTGTTCTAAAGATTGCAATCCGTTTGTTAAGAAAGGGGTATCTATGAAACGTTTCTGGATTCTTCAGAGTAGAGGATTTTTTTTTTAAATTTGTGGCTCAAAACCGGACGTTAATATTATTGTTACCCCAAATCCATTGATATTTTATGATTATAAAATCTCTACGTAAATATGTGTTAGTAAAACAAATACATTAAAGCGTATTGAATTATTTTTCCAAATTGATTTTTTTTTATAAAGAAGATCTTATGTATCATGATGTGATGTCTTTAAATTGTAAGAAAAATGTATATTTTTAGCAAAGATACTTTCCCGAATGTACTCACTTTATAGTAGACGTTCTTTCAGGACATAGATCCGAAAGAAAACCGATCGTTTCGCTAACTCAATAAAGACTTATTTACAATCAAGGCCGCTACTTCCGTAAAAGAGAATTCGTGGACCTGAAAGCATCTTAAGACGTTTTTTTTTGTTAATTAATCCTTACGTTGTAAAAATATATTTTACTACGATTATTTATGTCATACACACCTTACATATATATTTATAAAGTATGAAATGTAACCATTCCTGGCCACATTGGTCCTTTGTCCGGCACGAACGTGTAACGAGCTCGCGCCATGAATATAGATCAGTTGCAATTCTGTTCCCGTCGGTTCCCGCAATTCCATTAACCCATACAGGTACTGAACAGTTAATGCAATAATATTTGCAAGTATGGTTCTTTGGTAAAAGCCTATAAGGCAGAAATCGTTTCCCCGAATCATTTTCCGAAATGAAGGTGAAAGAAAAAAAAAACTAGTTTTTTTATTCAATCAACGAAGAAGATAACGTCAACAATTCTTTCTTTCTCTATTTTTAAGTAACTTTGTAACACGACATTTTTATGCCCATTGTAATGTAGGTTAGAAAATAATGCTTTATTTATTTATTTAAATTATACGCCCATGCGGGCTTTTACGAACATGTGACTTACATGGTAAATTTAGTGGGAACTGTGATCATGAAGTAAAATTTGCCAAGAACCCCTGTAGAAGAAAAGTAGTATACCAACCTTAATTATTATTATTGAGGTATCTTATTTTAGCCTTCTTGTAACTACTATATTCCGAACAGTTGAACACATCAACAATGTCTGCGAAAGTATTGCCAACTGCACACAATCTAGGTACAAGCGATTTACTAAATTACTGTTGAAGTCCTGATTTTGTTGCAGCAATTAAATTCCATCAATAACATAGCTTTAGAAAGAGTCACGGAAATGAGAGATCTTGGAATTATTTTGGACGAAAAACTAAGTTTCACCAATCATATCCATCAAATTGTGAACAAAGGTATAAAACACTAGGCTTCGTATTAAGAATAACTAAAAACTTTAATTCTTTACAAGCCATAAATCTATTATACGTATCTCTAGTAAGAAGTCTAATTGAATATAACTCAGTAGTTTGGTCTCCATCTTACAAAATTCACATTAACAACATTGAGCGAATACAAAAAAAAATTCTACGTTTTATAAATTTTAAATTAAATATCCCTGTCGAAGACTTAAAATACGATTTCTTATTAAATACTCTTAAAATACATACATTGGAAGTCAGACGTAAAAGAAAAGATTTAACGTTCTTATTCAAAATACTTAACTCTAAATTCGACTGTTGTGAACTCCTGCAACTTATAAACATACATACACCCACAGTAACAACACGACAAAATACAATATTCTACAACAGCACATATAAGCGTAACTACATTGCCCACTTTCCGATACAACGACTTCACACCATGGGAAATCATTACTTGTGTGATGTTGACATATTCAATACCAACTTGGCAAGTTTTGTGGATCATTTAAAACATTTATTTCAACAATACTCCTAAACACATCATGTAAACCTACAAATAGCTGTAATTTTCTGTTTTTGTTTCTTGTGTTTGTATGACTTGTTGCATAGCTTTTATCAAACGTAATTTTAATCTTATTTTTTTTTGTTTCAAATTATCTGTCAAATTAAAAATATACTATCAATCATGTAAAAGCCCTCTGGGCGTCAAATAAATAAAAAAATAAAAAATAATAATAATTTTCTATCAATTAGTTCTAGTTAGTATGTTGAAGATGATTAGGCTCTGTAAAGCAGGGCTGTCTATAATTCCATTAATATTTTTTTAAAATAAAAGTCAAGTACTGTAATTTGTAATTTCTATAGATAGACCGAGTTTACAGTTATTATATCTTAAAAATTTATGCTGATTTTCTTCAATGGAAATAAAGGCCTATTGTTTAAACTTTTCTTTGTTATATTTTGTTTATCGTACAAACATTCCGTTATTGTTTTATATATTAAATGGGTTCAGGTTGCTCCGTCTTGTTTTAATAGGAACTCAATTTTCGATGTACATTTTATCAAAATTGAATAGTAAATAAAATAAAAAAATTACGAGCAGTATGGTGTTTTGTTATTGTGTTGTGATAGTTAAATGAATACTTTAAAGCTTTATCCAATGATGGAAATTGCGTCGCGTGCTGATAACCGTCGGATTGACCTGTGCATTCCATAAAGAAACGGCTATAATTACAACTTTCATAACACTCACCGTTCGAGTTTGGTTTTTGTGTTTTCTAGGCAAAAATATGTTATAACACTACTACTACTAATACTACTACTACCACTACTACTACTACTACTACTACTACTACTACTACTACTACTACTACTACTACTACTACTACTACTACTACTACTACTACTACTACTACTACTACTACTACTACTACTACTACTACTACTACTACTACTACTACTACTACTACTACTACTACTACTACTACAACTACTACTACTACTACTACTACTACTACTACTACTACTACTACTACTACTACTAAGAATGAATTACATCTAGTTATAATCGGATGGCATCTTTGACTGAGTTTTGACTTTGGTTTTTATAAGCAATAATTATAAGTACCCATACAAATTGAAAAAAATCTCTTAAGTAAAAATACTCGTAAATAGGTTTAATTCTCGTCGGCGCCATTTATTTTTACTCGGGAGGTATTTTCACTAATTTTATGGATATTTTAGAGAAATTATTATTGCTTATAATAATTTGTTATCCTTTGAGCTACGAATTAACAAAAAAAATCGAAAAACATTGGTTTATCATTAAAAATAATAATCTTTGACTGGGGTGGAGAATCAGAGGTCGTCCACTGATAATATGTGCTGACGATTTGAAGAGAACTACAGGTTTTCATGGGCCAAAGATCGGAAAATCTGGAAAAAAAATCGAAGGAGGTCTGTGTAAAAAGAAAATGCTAGAAGGCTTACGAAAAAAAAAAATAAAAACTATCCAAGCAAGTGTAAAACAACATCAGTTTGAGATGTGGCATTATTGCTGGGTGTTTCAAACACCTTATTGCTGGGTGTTTCAAACACTTCAAAATCAAACTCGAAACGGCAGTGAAGTTGTGGGCGCGCAATATTTAAATGTTTCAATACACGTCATTATGTTTTATAGTTTTAAAGAAGCAGTCAAAAGGCTAACGACCAATATGGCATTTGTTTACCCAGTGTTCACTTTTTGCGGCAAAGGCATGGTGCGTGCCTCGCATAGCAATGAGACTTGAAATAATGGATCAATCTTCCTTACAGGACTACGATTGACTCTTGGTTGATTTTTTCAAGGTGTATTTGTTTGTTTTTGAAACTCAATGATCATGAGTCAAATATTTTATAAATGCTCTTCATAAATCATACAAATATAATATCACGTACTTGTTCTCGGGTCTGCGCTAGTTCAATATAAACCAGAAGGCAGATTATTTTCAGCAATAAGAGCATTCTGAGTAGTTACTATAGATTAAAAAAAAAACCGAAACCAAACAATTACCGAAGGCTTGTGAAAATATGGCTTATTATTATTATAAATTGAAAAGAAATTACAGATACAGTTACAAACTGAATGCTGTAGAAATGAGATACCTGAGGCGTATGTGTGCTAAAACCATGTATGATCGTGTGAGAACTGTGGAGAACCGCAAAGAATGCAAAGCTGATATAAGCGCAATGAGTAAGATTAAGAATGAATCGCTCAGATGCTTTGGACAATGTAGAGAGAATGAACTAAGAAAGGAGTGTAAGGATAATATACGACCCAAATGTGAATGGTAAAAGAAGAAGGGAAAGGGAAGGGAAGAAGAAAATAAAATAAGAAATACTTGAGTCGGGCCGTGTCAAGAATCAGAATAATAGATGAGTATGTATGACACGACGTATGAATGTGAATGAGGCAAGGAGTGTGTGCCAAGACCGAGTTGTTTACCCCTGCGGGGAAACTGTGTTACGGTGTTTGTGAACAGTGAGATTATTAAAATCATTTTGTTTTAAGACGGGTGTTACATGCACAGTCTGGCATCATTCCATAATCTATCAAACTGATCTTTATTGACTGATGGACTGGATTAATAGGTCGGCTTGGAATTATGGTCTGAACTGATGCCAGAATCAGCGTAAATCATCTAAAGCCCGTTTAAAATCAGCCCAATTCTGAATAGTAAGAGAAGAGGGAAACTTCAAAATGAGTGGGCATGCTATAGAGAAAGTGATCTTAGCGGCAACCTAAAAAATACGTATCCAAGTATTAAAAAAAAAAAATTGAACCAAAAAAAACTAATAGCAAGTATCACCGTAGCACAAAACGAAACAGAAAAAAGCCATTCATTGCGGAATATGTTTATTGAAATTTATTAAGTACACGATTTATTAATATTTATTTCCGTTTATTGATGTTCATTTACGAAACGTAATTATTATTTTATTATGTTTCGGTTATAAGGTGCCTCTTATCCTATCACTTATCTTGCTTCTAATTTAAAGAACTCCGTATTATTTATAACATTTTATGAAAAATAATGAATTTTACAAAAATATTCACAAGAGCACAAGAGTTCTAATTATTCAAATTGGGAGGCTGAAGGAAAGAAGGGGAAGGAGGTAAGGAAGAGGAATATTTTGAAGTACCTGGCTAGAGTGGGTTAGACTTTCTCAATACCGCCCTCTTGACTGGTCACAAAGGAATGGTAACAAATTGTTACCACTGGTAACCAGTGCTTTAGTCGTATTTGGTGACCAGATATTAAGATAGTAAAGTACCTCTCCGCCATCCTATTCCCTTCTCCTTCTCCTTCCCCACCCCACTACCTTCAGCTTCCCAATTTATCGAGGAGGTCATAGTCCCATTGGCTCCAGACGGTTAGGAGCAGTTGGACTCTCACACGGAACCCATATGTAAAAAAATAGATCTGGTCGCCAAATACGACTAAAACCAATATATTATTAGTTGATTATGAACGGTGTTCGTTTACGAGCGTAGAACTAAAGAGCATTTATTATTCTGTTACTGTTTTTATTGCATTCACTATTTTACTTTTCTGTTTACTAATAACCATTACCTGCAACCGTGCTGACTACCATTGTTGGTTGTTGTCCGACCTTAGTTATCTGGCTATCAGTTTGCTTTTTAACATTAATCTGTGTGGACAGGAGGCTTTGAGGAAAATAATTTCCCTCAGGGCCTATATCATCTTTGGGGATGCTATGTGGAGGGTATTTTCGAATAGATGAAGCAGTTAACACTGGTCTTGAAGAGACCCATGCTGTAGGGGGGGAGGAATCATAGAGGCCCGCAAATCGTTCCACTGCCGAGCTGTTGAACTCAAGAACGAGTCGTAGAAACGACCCGTTCTCATATCACAAATGTCAAGTGATTACAAATGTTGAGAGTGCGTTTGTCGTGTTTCACGACTATGCACGTTATAATAATGACCCAAGTTACTCGCAGCATCTTCAATTATAATACCGGTAGAATATATTCCTATCTGAAGCCTGTGCCCTGAATACTGCAGTCCGTCTGTTTTTTGTACTAAACGGAGCACATTTTTGTACTGAGTCACGGATATTTTTCAAGTATTTTGGGGCTCCAGACCGGAGGTGGCTGAGATGTGTCCTCTGTTTCATTCACATTTACTTCTTGTACTTCTGAAAAAACATTCCCTTCCCGTTGAGATAGATGTTCCACCTGTTTTACCTCCGTATTTTGGGATATTTATACTATGGAGATTCTCCCTTTCCGTTCGGTCCCGACAAAACCCTAGCCACTTATGGCAAACCTACTCGTGCAACGTAATTAAGTCACTAAGTGCAGCTCATAATGTCGTTTACGTTATAATACTATTATGTATGAACATGACGTAGGTACCCGAGCAAAACCATGGTAAAGTTTTGTTCTGTAAATATTACGAATATTGTGTTTTTGTATTGCGCCGTTACTTTTTTGACATGTTTGAGAGAATTTTGTAAATACAAACAACGATTTTTGTTGCTTTTATTTTTGATATATGAAAGCAGTCGCTTTGCGAAAGCATTATCCGTTTTCCGGAAATGATATAAAATACATTGCGAAAGTCTTAATGCTGAGTTCTGGTGTCTTGAAAATCTTTAATCTTTCTGGTGTCTTTTAAAGATCAAGGGTAAACTACAATTACTTGATGAAATAATTAAAACTCTCAGATCGAATAACTTTAACCGATTGTTTCACGGAATTGGAGAAATTCATCAAATTTCAAGGTAATTTGCAAATTCTGTGAAGGATCTAATTCATGTTCTATTATTATATCATTATTGGTTAGTTGCTTCACAAAACTGAAATCACGACATTGTCACCGTTCTTAATATTTATGTTCAAAATTGTAAATAGTACTATTACTGATGTAATTAACCTCATTGAATTTCATACACCTATAAGAATATCCGTTCCAAAATACTGCTTAAATGTAACAATAACAGCCCTTATTAGATCCAGGGTGGCAGGAATGAGGGAAAGGATAAGAAGCTCTGGAAATATCCTCACTATGGAAGCCCGTCTCACTCCATCCTCCAGCATTGACGCACACTGGAGAAAAATACTAGCGCCTAAAATAGTCACGGCTCCCTAAAGGCTTCAACTTTCTATTATTCTATTATTTTATCATTTTATTCTATTCTATTTTATTCTGTTTTCTTTTTTTTTGTTTTTCTGTTCTATCTTTTTGTTTTTGTTATATATTTTATTGTATTTCTATATGGAATGTGTGGGACTGCACTAACCTCCCCACATACCGGAATAAACACCTTATTATTTTTATGCTTCCGATTTTGTTGTCCGGGTTAAATCTTCCCCATAGGAAAAACTAAACCCTTCCACTCACTTTTCCACAAATGATCAGCTAGTCAATCAACACTATGCAAGTGCATTACATAAGTAAAATAAATACAAAACAATACAAGAACAACAACACGTCAACTCACCAGAGATCAAATGGGAAAAAAAAATTCACCGACTCCAGATATTTTCACATCAGAGGGTTCGGCTCGGTAGAACTTCTAACAGGGCCTATAAATCCTACTGATCCCTCAACATAAATATTTAAAAAATCTTTCGTTATCCTACATGTATTCAAAATGACCGACTTTTGCATCTTTATATATAAATTTTTTGATAGATCATTAGATCTATAGATTAGGCGTATTAACGCCTAAATTTTTTATGAGAGAGCTAGGTATAATGCCAGTAGCCGAAATAACGAATGGTAATATTTTTATAGTCTGAGAATGCCAAATTCTTTTTATTTCGTTTCCTAAATCTGTGTATTTTCTTATTTTTTCATTAACAGATTTTTGAATGTTACAGGAATTTGGAATAGCGACATCAATGATATAAGTTATTTTTTTAATTTTGTCATGTAAAACTATATCGGGTCTATTATGACTAATCGTTCGATCTGTCAGTATAGTTTTTTATAAAATTCGTTTTCTAAAAATGAATTTGGTTCGTATTCATAATATGGTACTATATTACGGCAGTCAATCAAGTTATGTTTAATTACCAAATTTTGGTGAATTATTTTTAAAACTTGATTGTGCCTAAATGTATACTCGGACGGTGCTAATATAGAACATCCCGATATAATATGTTCTATAGTTTCCGGAAAAGCCAAACATTTTCTACACAAATCATCAATTTGATTTGTATCTTTGATTATATGCTTTCTATAATTTTTAGTATTAATGACTCTATCCTGAATGGCAAGCATAAATCCTTCTATTTCTGCGCTCAACTCTCCAATACTCAACCATTTGTTTGACGAAAATTTGTCAACATACGTTTGGTTGAGATAATTGAAGTGTTTTGCGTGTAAAATTTTATTTGACCAGGAATCTAATAGTTCCTGGTTGGGATTTATAAAAATGTTGGCATTCTCATCGTATAAATTTAAAGGTGTAATATTTCTATCTGCCTTGCAAATTATTTTGTGCATTTCTGAGCTATGAGCTTTCCTATGGAAAAAAGTTCTTAGCATTTCTACCTGATTATGTTTCAAAGAAGTTATTTTGACTATGCCTCTACCTCCTAAATTTCTAGGTAAATTAACTCGTTCTATAGCTGAATTTGGATGATGGCAATTAAATTTTGTTAGTGTAGTTCTAATTAATCTTTCTAAGTTATCTAAATCTGTATTAGACCATTTAATTATGCCAAATGAGTACGTTAATAGAGGTATTGCCCAAGTATTTATTGCTTTTACTAAATTTTTAGCAGATAGATTGCATTTTAAAATTTTCCTGATCCTAGTTTGAAATTTAATCCTAATATCATTTTTAATACTACTATGGTCTAATCTATTTGATTGTGGGTATCCTAAATACTTATAAACCTCATCCCTTTTCATACTAGTAATTTGGAAATTTCTAAATATACTCTCGTTCCCATCTACAATTTTGCCTTTCTCTATATGGATCGTTCTACATTTATCTAAACCAAAAGTCATTTTGATATCATCTGAAAAGTTTTTAACTACCTCGATCATTTTCTCTAAATTTTGTTCAGAATTCGAAAATAATTTTATGTCATCCATATATAATAAATGCGAAATTGTACTACTCTCCCTTGTATTACCCTTAACTTTTATTCCAAACTTGCTTTTAATTAACATTTTAGATAGAGGATTCAATGCTAAGCAAAACCAAAGAGGACTCAATGAGTCTCCTTGAAAAATTCCTCTTTTAATTGAAATGCCCGGTATTACTATTTTCTTACCTTTTAAATTGATAAGTAAATTGGTATTCCAAAAGGACATAATATTTTCCAAAAAGCTAATAATAATGGGGTTAATTTTATATATATTTAATACTTTGATCAGCCACGAGTGCGGGACACTATCGAAAGCCTTTTGGTAGTCTATATAGCAAGTATGTAAATTACGTTTTCGAGTTTGAATCTGTTTTAGAATTACAGAATCGATAACTAATTGTTCTTTACATCCCATATGTTTTCTGCGACAACCTTTTTGTTGTTCAGATAAAATATTTTTTTCATCTAAATGAGTATATATTAAATCTGTTAAACAAGAGGTTAAAATTTTGTATATTGTCGGTAAACATGTAATGGGTCTGTACTGAGAAGGATTATTAATATTTTCACTTTTGGGTAACATATAAGTAATGCCCTTAGTTAGAAAATTTGGAAAATTTTGAGGTTGACTTACAAATTTTGAAAGATTTTTTGCCAAAAGAGGATGTAAAGTAGTCAGACGTTTGTACCAAAAATTATGTATCCAATCGCAACCCGTGGCTTTCCAATTATGAGTATTTTTAATAATTTTGGTTAACAATTCAACCGATATATTAGAAAAACTCATTTGTTCAATACCTGAAAAATTGAGTTCTTCATTTTCTATCCATGGAGTTGAATCGTTATGTTTTATATCTTTACTCCAAATTTTAGTCCAAAAATCGCGCATATCTGATTCAGATGGCAACGGAATATTATTATTCGAAATAATATTTTGTTTATCGTCAAGTTTGGAACAAAAGATTTTTTCATTTTTCTGGAATAATCTATTATTATTTTTTTTATTATACGTATAATTATATCTTTTTAATCTACTAGCTTTTACGCCTAATTTTTGTTTTAATAAATCCAATAAATCATTGATTATATTTTCATTATTATGACTATCAATGTTAATATATATATTAATATGTTTATTATTTATTATTATTATTTAAGCAGTATTTTGGAACGCTCTTTTATATCTTTTCAACAATCTTTTGTATCTAGATAACATGAAGTTGGTAATAGTTACGCGGATGTGGCAGATCTATTTAACTGTACGGAAGGTAGGTACAAGAATACTATACTATCATGTCTTTTCATCAATATTAATATTTTACCAGTCAGTGGCTTAGTTGCCATCGCGTTTGGATCTCACACAGGCGTAGTGTGTTCAATTCCCCCATCATAACACAAGTAACATTTTTGTAGAAGGAGATTTTCAAATATTGTCAGGTTATTTGTAACCCAGGAATGTTTGTCTTTCTTTAAAATAAAAAAAAGTTGAAACTAAGTGTACTTATACTTTTAATTTGTATGTACTTGTATCTCCTACTAATTTTATATTTTAGTCTTTACTCTGGTATTTTTACGATCAAATGCCACAGTTAATTATTACGTTTAAAATATATATATTTCACGTATTTTCTTATGCTTGTATTCTATGATATGCAATTATTGTTTATGGTATATTTATACTAAAATTGTTTACATTAAATAAATTTCCATAGTGAGTTATGGAGCGAAATAAAATTTTCGACATTGCAAAAAATGGTTATTTAATAGCAGTAATGTTATGTTATTTAATAGCATTTTTCTGGTCTTCAGCAAACCATAGAAATTACGGAATTTTGAGTTTGACAGTTTTTCTAAAGAACAGTACATGGTCCGAAACGACACAGACAAATGGTCCAAATTATCATTTTTACTCATCCATCCATTGCGGGTTTAAATGCCGACCTTTCTCCATGGGAGCACACTTCCACTTATGTACGACCCTAGAAGTGGTGAGATTTATCCCGAAAAATGACCATTATTTGGTCCATCAAACTATATGCATTAAATATTTACGAGGGGAAAAGGGGCTGAGGCGAAACATCGAGGTTTGATTGAAGTGTGGAAAGTATCCCCATGTTACTATTAAATACATATTGCAAACGTCGCATCTAGTATAATACAGAGAGGATACCTACATACTGAGCTCTCTTTCCTCCCTGTGCTTTCTTGTTCCATTTAAGCCAACTTATTACCTCCGCTTCTCTATTCCCATGTCCATGTACCCATTACTAATTAATGCACAGATCGACATGAATGACTTTGCAGCCAGAGCGTCGCTAGTGTAGATTTAATGATTTCATTCGTTAGTTCCTCTTTTAGCCGCATACAAAGGTAAGTGTGTCAAGCTTTAAGCTTTAAGGATTTGAACAAGGAAATAACAAGACAAGTATAAATGCTTCGTTTTACCTACTCATTTCGTTTGAACTATTTTTGACTGATCTTTTTTATAAATTCTCTTCTAGCATAATAAAAGGTTTAAACATTCTACTTAGATGAAACATTTTTCATACGCTGTTTGCTCTTTAATTAGAGAAATTTCCAAGTACAAAATGTTATATTTTGGCACTGAAAAGAAAACAGGGAATTAAATCCATTCGCCGCTTCCATGACACGTATTCTGTAGGTGGTGCTCGTTAAAAATATTATCCTCGTCTTTTCTCACGGGAATGCGAATACGCTAACGGCTTGCAATTCAAAGAAGACTAACAAGTAGATTGCTATGAAAAAAAATATATCATGAAATATACCACCTTTGCTGTAATGATTCATGCCAGACTTTTCTCGCCAAACTCGACTAAAGTCAGAAAAATAATGAACGGAATCAAATAGATATGTAGGTATCGCAAACCGAGTTTGAACGAACCCAGTACCTACTCACACAGCTAAATTGCCTGCAACCTAATTATTGTATGTATTTTCATATAATAGTAGGTATATTATTAGGACTATAAACGAACTTGGTAAATGGTGTATTGATATTGATGCTACCTAACTATTGAGTGTTCGTATTTTTATATAATTGTAGGTAGGTACGTTATAGTACTGTAAATTAACTTGGTAGATAGCTGCTTCAACACAGGCTAAGCCTAGTGAGGCGAGCTATGATAAACCTTAACACATAACTGCATTAACATTTCTATTGTTTACATTTATTTTACCTACTGTTTATATATTACTTTCCGTTGATAAAAATTATATACTCATCTAATTTATAAACCAATGTACACAAAACAGTCTTTCATGTATTTCTATAGTTATAGTTGGAAAATTTGTCACAATAAAGATATTATATTATTATTATAGTACGTTTCAAACTGAAAAGAAAATTCCAGTGAAATTTAGAAATCAAATCAGAAAATATTGTTTTTGACTTGATTTTTTTAAGTCCTGCTGGGCTCTGGCATGTTCAATTTTTTTAGATTTTTTTTTCAAGACAATAAACATCTAAATATGCTCAACAACATAAAAAAATCACAGTACAAGGTGTAAAATTAGCAGATAATGAATAAAATCATTAATCCATTATATGACATCAGATTCTGAAACATGACTTGAAACACCACTTAAGGGATCATCCGACAGAAATATTTTGTCGTGCCCGAAGTAGGGTCTAATTTATCTTACATCGGGTGAAATTGATCAAACATTTTCGAATACCGAAATTCTTTCAGGAACAGAAAATCAATTTAACTGGCCAGTCTGGGGCCTAGTAGTTAAAATTTCTAATGTCAATTGGCCACATCAGTTTTCTTTCAAATCGTATTGGGTGTGTCTCTGATCGTTGTACGGTGAATTTTGTCTAATTTCGGCTGAAGTTTCTTGAAATAATCAAAATTCTTTCTTTTCTGATGTGGTTTACCAACTGCTCGGAGCCAGTTGTCTCTACTATTACTATGGTATCCCCGTTATGAGAATTTTTCACTCGATCGTACCGTATCTTCCTTGGTTGTCCCCGACATCTTCTACCATTCACTTATACGTCATACATTCTCCTTACGACCCTTTCTTTGTTCGTCATGTCTCATTTACCACAAATAATTATCGAATTCGGTCCGGTAGTTTTTGAGTCTGGGACACATATATACGAACATTGTATTTTCTTTATATAGATTGAAATTTGAAATAACATCATAATATAAATATTTTTTATTCAATTTACTAGCGTAAACCTAATGCGTATTTATCAGCGCTGCCAATCGTCAATCAATTTCACTAGTTCGTCTTGGAAAAAAATACGGAAATTTCAAATGAGTGTAGATCACTCTTCAATAGAATTTTTGTTCATTGATAAGCGGAATTATTGTGCAATATCCCTATGTACGTACACTATAAAGGGTCGAAGTGACCCGAAGTGTTTTCTCGAATTACCTTTGGACCTATATTACCTATAGACACATATGTAGGTACTCATATCTATGAATGAACCCATATTCAACAGATCCAAAATAGTTACTATCCGAGATCAAATGCAGCTCTTGCATACTGAGTAATTGTCCAGACTGTGTCTACCACAGAAGAAACAAAACAATAGAAGTGTATTCTGGGCATGTCCGCGTGCCCGAAGTAAGCTTATATTTTCCTCAGTTATGGTGAACAATAACATTTTCAGATGTCCCAAATGCTCCCGACTGTCCAAATCCAGTAGGACTGTGGCATTCTCAATTGAGGCTGAAAGGAGTAATAAGTAAATTAAGGAGATGGTTAAGAGAAAGGTTAGGAAGTACCTGGATATTCAAATCTGGTCATCAAACACGGCTAAAGCCATTTCAAGCAATACTACTTTTCCTGAACGGAGTGCACTGGTGCAATACTGCACGGAGAAAAATTACTGATATAAAATATTGCTAATCTATTAAGAATCTCTCCAAAATTTTCGAAATCGTGAAGTCCTGTAACGAATGAATTGATGAATTTCCTAATAAACTTTCAGTATAACACAAATGTGTTACCGCGATGTCGGAACACGTTCTCATATAAAATTATTATATTTTCGCATTTCGTCATTTTATATTATCAGGACAAACGCAGGTACACGAACACGTATTACGTGTATGAATGTCAAAAAGTTTATTATGAAATGGCATGCAATCCCGTTTTAATAGGATTTTAATAAATCAGCAATACTATTTTTTCTCCGTGTGGTGCATCATCATGGCGATACTGACGGTATCTACCACGCTGGTATAGATTACACTTCTAGGAATTATCTATTCATTACTATGTTTGTACTAAGTGCATTTTTTTTTATTTATACTAGGATGAACATGAAAGCAGTAATGCTAAACATATTGGCGATAAATTGATTAAAATCATTCCCAACAATATAACGCGGGCCACAGACAGCTGCGCACGGCTACATTTCAAACGTGTCGTGGATTTAGCTTCGTTCACTATGAGCTACCATTCAAATCCACACATATAACGGGCCACGCGCACCGTACTCAAGGCACGCCACCTACGGCAGGCACGTTTCTCCGCCCGCACACCGCTCCCGCCATGACTCCTGAGATGAAACTGGGCGTTTTCGTGGCGTAGCTCAGCTAGCAATGTGTAACCACATCACTGTATCAAGCCACGTAGCTTTCATGTCAATCGTGGCCGTGGACTTCGTGCGCAGCTGTCTGTGGCCCGTTTAAGGCTAATACGAGTAGGTACTGTATTTAGTAGACTTAACTGAGTTTCCGCTGGAAATGAAGTTGCCCCGAGTTAAATCAAAACCACCGGAACCCAGGCCGGGGTACTGAATCAAACCAACATCTTATTTGGTGCATGGAAAATTTACAAGATGAAAATATTAACATTATAGTTCCAAATTTCAATATAAATGTTAAAGCAAGTGCAGACATATACACAAAAAACTGAAATCTATTATTCAAACTGCAGGGATGAAACAATTAGTTAAAGATTTCACACGAATTACTAATACCTCTAAAAAATTGATAATCTGGTAATCAAATAAATTCAACTTACATGTTAATGTATTAGATAAACCTAAAATTACCGACTATATTATGATTAAAATTCTAACAAATGACAGAGAAAACTACAACTCCAGTAAAGAAACACAAGTAATAACATTTAAAAATCACAAAAGATACAATAAAGAACTCTTCATTCAGACCTTAGAAACTATTCATTGGAATGAAATAAATCAAATGTAATATAACAAAAAAGCTGACTAGATGATATTAAACATTAAAAAATCCATCGATGAAGTAGTTCCAGAACAGAAGATACGTAAAGGAAACAATAATAAATGGTACACAAAAGAACTACCCGCACGATAGAGATACATTTTACAAAAGAGCACGCCTTACTAATAGTACTATGTATTGAAATTACTCCAAAAAGCCAGAAACAAATACTCTAAAAACATAAAAAGAACACATAATGAGTACATAAAAAATAAAATAAACTCAGAAGAAGGGGATCCCAAAAAACTTTGGAAAAGCATAAAAGAATTAGTACATGGCGATAACAAAGACGACATAAAAATAGTAAACTTCCAAAAACATATAAACGAAGAAAACATTACTAATAGCTTTAATAAATATTTTATAGAAAGCATCACTTAAATTAACAAAATTAATACCTAACATTGTTGTCAACAACACAAATGATAATAACAACTCAAACAAAGAATTATTGGTCTTTTGAAAAATAAGTGCAGAATATTTATTTAACATTTAAAAAAAAAAATATACAAAATAGTTCAGATGGATTAACTATTAGTTTAATAAAATATGCTTTTCCAGTAATTGGATCTACTCTATTAAATATTATTAATCAGACAATTGAAGAGGGAAAATTTCCACAGTCATGGAAACTATCTACTATTACACCGGTCCCAAAGGTTAAAAGTACCAGAAAATGTGAAGAATTTCGACCAATAAACACCTTACCAAAATAAAACAGATACTTGAAGTGATAATAAAAGAACGAATTTTGCAATACTTAGATGAACACAATATTTTATACCAAGAGCAATCGGGATTCAGATCTAATAATTCTTGTGAAACAGCGTTAAATTTTTTTTATTTTTTATATTAACTCCACACAGGAGGCCCTGAAGAAAATAATTTCCCTCAGGGCCTATGTCATCTTTGGGGGTGCTGTGTGGAGGGTCTTTTTGTGGAGAGGAAGGAGTGAACATGGGTCTTGAAGAGTCCCATGTTGTAGGAGGGAGGAAACACAGAGGCCGGCAGTTCGTTCCACAGCCGAGCTGTTGAACTTAAGAACGAATCGTAGAAGCGACCCGTTCTCATGTGACAAATGTCAACCGTGTACAAATGTTGGGCGCGCGTTTGGCGTGTATCCCGACTATGCACCGGTGCCGAAGGGATCAATGACGCTAGTTCCTCGTAAATGTAATCGTGAAGAATGGAAAGAAGTAATGAATAGTAATAAATGTATCTTACAATATTCTTGTATTTTCAAAGGGCATTCGAAACTGAAGATCTAGAAATATTGATAAGAAAGCTTAAAGAAATTGGTTTCTCAACTGTAGCCATTAAATTAATAAAAGAGTATTTGAAAGACCGAATGCAGGTAACAAAAATTAATGATAAATTTTCAAAACCAGTGCAAATAAATTAGGAGTACCACAGGATCAGTCCTTGGACCTCTATTGTTCATATTCTATAATAATGACACGGTGAAAATATTTATAAAATGAAAAGTACGACTATTTGCCGATGATACACATATACTCGTATATATATAATTGGAGATAACTTTGAAGAACTAATACAGATTTTAAATAATGAACTAGGTAATGTATCAAGATAGCTAAAAATAAATAAGCTTAAATTAAATACAAATAAAAGTATGGTAATTGGATATAAGAAGACATCCAGTGAAAGGAAAATTAAAATTGATGGTGAATTTATTGAAAATGTTACCGAAATAAAATACTTAGGAGTTATAATAGATTCCAAACTCAACTTTAACAAACATGCTGAATATACCCAAAAGAAAATTGGAAAAAAGATATACATTTTGGGAAGAATTCGCCAAAAACTTTCCGGAAAAACTACTGCACAACTATCCTTTTCCTGTGTGACGACCGAGAACAAAATAAATTCTCCAAAATAGGGCAATGAGAACAATACTTAGACGAAATAGATATTCAAAAGTAAATAAAATATTAAAAGAACTAAATTGGCTAGCGGTGAAACAGATGCTGACCTTGAACACGATATTTGTACATGAAATAGTAAAGAACCTGTTACCCAAATATTTCTCAAATAAAATTGTATACGACAAGGACATACACAAACATAAAACAAGAACGTGCAATAAAATCAGGCTACCAAAAAAGGACAAGGTGAATACTCAGAATAGTATACTATATAAAGGGATGACGTCATTGGAAGAAGTACTATAATGCACTGCCAGAAAACTTAAAGTCTGCACCAATTGGAAGGTTAAGAGGTTGTGTAGAGCCACATCAAGCAGGATAAAATATACCATATATGCATGTAACAATTAATTAGTAATTTGTAACCTTAAATGTACAAATTACTAAATAAAGGTCCTCCTTTATAATGTAGAGCTATTGTGCGGTCTACACATTATGAATCAATATTATATTTACATCAAAACTTAATTAAAACATTTAAAAGGGAAGAATAGCTTATAACAGATAGGATGTTTTTTTAATAAGAGGCCGATTTGATTAAGGTTCCTGGCCTGGGTTGAAGTGGTTTTTGTTAAATGTGTCAACTCAACGCCACCCGTTGAACCCACCGCCCCCAGCGCCGCAATCAAAAGACCAATTCGCTACTTTTTGCAGCCAAACTTTTCTAGGTCTGAGTTGTTACCACGATCTACAAAACGTTGAAGCGGTGCGCTTTTCTGTAGATTGGGTTTTGTAGCTTTGTTGTTAAAGCATAAAGTTACACTATATTTGCCATAATTGTACGAGATTAGATAATCAAGTCATTAAAACTAATAGTCTTTTGGAGCACTTGGCAATCGTGATTTATTAAAAATTAAATTTACCAAAAAAAAAAAAAATAACCATTGATTTTTATTGAAGAAAGCGAAGATGAAAGTAAACAAGTCATTTTATTCTTATTAAAAAAATATAAATACAATTATCACTAAAATATACATAAAGAAATATGTTACAAATAAAAAATTGATTATGATTTTAAAAAGTTCCATTCCCAAGTTTAGTTGAGTATGGAAACAGATATACCGCACAGAGTTTTGGCGGTCGGGCGGAAAGAGCCGACGAGTCACGAGACCGGCTGAATGAAGCGTCGTTAAATGCAAGAGCGTCGTCTGCTAAAGTAAAATAAAATTACTCGTAAATTTGAACTATTTACTTATGTACGTACATTATAAATACGATAAGAGTTTTCGCGGGTTTTTATAACGAAAAAATGGGCACATTGACGTTGGCATTTGACATTTGTCACATGAGAACGGGTCGTTCCTACGAATCGTTCTTGAGTTCAACAGCTCGGCTGTGGAAAGGTTTTTATTTCTTTTATTTATTTAAGGAACATGAAGAGTCTTAATATTAATATAATATACAGAAGAAGATGAAATAAATAGTCCAATTATAAGTGTTCCCAGATAGGTTGATTTAATAATATGAAACTACATAATGAATGTGAACTAAAATTTAAAAAGCAGGACTAAGTAACAAATATAAAAATGGAAGTTAAATTATACAGGGTGTCCGGAAACTCGTAGTACAAGCGGGAAACTGGTGAATCTACATCACATTTGGAGTCGATTTTGTAGTATATATTTTTTTGATTTGAGCTTTCGTTATCGAGTAAATCGAGTTAGAAGTTGATTTTTTTTTTTTTTTTTTTAATCAAATTCTTATAAATTATTACTGAAGATCAAAGTACCCAACTAATTAAAACTATTTGAAAGTAAAACAAATGAAGAAACTCGGATTTGAAGCATTATTTTGAAATCACCCTTCATTTAATCCGGTGTAATCATAAAATATTTCTGCTCTGCAGGGTTAAAACATCTGTTGTTCAACCCTAAACACCAGAAAAAACTTTAACCCTAAAATAGCCGAAAAATATTTTTTTTTGTTTTTTTTTTTTTTTTTGTGAAAATGCTCAAATCAAAAAACTTTATGTTTATTTGGGTTCCCCATGTGGTGTAGATTCTCCAGTTTCCCGCTTGTACTACGAGTTTCCGGACACTGTGTATAATGCATTATATAATTTAACTGTATACAACAATATATTATGTGTTTATAACTCTTCCGGATAGAGTGGTGAACGGGTTTTGTGGTTATGGGGGGGGGGGTAGGGGAGGAGAACATTGGGGGATGTTGCAGCACATGGGAAATGAAAATAACTGATAAAATACATAAGGTACAATTAATTTAATCATCATGTTCGGGCATAACGCGAAGAAATTATAATTATTTTATTACCTACATCCTATTGTTCCCACCTTGCCATCGGGATATTGGGATTTGATCTGACCGGCGCTCGCTAGTACAATTTCTACCACCTACCCATACGCGTCTCGGGTCATACATTTCAATGGACATTTCTTTCGTGGTCGATATCTAGTGACGGAAATAGATTAATACTGTGTGAGTTTGGTGCTACTACGGAGGCTGTAAGGAGATACCAGTACAAGGTAGGACTTTCCCTTAATTCTGGTGGCATCCTCAAATTCCTATTCCCGTTCCCGTATATCGATCAATTGCACCCGACACAGACGCTAAAGTTTTTCAAGAGCTATCGAAACATTGGTCTTCAGCCGGATAAGATTTGCGTAGAAATTGTATTCAAATAGTAAATGGTTCAATAATCGTACGATTAAAAGATTATTTCAAGTAGTAATTATTTCTTACCGCGCGCCGCGGTTGCATTTCATAGGTGGGTAGTAATTTCAGTACATATTTCAAAATGGACAAGAATGAATCCAAGATTGGTTCTTTAAAGTTAAAAAGGCAAAGATTATTTGGGCGTATACAAGCCGCATATGATCTTATTAAAGATTTAAGTATAAGTTCAAAGTTATGTCAATTCAAGGCTAGGATGGATAAAATCGAGTCGACATATGAGGAATTTCAAAGCATACAATGCGAACTGGCGGACCTGGTTTCACTTCCCGAATTTGAGTCAAAAAATGATATTTTGGAAGTTTCCCGTGTTTTTGATGAATTGTACTTCGAGGTCACGTCGGCGCGTGACACTCTCGAGGCGAATAAGAATGGTCATAATGACTCATCAGGTGAGGAATTGCAGCGCCCGGGACGAAGTTTTCTGGCACCAGAAATAAAAATACCATCGTTCAGTGGCCACATTAGAGATTGGCCTCCGTTTTTTAATTTATTTAGGAGTCTCGTTCACGAAAACACAGTTCTCACTAATATTGAAAAATTTCACTACCTACTAAGTTCTTTGAAGGGCACAGCATTATCACTGGTTAAAACAATTCCAATAATACGAGAAAACTATGAATTAGCTTGGGAAACATTATTAAATCAATTTTCGGAGTCGAGAGCATTATTTATACACTATGCAAACTCTATTTTAAATTGCGATTTCACTAGCAATGTGGAGATATTAAATGGATTACGTGAAAATCTTTCCGGTCTATACGAACTAAAACGAGACAAATTATTCGAGGAATTTATTTGCCATTTTGTTTTACAAAAAATAGATTTAAATACTCGGCGGTCTTTTGAGTCTAGAATTGACAAAGATGAAATTCCGAATGTCGAAAAATTAATTAATTTCTTGGCCGCGCAAAACCGCGTAAATATGCTTTCAGACGTAAAGGAGAATCGTAAGTCTAAACGGGTTCTATTTGTTAAAAACGATTACACGAAGAAAATTATTTGCAATCATTGCAAAGCTGATCATCACATTACAAAATGTAAAATATTTCTTGGATTACAAGTAGACAGTAGGAGGGACTTCGTCAAAAGAGAAAGATTATGTTTCAATTGTTTAAATCCACATCTAATTAAAAATTGCCGATCTAAATTCCGATGTAGAAGTTGTAACAAGTCACACAATACCCTTTTACATAGTGACGAAAGGTCACCTTCACCGAACCGCGATTCTGAAAATGATAACTCAGCAAACTGTAATGCTGCGTACACAGTGACAAAACGCTCTATTTTACCTACCGCGCTGGCAGAATTCCTTGACATTTCAGGACGCAGAAAACGCGCCAGAATATTAATTGACTCGGGCAGTGAAATTTCGTTCATGTCTGAAAAATTATATAATGCTTTGGGATTAAAATCGAAAAAATGGTTAGGTACTGTCACTGGGGTCAATAATGCAATAGTCAACAATGTGCAAGGTTTAGTTACTTGTAAAATATATCCCATTCAGAATCATTCTTTTGTGTCAGGACAAGCGATAGTTATTTCAAATATTACGTCCAAGCTTCCGCCCGTTAATATGCATGAACCGTTTGAAGAATTCAAACAGTTGAAGCTGGCGGATCCAGATTTTCAATTTCCAGGCGATATCGACTTCTTAGTGGGAACTGACTTGATATCAAAAATATGGAGACCAGGATGTATTTCAAGCCGTAAATGTAATTTGCTGGCCGTGAATACAATATTCGGATACGTAGTCATGGGTTCATGTGTAGCACAAATGAAATATGAAACACAGGCTTTTGTGACGTCAGCTTTAACTGCAGTCGAAAACAACGACTTAAATTACGCGGTAAGACGTTTCTGGGAAGTCGAAGAGATTTCTAACGAAATTATTCATAATAAAGATGACAGTGAATGCGAAAAGATATTTCAGGCAACGGTTAAACGGGATATTTGTGGCAGATATGTAGTAGCGCTACCTTTTAAAAATAAATCGGAAGTAAATTTAGGAAGTACATATGATATCGCTCTTAAGAGATTATATAATTTGGAAAAACGTTTGTCGTTAAATCCAACCTTAGCGGAACATTATCGTAAATATATGAAGGATTTTATAGAGCAAGGCTTCATGTCAAGAGTTACCCAATCGACTGAGATACGGAATACCAATTACATTCCCCATCATCCGGTCGTGCAAAAAATTAGTAATGATATTAAAATTCGAGTGGTTTTTGACGCTTCCTGTAAATCAGACCGACAAATTTCTTTAAACGATTGTTTATATTCAGGTCCCAAATTACAAAATGAGATAGGACAAATTTTATTAAAGTTTCGCATATACCCGGTAGTATTTACTACGGATATTCAAAAAATGTTTTTGCAAATTCGAATAAGAGAAGAAGACACTAGCTATCAAAGGATTCTTTGGCGTTTTTCTCCTTTGCAGCCGGTAGGGCAATACACACTTAGCACAGTCACGTTTGGTGTGACTTCTTCGCCCTATTTGGCAATCAGAACTTTACATCAGGTAGTGCAGGATGAGGGTGCACAATTCCCAAAAGCTTCCAAGGCACTGTTGTCGGATACATACGTAGACGATATTGTTACTGGTGATTGGGAGCCAGACAGCGCCTTTCAGCTTCAGAGGGAGCTGAAAGAACTACTTGCGAAAGGAGGCTTTCAATTAAGAAAATGGATGAGTAATTCGCTGCCGGTATTAAAGGACATCCCGAGTGAACATCGGATCCACTCAAGTGGTCAGGTTGTATTTAATGATGAAACATCTGGTTCGTTAAAAATTTTAGGCTTAATTTGGGATCCAGAAAAGGATACCTTTTCATACTCCGTGGAAGAAAAGTTAACGGTATTTTCAAAGCGTGCAATACTAAGCTGTGTTGCTCGCATATTCGATCCTATTGGATTAATAACCCCTGTGGTTTTCAAAGTAAAATGCCTTTTGCAGGAAATATGGAAAATCAAGATAGGTTGGGATGACTCGCTGCCTGAAAATATTATCATTTTGTGGCAAAATTTCTTAAATGGATTACCATCGTTACGTTTTTTACAAATACCTAGACATTGCAATACAATTAAACAGTCAAACTGTATTTTAGTAGGATTTTCAGATGCTAGTGAGTTGGGTTATGCTGCTTGTGTATATTTGGTTACGAAGGAAGCACACCCTAAAGTGACATTGCTTACTAGTAAATCTAAAGTTGCGCCACTGAAGACATTGTCAATACCGCGCCTTGAGCTCCTGGGAGCTCATCTGCTTTCAAAACTGATAAAAATGACGAAATCGTCGATTGAAACTCTTATACCAATTACAGATACAATATTATTTTCGGATTCTACAATTGTTTTATCATGGATTAAGGCACCTCCTCATACCTTAAAAACATTTGTCGCGAACCGCGTAATTAAAATACTCGATCAAGTCGAGGACGCAAGGTGGTATCACGTTGTTTCAAAGGAGAATCCAGCAGATTTAGCTTCTCGTGGTTTATATCCGCCTCAAATAATAGATAATGAATTATGGTTTCAAGGCCCTCCGTGGCTAGTTCAGTCGTTACAGAAGTGGCCGTTAGCTTTACCGGAAACATTAAAGGTTGAACAATTGCCAGAGGTAAAGTCTCACGTCTCAACGGTTCATGAGCCGTATGACTATTTTAAGGGCCTAGGATTTTTCCGGTTTTCATCGTGGACACGTCTCGTGAATGTGGTTGCTTGGTCCCTCAGATTCATAAACAATGCTAGGCAACAGAGCAAGAGCGGTTGTAAGCGTGGAATTCTAACCTGCTCAGAAATAAACCACGCGACTATGGTCTTGTTAAAATGCGATCAACAGTTTCATTTTCCTGCTGAATTCCGAAAGCTCAAAGGAGATGGGGTGACCACAGTGGCTTTTCAAAAATTAAATGTTTTCATTGACAACGAGAATTTACTTCGCGTTGGCGGGCGGCTCTGCAATTCTCGTTTAAATTACAATACTAAGTTTCCAATAATCCTTGCGAAGAATAGTAAAATAGCTGAGCTTCTTATATTATATTACCATAATATATATTTGCATGCCGGATCACGAACCTTGCAGTTCCTGATTCAGCAAAATTACTGGATTATATTTGCCCGCAATAAAATAAAGAATTTAGTCTCAAAATGTGTGAGATGCGCACGATTGCGAGCCTTACCAGCAACTCCTCTCATGGCCAGTCTGCCAGAAGCTCGTGTCACACCGAGTCGCGTATTCAGTTGTGTAGGGGTGGATTTAGCGGGCCCATATAGCATAAAGGAAGGAAAACGCAGAGGTGCTAAAACATACAAGGCTTACTTTGCGATTTTTGTTTGCATGTCAACGAAGGCGATACATCTCGAGGTACTCTCGGATCTTTCGTCTGAGGCCTTTATCGCTACACTTAATAGATTCGTTTCAAGACGGGGTATCTGTCAAGCCATTTATTCTGATTGTGGTACAAATTTCGTTGGGGCTAAACGCCATTTGATTGGAGCACAAAAATTCTTAAATAAATGTCGTGATGATGAACTTATAATGCGCACATGTTCGGAAAGGGGAATAGTATGGAATTTTAATCCTCCTTCCAGTCCCCACTTCGGGGGACTATGGGAAGGTAACATAAGAGTGGTAAAGAATCATTTAAAGAGGGTATTAGGAGATAGTTCGTTAACGTACGAGGAGTTTACTACTATTTTAACCAAGATTGAGGCCATACTAAACTCGCGACCGCTGTGTTCCTTATCATCAGACCCTGAAGACATTCAAGCTCTCACTCCAGGTCATTTCTTAATAGGTGAACCGCTAATTTCAATTCCCGAATATAATTATTCCGAGGTTAAGACCAACCGACTCAATCGCTGGGAACACCTGCAGAAAATCACGCAACATTTTTGGCAGCGCTGGAATACCGAGTACTTACAAGAGTTACAAAATCGCGTTAAATGGTACAAGGCTACACGTAACCTCCAGGTAAATGACCTGGTAGTCATTAAGGATACCAGGAGTCCTCCTTTAAAATGGCCGCTCGGCAGGATAAGGGAGGTGAAACCAGGTTCGGACGGGGTCGTTAGAGTAGCCTCAGTTCAAACTAACGACGGGGTATATCTACGGCCTGTGACAAAGCTTTGCCTATTACCCATAGACTAAATAGTAACGTTCGTATATATATATTTTTTTTTGTATTTTTGCACGTGTAATTTTAGTTTCGCGTGCATCTAGTTTGTAAGTAATAGACTAACTGTTAGGATTAAGTTTCTTTTCACATACCTACTGTTTTTTTGTAGCTTATTTGTTTTTTTTTTTTTTTTTCGGGTTCGACCAGTTTCGATGGGTATTGAAAAATTGTTAATTTTGGCGGGCGGTATATGTTCGGGCATAACGCGAAGAAATTATAATTATTTTATTACCTACATCCTATTGTTCCCACCTTGCCATCGGGATATTGGGATTTGATCTGACCGGCGCTCGCTAGTACAATTTCTACCACCTACCCATACGCGTCTCGGGTCATACATTTCAATGGACATTTCTTTCGTGGTCGATATCTAGTGACGGAAATAGATTAATACTGTGTGAGTTTGGTGCTACTACGGAGGCTGTAAGGAGATACCAGTACAAGGTAGGACTTTCCCTTAATTCTGGTGGCATCCTCAAATTCCTATTCCCGTTCCCGTATATCGATCAATTGCACCCGACACAGACGCTAAAGTTTTTCAAGAGCTATCGAAACACATCATGTATGTGATACAATGAACTTCTGTAACGATATTAACTAATGTGTAACATTGAATATGTCTGCATTTATTTACAACAGTTCTAGATCCTATTCATAAATTCATTTTGATTGGAGTTGGTGTTGCATTTGTCAATGTGGAAAAGGGTTTTCTGTCCGCTATATCGAAGCGGTGCGTGGAAATTTATTTTATTAACCTATTCCGGGCAGTCAACTTTTAAGTTAATAATTTTGTACAGGATCATCTAATTATCGACAAGCCTCCTGTTGAGTAGCTTCGTGATTCGAAAATGTTTCTCGATTTCGTCGTAAGAATACGTTGAATGATTAATGACGACGATTAGAGATTTGTAGCATCAGAGTGAAGTGCAAAGAATTCGTTAATCGAATTCTATAATACAGGGAATAATTGGTCCCAGACTATATTTGCGAACATCTGAATAATGCAAACCTTAGAAATAGGTGTATAGTTATCTGCTTTACACTTAATCCAGATTTATGAATGGGTTGATGTGGGCTCTTTTTTTTGAGCGATATTTTGAACAATATTGACAGCGGAAGTAACATTGAGAAACACCTAAGTTTTAAACAGCATATTCAAGATATTAAAGAAAAAATCACCCTCTTAATAGCCTATTTAGCCGGATATCATATTTGTTACTAAATAAAATTAAAAAGGTCTATATTATAGGCTCGTAAATTCACATTTAAACTACCTGATTGAAATCTGGGGAAATGCAAATGAAACATATATAAATGAACTACAGGTAACACAAAACAAAGTAATCAAAAAGCTGTTTCACTTCAAACCTAGAAGATCCACAAAAAAATTATATATGAAAACAAAACTATAAAGATTAAGAAAATTATATGAATATAATACATGTCTCCTTAAATACAAAATAAATAATAAACTCATACATACAAATACAGAACTCATTAAAACGTCCCAAGTACTCACACACTTTACACGGCAACACGATAAAATACATTTAAACACCATACATACTCATTATGGCAAGTAATCCATTGGTAAGAGGGGAGCAACATATATAAATTGCCTCCCATACAAAATTAAAAATGAAAAAAGTGTAGGTACATTTAAAAAAAATTGTTCACTTTTATGCACAATCAACAGAACAATGAAAGTGAACAATATCGTTATGTAATGTATTTATATTATTATGTTTAATAATATTAGTTATTTACCGTACCAACCTGCTAAACTACGGAGTAGATGTGGGAAGTCCCCGATGAAGGAAAGCCGGTTCGTAGACGGATTTGCCATCCTCTGTGTTTCCTTTCTCCTACAGCATGGGTCTCTTCAAGACCCATGTTCACTGCTTCCTTCACAAGATGTGACAAAACCACCATTGTTTTTTGTTTGTATATTCTATAATTAATAAAAAAAAAATTCTATAACTAAGACATTAGTAATCGTTAAAAATAATCATATGTATGTAACATTAAGGAAGATTTAAAAAAAATAATTGTATGCCCTAAAATAATATATTCTGAAAAGATAATACACTGCACATATTATATTTTCTTATTATATGATATCGGATAGATTTATTTAATAATCAGAAACATGTTTTAATTATCGTAAGCATAATATTAAAATCATTATTATGATCTCTTTGACGACAGAACATGTGGCTGTTCTGATATTTAAAAATTGTGCACAGTAAATTATATAATAATCGTAAAAAGGTTCAAAGTAAACATTTTCAGTAAAGGGTCTTCTTTTGACCAATTGAAGTTATACTTGAATTACGAAGGCGAGCTTCGGGTCCATGCGTTCATGCCGGACTTTGGCCGAAGCGAGCCGGAGAATGAAATGAAATATTTAATATCACTTTTTATACATCAGATAAATGAAGGCTTACCAGATAAATAATTTATTTTTCAAATTTATTTAATTGGCATATTTTAAATACTGTTTTATTGGATAATATTTTATTTTTGTTCACAAACCAAAAATGTAAAAAAAAACAATAGGACAGTTCAATCATAAATATCTCAGCGTTAAATTTTTTAACTCATTACCAGCAAAAATTAGAAACATGAATACAAATATAAAAGAATTTAAAAGCCACCTTAAAAAGTATTCTGAACACTAGATCTGAATCATATCAAATTTAAACCAATATAATAACACCCCCATACTGGCTTATTTATGGGGGTACATCAAATACATACATTATGTAATTAATAACTGTATTATATTTATTTGTAATTCGTGTACCTTTTGGTTATTAAAAAAATAATAATAAAAAACGGGATTTTGGCTACATAGGTGGAGATACATCCTGTATATATTTTTTTTCTTGTTGACCACAAAAAAATTGACGTTTGGCGATTTATTGAAAACAGCTATTTTATAAAGTAAGATTTTTTTATATTGATTTTAACTGAGCAGGAGAGAGCATCATTTATCTAACATTTATGTTAAACATTTTTTTCGATATGCTGTTATGCACAGAGGCGACTTTGAAAATGTACAAAATCATCAAATATAATCATCTTATTATGCCAAGTATACATGCGCGTGCCGAATTGCCGAGCTGAACCTCAACTTATGAGAAAGGAACGACTTTTTTCCTTTTTGATGTTATGACTTACAGAGCTTCGGGCCAAAAAGGCCCCTTTCTACATAGTGAGCTTTTATAATGGTTGTAGGAATAGATTTTTAGATTTTTTCAAAAAAAATTGCAGGAATACGGCTGCATTATGGCGAGATTAGTTATTTCGGAGGAGTTGTTCGGGTTTCGGGTTACGGGTGGTACATTCGTTTATGTCGTACGGGGTGAGGCAATTGATATACGCCTTTTCATGGGTGGTAATTCGGAGTCCTGGAGGAGTTGGGAAATTCTTAACCATTTGGGGGCTCCCAGGGCTATTCGAATGACTTTATTTTGGAAGGTTTGAAGTCTTTTTAATTGGGTCGGTGAAGCGTGCTCCCAGATGGGGCTTGGGTATGTTAGTTTTGGCCTTATCGTTGATTTGTATATTAGGAATTTTTTGGTGATAATTTCTTATTTCTTTTACATAACATGAGATTGAGGGCTGCTAGGGTTCTGCTGGCTGCATTTAGTATTTCTTCGATATGCTTTTTCCAATTTAGTCGGCTGTCAAGGGTTATTCCGAGATATTTAATGCTTTTTTGCCAAGGGATGTTTTCACCGAATAAATGGATGTTGATTTAGCGCGTCTACGTGAGAAAACACAGGCAGCGCTTTTGGAGGGGTTGATTCTAATTCGCAATTTTTTTAAGAGAGTCTCTAGTTCTGTACGGGAAAGGAACGAAGCAACTGCAAATTGCGCGAAACGCCGCTCGTTCCTTTCCCGTAATTCGTGGCTCGGTTCGCAAATATATGCGTACCATTAAGTATCCATATATTCTTATGAACCTTGGGAATAGCTCCATTATAGATATAATATTTGAAGTGGACAGTGTGCTATATAATATTTACTAAACTATAACTAATAGTTTCGAAAGCTGATAAAATATTTATCAACACAGTGACAATTCAACACACTTTTAAAAAGTGATATAAAGTCATTAGAAACGATGAAAAAAAATATTTTTTTTACCTAACCTAACCTACTTAACCCAGTTAATAAAGATTTTGTTTCATCACTTTCCATGACTTTATATAACTTTTAAAGATGTGATGAATTATCATTGTGATGATTTATCCGGGTCACCCGCAAAAATATATTAATTGCACTTAGTTTCAACTTAATTTCTACAAGAAAGATTAGAAAATACCCATAAATTATTAAAATAACCCAAACCAAACCCTTAAAACCTCTTTTGTGCTGTTTACTTAAATCCCGGACTTAAATAGTTGTCTCCATTAGATATTTAAGTTTAAATCAAGTGTTGTTTTTTTAAAGGACCCTTTTTCGGGATCTTTTTAAGGGGACCAGAATTTCGACAAGTTTATCGTTGTTGTTTTTTTTTTTAAATATTAATGAATTAATTAACTAATGCCTACATATTTAATAATTTATTGTATAAATATATTTGATTGGCCAAATGGATGGATTCCAGGAATGCGCCGTTCAAGGTCACGTCCGAGCGAGACATCCCCACATCCCTGGGCCCGACGTCCCCGCGGCACCAGCTCGTTCTGCAGCAATCCATCCACCGCAACCCCGCGCTGGACCAGGCCATGAGCATCTACATCTACGCCATGATCGCCGGCATCATGGCCGCCGCCAGCGTCACCGTCGCCGCCTTCGCTTTTGGCTGGTACACGTAAGTTCTACGTAGTGTATACTGACTACTGAGATTAAATTAACTAACTAACAGCATAAAGCACAACTCTTTATTTGCGCATTCCTTTTGCTTTATTATCATTCGTCTAGAGGTAAGGGCTTTTGATTATACTAAATCAACGACGGGAATGTTGAAACCCGAAAAACTCTGGCTTGGAACACAATCCTAGCTTCACTAATCTCGATTTAAAATGGATTAAATGCAACATATTTATCAGCTTCTTTAGTGCTGCAGTATTTAGATGTTGCGGGGAATTAGGTAGAACTGTGTACAACTACCTTTTCCCAGTCAATATGACAACACTTCCCTGGAGAAGTCGTCCTTTCGGCTGATGTGAATTTTTTGGTGACTGTTGTTTTGTGTGCTCGTCGTTTTTGAGCTGGATGATTTTCGCAACATGAGTTCGGTTTCTTTTGGGTTCCCCCTCGCACCACGTGTCTACAAGGAGTCTTTTTATATCATTAAATTTACCCCTCTAGAGCCAAGGCGAGCCCTCCTAAGAGTTCAATAGGAAAACCCACTCTAAATTAATGCTTATGTGTGGTGAACGCTAGCTTGCATTGCTCTATAACCAAATACAGACTCTGTGTAGTTTTCAACTTTGGGTATGAATATTGTGGTCCATGCTAACTCAACACAGTGACTATTCAACACACTTTTAAAAAGTGGTATAAAGTCATTAAAAACGATGAAATTTTTTTTAACCTCACCTAACCTAACCTACTTAACCCAGTTAATAATTTTTTTGTTTCATCACTTTCCATGACTTTATATAACATTTTAAAGATGTGATGAATTATCATTTTATGATTTATCCGGTCACCGAATATTGTGCATTGATTTTTTTACCAAATTCACCGAGGAATATTATTTGGCTCATCATTATTAATTTGTTAAAAAAAATCATTTTTCTTCGGGTGCGCACAGCTTTTCAGCCCTTATGGACTGCACCCCTCTGGTGGTAAACCCATCTAGTGTTTTTTTTTCCTAGGGTGGGCACAGCTTTTCAGCCCTTATGGACTGCTCCGATGTTGTGGTGAACCCAGCTCGTGTTTTGTTTTTCTTAGGGTGGGCACAGCTTTTCAGTCCTTATGGACTGCACCCCTCTGGTGGTAAACTCATCTAGTGTTTTGTTTTTCTTATGGTGGGCACAGCTTTTCAGCCCTTATGGACTGCACCCCTCTGGTGGTAAACCCATCTAGTGTTTTTTTTTTCCTAGGGTGGGCACAGCTTTTCAGCCCTTATGGACTGCTCCGATGTTGTGGTGAACCCAGCTCGTGTTTTGTTTTTCTTAGGGTGGGCACAGCTTTTCAGCCCATATGGGCTGCACCCCTCTGGTGGTAAACCCATCTAGGGTTTTTTTTTCCTAGGGTGGGCACAGCTTTTCAGCCCTTATGAACTGCTCCGATGTTGTGGTGAACCCAGCTCGTGTTTTGTTTTTCTTAGGGTGGGCACAGCTTTTCAGCCCATATGGGCTGCACCCCTCTGGTGGTAAACCCATCTAGTGTTTTGTTTTTCTTAGGGTGGGCACAGCTTTTCAGCCCTTATGGACTGCACCCCTCTGGTGGTAAACCCATCTAGTGTTTTGTTTTTCTTAGGGTGGGCACAGCTTTTCAGCCCTTATGGACTGCACTCCTCTGGTGGTAAACCCATCTAGTGTTTGGTTTTTCTAAGGGTGGGCACAGCTTTTCAGCCCTTATGGACTGCACCCCTCTTGTGGTAAACCCATCTAGTGTTTTGTTTTTCTTAGGGTGGGCACAGCTTTTCAGCCCTTATGGACTGCACCCCTCTGGTGGTAAACCCATCTAGTGTTTTGTTTTTCTTAGGGTGGGCACAGCTTTTCAGCCCTTATGGACTGCACCCCTATGGTGGTAAACCCATCTAGTGTTTTGTTTTTCTTAGGGTGGGCACAGCTTTTCAGCCCTAATGGACTGCACCCCTCTGGTGGTAAACCCATCTAGTGTTTTGTTTTTCTTAGGGTGGGCACAGCTTTTCAGCCCTTATGGACTGCACCCCTCTGGTGGTAAACCCATCTAGTGTTTTGTTTTTCTTAGGGTGGGCACAGCTTTTCAGCCCTTATGGACTGCACTCCTCTGGTGGTAAACCCATCTAGTGTTTGGTTTTTCTAAGGGTGGGCACAGCTTTTCAGCCCTTATGGACTGCACCCCTCTTGTGGTAAACCCATCTAGTGTTTTTTTTTCCTAGGGTGGGCACAGCTTTTCAGCCCTTATGGACTGCTCCGATGTTGTGGTGAACCCAGCTCGTGTTTTGTTTTTCTTAGGGTGGGCACAGCTTTTCAGTCCTTATGGACTGCACCCCTCTGGTGGTAAACTCATCTAGTGTTTTGTTTTTCTTATGGTGGGCACAGCTTTTCAGCCCTTATGGACTGCACCCCTCTGGTGGTAAACCCATCTAGTGTTTTTTTTTTCCTAGGGTGGGCACAGCTTTTCAGCCCTTATGGACTGCTCCGATGTTGTGGTGAACCCAGCTCGTGTTTTGTTTTTCTTAGGGTGGGCACAGCTTTTCAGCCCATATGGGCTGCACCCCTCTGGTGGTAAACCCATCTAGGGTTTTTTTTTCCTAGGGTGGGCACAGCTTTTCAGCCCTTATGAACTGCTCCGATGTTGTGGTGAACCCAGCTCGTGTTTTGTTTTTCTTAGGGTGGGCACAGCTTTTCAGCCCATATGGGCTGCACCCCTCTGGTGGTAAACCCATCTAGTGTTTTGTTTTTCTTAGGGTGGGCACAGCTTTTCAGCCCTTATGGACTGCACCCCTCTGGTGGTAAACCCATCTAGTGTTTTGTTTTTCTTAGGGTGGGCACAGCTTTTCAGCCCTTATGGACTGCACTCCTCTGGTGGTAAACCCATCTAGTGTTTGGTTTTTCTAAGGGTGGGCACAGCTTTTCAGCCCTTATGGACTGCACCCCTCTTGTGGTAAACCCATCTAGTGTTTTGTTTTTCTTAGGGTGGGCACAGCTTTTCAGCCCTTATGGACTGCACCCCTCTGGTGGTAAACCCATCTAGTGTTTTGTTTTTCTTAGGGTGGGCACAGCTTTTCAGCCCTTATGGACTGCACTCCTCTGGTGGTAAACCCATCTAGTGTTTGGTTTTTCTAAGGGTGGGCACAGCTTTTCAGCCCTTATGGACTGCACCCCTCTTGTGGTAAACCCATCTAGTGTTTTGTTTTTCTTAGGGTGGGCACAGCTTTTCAGCCCTTATGGACTACACCCATCTGGTGGTGAACCCAGCTCGTGTTTTTTTTTTTTTAATTTCTAGACTAATCATATGTTTGAACATGGCAGCATGCAGAAAAAAATGAAGGCCGCAGCTGATGCAGAGTATCCTGCCTATGGAGTGACGGGACCCAACCCTCAAGGAAGCCCATCCGGAGACCGGCGCCTCGCACACTCTGCCCAGCTTTATCACTACCAGCATCAGAAACAGCAGATAATCGCCATGGAAAAGTAATGCACATGACCATTTTAATATTAAGATTTTTTTTCCTAATTCACCAAGCAAAACTTGGTTTTTTTTTTTTTGTTCAGTGTCAGTGCCGGCAACCCGGGCGTTTATTTAATTTCATGGTTGTTTACATTGTTTTCTTTTCTTTTACCTGCCTCACTAGACAAAGTCTGTTCCGAGGCGGGTATAAAGGGAGGGTATAAAGTTTAAAGGTTTATAAAGGGAGTTAGTCTGTTTCTCGCTATGAATATCGAACCTGATTTATCCTACTGCTAGTCGAGTGTCCTACCCACCAGGTTGTCAACCACTTTATCCAAAGTCACCATTACCGAAGTGTGCTGTGACGAAATGCTTTTCAGGATGTAATAATGTTCTTAAAGAACAATAATAATAATCTTTACAGCCTGTGAGTCGACTAGGCCACATTGCATAAACTATAAAAATGCCTACCAATTGGTGGTAGCCAATTCTTCCAATTGCTGAGATAATGGAGCTCTACAAAAATGTTTCTGAAGAGATAAGTGCACTCTTTCATAGCTGTAGCTCAAGGAAAGCCTGTGACGTAGACTACTGCAATCCAATAATTATCTCAATTTAATTGGTGATTTAATGTCGTCATACTTGTTGGATACATATTTGTTTACATATTTTTTGTTCTTGTCACTTATATTTTGTATTGTTCTCAATTAATAATTACATTTGACCAGACTAAATGGTTTATTTGTGTATTGTAGCCGAACTGGAGTAACCGAACGTAATGGATCCGTTTCTGATGCAGAATCGGAAGATGAGAATGAAGAAGGAGACTACACTGTCTACGAATGTCCTGGGTTTGCTACCGTAAGTATAAGAATAACTTTTTTATAATAACACTTCTGTTAACTTCTACTTATTCTTCCATTATAAATAAGAAAGATTGGGTGCCACCGGATGGTACTCTGGAAGATAAGACAATCCTGTATGTACATATGTATATCTTTGTTAGTTTGTAACATTTTTTTCCACAATAGATATTAAGATATTATTTAAGTCATTATTTAAGACATACAAAAAATGTGTATTTTTTAAAAATTCATTTGTTTGTACAGCATTATAAAATTTATTTTTATTGACAGCAAGTTTACTTTTTAAAACTCAAGTTTATTTTCTAATTTTTCTTTTGTGGACGTTATTATTCAATGTATAAAAAAAAAACAGTTTTTTTTTTACAAACTAATTACTTCACCGAAAATTGATATTGCAATCTATATAGTGTCTTGGATAAATATATCAATTTTTATTTTTAATAAATTCGAGTAGAATCTTACAATCACTTATAAAGATAGCAGCCCAAAAATATGCATTAAGAAAATATATGTAATATTGGTAGTTCTTAGTCGAAGTATGATACGGTTAAATATGATCGAAGAGAATCGGTTTGGATTAGGACCACTCAGTGGTTAGAGCAAAGCCCCGGCAATGTTGAGGTCCTAATTTCGATTCCTAGATACGACCAAATCTTTTTCTCATATTTCTGTTTCACATTTTTCGTTTGTGAGTTGTTGATATTTTCTTCAATGATTCAGTAATAATATACAGCAGAACTTGTTTATAAATAAACTTTTTTTTGTAAATTGAATACATAAAATAAAAACTTAAGATTACACAACATGTTTAACAAACATATTACGGTAGTCACCAAATTCCGTATTTCCCTCTACCAACACTATCCAGCTAAATCCATATATTAGTGCTCCAGTAACTAAATATTTGAACTAGCTTGCCTAGACTTAAGATACCTTTTTAGTCTGTACTTGGACTTCAAATACAGCATCCATGACAGAGTTATGTTAATTTTCAGACTGGTGAGCTGGAGGTGAAGAATCCGCTTTTCCTAGATGAGCCCACCCCGGCAACTCCGGCCGCTAAAGTCGACAAGTAAAGAAATCGTCCGCTCAACAGTAAATTTCTTTACTCCACCCAAAAACACCGAAATGGTGACGACATGGCTACAACTTCGAGCATTTAGCTGTCAATTTGTCAGCACCACAGAACAAGATACCACGAAAATGAACATAACTATGCATTGAAACATTCCTTTTCTTTTTTTGTTTGCATTTTGTTTATAAAGCTATTGTTCGTTGAAGAAATTATGATACTTTGTAATAAAAACATGATTAATTCCTATAATGAAATTGTAAAATTGATAATGATTGCATAACTTCAAGAACGGAAGATACATATTATAAGAAATAGCATGTTAGCTTTATAGTATCTGAAGAATTATTTCCGTTACATAAATTATCTATGCTATTTATCAACCTGTTAATTAAGTAGCATATAAAACAAATCAGAAAGGGAAAAGAGTGAGGAGTGGAGACCTGCTGGTGATGGGTCGAGCCTATTCGGAGTGAGGACTGCGTCGTCAAGTCACACTGTAGACAGAGAGGCTTTGGGCCGGGGCCAGGCAATTATATGACAATTATATATTTGTCACTCAATTAAACATAAAGTCTGTAAATTAAGACTTTGTAAAAATATAAGGTAAATACATAATGAAGAAAGCTAAATCCGATAAATGTCACAGCAGAATTAAACCTTACTTTTAACCAGTGGCGACTCGTAACTTTTGGGGTACTAGAGTGCTAATATTACAAAAAATGGCATTATTGATGTCACTGTAGACGAAAGCGTCTTTTTTCGAAAATTCTGTTTTTTTGTATGACGATCTTCAAGAAATCCGTGCGGCGCACGGCCAAACTGAAATTTCCTGAAAATCTTCACACAAAAAATCGATTTATAGAGAAAAAAAAATCGTTTTGGACTAAACAACATCAATAATGTCGAATTTTTCATTTCTATCGCACTCAAAAGTCACGACCCGCCATTGCTTTTAACTAGTAAAAAACATTGCAAAATTAATATAATGTAGAATCACGCCCGATCAGACTTTATAACTATTAAGTTTCTTTATATATTTTATTATATTAATTTATTTTAAGTTAAGTTTTCCGATGCAAGCGAATTAGGATTACACATTATAATCTTATATTAAGTCATATTTTAAAAGTGGTGAACACAATAGATTATAAGTAAATTCACTTCAGCGATGCTTTAGATGTCTTTAATTAAGAAATTAAATATTTAACCATACTATTTGCAATGTCTCGGCGGAATAACTTCTTCCCGTTAGTCAATGAAATGATTTAGCATAGTAAAACTACCGTCTACTTAATATTATGGAAGAAACTCAAATTGTTTCAAACTAAGTCAAATGTATGAATGGTATGGTATTTATAACTAAGAAAACTAATTACACAACCAATTGACTACTATTAAGGAATGCGCATCTAAAATGTATGTACATATTTCAATTTGTACAAATTATACTGCAAACATTCTATATGATATATATATTTTATTTCCTTCATTCCAAATTCAAACCACTGCCATGATTTTGTATTTCCCAAAATATTATCTACTTCTACCAACATTTAAGACCATAAGACATTAAAATCAAGTCCTTATCCATATTGGAAAAAATATTTCATAGAAAGAGGAAAAATAAAGACATCTAAACATGTCATACAAAAGAACGCACAACATTCAGTAATCATCACTGGGAATCACCTAAAGTATCTATTTTTAATAAAATATTAATGTACCTATTACCCTTCTCTCTATTTGGCTTTTTTGTCCAAAACCACTTTAAGTATACGGTAACCTATACTAATTTCTTACATAATTTGTAACAATGTATTTTAAGAGGGTAACCAAAGATCAAAAATGGAGTAGTTAGATAAATTTATATAAAATGAGAAAATATTTTTATATATTTATTATATTGAATAGATCACCAAAATGAATTGGGTCGTAGTGACAACACCTTTGGTTCAGACATCAATAAATTCTCCAATGTGCTGAGATATTTTGGTTAACATGAAATTGACTAATTTTGCGTAAGCGTAGATTCCTAAATATGTATATTTATGTTCCAAATGCAGGGAATATTATGAAACTGCATTTGCATACGGTATCGATAATGGGGTTTGCCTAAGATTGTGGTGAGATATAAGTGGTTAAACGACCAAAGAAGCAAGGATTATTTAAAAATAATATTTTCTCATATATTTATAATTATGTCAAACTTAGATGTACAATAATTTATACTCCGGCCACTGAAAGTTTACGTGTGCGGAAATAAGGAACTACTGTTTATTTAATATCCACTAAAAGAGAAACAGTTTCTTTCAAAATAATGTAGTTCCTGATTTCACCGTTGATGGTGGAATATATATTATATCATACATAATAAGTAATGTAATACTATTCTTGTGGAATTCAATTTTTCTCTTGTCTCATGATAAATATAATAATAATTCAGTAATTCTTTTGTCCTCCAAAACCAACTTATCGCACTCGTGCTTTATGCCGTATCTTTGTGCTAGAGGCAAGAGGATATTTCATTATAACTGTAAAGTAGGTACTTAATACGCTGTAGTAAAAATATAACATGTTATTAAAGTAGTGAAAGTAGTAACTATGTGTTTTACTCATTCCCATACTCCCCGCACTAAGTGTTAACCTTTTAAAAGCATTCTTTTTCATTTAGTAATATAATCAATAAAATTTGTCAGTTTTCTTACAGTACTTGAACCTAGCATTCCGCTTCATATTGTAGAGATAGAAATGTATTTACTAGAAATAATAAAAGCGACAGTTGACTGGTTTGTCCAGTAGTTGGGCGGCCTGGCAGAAATTGGGTTTTGCCTACACACGGTAGGTTTCACCAGTAGGTTTATGTGAAAGAATTCAAAACTAAAAAGTCTAAAAACGGTTAAAAAACAAATTTTGGTCTGTGGAAGAAGGAGCTTGAGTGAAAATTATAATGGTTTAAAAATTATTTATTCATATAGATCTACTATCACTGATTCTGAATATGTCAGTTTTAATATATATAATTATATGTCGAATTAATAAATCGTCAGAGATTTAAATGCCCTGTAATTAGTTGGCAGGTTCTGGCAGAACTTACACCGCTACCTCAGGGGTCGGTCGACCGCGTTCATTATGAATAAGGACAAATTTGTGCAAAGTTAGGATGCATAGACTCGCACAGAGATTCCCATTGCAGTATACAAATTATTTCAAAAGAATTAATGTTTTTATAATAAAATATTTAAATTGAGATTTATTGATTTCGTACCGACCCGAGTGGGATTGAATGTACTGAATTCATAAACCGAGGTATTAATGACGTCGCTCGTACCTAGCCAGACTTCGATTATTTTGGAGGGCTTTGAAAAGAGGAAAAAGTTTGAAAATAATTATAACTATGAAATTAATATTTATAAAAAAAAATAATAAAATACAGGAATTCTTTTTATTCATATTTTTATTACTCAAAAGCTCAAACCGCTCTTTCTAAATAAATACCCAAAGATGCCCCATAGCTTATCAGTGACTCAGGTAAGTGATTTAAACTTTTATTCACTGACCGTAAAACTGTAAGGATGGGTTGTTTCACAAAATTTGAACAATTCAACAAATTTATTGTACTGTTATTTCATCATTTTTGGCCAGTTGTCTCCCACAACTGAAAAACAACAAAACTTGAATAGAACCTTTACAGAACTTGAAAATTAACTTTTAATTCGATGAATTATTAAAATTCTGAGAAAAAACCAAATACATCTACTTATTTTGTTTAGGACGGGTTGTTTCACAGAGTTTGAACAATTCATGTTCTATTATAACATCATTATTGGCCAGTTGCTTCACAAAACCGAAATAATAACAGAACTTGGATAGAACCTTCCATGTGAGTTCCCCTTCAATGGCTCTCGGAGGCGGACCCTATTTCTGCATCACTAGTGTATTATTTTACTGCATTGTGTAATAGCTGAGCGGGCGGAGATCCACTTGTGGCCGGCCACGTCACTCTGGAATTATGAGTTGCATAAAGACAACCAATCTAGTGAAATACGAAAATATTAATGGTAATATTTAAATTTAAGTAACTTTAAGGCTTAGGTATAAAATATATAAATTTGTTTAGTTATTATTTGAGTGATATTATATTTTGGATGTATGGAAGCATTTATTCCCCTTATCCCCTCTACTTTTTTAGGGCACAGCCTCCCCTGCCTCATTGCACGAATCGCCACTGCATCTGCTCTGTTTTGTGCAAAAGTTCTAGAAGAACTACTTTATATGGTGACCGGATATCTTATTAAAATGACAATTCAACGCACCTATAAAAAGTGTTATAAAGTTATGAAAAGTGATAAAACAAAAACTAGGATAAATAGGTTACATATGTAACCTATTTAACCCAGTTTTTGTTTCATTAATTTTGATGACTTTATATCACCTTTCTATCAACCAAGATGTGTTGAATTGTTATTTTGAGGAGTTATCATGGAACCATAGCCAGTTGGTTTCAAAACAGTAAATGATTATTTACTGTATTGAATAATATTCGCATGTAGGTATTATATTGTAACTGGTGACGCATTTTTATTTTCAATAGCGTTTGAAGTTGAAGGAATAAAGTTATTATTTTCAATGACTATTTATATTTCGTTGCAGTACTAGTTCACACTCGTGTTATTCTAGTCTTGACATGGCCCGAAACTATTATTTGATTCACTTGATTGTTGCCATGTATTACTTGGGCATCCCCAAGTTCGTCTACCAATTTCATTTTGTGTCATATTCCTTTCATTCCTTTCTTCAGTCATCTACTAGAATGAAAATATTGATATGAAGATGAATGTATATAGTTAATTTAAAGAAAGTGATTACCCGGTCGGTGGCCGAGTTGACATCGCGTTTGGGTCCCACCCAGGCGTAGTGTGTTCAATTCCTCGGCTAGCTAAGTCCTCCATCACAACACAAGCAACATTTTCAGCTTACTGTGGTGGTAGTAGGAGATTTTCAAATATTGTCAGGTTATTCGTAACCTGGGAATGTTTGACTTTCTTTTAAAAAAAAAAAATAAATAAAAATAAAAAAAATAAAAATTTTTTAAAAAATTTAAAAAAAGAGATAATAAAGCGTTTTTTTAAAAATAATATTTATTTCTTTATAAAAGTTTTAATATTTTTTTATTATTTAAACTGTTTATATAAGTTTACATAATTAAGTAAATTTTAAAAAATATATGTAAATAAAGATATATATATTGATTAATTTATTTATGAATAAATACAATTTTTACAAGTTAGTCCTTACTTTTGTTTTGTTTTCATTTTTTAAAGATATTTTGTCCTGCATCTTGTTGACAAAATACAAAATAAAAAAATCATTTTCAGAATAATGCTTACAATAATATGTTGACCCAACGTGATTTCAGCCTCTGTGTCGGTCAATTCGCCTTGCTTTCATCTCTTCGGCTAGCAGTATTTTCCCAAAAACAATCCAAATTTCATGACAATGTTATGACAATATTCTTGAGATGGATTCAATAAAATATCAGGGAATCGTTTCTGAAATTTAAAAAGAAAAATAAAAATTAACACATTTTACAGTACTTAAATTGGTGTCAATTCCAATTATCGATTTGTAAAAATTTATGTTTTAAATTAATCTTCTGCAAATTGTCCCCGTTCAAGGTTTCTAGAATATACAAGGTTCACCGTACAGCACTTTTCAAGAAAAAAAAATGCATTGGGCTCGTGACGTAGTCCTGAAACTAGAGATGGTTGGTACCTGAAAAAGATTTCTAACTGTGGATCCAGTAACCAGTTCTTTATCCACTCACTTTTGGAACCGGTTCTTCAAAAAGAAAACTGACTATGGTAATTCTGAGAAAAATTGAATGTTGGGAATTTTGTAATATTTTCATTATTTAAATAAATATTCCACAAAGAACCGGTTTCAAACATAACAGGTTCCTCAGGAGAAATAATGTCTACGGTTCCAGTGACAGCAAGGGAACCGGTTCCATGAAACTGAAAAATTTCCCTAGATCTAGGGAAGAGAAAAAAAATTTTAAAAGAAAAAGCTCAACATCCAGAGAGATTCTAAAATGCGGAATATGTAAAGTCAAAATTCTGGGAAATTATAAATATTCTACAGAAGTTATTACTTAAAAATATATACTCACTTCATTCATAGCATTTGGAAAAGCTTGTGATTGTAGACAGAATCCACCATGCCGTTTGTATCTCGCCCCATTCTTTCCTTTTATTGGGGGTGAAATCTCTGTTTGACCAACTCCCTAAGAATGTTATAATTATTAAATCAGTTGTATTTTAATCATTAAGTTTAGAACATAACAACAGTTTTCACGACAATGCTAAGATGATTTCAATAATATAATATGTAAGACAAACAACGTTTAATTGACGGCCTCATTGGCCGAGGGGTAAGGTTCTCGACTAGCAAGCCAGAGGTTGTGGATTCAAATCCAAGCATGCGCAAGTAAATTTTATTTGATTAATTTGTGTTATTTCACAATTAACTCATTTTTAAATGCCGTGTTTGGTGACCAGATCTGAATAGCCAGGCATTTCCCCTCCTTCCTTCTCCTTCCCCTCCCCACTACCTCAAAAGTACGATTACGAGTTCAGTGGAAGACTGCAAAAAGACCTCGGAATTGTACCTCTGCTATTTTGGAAATCATAATATCTACATTCCTGATTAATTTGAAGACAGCATAGATTATTTTATCTTTCTGCCTGTATTATATGTTATTGTATTATATGCTGTTTTACTTTCCGTCAAAAAAAATAAATTATTGTTGTTTTACTAAGTAGTTAAGTTTGTATCCATTATTTATGGTTATTTGTTTACATTAGTCGTTTATATAATATTATAAATATATATATATATTATAAAAATAAAACTCTTCTAAAACGAAATATTATGTTAATATGTATATGTAGTTACCTCACGAATACAATCAGAATCTGGTAGAAGATTAGCCGTGTTGAACTGCAAACCGGGTTGGTCACTGTATACTTCTAACACCCTTCCAGACTTAGGGTGAAGGACTCTATGAATCATTAAAAAACAACTACATAGTATAATAAATTTATATTTATAACTTCGTTATCAAAACTCATTGTTGCAAACGGGCGGTCACGCAGTGGTCACCTTTGTGGTCGCCCGTAGTGTGTAGTTTCCATTCGATTAAGAGTATATCATTGGTCACCGAGGATGACTGGTCGCCGGATTTTTTTGGCCAGCGGCAAACCGCTGGTCTTGACGACTAAGTGCGTAAGCATCTGGAGATCGTAGCCGGCAACTATCGCCTAGTTCGCAAGAGCCCTACACACCTTCCCCAAAGCAGACATGGGCCCCGAAGAAAACCATGGGACTTCTGGATAGAGTTAATATTTTACTATTAACAACTACTAGTATAAACGGCTAAATAATGTAATGTTATTTTGATAACTGCATATTAAAAAGTTATTACCGTGATGTGAAAGTGAGTCCTTGTTCAGAACCCTTGGTGATGCAAAAATTGGAATCATATGCATTCCCAGGAATCTTAGCCAGGACGTCTGAGAGCAGCTTCGGTATTCTGAAGTCGTACAAGGTTCCTCCAACTGGCATTATTTCACCTGTGGGCCACCATTTTTATAAATACACTAGCTGTAGCCCTCCACACTTTGCTGTGGCTCAGTCTGTTTTTGCAGGTAGAGAAACAATAACACATGTTGCTTTTACGTCCAACAGATGATACTGTTTTAAAAAAAAGCATGTTTGTACAAGAGATGGCACTGTTTTTTAAAAAAAGCTCGTTTTTACCTGTCACAGGTCACATCTATATTCGAATACAACATTGTGTCATAATTTCAAAGCAATCGGAGAAGAACTTTCGGAGAATTAAGATTTTGAACAAAAGAACATTTACATTTTTATTTATATAAATGAGATGTATTGTTACTAAACATTACTTTTAAACAATTCAGTATAGTTCTATGCCCAATTTAAATGTCCCATTGTATACATATATATATTTACATGGGCGCCGGCAGAGGGGGGGGCAGGGGGGGTAGCCGCCCTCCCTAGACAAATTGGTGATAAAACAAAATAAATTAACTAGGAAAAAAGACATTTACAACTGGCGCCAAAAACAAAAAATCTGTTAATTTTAATGTAACGCAATGCATTGTCTCAGTCATAGTTGGCGTTCGCCTAGGTCTCAGAGGCTATGGCCTAGGGCTCCTCCAACTTTGGGCTTGGGGCCCCAGCTAGGGTCCGATTTTTTTTTTATTTTTTAACATTAACTCCAATGTGGCTTGAGTAATGATGGAGAACTTAGTTAGCAGTGGTTTGAACTCGCAACGCCTGAGTGGGAAGCCGACGCATCTGTCTACTCGGCTACTAACCGGTTAAGCTGATATGTTTTAAGGGTTTCCGTTTTAAACAATACTAAATTATTCCTTGATACCATAGATACCATGGAAAAAAATTAGTCTGCGGCGCTATTCCGTGTCTTTGTAAGTGTTGTAATTAATTTTCCACTCCCTCTTTGTCACTTACTTCACTTGGGGATGCCATAGTTCCACAGGTTCCGAAATTATTGAGGAATAGAAACTAATGTGTGGTATTCGCAATTCTATTAGAAGTATATTTTTTATATCTATGTAGGTAAACTACAAAAAAATAAAATAAATTCCAAATGCAAAGAGATGGATTGAGAGAGATCAGAGATAGTTTGAGACAAGATTATTTTTATTATATAATTGCATTTTTTCTCCAAAGTCTAGTCTAATGGCTTAGGAATATTTAAAAAAATAATTTAGGAAAAAAATAGTTTGTTTCAAAGTACATGGTTTCTACCTGTTGTTATGTTTTCATCAGTTACCGGAGTATACTTGTCTGCGTTGATAGTAAAAATGTGGTTGTACATTGCGCTTGGGCCAGCATGCTTTAAGAAAAGAAAACAGTACATTACAAGTCAGAATCAAACCAAATTTCCAAAACTAAAAGAGAAATTCCATGTTGTGCATGCACCAAAACTTACATGACCTGCCAGATTGAAATATATGCTATTTGAAATGTTAACTGGAGTCGGTTTCGTTGTAGTGGATCGAATTTTAATTTTAACAGTGTTGTCTGCTGTGACCTCATAAGTTATCTGAGTCAGCAAACTTCCCGGGTAACCTTCTTCTCCATCGGGAGATAAATAACTAAGGGTCACCTTCTTGCCATCGACGCTCCAATCCCAAATAACTTTATCGAACCCATGATTACCACCATTACTATGGTGGCCAGATCCACTATTCTGACTCAGCTCGATAATTTCACTTTCGACTGAATAGCAACTGTCTTGAATAACATTTACCACACGGCCAATCGTTGAGCCAAAGTAATGTTTGGCGTTATCAACGTAATGGTCAATCTTCTCGAATCCTAACACGACATCAACAACGTCCCCGTGCCTATCTGGGACTTGTAGGCAAGTGATGGTGGCTCCATACGTGATTAATTGCATGGTCATTTTATTTTTGGTAATCCAGGTGAATCTCTTAGTGGGGATTATCTCGGTTAGAGAAGCATGACTAAAACCAAAAGAATCTTCTATCAGCTGCACGTCGTCTGGTGGAGGCGGGGGGGTGATAACTTCCACAACTTCAGCCACTGATTCTTCACCTTCTTCCCCACTTTCATCTCCCAAATCAATATTTTCACTCATTTTAAATTTGTCTGACTTTTATAAATAATTATATATGCTTGAATTTATGATATATTTATTTTTACGGGAATTTTAATATTTTTACATTTTATGGTGATTAAAAAAATTATGACATTTTAAATAATAAATGAATGGTGTTGTCATAGCAATACACCAGTCTAAAAAATCTTTGCATATTTTAAACTTGAATGCAGTTAGTACAATGACTAAAGAAAATAACTATCATTCCTTACTCAATGAGTTAGTACTACCAAATTCCATACACTATTAATTTATAGGGTATTTGGTACCAGTATCTACGGAAAATTTAAACTGATACCTACTGTTTTATAGCTCTGATTTTTGCTCCAGACTTTTTCATATTATATTCGCATTGTTCCAGTAGTTGATATATCGATGATGATGAGGCTTAAAGACCAAAGACTACTAAATTTAAAATTCATCCAGTTGGTAAATTCATATACGGTAATCCGACGAAAGCCAATTTTCATTTTAGGTAATTTTTTTTTTTAATTTCTTATATATCCCGTTAAACTACAGTTAAGTAGTTTGTCAAACAGGATTTTTATTACAACTTTTTACAGATTACAACTTGACATTAATTTATACAATAACAATAAACTTACACATTAAATCGCCTAATACAAATTATTTCTATCTAGTAGCCATGTTTTCAGCAAAAATCTGACTCTATTTGGAAATTCGCATTTCTTAATATTACCAGGTAGCATATTATATATTTTAGGCACATTATACTCAAGGGTTCGCTGTCCGTATTTATTATTATGTTTAGGTACAAGCATGTCTTCATTCTTTGTGAACCTAGTATTGTGCCCATGTTCAACTTTCCTCTTATACTCAGAGTCAGATATGTGCTGAATCAATATTTTATACCACAATAAGGCCTGCACCGGCAAAACTGTTAAATTTTGATACAAAAGTGAAATGTTTCGTCTCTGCGAAAAAATATTTTTTTTATCTAGTAATTTAACGATAGAATTTTGTATTGATTGTGCGTAATTTAAATTTGTTTTGCAAGAATGTCCCCAAGTGGTTATTCCATATCTTAAAGTTATAATTGAAAAATGGAATGTAGTATTTTCCATTTTCCCAAATGCAAATAGTTTGTTTTTATAATAATTAAGGTGTTGACATTAATATTATTAGTATCAAGTAAATAATAACAAAATAAATATTTGTTATGACAGATGACAGTTGACAGGTTGGCCACCTTTGAGGAAGAATAGTACCTATTCCTTATGAAATTATGTTTTTTAGTACTGGTATCACTCTGCGTGGTTTATTTATGCATTCTGCGGACTTTAATATCCATGGACCTAAAAAGCAACGTCGAGAATTATTTGATTGATTGGAGAGGGAGAAGATGCATAAAAAATTTCAAAACCTGCTTAATTTTTTTAATGATATATCCCCATCAAATATTTATAAATTCGGAGGCCGTTATAACTGCATCGACAACACAAAAATAAAATTATATTTCTTTATGTACCACTTTGCATACAAATTGTTTAAAAAATTTGTCATAAAAGATGGCTGCCAGGAAATTTCCGCTCACCCTAGATTTGGCTTCAATGCCATTCGTACAAAATCATACTAATGCTCTGTCCAGGGCTTTTTCGGTCCATGTTAATATTTCCCAAGAGTAACTGACAGTCGACTTTTGGAATCAATCAATTTTTCCAAAATATGTTAGTACTGTAGTGGTACGCCACTACTCGAGTCGGATGGTGACGGGTACTACTTAGTACACGGTACCAAGCGCTAAGGTGCTACGGTACCTAGGCCGTCGTAGAACCTACTGGACACTTCGGCTGTTGCCTAGAGGTCTAGCTGGACGGTAATAGAAACTACCGCGCTATACCTACAAGCACTGGGCGACCGATAGAATCTTCGGCGTAACGGGCGGCAACATATTGTAGCGATAATAACTAGAATGTTCGGGAACTTTCTTAGGTGCAACTTGAATCGCATTAGAACTTATTACCGAAACACCGTAGGTACTGCCCATCTACGTACTCACTGGAATATTCTCGATGTAATCAATAAAGTACTCAGGCAGTCTAATAATTACATACTTTTAACGCGCTAATCAAAACAACTTAATTCTTTCGCACCGCGATTACTTAAATATCTCAACAGACACATCCTTGTTGTGTCTGTTGTGATTAATTACTTGTGTAGTATATATAATACTGTTAAAATTTACGGGCTGTTTTATCCGGCAACGGAATAAATATATTATAAAGTATAGTTTAATTTCAACACCGAACACATCTTCAACCTTTGCAACAGTACTAAACAAAATGTTGGCTAAGATAAAACCTACCTATGCAGTACAAATATACTTTTTAATTTCCGTTAATATTTTACACATTAGATATTGTTACAAAAAAGTCATAAGTAGACGATCAGAGCCGGCCTTGTTTGGGCGCAATAGAAGCCATTCGCTCCGTGCGCCGAATTTCCAAGGCGCTGATAATACCTAACACCTAACAGTCCTAAATTATATTATTTAGTCATTATATATAATTTAGGTATGTTATTTAGTAATTTGTCCTAACACATCGCCGTTGAGACTACTTTTCATATAAACCACAAAAATAAAAATCATTCAAATATCATTGATTACAGCAGAGGTTCCCAAACTTATTTGCCCCGAAGACCAGTTGCCATTTTTTTCCGTAGACCCCCTGCCTGCCGAATATTTAATTTTCCTAAAACTATTAACGTCCTATGTGAAAATCATTTATTTTTTTCGTAAAAAGATTCCCTTCCCTTGCCTGTCCAACAACCGGGTGGCGGTATAATTCCTCTGTCTGTACACTATGCAGACAGGGGCGCCCTTGTGAGGTATTACACCAAATGAAAATGAAGCAGTATAAGCAACGGGAATTTCTTTCTGTAGCTGGCCCTGCAGAACTGCCTCTTAAGTTCTTTGTCAGTGCTTATTCCGGTCAGTTATTCTTGTCACATGATATCCGATTCTTCAACGTTCCATTTCCATAGTCCAAATGCCCTCAAACTTAGTTTTGAAGTCTGTGTGAAGTGCCTTTAAATGTTGAACGTCATTATTACCCAAGAAGTTTTTCAAAAACAAGTTGGGGAACTAGGAAAATTCGCGGCTTCCAATGTGCAATGTTTTGCGTGAATATATTAATTCTGACGAGAAAGGGAACGTAGACTGTATTTATATACCTCAATTAACAACTTTACGAAATATTAAAATACAAATACAAATATCAAATAAGTCATTTCTCAGTCTATTATATTTGTGTTAGGTCTATTGTGTTATTTACGGAACTCCTAAATGTTGACTTGAAGTAAATGGGGGTCCGTTCGTATGTACCCCCATTTGAATCTCGTGGACCCCCAAATTTTTTTCTCCCTGACATAAACCCCCAGCAAGCCGATATTGACCCCTGGGGGTCCATATAGACCACTTTGGGAACCTCTGGATTACAGTGATCATTTTAGCAAAGCGTCTGCTAGTTTTGACGGTTTTGACAAGGGGTCGGCCCGAGAGTGGTTAATGGCCGGCCCTGATGAAAATATTTATTGGCACACTTTTTTAGGTTAAGGTTGTGAAAGTAATGATTATTCTCTGAAATGTATCTTTCTTAAGGTGTTGTAAGTATTCGAAAGAAAATTATACATAGGTTTTAAAAACACCTTTTACCTTAATTAATTAAACATTTGGTAGTAGTAGCATTATTATGCTTTTACTGCCAAAGGTATGTACAAATAAAAATCATGATGATTAATTCTTATGAGAAGTATTTAATAAATATTTTACAGAAGAAGGCTGTTAGTCTTGCCCCACTTGTCATTTTTTAAACTTCACCCGTTACTGGCTGTCTTTACTTCTCAGTTAACCGCCTACAAAAGATACATTTGTGCATTTTTCGTGTCCAATCAAAAACCCATGTTTTCTCGTTTCCATGGCGACTGCATCACAACAAGTTGTCAAAACAAGCGATTTTGATATTGTTCAATTTGTAACAGAAAACATGTAAAAGTTTACTGTGTTTGCAAATGTTTAAGTTATTGTTGAAAGATATTTAAGAGCGAATATGATTTTATTACCCGCCGGTGTAATTATGTACAAGTAGTTGGTACCTTTAATGTCACTGTTAAATCAACCATCCCTGTCACAACCAATCCAAATAAATACCTAAATAAATTAATCGATTACTTCACATTACAATCGAGTACTAAAATATAATAAATTGTTAAGTATGCGCGTAATACGGAATTGGATGCTAAAAATTCAAGAAGCAGTGAGTGATGAATATTCTTCGTAAGTCTTAAAATATTTTTTCAATGTATTTTTTTCTCTTTGTTTCCTATTTTCTCATTATCCTATTTTTTATCACTATATTTTATTATTATTTTTTTTTGTTATTTTTTCCCACAGGTTTTCTTGGTGAATTTTAAAAGATGCATTAAAGTTCCATTTTTTCTCAAAGTTAAGTTGGAAGGTTAGGATATATACATAAATAATTAAATCATATTTTGTGTATATATACTGAAACCCCCAACATAAATAGTTGTCTCCATAAGATATGTTCAAATCAAGTGTTATTTATTTAAAGAGCAGTTTGCATGCAGCGGAATTTGACAAGTTTATCAGTTTATTTTTCTGAGAAAATTAATAACCTATTCCCTAACTTTAACAACACATGCTTTTTGTATTTTTAGTGTGTGTTGGTGCACATGTATACATTTTCAACAGTGATGTCCTTGCGAAAAGACACTGAAGAACAGTTTTTTTTTATTCATTTGCCAATCGAATAATGTTTTATTGAGTACCATAATATATTAAAGCTCGCAATTCCATGAGAAAGGACGCGTTGGCGTTCAAAGGAATAATGTGGATGCGCTATTTTGCATTCCTCTGGTTAATGCATATAGATTTTTTATATATTTGTATGTTAATAGCCTACATAGCACGTGCTACAGTCCAGATGGAAGTCAGTTGATAGTAGCGGCAGATGAAAACATAATGGTCTACAACCCAAACGATGGCATCCTGATAAAACTTTTGCGGGGGCACAAGGATAAGATCTACTCCGTGGCTTATTCCAAAGATGGCAAGAAGTTCGCTTCTGGGGGTCAGGATAAGACAGTCATCATCTGGAACTCTGAGCTGGAAGGCATTTTAAAGTACTCGTAAGTACATAATGCTATCTATTTATTTTGAGTAACTGAAGCCAACTTTTTGCTTTGGACAACTGTTGATACTTCTTCTCTTCGTAAGCTTTCAGGAGTCCACTTTTAGATATAGGCCTCCCTTAAACGTCTCCAGTTTTGCCAATTCTTGGCTCCTCTCACTCATTTGATGCTGGCTCTTTACTTTCATCTGTCAGTAACCTCTGCTTATCTTTCCCAAGATAGGATTCTATCTGGTGGCATTGAAAATTCAATGGTCATCCATGCTACTTGCAACAACTATTTATTTTTGAATGTTTTGTTTTACAATTATTATTAAGGCGATGCACTACTTCGTGTAATATTTTAAATTGAGCCGTTATCAATAACACCCCTTACATAGATGGCGATAAGGTTTAAATTCCCGCTTAAAACCATCCGCCTGTTTTGATTTATGCAAGTAAAAAACATGGCCAAAAAGTGACTTTTATTTTATTTTGTGGATGTTCAGGCATAAATATTTAATTTATTTCCAATCATTTTATAAATAACTTAATTTGACACATTAGACAATAAAATGATAACCGAAAATGGGTTCGTAAGAAGGAGATTTTGAACTTTAAAACAGTTTTCATAGGCCTTATACATTATTTTTATACCCTTATCTAAAAAATTCTCGATTATTTCAAAGGCCAAGATGTATTCTACTCGCAGTATTTAATTAAAGCATCTGAAACATTTCTAGGCGACCAAATTTTCAAACCAAAAACACATGATTTTGCATTACTACGTAGTGCATCGCTTTAAAAGATCCTTTTATTTGTTTACAGCCATAATGATCCGATACAGTGTTTAGCATACAATCCAGTGACGGATCAGCTCGCCTCTTGCTCCATATCTGACTTTGCTTTTTGGTCATCTGATGTGAAGGCAGTTCAGAAGCACAAATTGGGTTTCTCAGGGCGAATATCTTCATGCTGTTGGTCTCCAGATGGACAACTCTTGGCGATTGGTACTTCAACTGGATTTGTGTCAATACGAAACAAGGTTTGTAATTATGTATTACAATTTATGTGGTACAACTACATTGAACATAGAAATATGACAAGGCATTGATGTTACACCTCCGCCGCTTAAGGAAAACGTCCTAGCGACATTTATAGAGGCGTATGAAACACATGATATGTTGTGGAACACGACTCACAAAGACTACATAAATACGCTTAAGATAAATCGGACTGTGTCCAATATTGCTTTGCTTATTACTGCTAGAGACAGAGTCACCGAAAATTCACCGGTCGCTTAAAAACTTAGAGCTACAGCTATTTTTTCTCTTGGCGTGATAGAAGCTCCCATGGCTGCATAACAATTTGTTTTCATATCTAACAATTTGTTGAAATTCTCATTGAAATTAAAATTACATCAATGAAATTAAAATGTGAGAATTTATCCCTTTTGAGAAGCCAGTCCATCACCCATCGTTTACCCACCCAGTGCCAAAGTGATAGCATCACAGGCTTTTGTTTTCAGATCCATTACATTAAAAGCATCTTGTGCAGGATTCTCGCGTCATTACTGACAATACTGATATCGTGTAATGGCATACAAATACTGACGGCCGCTATCAGTATACTGATCAGTAAATCAGCAGGATAATATGAGTTACATGTTTAAATCTTAAATTTTTTAGTTGGGCGAGGAAAAGGTTCGCATCAGCAGAATTGGGAATCCCGTCTGGGCTGTGTACTGGATGGATAATTACCTTCTGGTCGGAGATTGGAGTGAGACTCTGTCCTTTTACAATGCCTCTGGGCAACAAGTGATGAGAGAGCGACCTCTTGGTAAGCCTGAAGATTGTTACTTGTATTCACTTTCTCACAGGTATATAGCATATCCATTTATTGTATTATGTTATATGGAGAATATTTTTACAGAACTAGACTATTTTAATCTCTTCTCTTTTAACAATAGTATGTATTTTAAAACCCTTTGAGTAATACTTTATTTAGTGATAATTTGAGCACTGAACACTGAAATATTTTTTATATTTCTCTCTTTTATGCATGTTCATTAACTAAACATAAAGTAATCTAAAGGAATCAGTGGCAGTTCGTGCAATGAGGCAGAGGAGGCTGTGCCTCTCTACAAAAATAGAGGAGAAAAGGGGAAAAAGACACAAGTAATGTATCGAAACATCCAAAATATAACTTTAGCCTTAAAGTTACTTCAATTTAAATATTACCCAATAATATTTTTGCATTTCACGAGGACTGGTTGTCTTTATGTAACTCATCAAACCAGTGTGACGTGGCTGGCCACACATGGAATTCCGCACGCCCAGCTACTACACAATGTCAGTACAATGATACGCTAGTGCGACGGAGATAGGGCCCGCCTCCGAGAGTCGCTGATTTTACATGGGAGGAAAGGGGTGGGGAAATCACATGGAACCAAAAGCTGATGTGATAGCGCATTGTTTAGTTTGAGGCACGCCTCAAACAACCAACACTTCCAAAGTAGGACCGATCATTTACAATTAGCTTTAATAACAAAGATTTGTTTCGTTTTGTGATGTACGCGGCAGTACCTACGGAGTAAAATTATTGTTTAGATGAATTTAGTTTTGTGTTTGTGTCTAGTAATTAAATTGATCGTGTTTGTACATTATTATTTCTGTTTGATGTAGGTAGTAGTTAGCATTATTTTTTGTTTTGGTTTTAGGTATAGTTAGGTGAAGGTATACATGTACATAATATTTTAAAAAATTGTTTGTGTCTCCCCATTTTTCAAAAATCCCCAAAAACTGCCACTGAAAGAAATATACTATGCCGACTTCACGGAACAAATTTTTTATTTATATGTTTATTGTGAACAACAGAAAAATCCGATTACATTTTACAAATAATAACAGTACATTTATTATCAGTTGATGAATAAAATTGCTCACCAAAAAATGTCCAAAATATGCCCATGTGTTTCATCACTTTTAACCTTTTCTATGCGTCATTAATTTGTATCACTTCGTTCACACGCGGGGCTATTTATCATCAATCTAATTTATGACTTTAAACAATAATCACGCATGGATTTTAAAATTTGTTTTTAAAAATACGTCGCTTATGTCTTGAATTATCTTTTCAAGTATGTATAAATAAACAATCTGAACATCAATGGGGCTTGATAAAAATTCGAAGTACAGTGAAACCTCTATCTATTGGTTTTAAAGGGACCTATTGAAATAAACGATGAATGCGGGAAAACAATGAATGCGGGATTAAGAGGACAAAACACAAGGAGATACGATCCAGTAAAGATACCGTCCTCCTAATCTGCATAACCGTTGGTAGATTTAAATTATAAGAAGAAAATAAGTTTTAGATGTAAATAAATGTATTTATTTAAAAAAATACAAAGCTAAACAGAAGCAAATTTTTTTTTTAAGTTTATTGCATTGTAAATACATAATCTTTCATCGACATTTGTTTTTTTACTGTTTTATTTCCGCAACTCAACAGTATATTTTCGGCTTTGCAAATGATATTCTTTTCGGCATCAGTTATTGAGTGTGCGTAGTAGAAAGTTTTCAATCTTTCAAAGAGTGTGCATGCTTCTGAAAATGAAGGTACAGGCAGCGGCTCCTCTTCATCAATATCCACCTCTTTTGTTGTCTCCGTCAATCTTGTGTCACACAAGCTTTCGATAGTTTCTATCCCACAAGTTGGAATATTGTCGTTGAAAGTAACAAAATTGTTAAAATTTGTCAAATTTGGTACCAAGAGATAAGAATTTTCTCCAGCTCGATAAACTTTAATTCTTTACTGGTTTTTATAGTTTTCGAAGATTTTCCGCACTTTTGAATTTGCTCCCGAATTTCGTTTTTTTTCAAGAAAATAGAATTTAACGTGGATGCCGCGATTCCTAAACGCTTGGCTATATCGACGCGTTTTTCAGCGGGGTTTTTTTCCACCTCTTCGATAATTTACAATCTTTCTTGAAGAGTACGTACTTTTTTCATCAAACGGCTCATTTCTAAGATAGTTTAAAAGCTCAAAAAGGATAACTACAAACACTCCACTAAGTTCGGGTATCTAGCGACAACTGACGACAACTAGCGACTGATGGCGGCGACAAACTGTTATTCTTTCTCTTTCTCTCTCAAAAGTTTCGCGCATTGTAAAGAGTGCCGTCTGGCGCCGTTTAAACATAGACAAAATATATCAAATACGCGACGTAATTCCTACGATGAATGCGGGAAAATGGTGGACGTAGAAACGATCGATGCGATCTATTTTTGTATGAAATGAATTCGGACTAGAAGAAATAAATGATACATCCGGGAAAACGATTATTCGAGGAACGATAGATAGAGGTTTCACTGTATATATTCATAATGTAACTGATATGGTATGCCCGGGCGGCCATGTTAATATTTCAAGGATAACGATACACATGATTATAAACAAACCGGAGTAGAGCTCTTCAACTGTGGTGCGATGTAAGTGGTTGATTTATGGGTGCGATGTCGCGTTTGACTGGATACATGAAATATTGACACACTTAAAAAGGTTCATATAATAAAAAATAACTACACTTAAATTTACAAAAATAATGAAATAATTTTTCTGTTATTATGTCACCGTAAATATGTATCACCTAATATATTTTTTTATCGTGATTTTGAAACAGTTCTCAACGCATAACGGCAGAATCATGGCTTTCATGTATTTCAGCAGCTTCGCAATTATTATCGACGTCACTGTCACTAATTTCAAAATCTGAATCTATTTCTAAAGTAGCACCAAATATTTCTTCGTCATTAAGACCACGACCCGACATTTTTTATTTTGGCAATAAAAATACTTTCAAAAATTGATAAAAAGTCAAACTTGTACAACTTTACACTTGATTTTTCACTATAAAAAAGTTTTAACCACGTATCTTTATTTGAAAATAATCTAACACTGACGAAATTTTATATTTCTTCAATAGTTTGAATGAATGTATGTAACTGAACTTATTTTAAAATATGATAAATCAGATTAATGTACACTGTAATTAAAATAGTTCATATCCACGAAAAAGCAAACAATAATTCGATAAAACAATGTAATCTACACGGCGAGCGTCTCTGTTTGAGAATCTTATAAAATGCGCCTGCGCAATAACGTGTGTAAAGACGCGGGAAGAATTCAAACTGATTCATTTTTCGCTCTGAGTTGGAAGATCCCTTCAAATCTTTGTATCGATGATTAGGATACGTATTATGGATAAATATCGTAAGATGTCAGTAGTGTAAAGATGTGAGATTTTTTAGGAGTATAAGTTTTACCGTGCTCAAGCATGTTTCATACCCATAACGCCGAAGAAACTTTGCGTCGCACAGATGTGCCACCCGCGTACAGGGCATGTACAGTGTTAATGACTCTATATTACTTTTTAAGGGTGTGTTGAATTTTCATTTTGATGAAATACATGGAACTGATATTGCTCTGTAAACTCCAGTTGTTATTGTAAAATTACATAAAATTATTGTAATTTCAGGTTTGCTACCAACCACCATAAGCGCTTTGGGGGACAATATTTTGGTTGCCGGGACTGGTGGCTGGGTCATTTTAACTTCAGAGGGCGTGCCTGTCTACAACGAACAAAGCAAATGGATTTGGTCCATTCAAGGAAACCCTACCAATCATTCTATTGTAAGTATTTTTTTTTTAAATTACTTACTTTTATTTTTGTCATACTTATCATTGATTGCGATTGAACTTTAAAAAATTTTTCTTTACCATTCCTGATACACCATTCTTAAAGGCTTTGAATGTTTTGTTCTTAAAACTGTATTTTTTTCAGTCCCTCGGAAGTCAAGATGGTAATTTGTGTTGCTATGCCATTGTTTACAATACAGTTCATGGCCTGTATCGAGAGAAATATGCGTATAGAGAAAATATGACGGATGTCATAATTCAGGACCTAACTTCAGATGCCAAAGTTAGAATTAAGTGTCATGACCGGGTGCAAAAGATTGCAATTCACAAGAATAGACTTGCGGTATTCATTTTATTTATTTTCTATCTAGTAGTTAATGCATGGTGCCATGAAGCTCACTGTCATTAATAATTCTTCATATTGATTCATCCTTGAATTGGTCTCTAATCAATTATGATATTTACTTAAACAGTTTTCCTTGGAATTGGAAAGCCGAAATCTTTTGCCGATTAGTCAAATCCATGAACCATTCCCTTTAGGCGCATCAGTTCCTAAAACGAGTTCCATCATAAATTACGGAGCTTTAACTACAACCATATTTTTCTGTCAGATAATAAGAAAAGGCGCTTTATTGTTTGCTTCAAATTTATCTACAATAAGAAAACAGTGATTTTATTTCAAACAAATAGTGATGAAACTCGGCAAAGCTCTCAGCTTTACTTATAAACTTTTAATGTTTTTTTGTTAAAAACAATCAGGTCCAGTTACCAGAGAGGATTGTAATATACGAACAACGATCAAATGAAGGGATGCTTTACAAGGTCAAGGAAAAGATTCCCCTTAAGGCGGAGTGCTCCCTACTGGTGGTCACTAGCAGTGCCCTGCTAATGTGCCAGGACACCAAGCTGCAGATGATTGGCTATAACAGCCCCACCAGCTGGCGCGTCCCTGCCTCCATTCGATACGTCAAAGTGGCGTTCATTGCTAAAAAAGAGGTCCTATTGCTGGGTTTATCTAATGGACAGGTTATTATGTTTATTATTAATTTTTTTACACCTCTCTTTCTGAGCTAGATGGTGTCTTGGTGCCGCATTATTATCACCTCTTTTAATGCCATTTGCTGCCTTTACTTACTCACTGTTCCCGTTACCCCCACATGAGTCTACATAGTTGGCATCTCTTTTGTAATGATTTTGGGGTTAACGACCCTTATTTCACTCTTTTCCATGGTACATTCTCAATCCTGGACTAACATGTTGCCTAGTAACTAATAAGCCAGTTGTTACAAAACTCACCTTATCATTCCTTAATGATTTGGAAGAATGAATTTGAGTTATTTCGTAAACCACGGTCCCGCAAAATACCTTCTCATATTATCATCAACTGTTGCAGAATATCAATAAAACAATAATGAATTGATTTATTTTTTCTTTTAGATTTGGAAAGTTTTCGTAGATATTCCATCTGCGGAACTCTTCATAAGTATAACCAGTGCAGTCAGATGCTTTGATCTGAGTGCAACTAAATTATTGATTGCTATTGTGGATGAAAATTCAGTTTGCGGAGTTTATGACATTTCAACCGGCCATCACATATTTTCGGTGAGTAATAATAAAGAAATATTTATTATTTATTACCATTGATTTTAATTACGTATATTTAGTTACATCATGTCGATTTTGTGGTATGAATTTCAATCATTTTCTAGGGGGTTAATATCGGCAGTTTAATGTCTTTAAATGCCCGGCTCCAAAAGTTTTTTAATGCATTAATCTTCCTTTTTTGTTACAAGTGGTGATAATGATATCCTCACTGGGCTCTTCTGTGCTGATAATTCATTTACAACCTGAAATTTCCCGCAAAATTCCTACCCTTGATAAAAATAAAAGCTTTGTAGACAATGGTATTCTTCCGTCCGATCAGCAGACCCCATCTATCCAGCCACTCAACTCGTCGATCACAACGCCAATTGCTAGTCCAACTACTCCTGTCCCCATACCGACACCAGCCCCTACACCCTCACGAATTTACAACAATTTAGACAGGCCTCCATACATCACACATGTCACTAAAATTTCTAAGGAAGGAGGTCCAACAACATTGTATGACATTGACTTTGGTCACTTTCTCCACAAAAATAAAATCAGTCCTGTCTGGAATGGAGTTAAGTCGGTTGGTCGTAACCGTCTTTCCGTCGAGTTTAAGACAGCGGCTGAAGCCAATAATTTTGTTAAATCAGCGGTTGCCAAGGAAAACTCCTATAACGTATTCATTCCTTCTTACCAGATTACTAAACTTGGAGTCACTAAGGGGATTCCTCCACACTGGACGACAGAGGACATCTTGGAGAACATTAAGGTTCCCCAGGGTTACGGAAAGGTCATTAAAGCTCGCAGACTAAATTATCGTTTTAACACTGGAAACGCCATAGAATGGAGACCCTCTCAGTCGGTTGTCCTCACATTCGACTCCAAAGATCTCCCTCAAAATGTCACCATGTTCCACGTATCCCTACCAGTGGATCTCTATGTGTTTCCAACTGTGCAGTGCTACAAGTGCTGTAGGTTTGGACACACGAAGACCCTCTGCAGATCAGAACCTCGATGCTATAAGTGCACTTTGTCTCATAGTGGTGATAGCTGTAATTCAACGGAGGAAAATTATAAGTGCTTAAACTGCTCAGGAAACCACTTGTCGACCAGCAAAATTTGCCCTGAAATGTCAAGGCAACGCAACATCAAACATACAATGGCTGTAAAGAACATTTCGTATGCGGAAGCATCCAAAATGTTCAATAAGGCTGTCATTTCTTATGCTGAAACTGCATCCAAAAATATTTCCTCCCCTCATCAATCTTCTTCTTCATCAACGAAGAAAACAGTTTTAAAGTTCAGTAAACCCCGAGTTCTCCCAAAAAAGAATGCCACTAGTCACGAATCCTTGTTATGGTTCCCCAATGGACAACTCCCTCCCAACTCTGATAGAACAATACCCAAGTCACCTGTCAACGCAGACCCACATAACATTAACGATCTTAATTCTACACTTATCACGTCATTTTTACACATCCTTCAGACTTTAAATAAAAACAATATACAAATACCGTCCCACGTTGCCAAACAGATTGTACAGATTATAAATACCTCAAGAAATGGCCCCTCTGACGAGGATTCTTCAGTGGAATTGCCATAGTCTCCGAAACAAATCAGTAGACATCTTACACACATTAAACTCACTCTCCATTGCAGTGGCTGCCGTCTCTGAGACGTGGCTTGAACCGGACTCTCATTTCAGAGTTCGAGGATTCCACTGTCTTCGTGACGACCGCCAAGATAGGAAGGGTGGCTCCGCTCTTCTCATTAAAACATCCTTACCCTTTTCCCCAGTAGATGTTAAGCCAGCCGGTTGCCCTTTTCAGGTGACGGCCGCTAAGGTTTTTGGCACTACAATCCTTTCCGTGTATATATCCCCTTCTAATAAACCCTCTAAATCAATTCTTCAAGCAATGCTTTCTAAGATAGAACCACCTTTCCTTGTTCTGGGTGACTTTAATGCTCACCACGGATTATGGGGCTCTGTGTCTTGCGACAGATTGGGCAGAGACATTGTTGACCTTCTTGACGATCTTGATCTTTGCATTATGAATGAAGGTTCCCCTACCCGTGTTCAGGTACCAGGTCAACGACCCAGCGTGGTCGACCTTACCATTTGCAACTCAAACATAGCCGGATCCTTGTTCTGGAAAGTTCTGGAGGACCCGCACGGGAGTGATCACTATCCAATCCTCATAGAATCCTCCAACATGCTCCTTACCAACAAGGCTTTCACGTTTCGTAATCGTAAACCGAGATTTGTAACCTCGAAGGCCAACTGGACTGATTTTTCAAAGCTCATAAAGCTCTCCATGCTTAGTCTGCCCTCTCCGACTAAAGATAATGTCACGGAATGTTACGAGTTGCTAGTTTCATCAATCATCGTGGCTGCAGAGACATGCATTCCTATCAAATTACCTGGCAATAAAGGAAAACCTCCCCCAGCCCCGTGGTGGGATAATGAATGTGCAGACGCAATAGATTCCAGGAAGAGGTATGCTAAAATATATTCTTTGAACATGACCCTTGATAATTTCCTGAACTTCAAAAAGATTGAAGCTAAGACCAAGCGATTGCTCAAAAATAAAAAAAGGCAAGGATGGAAAAACTTTTGTTCTTCCTTATCTCCCGATACCCCACTCTCAGCTGTTTGGAATTCAATCCGCCGATTCAGAGGTTCTTACGTCCCACCCGTACCTCATCCACTCTCTTCAGAGTGGGTGAAGGAATTCGCCGATAAATTAGCTCCTCCCACTGCGAGCAACTGGAATGAAACGGAATTCACATACTCGTTTCGTACGCAAGGGTGGATAGACTCACACTTCAATATATTTGAACTAAGAGAGGTTTTAAACGACCTTAGAGACTCAGCATTCCGTATAGCCTCATTAAAAACTGTGATGTTGCTATACATAATTATTTTCTTACACTTTTAAATTTGATGTTTGACACAGGTAAAATTCCAACCTCCTGGAAAACCCAATTAATTATCCCTATTCTGAAACCCCAAAAGGACCCCAGTTCTGGTCTTTCGTCAGACCCATTGCTCTTTCTTCTTCTTTAGTTAAAATTGCAGAACATTTGATAAAAAGACGACTAGACTGGTATGTTGAAAGTGAGAAAATTCTTCCCAGCTCACAGTTTGGATTTCGAAAATCAAAAAGTACAACTGAAAGCATTTCAATTCTCACTTCTGATATACAGATGGTCCTAGCTGAAAAAAATATTTTTGTCGGTGTCTGCGTAGATATTACCGGAGCTTTTGACAATGTATTATTAAACGTTCTACACAGAAAATTATTACAAATCGGCATCCCCCGTAAGCTTGCCAGTTTCATAATCAACCTTCTTCTTACCAGAAAAATTCAAATACAGGTTCTGAATTCCCCTTCTCTGTTGAGAACGGTAAACAAGGGTTTGCCTCAGGGTTCCGTCCTTAGCCCTATCCTTTTTAATATTTACACCTCTGACCTGCATCAGAGTATACACCCATCATGTAAAATTCTTCAGTATGCAGATGATTTTTTTATCTATATATCGGGACGAATTATTGCTTTTCTGGAGGAAATGATCAACCTTAGCATGAAAAATCTTTGCATTTTTCTAAGAAATCACGGCCTGGAAATTTCTCCAACCAAAAGCAATGTCATCGTTTTCTCTAGGAAACGTGTTGCCCCATGCATTTCAATCCGAATCGATAACATAATCCTCCCCGTCCAGGTTCAGATAAAATTTCTGGGGGTCATACTAGACTCTAAGCTAACGTGGAACTCTTACGTAAATCTCATTATTAACAAAAGTCAAGCTGGCCTTAACGCCCTGCGCGCCGTGTCAAGGGTCTGGTGGGGAAGCCATCCATGCTCGCAAAAATTGTTTTATAATGCTTATGTTAGAAGCCATTTGGATTACGCGTCATTCCTTATCGAGCCCACTTCGAAAAAAAACCTTACAAGTTTAGACCGTATCCAATCTCAAAGCCTAAGATTAATTATCGGAGCCATGCGATCTTCCACAATTAACGCTTTGCAGGTGGAGGCTGTTGACCCTCCTCTCCATTTCAGAAGACAGTTCTTGGCAGACAAGTTCTTATTCAAATGTTTCAGACTGTCTAATCACCCACTGATGGACAAAATTTCTGCTCTCTCTGCTCAAGTTAGATCACTTTCATATTGGAGGAACAAAACAATCCCACTTCTCGTCAAAAGCCTCCATACTTACAATGCTTATTGTATCTTCCAGAATGCGACGTTTACATATTGCTCAATAAAATTTAGCCTTCAGGCGCATTCCCACAGTTCGTATTTTCAAAGTTAGTTAGTTTCACACATTTGCACATTCGACCCTACAATAAAACAATTCATTGGCCTGGTATTTTTATAAAGATATTGTCTTGTTTGTGTATCATTTATGATTTAAGAATTAGTGACATTTTACTCCAAGCGGCGGCAGCTTTCAAATAGAGCTGTTCGCTTTCTATTTTATGATGACCCTAGTTAAGCCATTATGCCTAAAAATATTTTCCAATACCTTTCCCACCCCTGTCCCATAGTAATAAAAGCCCCAAATAAAGTTTCATCTCCCTTAAAATAATTCCTTTAAAATATTTGTATTGTTTAAGTCACGTCTGTACCATTAAGAATAGTTAAATGCATTTTATTTTATGTTAAGAATGTTGTTGCCAACGAGCGGGTGGAACATCTTTATTTTGGTAAAATGTCCTTCATAATTTAGTTTAAATACAGATACCTCCCAGAAAAAGGTCAGTATTATAGTGTTGCTAAAACGGGTAGGTACAGACGTACCTAGGCAGGAGCTAGTATTGAAATAACTGGTAGGTACATGCGTACCTAGGCAGTCAGTCGTGAGATAATTACTAGGTTTATGTAAACCTAGGGAAAACTGAAGAATAAAGGAAACTAGACCTTTATTTCTTTCAGTTTAAGTTTTAGCAGAGGAAAATAAGATCCTCTGCAATTATATTGTGAATTAATAAATTTATATGTCAAGAAGAAGAAGTGTTTTCCTGCATTCCATCTGACGGCGTGTTCTCGTACCACGATAGCAGATACAGCTTATAAACCTATTTTAAATCCCCATGACAGACTTCCATTATATATAAATTCCTTTCAAATTCACTAGCGCAAACCTAATATTATTTTTTCACTTGGCTTTCCTGGCAACCACGAAGCCCCAAGTAAATTTATCCATATTTTAAACTTGAAATGGACCGGCTGGAAAACTATTTATACAGATGGTTCTAAATCTTCCTTATCTAACCATGTGGGAGCGGCGTTCCACTGCCCAAGAGACCAAATTAGTAAAAAAATAAAACTTCATAAAGAAGCCTCAATTTTCACAGCAATTTTAGAATCCTTAAAATACATTGAAAGTATTCAAATTGAAAATTTTTTAATTCTCTCCGATTCCCTGAGTGCTCTTCAAAAACTAAACTCCTCCCCTTTCCACTACCCGGAAGATGATTTGTGTATTGGAATCCGCTCCTTATTACATACGTTAGCTATCTCTGGCAGAGAGATCGCGTTGGCTTGGATTCCTAGCCACTGCGGTATCCCTGGTAATGAAAAGGCAGATTTATTGGCGAAAGATGCCATCGACACCGGAGAGTTTTTGTACAATTTCTTAAACCCTGACGACCTTCTAGTAAAACTGAAAGAAAACATGATCTCCACATGGCAAAATCATTGGAATGAGTCGAGTAAAACAAAGGGTAATCATTTTTACAAATTACAGCCCACGATTCCTTCAAAACCGTGGTTTTCTGGGCTCTCTTTAAACAAATTTTCAACTTCTTCCATTTGCCGTATGCGAATAGGACATTGCTGCCACAATGTTCACCTGATAAGAATTCAGGTTAAGAATTCTGCCATGTGTGAGTGTCGTCTTGAAGAGGAGGACCTCAACCATATTTTTTTCAATTGCCCTTTAAATAATAATTATAAAAATTTCATACCTGATCTGATCAATACAGGTATATTGCCCCCCTACGACATTGCATTTTTGTTATCTTCCATTGACAAACGAGTATATAAAATCATTTCTTATTTTATTAAAGTTAATGGCATCAACTTGTAAATTTACTTACCGAATTATTCATACGTGTATGTATATATGTATGTATGTGTATGTATGTGCGTATATATGTATGTATGTGTGTATAGATAATATATATATATATATCTTTTTATTATTATTATTTATTCGTATTTAGTGTGTTTAGTGAACTATATATTATATATTTATGCTGTGTATTTGTAGTTCTTTGGTAAATAAATATTAACCTACACATACACAAATACAAATACTCCGCACACTCTCTACTTGACACTGGCCAGAACACTCCACTGGGGTGAAAAGCCATTTAAAAAAAAAAAAACCTGAAATTTGATTTATTATGTGAATAATATAAAGTTACTGAAAGAATTTTATACATATTGTGTAGTATTTTTTTTTTGTGCGGTTGAGTGTTTTCTGTTTGAGGGTTTATTTGGTGTCAGTAGGTTTTCTTTATCTAATCTCCCTGTGTTTTGTATCCAGCTTTTTATTTGTGTTTTAAATGTTATAATACATTGTGATTTTTTTAATCAGAGTGGGATTTTGTTGTAGACTTTAAAAGTATATAAATATTATATACCTTAGTATAAGAAGCTTTTTTGTCAAAAAAAAACTATTTTGGACAAAATCATTTAAATAAATGGTGTGCTATTTCTTTCCAGGTGGAAAATGTGTCATCGGTGTCATACCACATTTCATGCGAAAATCTGCTGTCGCTCTCTGGTGGCGGCACTTTGTCCATTAAAGCCAGTGAGTTCCCCGAGTTCCTGCAATCCCAGGCAGGCTCCGTAGTCGGCTTCCACACAGGAAGAGTGTTTTGTCTTCAATCTAATGCCATGCAAGCTATCTGCATTCCACTGTCCCATTCCATTCATCAATACATACGAAACAATCTCTTTAAGTGAGTCTCTTTCCACAAATTATGTATGTCATTTACCTACCAAGCATCTAAAGTTATATTGTATGTGTAAGTTCAATAATAATTTTAAAATATGTACTTGTTTTTGGCGATTTTAGTTGAATAGCCCAAGCTGCATTCAAATTTTGAAACTGACCAATAGACTTGCTTGTACCTACTTTGTTAAAGTCAATATTGCGAATGAACCATTCCCAATATTGACTTAGTTTTTGTCCCTCCTGAACATTTTTAAGAATTGTTGTTCCGCTGTATTGGACTTCACTTTCCTTGTGATATTAATTTTTAATGTGTTTTTATCTTGTTTTAGAGAGGCTTATGAAATTGCTTGCTTAGGCATCACAACGTCAGAATGGGAACAATTAGGATTTGCTGCTCTTGAAAAACTTTCTTTAGACGTGGCTAAAAAGGCTTTTCAGAGAAGTGAGAATATCCTGTACCTTCAACTCATCGATTCCCTAAAGGTTTATAAAATGCTTTCATTCCACTTAAAATCTTCAAATTTCTGACAGTAGAAATCGCCTTTTTTCAATTCAACTCCTTCAGGTCCTCCAGGAACAAAAGTAATGTATATAGAAAATATTTTCTATGTTAAAAATGGTAGAACCTGCAGACAAGCTGCCTTGTCACAGCACAGCGTGACTACTTCTTTATTATTTTTTTTAATTCTAGTTATGTCAATGTTTTTATAATAAATAAATTAAAAAATCATTTCCCTGAATATAATTCTGGGGAAATTACAAAATATCTCGTTCGCTGTAATAATCACAAAATTCAAAGTAAGCAATTTTTCCAGAAACGAGTTTTGAATATTTTTAGTTATTGTAATAATATTGAGAAGCAATACATACTGACATTTACTTTTAGTAGTTCAGGTATGTCGTCGTACTATTAAAAAGGAAAGTGGAAATTGTTAGTTTTGACAAAATATATGTTTTAAAAATATTTTTTTAAGTTTAATTTATGTTTTACAACAAAACTGTAGATTATGTACTGTTTTTTTTTTATTTATTAATATCTTAGCACATTTTCTGATAAGACAGTACAATTTACAAAAACATAATTTTCCAAAAAAAACAAGTTATTACAAAAATAAACAGCTGGTGCACGGCTAAAATTTAGCATCGGCCATCAGGGAGAAGCATTGTATAAGCTCGTTAAATATATTTTGTATTAAATAAGCTGCTTGTTTCTTACAAATAAATAAATAAGTATTATTAATGTACGTAATCGTTTTCATTCTTATGGATATTGCACTTTGCACAATTGATTACACAAGTACATTTTGTACTAGCTTTGTTATTCAATTTAAAGTTGCAATAGGATGATTGACTTTCATACGGGACAAACCAATTTGTAAGATATGTAATTTAAATTATCGAAGAATGCAAACACTTTGTGGCTTGACATTATACAAAATGAAAAAGTTTTTTTGTTTTAAACCACTTTATTTTATTATATATGTCGACCGGTTTCAGTTGTTCCCAACCTTCTTCAGGACAATAAATATATAAACTAAATATAGTACAGAGAAATCTTATGAGGTAAACAAAAATGAAAGAAAGCATTTTAGAGAAGTGGTGGGGGACGTCAGAGACAGGTAGGTAGAGGGGTAAGGGAAGGGTGGGGGTTAGATAGGGAGAAAGGGAACAACTTTAAAATTGGACTGGTGGTTAGTTCTAACTGTTTATTTAAAATTGGGGAATTACTTTTATTTTTATTTGATTTTTAATGCTTCTAAACAAGTACTGGTTTTTCAGAATTTGCTGAACATTTAATTAATACTTACCATACTTTTGATAAAAATACAGGAGTCAAAATTATACATAAAAATAAAATAGGAATACGCCTTAATAATTTTGGTCGACATATATAATAAAATAAAGTGGTTTAAAACAAAAATACTTTTTCATTTTGTAAATGTAATTTAAATACGAACACTGCTATTCTATCAATTGGGGCTAATTTTAGTTCTATTAGGATGAGGATAAATTAGATTTTGACTAAATGAATATTTTTTATTTGCATTTACTGGGAGCAAATGATGATTGCCATAACATTATTTTTTAAGATTGAAAATTCTTTAAAATCATTGAAATGCACTGACTTTAACAAATCATTTATATTTTCAGGAAACGTTGAGTTTAGGTAATGAGTCACTTGCCCTGGCTGAAATATGTGCATTCCGTGGAAGATACGAACAAGCTGCCCGGATATATGTCTCCCAATCCCAGCATGGGCAAGCCCTCACTCTGTACACAGATCTCCGCAGCTTCAGCAAGGCCCAGGTCAATACTGTATATTTTACTCCTTTGAAACCTAATGTTAATTTAAATGAAAGCTACATTACTTTGAAACTAAGAATTGTTTTTATTGTTTTCTTTGAAAATCTCAATGCTGTTTCCAAAGAGCAGATTACAATAATCCGGTATCACCGTGGAAGTAAGAAGTTATAGAACGGTAATAGAATTAGGTTCCATGATATTTCATCAAAAAGACAATTAAACACACCTTTAAAAAATTGAGTCATTAAAAGTGATGAAACAAAAACTAGGTTAAATAGTTACCTATGTAACCTATTTAAACTAGATTATGTTTCATCACTTTTCATGACCTTATGTCACTTTTTGTAGGTGTGTTGAACTGTCATTTTTATGAAATACCCGGTCACCATAGAATTCATATTCCATTCTAGAAAATGATTCATATTTTTAATTTAAGGCGATGCCATACGTAGTAATGCAAAATCATGTGTTTTTGGTTTGAAAATTTGGTCACCTACAAATATTTCAGATGCTTTAATTAAATACTGCGAGTAGAATACATCTTGGCCTTTGAAATAATCGAGTATTTTTTAGATAAGTCTTTTTATAAGACCAGAAAAAAATAATGTTAATAAGTTTAAAATCTCCTACTTACGAACCAATTTTCGGTTATGATTTTATTGTATAATGTGGCAAATTAAGTTATTTATAAAAGGATCAAAAAATTTTTAAATATTTATGCCTGAATATCCACAAAATAAAATAAAAGGCACTTTTTGGCAATGTTTTTTTCTTGCATAAATCAAAACATGCGGTTGGTGTTAAGCGGGAACTTAAACCTTATCGCCATCTACGTAAGGGTTATTATTGATAGCGGCTCAATTCAAAATATTACACAACGTAGTGCATCGCCTTAACTGATAGCTCCGCCCTCAACTACCAATTGTCATGGTAATGGAGTAAGTGGGTATCGGGCCGATTTCGCGGATTTGTATTAGATGAATTTTGGCTGTATTGTAACTTTTTCGTGACAAATACATTTAAATAATATTTATACAGGCTCAGAAGTTCATTCTTAAAAATATTTATAAACTTAACTAGTATTTTAATGTTTTTAAAAACACACCTTTAATATGTTAAAGTGGCTTAATGACACTCATCATATATATTATTATTATTTTTACAACATACGAGAAGTCGCTCATTAGTAACCATAAAAAATATCTAGTATAGGTATCTAAATTGTATTTTGTTTAAATAATACAATAATTATCCTGGTTAATGTATATTTCTTTGTTTTTTAAATATGATTTTACTCTCCATAGTTTGAGTTAATGGGTTGTGATTATGGGAAGAGCATTTTCATAAAAAGTGGTAGGTTATAAAAATTTAAATAATATTTTATGACTTATAAACTATAAAATAATATTACAATAGTTAAAAAAATGATAATATTAATAATATATATAAACGAATCTATACTTTATTAATAAAAATGATACTTAATTACAATCATACTTACAAAACTGTACTATTAAACAAATAAAAAAATTATTATAAAGATGGAGTCTCACTAAGCATTTAGAGATAAAATAGGTGAAAGAAGGTTAATTTTTTTTTAAACTTGTATATAATTAATATGAGATTTATATGACATTTCACAATTGGAAAAAAAAACTTATCAATTAATTACGTACATGTACTGGTTGTACATATACATGTGGCGTCGAGAAAAATCTAGATTAACTAATTAATAATAAACCGCTCGACCTACTTAGTACCTACTCCCGAATTATGTACCTGCAGTCGAAATCACATCGTAAACAAAGCAATCTACTTACTACAAGCACTTACTTGTCTACCAGGTGACCATACGTCACAGGCCGTCTTTCACATTACGAGAACTCGCCAGAAGGTTCGAGTCTGCCGCTTATGCATAATTGCCGCCCTGTCGAAGGTTCCCGAAATACACAGACCGAGCGAGTGGCCTCGATTTAGTTGCCATTTAACTACCTGCTGTTGCCACCGGCCGAACCGTATAAATAAGCCCGACGCAGCGAGCAGTCAGTCAGTCATCAATCTGCCGCCAACGATTTACTAATCTCACGAGTGACAAACGGTGCGCCCCAGCGCCACCCGCGAAGGACAAGATACCCGGCTTCGCCCGTACCATCATGGACTCTATCGGGACATCATCTTAGCGCCTTGTCCAGATCGCCGTTCTTGGCAAGCGCTACTCGGATTACAAGCGCCCTGGTTCCAGTGTCTCTGACCAGCGCTTCTTCCACGCCACCATGACCACCACGAGGACACGCAGCATCCTCACTGGTCTATGCCGTTCCCGCTCAACCGCCTACAAGGTCCGCCGCACCTTCGGCCTTCCGTCAGCACTGGAGTATTGATTCCCCAGATCGCCAGTGCCTGACAGTCATCGAGTCCGGTCTCAGCGCGCCGTCGCCAACTACCGCCTGGACCACATCATCGCAGCGACCGGAGTATTCAACATCTGTCCTACATCATCTCCTCATCACGGCTCAAACTGACTCACCAATAAACACTGTGAACTTCACGACACGCCTTTTATTTCGTGCCTCTCACTTGATCCCCAAATACATAATAAGGAACTATGTAATTATTATACTTTAAATCAATTAAATGCTAATTGTATCTAATTCATTTCTGGACACCTTCGGTTAAATCCATATAAGCTTTAAAAACGATTAATGTTGTACGAATGTTACACATAAATGTTTTTACGTGTAAACTCTCCAAATATTAAGAAACTGAAATAAAAATATTCACCTGTGAAATGAAATACCACCATGTATTCGGTTTAGATTTTTCATTGCTTTTGTTGGGACACGAAATAGCAGAACACAAAACCATTTTTCACTTAATATAATAAAATAAGGAAAACAACTCAAGCAACATCTCGTGAAGATGAATTGCGGGTGAAAGACATCTGTACAAGTTTTTCCGCCCCAAATTTCAATCATTCGGACTTTGACCCCAAGTATGGTTTAAGCTGCTTACTACACTTTCCATACAGATTGCCATTCCATTGCTTCTTACTTCCATGTATATCACGGTATGGAGGAATACTAAATAATATTATTTAATGAACTATGTGCACTTTCAGGAGTTTGTAGGTACCGGAGACAATATTGCTTTGGTCAGGAAGAAAGCCGAATGGGCTTCCCATATCAATGAACCGAGAGTGGCTGCCGAAATGTTCCTGGCCGCCGGTGATGTCCAGAAGGCTACTGAGATAATGGCGCAGCATGGATGGGTTGATATGTACGACGATGTTCTTAATATTACCATTAACTCACAATTAATAAAATGTTTGTAGGTACATAAATGTGCATCTTGTTTTTACAGGTTGATTGAGACAGGTCGCAGTACAGACAAGGGGGCGGCGGAGTCCTTAAGACACATCACGGAGGCCTTGAGGAATTTGGGTGAACTTGAGGCGGCTGCAGAAATATATCAACGACTTGGAGACCAAAACTCTGTTATTCTGATGGCAGTAGAGTCGGGCAACTGGGATCGGGCCTTCCAGCTGGTACAAACTTCGCCTGAATTCAGGAAACATGTGTACATACCGTACGCCCAACTGATGGCCAAGGAAAACCGCTTTATTGAAGCACAAAAAGGTCAGCATGGTAACAATTGTCTATATATATTTTTGCTTTACATTCATAGAGCGGATACGGTTTACATGTAGTTCCCGTGAGCACTTAAGCCATAGGCCCATTGTGCTATTATCTGACAAACAAATTGTACTTTCTGTTAACTTGTTTGACTTTTAGGATATTGATTCGTATGTAGCTTCCTTCTTCTTCAGGGCAGATGCACATGGGGATCTGTCCCGATGAGGTACTCAGAAACGCTGTTCATGTCTTGGCTGGAGGAGGAAGTGGAAATTTAACCCGTTTCAATACCCCAAAAGTCAAAAAACCCAATACTATTGACCGTGAGAACTTAAATTGTATTTTTTCAATTTTTAAATGTTCACATAATTTTATGCTTTCCTTGTAACTTTCAGCATTTTATTTGGGTGGTGAAACTGAATCATCTGAACGAGTGTTGAAAATTCTAATAGCTAATGCGATTGTGGAAGAGCGATTTAGCGATGCTGGTTATTTGTATTGGCTCCTCGCATCTCAGTGCTTGGAAATTGCGAATGCGGCGGAAGATGAGAGGTGTGTGTATTAAAATGTACTATTGTTTACATGTGTTCAATTGCTAATGAATACCTTAACAGTCTGCTTGTAATTTGTTGATTTCAGATTGTTCAAAGCTGCCCTGAATAACTACCATGAGAACGACCGTCTAGCCATGATTTATCATGCTTTTGACTGTGTCCACCAATCTGTTTATGAACATTTTTCGCTTTGTCAGCCCGAAACTCTATTCAATGCAGCAAAAATCGCACTGTCTCTTGTGGAAATGGGAACAGACACTCCGAAAGGAATATCATTATTGTATCCTTTTCCAATTTTGGAGAAAACATTAATAATTTGATGTTAATATGGTCAGATTTAGTTTTTAACTTATATAAAAAATTTATATATATTTTTTTAAGTTTTTAATCTTTGTACGTATCTGCAAATTTATGCATGCAACTTACTAATACTCTATTGCTCAACCTTATTATTCAATTATTAGCCTTAACTCAATAATAGCTGCATATACTTATGTCTCGCCAAGCAAGGTCGGAGTCTTGGAGCTAATAAGCTTGCTCGACAAATGCTGGATAAAATACAAGTGTTAAAAGTTTTGCCAAGGTTCCAAGTGAGTCTATTTGAAGTTATTTAGGTATAGGTCACGCAGGTAGAGTTGACCCAAACATCACAAACTTGGATTGTCTATTGGTGCACTTCTGATACTTTATGTTCTTGCCAAATATCACTGTGAAACAGTCTTTGTCTTGTTTATGCTTGGCTATTGTGTATTGTTTTAGCGAGAAAAAGACTATGAATGTGTACATTCTAAAATATAGTGTACAAAAAGTATTTCTTTTTATTATTGAAACAATTGCCTAGATATTTTCCATTCTCACTGGAATTTTCGTTTTTGGAAGTCGAATAACAAATTTGGAATGTGCTGTATGCAACTAATGCATCTGTGTAAGTACTGTGTTCGATTCAACCCAGGTTGTCATACTGATAATAATTATTAACTATTTTTTTTTTTTTTTTTCGTAGAAAGCAATCACTTTGTGGTTTAACATTTTAATGAAATAAAAACAATATTTTTTGTTTAAAACCATGAATTTTGAAAATTCGAAAAATTTGAAAATTTGAAAATTTGAAAATTCGTGGTTTTAAACAAAAAATATTGTTTTTATTTCATTAATTATTAACTAGCTCAGCAAGAATTTTACTGCTAGGACCTGTGGGCGGCTTTTGGTTTGGTGCCCAATTTAAGTGTTGGTGACCATTTATAGGGATTCGCCCTTTTACCAATTGTCAGTAGAACACAAAAGGTATATGTAAAAATGATATTTTGTAAATTATATTATTAATTAATTAGAAAATTTAAAAATATCTAAATGTTAATTCTAACAGTACTTAGAGAAATTTGTCAACATAGGAGAAACTAAGGACGGGTTGTTTCGGAGAATTTGAACAATTCATCAAATTTCAACGTTCATTTACGGGTTCTGTGAAAGTCCTATTCGAATTCTGTTATTATATCATTATAGGCTAGTTGCTTGACAGAACTGAAATAAAAACAGAACTTAAAAATATCTTTCACAGAACTTGAAAATTAACTTTGAAATTTGAAGAATTGTTCAAGTTCTCCGAAACAACCCGTCCTTAGACTAACTTACAGGAGAATGAAAACACTATTCAATACGATTGAAAGTACTCTTAATAAAATATGCTATTAGAATTAATGTTGACTGAAGAAGGAGGAAGTACAATGAGGCATGTCATTACCTTAATTCTAAAAATATGTAACTACCTTTTTTTGCAAAAATTAGATTATGATTGAACAGTTTATTCCCTCTTCCATAAAGACAAATTGTACTAACATCCTGTTAGAATTAAGGTATTTATTTGTAGTGTAGATTTCTCTCAATTTCGACAGTTAGTAGGCGGAAGCTAGAGTTACATTTGCGAGCAACGCCATTTGCGAAGGCGGCCGTGAACTAATTTTTAACACAGAATGTCAAAAATAACATAGTGAGGATATCGTATCAGATTGTTATAACTCTACTTAAGGGAAGTTAATAATTAATATTATTCATGTAAAAGAAAAGGAGGAACGAGAAAAAAAAGAAGTTACTTAGTTACAAAACACTCTTCAAATTTATTTAATAAAATGTAAAAGGAAGGTTTAATCTTAATCTAGGTTTAATAATAGTCTTAAATTGTAATTCTTAAAATTAATTGTCCTTTTTCTTAATCCTAAATTATTGTTCATTCAATGTCTTAAAAGTTGGGTCACGTTACGAGATAAATATAAAAATTGTTCAGGCACTTCCCTTTACGATGATTCTGGAACCGCGGATCTCTACGTTCGCACTTATCACTGATACACAAAAAGCGGCAACTTGGGCTGGTTCCGAAGGGCGGAATCAGTTCAGCCTGGGCCAAGGCTCCGAAGGCGGAGTCGGCAGGCAGCGACTTCTGAGAGGGCAGCTTCCTGGGCGGAAGTCTGGCGACCACTCTCGCTTCCTGGGCGGAAGTTCGCGGGGTTACGGGAAGAGCCTCGACGACCGCTCCAAGGGGGAGGGCAAGAGGTTTCTCGGCGGACGCGAGATGGTGACTCCTGAGAGGCGAGAGCGTGACTGTCGAGCATTTCTGAATAAGCTGTATTCACCCGCGCGATCTGGCGACCGTAGCGCCTGTGGTGGGGTGCTGGACTATAGTGGTTCCGCTTTACACCACTTCGGTACGTTGGTTGAGTCCGTGGCGCTGGCATCGCCATTCTCACCGCTAGATTGCGCTGTCTGGCTGATTCGGATTATCATACGGTTCAAAATCTTAATATGTATTAGGTATCTTAACAATATGCATGCAAACACTTAATTAATATCTGGTTGCAATTAAAATCTAATCTAAGTTGACAATTACTCTTACATCTAGATTTATACTTAATGTTAAATATTTTAAAATTACGTTTTTTTTTTTAAATATGACCTTCAAACCATTACAATTTAGCCTAGCCTTGGGCGGAGGTTTGTTTTATTGCCGGGTCGCTGGCTTAACGTTCCCATTTCAGAATTACTACTTAATGAGGGTCTAGAGATAAATCTGCCGACTAATGGGTGTATTTCCAAGTAGCTTTCTAATTTTTTATTGCGATTTCCGGCCACGCTATTGACTAAATATTTCGGTCTAATAATACCCGACTGCCGCCTCCATCTGCGTGTGAAATTACAGAGACAGATGCGGGCACACGTGTTTGCTTTGGCCTTTCTGTGAATTCAAGTCACGTAGATACCTAGGGACATATCAAGAGTATCAGAGTACTGTATTAGATTATAGATAGCACGACTTCCATTGGCATATAGACCGAAAGTTTTTGGTAGACGTACAAGTGCATATCCCCACAATATCTCGAGATAAATTTAAAGTATAATTGAGGACTCAAATAAATTGTCAATATTTGTTGTCTCTAAATAATTATCTATGTTCCCCAGGAGAGTGTAGAGGTGCTAACGCTAGTGTCCTGGGCTGGTCCCTACTCTGATGGGGGTTCGCTCGCCCCGCTCTGCTACCGCTGCTCACACCGACTGCCACTGCTCGCCACCAGATGTCAGCACTGCCAGCATGCTGCCTTCTATTCACACCTCACCTTCGGTATTTATTTTCTTTTTTAAACATAGCTTTAACGATTGTAATGGTGTAAAAATAAACTATCTAAGTAGCATGTCAGATTGGAACTCTGACTGAAAACCAAGTTTAGTTTCCTAGGTACCAGGCTGTATTTTTCCTTTATTTAATATTAAATTTACAATTACATGTTATTACATTACATTAAGTTTGTTTTCTTTTTAATTTATTAAAGTATATCATGATACACCTTTTTTTAGAGCAAATGCTCGTGTTAAAAAGGCGGAGAAACGCGTATAAATAATAATTTAACATATTTTTTCAGAGAGTGTAAAGATCATGAAAAGAATTTTTATTTTTTTTACATAAATATATACATATATATATTACTTCGCCATTTCACCGTGAGTGTAGATAATTTAAAACCATACCGTATTGATGATTTATATTATATATTTTTGTAAAATTCATTTCTTAATTTTTATTTCATAAATTCTTCCTACATTCTCTTTGGACATACATCAATGCGGTGGTGGCATCCATATCATTCAGCAACCTGAGTTTGTGCCTCACAACACTCCTTAATATTCAGGGTAGTGAATCCTGCACCTTGTGTTGATGATTGATGCGGATGACGATAAAAATTCTAGTAGAAGAAAGGAAGAACAACAGAAGTAGAATTACTTATAAAGTTGACGTAACCATAGAAAAAGTATGCAAACATGATTTGCAATATTTGAAATAATTGTATATTTATGATTGCACAACAACACTAACATACTGAACAATCCCATGAAATATGAAGAGGGAAGCAGGGTCAAGTCCGGAAATGTCCTCGTGTCTTTGCATGCCTAAAAAATGTAATATTTGTTTGTAGAATCCCTACCTCTTGTCGCCTTCAAGCCGGAAGATGGAATATCGATAGACGAAGCGTTGCAGTTGATTGAATCCGATTCTTCATCCCTATTGGCATATGAAACAGATGACATGAAAGGAAATGCAGATGTTTTTCAAGTCAACTCTATGGTCGACATGGAAGATTCTTTTGCAAAAAAAGCATATGAGGTTTGAATAATTATATAAATTCTTGGGATGTAAGTAGTATGATATAAACAATAATTTTCCTTACGACCAAGAATAAAATCATAATTAAGCATTAATAAAGGTTAAATCAGAAATTACATAGGAAATATCAGAAATTTGTTCCTCCTTCTTGAACAAACACATCCGACTGTCTTGCAGTGTCGGTCATAAAAAACTTTGACGTCATAAAATTGATGAAGCTTTTTCAGCCAGGAAATTTAAGGTCAACTATTTTTAGCACATTTTGTCATTTTCATTTTTAATGATTTGAAATGTACAATGAACTATCAAAAAATAAAGTAAGACCCTATACTATTTGTTAACCTTTCCTTTCCCGTGCAGCCAACTGAATTTATATGGACTCTAATAATTATTAAAATACTTTGTAAATATAACCGGCGGAGAGACCGGTTGAGGGAGACCATTTGACCTACCAGATTCCTAGCTACCCCTCATACCTTTTTCCTTCCCAGAACTTCCTCTCTCCTTCCTTTCCTTAAAAAGACTCTCCACACAGCATTCTCAAAGATGACATAAGCTCCGAGGGAAATTATTTCTTCTGTGTAAACAAAAAAAAATGTTTTGTCGAGAAATCAGCCAAAAGTTTGCCAATATACCTACGTGTGCACGCATTTCTTACTGGCGGAGTGATGCAGTAGTGGGCAACAGGAGTTTCTGTTCACTGTATCTGACTGTATCACGAAACGCATCGCTCAGTTGCAGGCGGTCAGCTAACACTGGTGTACATATTATTTGTTTTATGCGTGGCTGATGTTTTTCTTCCTTTTCAGTAAATATATACAAGATTTTATATGCATATTCACATACATTTGTATATCCAATATTATTACGTGCAATGATTACTATAAATAATAACTGTTAACTATTCATGTTTATAAGACTTAATATCACGAAACTTATGTACACTGAGTGTACAGCACTGGAGCATGCAGAATTTTTTTTCGCAGTATTGGAAGGTGAAGGGTTAAATATTTTTCAACTATCCAACAAAATGTTAAATTTCTGAAATGGGTGTAATAATCTAATGCGAACTTATCGTATTTAAATCCCGAGCGAAGCCGATTAGTAAAGATAGTTATTCCATAACATTGTACTGCATTAAATTTATCCGAATATTAAAAATATTTTAGTAATTTGTACACTTAAGTTTACAAATGACTAATTAATTTGTTACATATAAATATTCTATGTTATTTTTTTGCTTGATGTGGCTCCTACACAACATCTTGAACTTTCCAATCGGGGCAGATTTTAGGTTTTCCGGCAGCGCGTTATAGTATTTCATCCCTTTATATAGTATACTATTCTGGTATGGTATTCTTTATTGGTAGCCTGATTTCATTGCTCGTTTTTGTTTTATGTTTGTGTATGTCCTTGTTGCATACAATTTTATTTGAAAAATATTTGGGTAACAGGTTGTTTACTATTTTGTGTACAAATATCATTGTGTTCAAGGTCAACATCTGTTTTACTGTTAGCCAATTTAGTTCGTTTAACATTTTATTTACTTTTGAATATCTATTTCCTCTGAGTATTGTTCTCATTGCCCTATTTTGGAGAATTTGAAATTTATTTTGTTCTCGGTCGTTACACAGGAAAAGGATAGTTGAGCAGTGATTAAAATGTGGAGCAATAATGGAGTTATAAATGGTGATTGCAGTTTTTTCTGACAGTTTTTGGCGAATTCTTCCCAAAAAAGATATCTTTTTTCCAATTTTCTTTTGGGTATATTCAGCATGTTTGTTAAAGTTGAGTTTGGAATCTATTATAACTCCTAAGGACGGGTTGTTTCGGAGAATTTGAACAATTCATCAAATTTCAACGTTCATTTTCGGGTTCTGTGAAAGACTTATTCAAGTTCTGTTTTTATATCATTGTAGGCTAGTTACTTGACAAATCTGAAATAAAAACAGAACTTGAAAAAATCTTTCACAGAACTTGAAAATGAACGTTTAAATTTGATGAATTGTTCAGATTCTCCGAAACAACCCGTCCTAAGTATTTTATATCGGTAACATTTTCAATAATTTCACCATCAATTTTGATTTTGCTTTCACTGGATGTCTTCTTATAACCAATTACCATACATTTTGTTTTTTTTTGTATTTAATTTAAGCTTATTTATTTTTAGCCATCTTGATACATTATCTAGTTCATAATTTAAAATATGTATTGTTTATTGTCACCCTTCCAGGAGGACGTAGGTGGTCTGGTAGTGTGCAGTCGTGAAGAGCTGCAAGCCATGTCTCCCGCCAGCATAGTAGTTGTACAGCCACCCTCGCCGCTCCCTGCCATGCTCTACAGGAATGTGATGCCAGACCTACAAGTGCAGGCCTGCTCCCATTGTTACAAGGTATTCTATTAAAAAATTAACAACAGAGAATGGTGACCGGGTATATCATCGAAATGACAATTCAACACACCTACAAAAAGTGGTGGAAAGTCATGAAAAGTGATGAAACAAAAACTAGGTTAAATAGGTTACATATGTAACTATTAAACCTAGTTTTTGTTTCGTCACTTTTAATGACTGTATTACTTTTTAAAGGTGTGTTGAATTTTCTTTTTGATAAAATATCAAGGAACCATCTTACCAGATAATCCGTCTTACTTATAAATATTCCCTAATACGCTGCTGCAGCGCTGGTGTAGCTATACGGTGAGGAGGAACGTATACTGCTCAGGTTAAAATATTTACTCATAATATTTTTTTAGACACTTTGTTCGAATCCTCAAAAACATGGTCATTTTTTGGATTTCGCGTTTAGTTGCTAACTTCACATTTCTTCAGATGACGTTGTGATGTCATTGACCCGGTCTGCTTTGAATTGCTTCGAAATTTGGCCAATTTGATTATGCGTTCCATATTTGCTTTGGTAAATCGATATTTTGATTTAAAATATTCCTCGGATAGTGCTGCCAATGGGTATTACTACTTTTTAATATTTTCATTGCGCGACCGATCGGTATTTGTCAAACCAAACAAAGTTCACAATACCACATAGAATACCTCAATAATACGTCCCTAATCCTGGGGGTCGGGCGGTTTAAAAATTTGTCAGCTACTAATACTGCGGTATTACGACCGGGATACGCAGTACGATTGTGCGTGTTATGTGTTACGTTTTCTACTAACCTGTTCTTATCCCTCCGTATTATTATGAGTGAGACGGAATGTATTTATGCATTTATCCAAACTTTTATGTATTTTATATTGTGTACATAGTACCTATTCCCAGAATACTGCCGCGGTAAAGTTTATTAATTAATTAATTATTCAGTCAATTCTGACCCTCAAGGAAAACACTGTGAATTTGCTTAGTCGGTTCCGACTCTCAAGGAAGACACTGTGTTTTTTCTTACCGTGGCAGAATCTCTATTTATTTCTCCATCATTTTATGGTTTTATTACACATTTTCATAAAGCTAAATAGGTGTCCTTCAAAATTAATCTAAATAAATGTAACATATGTTGCACAAGTGAATAGAAGAAGAAGTCGGGATATTGCACGATGGAGTGAATCAAATACTTATGTCTGGTCATGTCATTAGTCCAAATAGTAGAAGAGTATGATTATTTATATTTTGAATAAATCATGGAGTGTTAGCCAAGATAATATTCTTTAGCTTTCCATCTTTTCAAAACAAAATCAATACAATCGGTGTGCTTGAACATCAAAATGTTTTGTTTTCTAATATCTTTTTGTTTTTAGCTCTTTTACATCGACGACATGGAAATGCAGCACATAACCAAAGGATTCTGTGCCTTTTGTCGCTCGGCCATATCAGAAGGGGGGCTGAACAACAACGATCTTATTCTGTCGCCAAAACGCACGCCGAGATCTGCCGAACAATCCTTATCTTTATAAGGCGACACTACTTCGTCACGAATTCAAGAGTGATACAATTATTAAAAGTGATGGTTTTTAAACAGTACTTATACGAAATATATACACAAATTATTAATTTTAAGCATTCCATAATTGTAATAATTAACCTGTAATGATTTAAATCAATTGTGAAATGAAAATCATTAAGACCTATATATTTGACTTGAAAACAATGTGGACTTAAAATTATTTTCATCTATTGATATTTCGAAAAAGTTTATATGTTAGTGTTTGTAAAGAAAATAAATATTATATATTCTTATCGTTAATTTATTTTCTGTATCTATTCTCACTATGCTCTTGCTTACTAATTGAATGAGTAAGGCTGTCGTCCCACTCGTCGGAAAGGAATCGACAAAAACCGAGTGCTGCAAGGTAAAGGGAAATGTTACGTGAAGCATGCAGTACGGTCTCTGCATACGCCAGATGTCAAGTAATGATTATTTAGCTTGTAGCCCAGTATACTGTCGGTATTGCAGATTTTTGTTTTCTCATCTGTCAAATTGACTTACGGGTACTAGAGACAGAGTCCATGCTTTGTAGGTACTTATTCAATCTCTTTCTTTAAATAAAATTACTGTATAGTCAGCAAAACTAATGATTTTTCCCCTCGTTCCTACGTTACAGATATCATTGATTATTTGATTAGAAATAATATCTGTCTTATTACACATCCTTGCGGTATTCCATGATTGATTAAAAGATTAAATTAGGATTGCTTTTTCTCTTGTTAATTTGGACGCTCTGTGTACGCTCCATCATGTAACTTTTTAGTATGTTTATAGTTGTATTTGACATACCAATTTTTCAATGGTTTACAAAAGGATTTTGTGATATATTGGATCAAAAGCATTTTGTAAGTCTATGAAGTCTATGCCAATGTTTTTCTCCACTGTTTAAACTTTTTGTGATCATATCTGTAATAGTTTCTATGGCGTCATCAGTACTTAAGTTCTCCCTAAAACCATACTGTGTTTTCGATAATATTTTATCATCTTCTAAGTAGGATAGGAGTTGTTTTTTAGTATTCTCTCCAATATTTTTGAAAATGTATTGAGTAGGCTTATTGGTAGATAATAAATTATTATAAGCAATAATTAGTCGCCTGCAATATCAATACAAATTGAAAATATCTCCTGAGTAAAAATAAATGCCTCCGACCATGATGTCCAGTCAGACTCTCTGGACCACTGAGCCACGTCGGCTTATTTCCAACCCGCCAAATAATTCAACATGTACTAGTACTTCAATCAACAATGCTTATTATATTTTTTCCACCTGTAAACAACCAACTTTATTTTTGTAGGCTTTGTTAGTGCTAAATTTCACACTAGATGGCGTCGAGACATATTATATCTACATTTGATGGTGAAATATCATATCATATCATAGTTTATCATAGCGCCCTTGAGGTGGTTTTTCACAAAAACGGCGCTTTACAAATTATCCAATTATTATTATTATTAAAAAAATATATATATTGGTAGATAGTTGTTTATATCATTTTTACATCCTTGTTTAAATGTAGGTATAACAATAGCTTTTTTGAAAGCTGTGGGGATCAGTTATAGACAGATTGACTAGGTATGATAGAGGTACGATAAGTACAGATATATTTTATAGCATTCGTTGTGATTAAGTCCTGCAAAGATACATTTGATTTTAGAGAATAAATTGTGTTTTTGATTACATAAGTTGTGATTCATTTAAACTAATATGATACACTGATACTAATATGATACAATGATAATTTAATACTTTCATATGAAAGGTCTCAGTCCAACCGATATCAAAGCTGAGCTAGATTCTAGTCTAGGGGAGTCTGCTCCTTCATTTACAACAATAAAATATTGAGTGGCAGAGTTACAAGGCCGTAGGGGCTGCCAAGATGAACATCGTAGTAGTCAACTAAATGAGGTGACCGCACCAAAAATATCCACAAAATGGTATTGGATGATCGTCGACTGAAAGTGCGCGAGCTAGCAGACATGGAAGGTAGACATTTCAAAAAGTGCTCTACATCGCATAATGACTGAAAATTTGAACTTAAGAAAGCTGTGCGTGCCGCGTTTGCTCACAATAGAACACAAACAGTGTCTTGAGGATGTTTTAATTGACTGTTTGGCGATGTTTCGCTGCAATAAAACTGAGTTTTTGCGTCGATTCATGACTATGGATGAAACATGGGTCCATTACTTCTCACCTGAGTCGAAAGAAGAGTCAATGGACTGGAGAATCAGCTCCAAACTAGGCGAAGATAGCTTCATCTGCTGGCAAGGTCATGCATTAGTTTTTTGAGATCATATTGATTATCTTCAAAAAGAATAAAAAATCAACGGCGAGTATTATTTAACTTATTGCAGCGTTTAAGTGATGAAATCAAGAAAAAACAGCCGCATTTTGCGAAAAAAAATGTTTATTTCATATATATAGAAAATGTGCCAGTTCACACATTTGTTATCGCGATGACCAATATCAATAAGTTAAAGGTCGAATTGCTTCCTCACGCACCCTTTTGCCAGATTGAAAAAATGGCTTGGTGGTAGAAGATTTGCCAACAATGAAGAGGTTAAAATTTTTAATTTGGAAGGTGGTCAATGGGTACCGCCGCCCCGGGAACCATACTCTGGGTTACCAACACCTCTGCCACAGGTCACCTGAAGTGGTTCGCTACGTTTGGTGACTTAGCAGGGGTGCCCGGGCTCATGGAGGGTTGTGCGTTCTGGATCACACTGATGAATAGGTCAGCCTACTCACTGCGGGGCGGGCCGGGCTGGGAGAGGCCGGTTGAGGGAGATCCAGTAAACCGGTTATCGCTGTCCGGGCCGTTGGATAGTACAGGGGCCCGACCCTTGGGCTCACGACCAAGGGTGGGCTGCCCCATCAGCCAGCGAAAAAACCCTGCCGCTGATGTTGTGCCGGTTCGTGACCGGTGAGGACCCAGCATCTAGCGTTTGGGGCGCACTGGGCGACCTCCACAGCCGGACTCTCCTGCCCATTGCCTAGAACCGCAGTCAGAAGAACATACCTTACATTTGGTGTATCCAGTTGCTCCACTCTCCAACTCCCCACCCAACCTTTTTAACCTAATCCTTCCCAACCCATCCTAAATCCCACAAACAAATAAAACAAACTTAAAAACTATGAACTCACAACAAATTAATATAAACTCAGCGACAGCGAACAGTAGGAGTCCTCAGTGTGGACCGAGGATGAAGGTGAATTTCGCTAACATTCGCGGTCTGCACACCAACCTAACTCCCATCCACCACCACCTTCTCTCACAAAATCCCCATCTCCTCTTCCTTACGGAAACACAGATTGCCGAGCCCCCAGATACCTCCTATCTGAACTGCCCAGGATATCATCTGGAAAGCCTTTTCAGGCCCAAAGGAGGTGTCTGCCTTTACAGCCGTGCTGACATCAGCTGCGCTCGTCTCGCAAATATCGAGAGCGCAAAACACGAAGTGTTATGGGTACGTGTGGATCTCACCGGTATGATGAGAATTTATGCGTGCCTATATCGCTCACCAAACCTTGCCGAATCAGACACTGTTGAGTTGTTTAAATACTTGAGTGACACTGTAGATATTCTCTTGCCCCGTTACCCATCGGCCGAGTTTGTAATCCTGGGGGACTTCAATGTTCATAATGAACAATGGCTGAAGTTCTCGGGCCCAACAAGCTCTGCCGGTAGATCAGCGGAATCCTTTGCCCTTATCCATGGACTAAGCCAACTCGTAGAATCTCCGACCAGAATACCAGACATCCCATCACATCGAGCCAACCTACTCGATTTGTTTCTCACTAGTGAGCCACTCGGGTACAGAGTGGAGGTGACAGCGCCCTTAGGATCCTCTGACCACTGCCTGATTACCACCTCTGTCCCATCCTCCATGAACCGTCAACCCGACAAACATGTAAAGAGGAAGGTATGGCACTACAGGGCAGCAAATTGGGACGGCATGCGGTCTTTCTTCGGCGCCTTTCCTTGGAGTACTGTATGCTTTAGCTCCGAGGACCCATCAATTTGTGCACGCGAGGTAGAAGAAGTAATCACATCAGCAATGGATTGCTACATTCCCTTCTCCGTCAAATCCTCTGGAGCGGGCACAAAACCGTGGTTTGACCATCGCTGTGCTGAAGCTGTCAGACTCAAAAATACGGCTTTTAATGCACTCCGGAAGATTAGCTCCATGAATAACCTTTCGGAATACCGAAAACGGGCAAGGGATTGTAAGAGAGTTCTAAATAGAGCTAAGAGCGATCACGACCAGAGAATTGCGAAAAAGCTGGCTGACTGCCCCACTGGTAGCCGTGCTTTCTGGTCACTCGCTAGCTCGATCGGAAGAAATTTCTGCAGAACCACTTTCCCACCTCTGACCAAGCCTGATGGTCGGCTGGCTAACTCGGCCCGCGAGAAAGCTGAATTATTAGGCAAAATTTTCGCGGAAAACTCAACTCTTCAAGATAACGGAGAGACTCCCCCTTCCATTCCGCACTGCGGTTTTCAAATGGAGGAACCGAAGATCCGGAACAGAGAGGTTCTCCGAGTCTTGAACGAGCTGAAAGTCGACAAAGCCAGTGGGCCGGACGGAATACCTGCCTTGGTCCTCAAGAGGTGTTCTGCAGAAATGACTCCAGTGCTCGCGAAATTATTTAGGCTCTCTCTCAAAGGTGGAAAGGTGCCAAATCTTTGGAAAAAGGCAATCGTCCACCCAATCCCAAAAAGGGGGACCGTTCCGACCCTTCTAACTACCGCCCCATAGCCATCACTTCCATACTCTCGAAGGTATTAGAAAGGGTGGTTAACAACAAATTGCTCACATATCTCGAGAATAACAATATCCTAAGCGATCGGCAATATGGATTTCGTCGAAACCGATCGTGTGGCGATCTACTCGGATATGTAACGCATATTTGGGGGCGGTACATGGAACGTTTTGGTGAAACCCAAACCGTTGGGTTAGATATCTCCAAAGCCTTTGACAGAGTATGGCACCGGGCGCTTATCGGGAAATTACCATCGTATGGGATCCACCCAACCCTGCATAGTTGGATTGTGGACTTTCTGAGGGGAAGAACAATTCAAACCGTGGTTGACGGCTCTTCTTCCTCACCGCACCAAATCAATGCGGGGGTGCCACAAGGATCTGTGCTGTCTCCGACGCTGTTTTTATTTCACAACAACCCCCAATTGGGGATGCCATAGTCTCACTGGCTCCAGACGGAGCAGTTGGGACTCTTGTGAGGTATTCACTATAAAAAAAAAAAAAAAAAAAAACATCAACGATCTCGTTGAATGTGCACCAATTCACTGCTACGCTGATGACAGCACCGTTCACGAGGGTTATCTTTTTGACAGGCCCCCTTCCACCTATGATGTCCGAACAGCTCGGGAAGTTTTGAAGCGAAAAATTGACCACCACCTAGAGATGGTTCGTGCCTGGGGTAAGGCCAACTTGGTCAGTTTCAACGTCTCAAAAACCCAAGCGTGTCTGATTTCGGCAAAGAGGGAGATCAATGACTGTCTGGTGCAATTTGATGGGAGCACTCTCCCCAATAAAGACTCCATTGAAATGCTTGGAGTTACTATATCAGACCAGCTCAAGTATCGGGGATCCATAGAAGCCCGAGTAAATCAGGCCTCCAAAAAGTTGGGCGTCTTGTACAGGGCTAGGAGATTCTTCAACAGTGACCAGCTGCTGACCCTGTACAAGTCTCAAGTCCGCCCAACTATTGAATTTGGGAGCCACCTTTGGGCTGGTGCCCCAAAATACTTGATAAACCTGCTTGAGTCTGTGCAAAGGAGAGCGATCCGTCTGATTGACAATCCGTTGTTAACAGACCGATTGCCTTCTCTGATGCATAGACGCAATGTAGGCATGCTGTGTCTGTTCTACAGGTATTTCAATGGAGCCTGCTCCAAGGAGCTAGCAGCATTGATTCCTGATGCACCGGTGCACGTGCGCGAAACCCGACGGACACGAGCTGAACACCCGTTCACGGTTGACGTTGGCTTCATGAGAACGGGCCGTTTTTACGACTCGTTTTTGTGTAAGTCGGCTCGTATGTGGAACGGGCTACCGGCGTCTGTTTTTCCTCCCTCCTATAATCCGAGCCTCTTCAAGGCCCGCATTAACAAGTCCCTTCCTACAGCCCCTGCCTTGCTCCGCCTCACAACGCCGCCCAATCGGGTGGTGACATAGTTCCCCTGTCTGTGCACTGCACGGGCAGGGACACTCTTGTGAGGTGTCACATAAAAAAAAAAAAAAAAAAAAAAAGGTGCAGATAGTTTTTCCCAATTTTTTGCGTTATTTTTCGTTAGGTCGGGTACTTCTAGGACAACCCTTGTTGTAAAATAAGAAAAAACGTTGGTATTGGCATATTATTTTTGAATATGGTATTTTAGCATTCTAGGAGCATTTTTAATGTTCAAAACCATTGATGTATTATACTTTTAGTCAATCCCATAAAATAAAGTATGCTTTTACCTCGCCGACTTGCAAGTTATTTTTATATTCACTTTAAGACATATTAGCATCTTTACAAAAAATTTCATTCCATGAACCCGGACACTCCTGCCAAGTTCCCGAAAGTGGCGAACCACTTGGGAGTGACCTATGGCAGAGGTGTCGAGGGGAGCGGTACCCATTTCCAATTCCCAAATGGATGCAGTGTATTCCATAGGTACGAGTAAGTTTCGCATAGTAACCAGATTCAAGCATCTGTTTTCCAGAAGGCAGTAGGTACTAGCTTCCTATAAAAATAACCAGCTCAAATTTACGGGTGACTTGCCGGTGCGGTGACGACATGGTGACGACGGTGCGGAGCATAAATAAACCACTCGCATGGCGAGTTCATTATTTCAGTAAACAATGAATAATATTACTCGATAATTATTATTACTAATCCCCGTCGGATGGCAAGAACTGCGATGTGCACGTGCAGTCGAGGGCAGTGATCCTTCAACTGTGATGACGGAAAATATAAGAATAAATCACCTGGCCACTTTATTGTGCTATAAGTACTGTGGTTTTATCATAATATTGGTAAATACATGCACTAATGAAAAAATAAGCTAGTAACTGTGCTAGACTTTTACCACATTTCTTATCTTCCCTTACACCAGTTGTCAAACAATGTTCCCTAGTATTGGGGATCTCATGGAATTACTGGCCCTAGTTAGAAAGATCCACATATAACATAAGTCTGGCCCTAGACATTATACATCGCTGGGTGGATTTGGATACCTAAATACCTACACGGAAACTAGAGTACAGAGGTATTACGGAGAAAGCCTGTCCGAAGGTATTAAATGTTTTTGCTGTCGGCCCCTTGAAACTGATGGAAGTAAAATAGAATTTTTGATTAAATAAAATTCATTTTTAGTTACACGCCCACTAAAAATCTCTTGTTTAGAGTGTTACTTTAAAAAATAATAATTTATTCCGTTTCATACATTTTCACCATTTGCCCGCGCGGTATGGGATGGGTATGGGTAGCGATATAACCCAATTTTCGGAAAACGGTTATCATCCAAAAATCTTTCAAAACAATTAAATCTAAATAAACAAACATCACACATATTGCTGGTCAGCGAAATTTTATGAATAAAGACATTTTTAATTAACAGCGGATTTTCGGAAACCTGCTACATGAAGGTGGACAAAACTCAGCAATGCAGGAACTCACAAGTTCTACAAATGATAATGTGAATTTGAACACAAATCAAAGATAAACGCCATTGAGGTATTATAAAGCGCATTAGCTACTATTTTGAATACGAGGGGTATTCGTAAAGAAGTCACCGTTTGGCTATAAACAAAAAAACGCATGGATGAAAATATTTTATTTCGTGCCTACAGCTTTCCACTATTTTTCACCTAGTCGCCAATTAAATTTAAGCACTCGTTATAATAGCGATCCTACAATTTCAAATTATAACTAACCCATAACTCATATTGTTAATCTTTGTTTTAAGAATGGCATATTTCCTTCTCACTGTAAAAATGCCAAGATTATACTTCTTTTCAAAGGTAGAGATCATGAAAATGTTAATAATTGCAGACCGTTATCTTTGCTTAATACTCTCTCAAAAATAATAGAAAGACTGGCTAAGTCAAGATAAGTATCATTCTTAGAAAAATACAAAATACTCTCCGACAACCAATTCGGTTTCAGTGAGAATAGAGTTACGAGTGATGCTGTATGACCAAATGACTATGTATTATTTACTATGTATCGATAAAAGTTATAAACGCACTGGACTATGGCAACAAAGCTATAGCGGTATTTTTAGACTTATCAAAGGAATTTGATACGGTTTCCCACGAGTTGCTTCTTAAGAAATGATTATCTTTAGGAATTAATAATACAGCAATGGGTTGGTTCAGATCTTACCTTAGTGATAGAACACAGCAAGTAGAAATAAATAAAATGTTAAGCAATAGTAAATCAATATTATTTGGAGTCCCACAAGGTAGTGTGCTCGGGCAAATCTTATTTCTGATTTATATAAACGATTTATGCAGTCTAAAAATTCCAACATTGTTAGTTTTGCAGATTACACTGCCTTAATATTTAAGGGTAAAAATTGGAGTGAAACTTTAAAAAATGTGAAACAGGTTTAAGAATAGTTAATAATTATCTGAGTAATAATATTCTAACTTTAAATACACAAAAAAAAACGAATACATCACTTCTAGCATTTCTTATAAAAGTCAGCCATCTAATAATTTGATTATTCACAATTGTGTGCAAACGTGTAACTGCAACCCCCTGGAAAGCGTAGACAGCGTCAAATACCTGGGGGTAAAAATTGCTAAATTTTTGAGGTGGAATGATCATGTTGAAATGTTGGTAAATAAAATTAGGAAACTTATCTATATTTTGAAAGATCTCAGACATGTACTAGACAAGGAAAAAATAAAAACATTTTATTTTGCTATAATTCAGTGTCTACTTTCGTATAGTATAGTGTGCTGGGGTTCCTGCCTGAAGACTGTAATAGAACCACTTAATATTGCCCAAAAACTGATTCTCAAAGTTATGTACAAGAAAAAAATTATATCCTACACAGTTACTTTATAAATAATGTAATATCATGAATTTAAAACAACTGTTTATCACACAAACGCTGTGCAGATTTTTTAACAATATTAGTTCTGCGAAAACTACGCAGCAAATTCTTACTACAAGAATTGGCTCTGGTTTGAACTTTATGGCAATTCACCCTAATACCTCCTTTGGGCAAAGACATTATTTGTACCAGGCTTTACTCCTATTTAATAGCCTTCCAGATTACATTAAGTCGTCTAATTCCCTGTGTACATTTAAAAATAATGTTAAATTATTTATGCTATCCGAGGATTTCCAACATATTCTTTCATCTTTGTCCTTTTAAATTGTAGCATAATATTTTGTATTTGTATATTTTTTCATCCTTTTCTTTTTATAATGTATTTTTTTCTTTTTCTTTCGTCTCTTCTTTTTAAAATAATAGTTTATTATATTTTTTTGTATTTAAATATCAATGTAAATCATGGTCACCCTACATGTTTACTACATTATACTGTAATGAATTGGCTGGAATCAGATTAATAACATTTCGTAGAAACGTTAATGTAACAATATTGTTCTCTTAATATATAATCTTTGCTTTTTTATTTATTTATTTATTAATCTTAAGTTAGCTCACATCTTCGTGTGTGCTAATAGTTTTATAAACATATAAACAAGTACATTGTTTGGCAAACATAATCTTTCTTTAAATATTTCAATAAAGTCACAAAAAAAGAAACATTAATAATTGAGATAGACATATTTTCTTAATTCATTTTTGAACTTATTAATATTTTCTATCACAGCAATTTCCTTCGGGATTTTGTTATAGAGTTGAACGGCCTGGTACATCAGAGATTTTTGGGTGCTTGTTTTTTTTCTTGTTGGCAATCTAATTTGCTTAGAATTTCTCGTCCCGTGTCCGTGTATCTCGTTATTGTAATTTATTTTTCTTTTCAGTTCCTTAGACACATCCCTAATTTAATTTTATGTATAAAAATAAGTACAATTATTATTATTATTATTTTTATTGTGTAAAATTCTTAACCTCAACAAAGGCTTGCCCTAGGGAGGTTAAAAATTCTAACGCAAAAAAGTACATTGTAATGTGAACCAACTCTTCAACTTCTTGTCTTTTGTTCTTTTGTGTGGAAGAATATTGTGTTCGAAATTGTATATAAACCCGTAGAACGGGTAACACATCCTTCCACTTGTCGCACCTGTAGATTTTTTTTGTTTGTTTTGTCATTACAAAACAAACAAATCATTATTTGTTCAAATATGAAAAAAAAAATCATAAATTTTTTTCAAATAAAACATCGCTAAATGGCTAAAAACTGACATTAACTTAAACAGTTTATGGTGTCGCATTACAAAAGTAGGTTTAATTTTCAGATAATATTTTGTTAAATTGAGTGTAATTGGAAAATCTCCATAAACATATGTTTTGCTTTCAAAGATATAACTGTTTAAAAACAAAATCCATTTCCTCAAATTGGACCCTGGTGCTTGAAGTGTGTTATTATACATTATTAATATATATTATGCGTTAATAATGCTCTCGTTATTTTAAATGATTATGCCCATAAGTATATATCCAAAAAAATAATAAATACAGCTTTAAAAAAAACTGTGTAGTTATAAATCAGTAATCCCTAAAGTTGGAGAATTATGGGCTGTTGAAAGCCAGCGCTTTAACGACTGCTGTTGACAACCGATAAGATAAGAAAAACCGATAGTATGCGTCCACCAATTAAAAAGGGTTTTAGCATGCGTTCGGAAGGATCAATGGAAGGAGAACCTGCCGGGCGATTCCTACCTATTGCAGGTTGGTAGTTCACGGCTACTCTATTATTTTACAATCCCTTGCCTCGCGCAGACGACACAAACAATCTGCATGATAAGAGTTGCTTGAATATTATTATGAAAAGGGTGAGAACAAAAATTATTTTGGCTTTCATATTCCTCTTGAGGCGATGCACCGCGGCATGGAACATTCGGAATCAGGCGAAATCACGCAGTCCTTGTATATGGCGATACGGTTGAAATTCCCGTTTAGCCGCCTGTTTTAATTTGATCAAAAAAATATCGTCATAAAACATGTTTTATTTTATTTTGTGAAGTTCAGGCACAAATATGTCCCTACCTAAATGTTTTTTTTAATCATTTTCTAAAGAACTTAATTTTCCACATTTACAATACAACAATATTAGAAAAGGGGTTCGTAAGTGTAGAAGATTTTGAAAACTTTTAAAGCAGTTTTTACAAGATATTAAACCATTTTTTTTCAGGGTTTATAACAAGACTCCAAGGCTAAGGCCAAGATATGTTCTACTTGCAGTATTTAATTAAAGCTTCTATAATATTTCGAAGCGGTAAAATTTTCAAACCAAAAACACATGATATTGCGTTATTTATTATTCCAAATAGTGGTTACTTTCCAAAGAGCTTAGTCTTTAAGAACTCTAAATACTTTTTGCTCCACAGTTTGATGATTTCATGAAAAGTTGGTCCGTAGATTCAGTGAATTTTCTCCTTCGATTATTATTATTGTTAGTTGTTACAAAGATCGGGTCAGTGATAAATAGTTGATTTATTGTCAGTGAGTGGTTTATTTATGTCGGGTCAGTAGGACCAGCAATAACGCTTTGAATTGTTTTCCTCTGTTATTATTGATTAAGTTTTAGGAAAACAACCTTTACCCTCATAATATCACTGTGGTTCTTCACATAAACATAACAATTCAACATACTTTTGTAAAAGATATTTCTGCAATATACCTACATTACAACTTGTGATTTAATTCTCAAGATGGCGCCTAGATTACGGGGTGAGTTCCATACAATAACATTAATAATATAATAATGGTGGTTCTATGAATACTAATTTGTAGTTCCTGGTCCACCATCGGAAAATGTGTTTGATGAAGTTTTCATAGTAAAAATGATGCAGATGAGCTTTATTTGAATTTATCAAAACTAAATAGAACCAACACCAACTATTAAGTTTTAAATCTCATCTAATCATGCATTAACATCGACAACGAGTCTATCTGCCGAGTTTCAGCGCAATAGGATAGCGGGAAGTTGGTTAATTTTCACTTTCAAGATTTGTATTAATTCATTCATTCATTCACGAAAACAAAAGTGAAATTTAAAAATGGAATTAATTTCACCATACATCCCGACGTAAATATATGTTTTTTATAGTAATTACGTTGAAACGAAGTGTTATTTCCATAAGTCCCTATTAAAAGTGCAGCGATTAGGGCCGGCAAAAGAATTGTTGGTCGGGATCGCTGGCCACGCTTAATACGATTTAAAAACCGTTTGATTTACCTTAAGGCTAGCTTTAGGCTGCCTTTACACTTGTAAGTTTTTTCCTGTAAGTTGCTCACGTAAGCGTCTTATGACAAATTTACCAATGTAAACGACACCATAAGTCACTTACCGTAATTTATACCAAGTTACGGAAGTTTTTTTTACGTAAGTTTTTGACAGGTCTAATCGCTCTCGCGGGAATTTACGGCTCTCTCACAGCTTATCAGATTGATAAGTTGAGACGCTTACCGTAAGTTTTGACGTCACTGTCGGGATGGTAAAACAGAAATCTGCAACACTGACAAGTCTTTCTGCTGTTGCTCCTCGGGACTTGTTTATTTGTCGCCATGAACAGCTTTATGAAATAATACACTGCAATAATCTATGGAGACTAACATAACATTATTTATCATTAACACAATGTCATGTTTAAAAAATGCCTGGGTAAATGTGTGATAATGATTCTAGTATTCGACTTCACAAACTGATGGATCAGCTATCAAACTTCACAACAAATTAATATCTCCAATGAATGCATACAAAAATGCAATACAAGAATACATAGAAAACATTACCTGACGCCAAAAATCGAAGAGTCACCATTATTTTTTCTAACTAACTAACCATCACGCCGTTTCCCCGCAGGGGTAGGCTGAGAGGACGGACCGCCAAACAACTCGGTCTTGGCACACACTTCTTGCCTCATTCACATTCATACATCGTCTAATACATAGGTACTCTTTTATTATTCTGACTCTTGACATGGCCCGACTCAAGTATCTGATTCACTTGGTCGTGCTAGTCTTCCTCGGGCGTCCCCGACTTCTGCTACCATTCACATTTGCATCGTATATTCTCCTTACACTCCTTTCTTTGCTCATTCGCTCTACATGCCCAAACCATCTAAGCGTCCCTTTCTTGATCTTACTCATTACGCTTACATCAGCCTTGTTTGCGGATCTCCGCATTTCTCACACGATCGTACATGGTGTTCACACATACGCCTCAGGAATCTCATTAATTTTTCAGCTGGTGAAATAGCATTCCGAAAACGAGTATCATTCTTTTTAATTAGCGGTCCAACCATTTCCAACGTGTATTAGAAGTCAGTTGCTCTAATTTGGATAAAATTAAAGAATTTTCGTTGATCCTCAATTCTTAATTCTGCCGTTAAACGAACGAAATCCCCATCAGTACTTTTTCTTTGAAGCCAACTCCTAATTCAACACTCTGCGGGCCATTACGTTTTTGTTTGACAAAATTGTGCATATTATCGCAGCGGCAATCCGTTATGTGCGGAAATGGGTACTATTTGGGGATCCATGATCTAACCGTAAATAAACAAATCCCTTATCAAATATTACTAACTGACAGCTGTCAAAGTCGGCGGCAACGCGTTGTTGTCAGGAAGCCATCTTACCAAAAATAGAATTACTGGTGTAGCGGTCTATGTGAGAGGTTCGTAAGTTAAACTTCCAAACAACTTCCGTGAGCATTATTTACGATAAGTTGGATGCATATGTAATCGCTCCTGTGAGTAACTTATCAAAAATTTACGAAAGTCGTAAATTTTACTTACAAGTGTAAATTCATAAGGCGGGTAATTATGAAAAACAGAATTAATAATATAATGTGGCTTGTGTAGGTTAGGTTAGGTTAGGTTATGGGGGGGGGGCAGGGCAGATCCGGCGTTATATTATTAATTCTGTTTTTCATAATTACGCGCCTTATAAATTTACCCCACGAAGTCGGCTACAATCGCATGTAGCTGATGTTAGTATTAGGTCTACCAACACAACAGTGACAAAATATGGCGGCGGACTGTCATAATATGGTTATAATATCAGATCGCGAAGTGCAATTTTATTAAACTTTGATCGGCTGTATCTCCCTCAATTTATTCTTCCGCGCCTTAATTCTTTTTTTAATGAGTTTCTACACACTTTTCTCATCTAGAAAGTGCATTTTTATTCAATTCCCAGAGTTTGGCGTAATCTGCATTCCTCCCTCATTTTTATTTAAGTGTAATGAAAATTCAGGATGACAGCCAAAATAATTTCATTTGATGACATATGTTGGTATTCCTGATACCATACGAGTAGCTAGAGTTACCATTTACTCTATGTAAATTAGGTAGGTACTATTTTGGCCGAACTCTGAAAATAAAATAAATAGGCATGTTTTACAAAAAATATGAAAATAAATTATTTAAATAAAAGGTTAAGTTAGGTTAGGTTATGCTATTTTATTTTATGTTATGTTATGTTAGGTTAGGTTAAGTTTCATGTTTTATAAAAATTATGAAAATAAAATATATAAAAAAGGTAAGGTTAGGTTAGGTTATGTTAGGATAGGTTAAATCAAATAATAATAATTAAATAAATAATTTTTGGTTTTTAGGTAGGCACTATTTTTCCGGAATATTAAATTACATAATTTTTTTAATTAACATTATTTATTTTATCCAGAATTTTCATTACACGTAAATAAAAATTAATAATTTCCCAAATGCTGTCAGTTTCCGTTTATAGTGAATAAGGTGATTCAAGAGGTTACATTTCTCTTAAGTGTGGCCAGCGATCTTATAGGAGAAATTTTGTACTTTGGTTGATTATAAATGAAATTTGATTTGATAATCCGGGACTATTCAAAGTGCGGCGTTTAGATGAAAATTTACCCAATGCGCTTATTTCTTATCAATCTCACCTTTTTAACAAAGCCCTTAATTATCAATACAAATAATAATTATGACTGAAACAATAGATTTTCTACTAATTAAACTACTTAGAAATAAATAACATAAAAATGCTCCCCTAGACTACAATGTACTTTGAAATTTTCCAACTTCAATATTTGATATTTTTCAGTCAAACGTGGTCAAGTTTCTACAGACCCAGTGGCAAAGAAGAAAAGGAAGACTGAGCAAATATCGAATGTAAGTAATCTACTGGAGCTTATATATATATCAAACTAAGCTGGGGTATGACTCACCTTTACCGAGAATGTGCCGTAATTTTAACGAGACATATAAAAGTCATTCCATTGATTTGACAATTTAATCACTGGCCACATTCAAATCAAATGTTAACAAGAGTCAAAGCTCCCTATCGTTTTGTTTTAAAAAATAATTACTGTTACTGTTGTAAAATGTATTTTTTTATTGTTTAACTTATAACATTGTTACATTGTACATAAAATTAGGTAATAATAGGTAATAGTGAAAAACATATGTTATTGAATTTCTACTCCAATGAAGAGTGCTAGCTCTTGAGCTTGGCGTAGGAGTTATTTCACAATTATTTCATGTTTATATCAGTAATTAACATAAATACAGTACAATAAATATAAACTTAAAAGAGGATTGTGACGTTAATTTTGGTTGTAACATGAATTGAAGTTATAACATTTGAAAGGTGATATTAATTTTTTTTAAAGATAAATTTGACCTTTTTTTTGAATAAAATAAAATCTGGTATTTTTTTCACTTCTTCGGGAAGACTATTAAAATATCTTATGCCTTTGTAAATGTAATTATTGTGCATTTGTTGTGTTGAGTTAAATTTAAGTTTTTTTATTACAGTTTCTTTATAAACTAACTAACTAACTAACAATCACGCCGTTTCTCCGCAGGGGTAGGCAGAGAGGACGGACCGCCAAACAACTCGGTCTTGGCACACATTCCTTGCCTCATTCACATTCATACATCGTCTCATACATACTCTTCTATTGTTCTGACTCTTGACATGGCCCGACTCAAGTATCTGATTCACTTGGTCGTGCCATGTCTTCCTCGGGCGTCCCCGACTTCTGCTACCACTCACATTTGCATCGTATATTCTCCTTACACTCCTTTCTTCGCTCATTCGCTCTACATGCCCAAACCATCTAAGCGTCCCTTTCTTGATCTTACTCATTACGCTTACATCAGCCTTGCACTCTTTGCGGATATCCACATTCCTCACACGATCATACATGGTTTTACCACACATACGCCTCAGGGATCTCATTTCAACAGCATTCAATCTACTTTCATCCTTTCTTTGCCAGTTCCATGCCTCACTTCCATACATCAGGGTAGGTACCAGCACTCCATTGTGGACTGCTAACTTCGCATCTTTGGACAATTTTTTGTTAGCGCCAACTGCGTTCAGTCCTCCATTAATGGAGTTACCTGCATTTACTCTTCTTACAAGTTTCTTTATATATTTGTAATATTGCATCTTTTTTATAGAGGTCTTCAATTTTTGGTACTTCGAAAATTTTGAACAATGATGCTGAAGAGAATGTTGGTTGTTTTTTCAAAATTACTTTAATAATTAGTTTTTGTACCACTTTTACAGAGCTTAAAATTTTTTCATATGCACCTCCCCGCAGTCCCCACCCAATGATTCCATACTGAAGTAATGATTGGACTAGTGCGTAATAGACTTTTTTCAGGTTGTTTAGCTTGAGAACATTTCTTAATCTAATGAATATATAGATACATTTTCTAATGCGCTTAACAAGTTCACATATGTGTCTGTTCCATTTCATATGTTGGTCTACAATTACACCGCGGTACTTTATTTCAGTTGTTTGGTTTAGTATGGTACATGATTTATTACAAACATCTTTGTTACATTTTTTGTTGTGTATTATTATATGAATGTTGGGGTAAGTTTGGAGTTTATTTATTGTGAATGGTATATAAACTGTTTTTTTTGCGTTAATTGTAAGTAGATTTCTATCGAACCAGTTTTTTAGGATTTGGATGTCATTATTTGCATTTTCATTTACAATTTTCCAGTCATTACCCTTAATTATGATAATTGTATCATCTGCGTAAGATATAACTGTTCCACTGAGGTTTTGTTTAAAAATATTGTTTACGTACATGATAAAAAGTAATGGACCCAAAACAGTACCTTGTGGTATCCCAAAATCACTTGTGAGTGGTAGACTAGATGCGTGATTAATTTTTACAACTTGTGTTCTTTGGTGAAGATAACTTTTTAGCCAACAATGCTGTGTCATTAAAACCCACGGTCTTTAATTTTTGTATTAGTTTGACATGAGATATGCTGTCGAAGGCTTTTTGGAGATCAACAAAAATACCAACACATTTTAATGATTTGTCTAAAGCGTCTTGTATGGTACTAGATAATTTAGCAATGGCGTCTTTTGTGCTTTTGTTTTCCATGAATCCAAACTGGTTTTCGTGAATTATATTATTAATCTTTATGAACTGAGTTATTCATTTTTTGGCAATTTTTTCAAATATTTTTGCAATGTTTGATAGTAAAGAAATAGGGCGGTAATTGGTTGGTTCTTCCGGATTGCCGGTTTTAAATATTGGTATAATTACAGATTGTTTGTACATGGATGGAAAAACTCCGCTTTGAAAACTTGTATTGATTATATGAGTTAATGGTTTTGATACTTGTGATTTTATACATTTCAGTGTTTGTATTGTGACCCCATCAAAACCAGGGGCAGAACCTCCTTTCATACCTGTAATAATTTGTTCAATTTCTTCTGGTGTTGTTGGTTGAAATAATTCAAATTTATGCTCATTATTTACTGTAGTATTTGGGTCATTTGGTGTAAGGCCTTGTTGGATTTTTTTAGCGAGGTTTTTTCCTACATTAGTAAAAAAATTGTTAAATATATTTGCGGCTTCTAGAGGTTTATCTTTACAGCAGATTTTTGAATCATTATGGTTTACATTGTTGATTGTTTTATTTTTTAAATGTTTTTTATCGACAATTTCATTTATGATGGACCAAATCCTTTTACTGTCATTTCCAGATAATTCAAGTTTTTGTTTGTAGTAGTCATCCTTTGTGTTTTTTATTAGATATGTAAGTTTTTTTTTATAAGCTTTGAAATGTTTTTGTAATGTTATATTTTCCGGTTGTTTTATACGATATGTAAGTGTATGTATGAATGTAATGCATATCGTCGCTGTGAAATCAAACCGGCATATCTGCAAAATGCTTGTTTTTCACCAGAGCGCTTTAAATATTTCGACGGCCGGCGTGGTCTAGTGGTATACACTTTTGACTACAGATCCGAAGGTCGAGGGTTCGAACCCGGCGTGCGCAAATAAATTTTATTTGATTAATTTGTGTTATTTCACAATTAATTAATTTAAAAATAATATATAGTATATTTGCGGCACGTTCCAGAGTGGAAGATACTCTCAGTATCGCCCTGGTGTAAGACCACCATTCAGAATTGAAACGTTGCTTGAAATGGCTTTAGCCGTGTTTGGTGACCAGATCTGAATAGCTAGGTACTTCCCCACCTTCCTCTTCCCCATCTCCCTCCCCTCCCCAATACCCTCAGCCTCACAACATACCCCAATTGGGGATGCCATAGTCTCACTGGCTCCAGACGGGAGCAGTTGGGACTCTTGTGCGGTATTACTGTAAAAAAAAAAAAAAAAAATTATATTTTCCTTTTAACGTCCGTTTGGTTCACCTCAAAGCCACCTTATGAATGAATAAAATTTAGACGCATACTGCTTATTGAAGTAGTTGTTGCAAACAAATCGAAAATTGCTTAAATTAAGAGTAAAATGCAGATATGCCAGTATGACTTTAAAATCAGTGTAATATTTGCTTTTGTGTCATAGTGGCTTCTTCTTTTGGAATCTGTTTTAGGTATAAAAAAAAGATAATGTTGTCAATGAAAAAATAATTTATTGCTTCACAATTTTTTTAAAAACAATTAACATAAAACTGCTCTTCCCTTTGCTGATAACTTCAAAGTTTCCCAATCGTTTATGGAAATCTGAATAAATTGACGGTATTATCCCGGCGGTAACTAACTTTAGGATACCATTTTTCTTCTTCTCATCAATGGTCTCTCGGAATAAGCTTGCATCAGAACAGGATTCACGCTCCCATTGCCCCGTTTATTCCTTTTCTTCACCTCCTCCCAGGCATGTGATCCGTAGGATGTTTTGAAGTAAAAGTTGCCGTCGTCTTTAATTACTTTAAACATTCGAATGTCTAAAATGGGTAAAATTACCTGGGAGTCCTACAGAGCTTTTATATCAAAAAGTCCTCATGACTCAACTCATGAACCAGGTAAGGCTTGCCACTTTTTTTTGCCGTTTTCATGGCCATGGCATATTGGGAAGGGTAAGTATATCAGTCCGCTTAGTGCTCTTTTAACTTATTTTTCAATGGTTGAGTGAGCCGAATCCACCTTGTTTTGGGTGTGGCCCTTTACTAAAAATTTGTGAGTGATAGATTTTATGTTTTTTAATGTTGTAACAGCATATTTGTACATTGCCATCATAAAGTTATTTTTTTGTTGTCCACAACAATTATTGTTGTAAAAGACAACGTCTATTGGACAGTCAGCTTTGTCATTTAAATGTTGCAGTCATTTCAGCACACAGCTACCAATCTCAATAACGCTTCCTTTTCCCTGTGTCTCATCCTAAGTGTAACAATTTACTGTTTTGTCGCCAGTTCAGCAATTGTTAAATTGTAAACGGCTAGCTTTGAAATGTAATAGTAGGAAGATGCCTCCCCATGCGGATATGACAGTACTGCCTGTAGATCTTATACTGCTATGACCGTTGAATCTGTGCTTTTATTGACATTCTTCTTTTCCAGTCTGGACAAGTCCTTTTCTAGAATACGATTCTCATATTCTGTCGTATTTTGGTAAATGAGATATACATCACACTGATCTTTCTTCGGTGTGAAAGTTTGTATGAGTTGAAAAAACCTCTGTACTGGTAGTAGCTGATTCCTGCAAGGTTTGACTCCTTTCTTTCTTTTAGATAATCTCTGTGATCGGCGATAGATTTTCCACCATCGATATACTCCCGAGAACTTTGGGATCTGTAGTAATGACTAGGAACACTTGCGTTTACAGTTGTGGCAAGGAGGCTTCATGCTTCGTTGGTTCACTCTTCCACGGGTTTTAGACTCGTATTCATCACCGCAGTTTCGCATCTTTCAGTTTGCTAAAGTTTTTTTTATTAAATTTGCCTATTTTAATTTATTTTTTTAACCTGGAGAAATTTTACCCGGGTCAGACATTTTGGCATATATGCCGGTTTGTTTTAGTTGAGGCTGCTATAAACGCTTTTGTTAAGTGCAAACCGGATTATCTGCCAATAAGTCATACAATAAGTCATATCTGGGTAATAATAAAAATGTACTATTGTGAGATAATTCAGTTTTACTTACATGATGGACGCATTTCCCCCTTGAAAGTTTTGAAGCAACTGGCGTATTGCGGAATAGGTCTGTCTTCTGCTAAAAAAAGTGGTGATTCCCGCGTAAATGCATACCGGCCCAACGCCATCTGACAGATTTTTATTCAACTATACTACATGCCGGTTCGACATAAGAATAGAAGGAAAAAAAGAAATTTTTTGACACCAATAACTCAAAAGCTCCATTTTTGCACATATGCCGGTTTGATTTAACAGCGACGATATGTGAGTGTGTATATGTATGTGTGTATGTATGTATGTGTGTATACATGTATGCATGTAGGTGCATACATGTACATTATTCTTTACTTACAGTGTTCTTGTTGTAATATACTGTGAATCATATTATCCAATAGAGCATCAATGTTGTGTTTGTCTGTAATTAGTGATAGTATCAACCATGTTAAATATAATTGTATTTGCTTTGATATAAATCACTGTTGAATAACCTAAAAAAAAAAAATATATATATGTTTAATCAATTTCAGTCTTGAGCGCTTGCGAATTTTTAAGTGCATTGTTTGGTAATTTCCCTACCTCTTTCAAAAAAATATATCTCCAAATTTTAATATGTAGACATAAAGTGTTATAGTGCTAGAGAGCCATTGATTGCACCTACAATTGATCGTTCATCGCATATTGTTGAAACACGTTTTGCTGTTCGCAACTGACGACGTTTATTCAAACACTAAAGGTTTTACATTATTATATCTAGATGGCGTTAGTAATCTACAGTAGTACTATATATTAATTTTGATACAGATATTGACACATAATTTTAATTAAATTTATAAAGCATTAATTCTGCTTATTATTTACTTTAAAATTGCCTTTGTGCTTGTGGTACCTACTTGGAGCAATATTAAATATTATGCTTTCTGTATGTTGTCTGGCACTGCTATAAATTTTAATTCTAACGATATGTTAACGAATGATCAATGATTTGTAAGAAAAAATATTTCAATTATTTCGGTTCATGGAATGTCAAATCGCCCGTGAGCTCATGGGCATACGCCCATGAGCTCACGGGCGAATTGGCCCAAATGAGGCCAATAAGGTCCAGTGGATATTATTAATTTTATTTAACCTGCTCCATCAGTATTCTGGCTTTCAACTACATATTTAAAAGAGCTCATTCAAACGGTTCCAGTTTTGCTGGTTCTCAGAGGCTCCGAACCCGATAGTTATATAGGTTACCAAGATTCGGTAGTCGGAAAAATGTTGAAATTGCACCATCGACCAAGTATTATCTAGACTGGGCGTGTGAACCAATTAACACCTAAACCAAACATATTGGTTCAAGAAAATATTTATCTAAAAGAAATAGCATTATCTGGCAGTCGAAAGATCGGAAGAAGCATTGCTTTTTACCTTTTGTTGGTCTGCATGGAGCAAATTCGTTTTCCAGCAAGTTCCATGAGCGTTGTGAAAATCATTTTTCAAGACGAATTTGAGGCAGTTAGCAATATTTTCGGCAGGGGTTCTCGCATACGTTATCATTAACAATTTAATCAGCTACATAAATTATAGTGATTTATTTTGGGGTATTATATCGTGTTGCGCTACCTCTTTCTTTAGTCAACTTTTCAGACAGCAATACAGTGTCCAACATCAGGGCAAAAGTTTCACACAGCAGCGCACATTTGCCCTGATGATGGGCACTGTAGTGCTGTCCAAAACGTTTGCTAAAGGAGGAAGTGCAACACGGCGTAATAATAATAATCCCAAAAATAAGTCATTATAATACTTTTCGCCGTGAAAATCTCAAATCATATAAGAGCCATATAAATATTAAAAAAATATATGTATCTCTATATATCTCTATGGCTTTGAGGTGGCGTATCGCTTTAAGTAACAATTGATAAAAATCTTACATTTCTTTCATTACTTAAATTACAACAACCCTTTGGTCACAATATGAACTTATGTTTCGCTTATGTTTTTAGAAGCTTAAACAACGAGTTTACATTTAGTTGGGTTGTTAAGTTCATCTATATATCTCGTATTGCGATACCTTCCTGGCATGCTATTGACCGATAAAATTAACAAATTACAACATGTTTTATATTGTAGGGAACTTGCACTATATCTAGGCTTTCGAAGCAAGGTGAAGTTGAATGATGGGTTGCACATATTACTCTACAAAAATATAACCGATGGCAAAATACTTACAATTGATTCTGTAATTCTTTTTTCAGAGGAAACGAACACTAAGAAATTACGAAAATGTACAAAAACAGGAAGTTTTCCCTGAAAAAATTATCAAAGTTGATCCAAAATCGAAATCTCTTTCAATTAACAAAATGAAGAAAAATATTTCCCCCGCTGTTACATATTCGAAAAATTCACAAAAAGTTGTTACCACACCAACTATTCAGAATACGTTTCAAAAGATTTTTCACAAACAGGTCTCTAAAGATTCAAGAAATAAGAAAATGTTTCAATGTGGGTTTTGCAGAAATTGCATTTTACCTGAGTGTGGAAAATGTATATTGTGCTACCAAATTAAAGAAAAACTAAGAAAAACAAAGGATTGCATTCACAAAACCTGTCTCAACATTATTAAGAACCTTGTTGTAGAAATTTCTGAATCCAAGAAAGCTCGTGTCGTTTCAGTGTCGCCTGCTTTGACAACAGTGGGCAAACGGACTTACTATTCAGATATGTTAATTGGGAAAATTGATGTAAAAACAGGAGATTTTGTTTTAACTCGAGGACAAGACAGTAAATATCCAGAAGTTCTAAAAGTTCAGAGTATTTGGTGTAACAATGATGTAGGAACATTCTACTTCCACGCTCAAACATTTTATAGATCCTGTGATACAATCTTGGGAGACATTGGAAATCCCAATGAACTCTTTCTTACAAGATCTTGTTTTCTGAGTGTGCGTGCAACACTTATTGTCGGAGTTATCAATGTAAAAAGAAAAACAATCTTCCGGGCAAATAATGATAACAATGAAGATACCTTGTTTTACAGTAAGATGTATTGTACGGATGAAGCCACATTTGAAGACATTCCAGAATATTTATTATCCAAGAATAATTTCTTAAACCTGAAGCAATGTCCTTCTTGCGAATACAGATTAAAGATTTACAATAATTCTTTGCCAAGATTTATTAACAAGGATGGCGATGCACAATTCAAACGTAATGGAATTGTATATAAGAAAGGTTTGGCTGTGTTTTTAAAGCCTGACACTTTTAAAATGTTCAATTTTTTTGAATCGCAACAAAAAATTTGTAAGGAAGCTAGATTAGAAGATACAGATATTGATTGCACAGAGTTATATCGCAAGAAATATGACATAGAAGGCCCAAGTGAATACAGTCAACTTCCATATTGTGTTGGGTATATTGAAAACATTAATTTTACAGGAGATCCGTGTGACCATTTTGTAAATCCATATGATATCAGCGTAACGGTAACAAAATTATACAGGCCAGAAAATATTAAAAGTATCAATATTCAGGTACAAAGTTTCGATACTAATTTGCTATACTGGTCGTGTGAAAAACAAGAAATTAGTATTATGTGCATAGTTAGGCCATGCGAGTTATACTATTTACACAATATTCCAAAAAATATCACATTAGATGAGTGGTCATCTCAAAATATGGACAGATTTTATTTTATTCACAGAAATGAAAAAGAATTTGTATCAATGCCTTCTTATGCCAAGCTAATTGGTTTGGAGAATCCCACCCCCAGTGAAGAAGAAGAGGGATCAAAGGGCTACAAGTGCAAAGGCAAAGGGAAAATCACCAGGGTAGTAGAACCGATGAAGAGCATGGATATTTTTTCTGGGTGTGGTGGCCTCTCTGAAGGGCTACACCAATCTAAAGTTGCTGTCTGCAATTGGGCTATAGAGAATGTGTCCTCAGCAGCCCATGCGTTCCAACTGAACAACAGAAAGTGTTCCGTTTTCCAAGAGGACTGTAATAGTATTCTGCACAAGCTTCTTAACGGCCAGGAAGATGGTGATGGAGGAGGCACTCTACCAGAGCCAGGAGAGGTGGAGCTTCTGTGTGCTGGTCCTCCCTGCCAAGGATTCTCTGCCTTAAACAGGTTCACCAAGAGATCATTCTCCGTGTTCAAGAGCTCTCAAGTGGCAACTGCACTCTCTTTTTGTGACTATTATCGCCCCAAATATTTTCTATTAGAAAATGTCCGAAATTTTGCCACTTATGAAGGTGGTATGGTTTTGAAACTGACCTTGTTTGCTCTCCTTCAGATGGGCTATCAATGTCGATTTGGAATTCTGCAAGCTGGGAATTTTGGAGTACCACAAACTCGGCGACGCCTGTTTATTTTGGCTGCAACTCCAGGATTGGACCTCCCCGACTTTCCGAAACCTACTCACGTCTTCAACTCCACTTCGCTATCCATCACCTTAGGAAACGTCAGATTTAGTCAGAGAGAATGGGACGATTCAGCTCCTAGAAGAAACACCACAATATACGATGCGTTAAGTGACTTGCCTTTTATTAGAAATGATCAGTTCAGCCCACCTCATGTTTCTGATATCCCTCCTTCAAAACAAATTCATAAGTATACTGATTTTCAAAGAAAGATAAGAAACAATGTGAAATACTTGTACGATCACGATTGTAAGACGATGCCCCCGCTGGTATTTGAGAGAATTATTAGAATCCCCCAAATTGGTGGATCCGACTGGAGAAATTTACCAAATGTGGAGATAACTATGCCAGATGGCACGCATATTCCCGTAAGTATACTAAATTCCCCTTATTAAGTACTTGATAAAAAACCAAAGTAATCTCTACAATGATACCAAAATGATTTAATTCCAGAAACTTAAATACACACATACATTAGCAAGCGGACTTAAGAGAGGTGTGTGTCCGTGCGCTGAGGGTAGGCCGTGTGACGCAGCTTTCAGACAGAAGAAGACTCTTATTCAGTGGGGAAGTGTACACACCGCCGACCGCCATAACCACTGGGCAGGAACCTACGGTAAACAAACCTCTACTGACTTATTCAATCAGTCAGCTAACAACTTGCATTTAACTGCAATTTTTTTTTTTTTTTTTTTTTTTTATATTAACTCCACACAGGAGGCCCTGAAGAAAATAATTTCCCTCAGGGCCTATGTCATCTTTGGGGATGCTGTGTGGAGGGTCTTTTTGTGGAGAGGAAGGAGTGAACATGGGTCTTGAAGAGTCCCATGTTGTAGGAGGGAGGAAACACAGAGGCCGGCAGTTCGTTCCACAGCCGAGCTGTTGAACTTAAGAACGAATCGTAGAAGCGACCCGTTCTCATTTGACAAATGTCAACCGTGTACAAATGTTGGGCGCGCGTTTGGCGTGTATCCCGACTATGCACCGGTGCCGAAGGGATCAATGACGCTAGTTCCTCAGAGCATCTTCGATTGTAATACCGATAGAACAAGGACAGCATACCTACCTGACGCCTGTGCTCTAAAGATTGCAGTCCGCTTGTTAAGATCGGGGAATCTATCAAACGGACCGCCCGTTTTTGCACAGAGTCAAGGGTTTTTTTCAGGTATTTAGGGGCTCCGGACCAGAGATGGCTACCAAATTCGAGAGTAGGGCGCACTTGCGATTTGTACAGGGTCAGCAGTTGTGTACTATTAAAGTATCTGCGGGCCCTGTACAGTACGCCCAGCTTCTGAGAGGCCAACTTTACTCTGGCTTCAATGGAGCCCCCCTACCTGAGCTGGTCACTTATAGTTACACCAAGCATATCAATGGAAGGCCTGTTCGGAAGATTGCTTCCGTTGAAGGAGACTAGATTCTCATTTGGATCCCTTTTAGACGTAATCAGACAGGATTGGGTCTTTGAAACATTAAATTCGACGAGATTATTTTTACCCCAGGAGGAAATACTCTCGAGATAACCGTCCATTCTCTGCTTCAAAGCCCTCCGAGCCGTTGGAGTTTGTGTGCCCTTTGGGGGCTTGTCAAACAAAAAGCTATCATGAACTGTACTGTCATCCGCGTAACAATGAATTGGTGCACATGTCAAAAGGTCATTGATGTGCAACAAAAACAAAGTCGGAGACAGAACCGATCCCTGTGGGACGCCAGCATTTATGGAGTGTAAGGAAGAGGTGAAACCGTCAGCAACCGCCTGAATCGACCTATCCCTTAAAAAGTCAGCAATCCACGTACACAGGGATGTGGGAAGTCCGTAAGAAGGCAATTTGTTGACAAGTCCTCGGTGCCAGACCCGGTCAAAGGCCTTGGATATGTCTAGTGCGACCGTTTGGGTCTCACCGTGACGTTCAAGGCACCGCCCCCAAACATGCGTCACATACGCGAGAAGATCACCGCACGAGCGGTTCCGCCGGAATCCGTATTGACGGTCGTTGATAATTTTGTTCTTCTCGAGGTATGTGAGCAGTTTGTCGTTGATCACACGTTCCATCACTTTGGACAGAACTGATGTGATCGCTATGGGGCGGTAGTTGGCCGGGTTGGAGCGGTCACCTTTCTTGGGAATAGGGTGAATGACCGCTTTTTTCCAACCAGAGGGCACAGTTCCACACTTCAGGGACATTTTGAAGAGCTTTGTCAAAACTGGAACTATTTCCGCAGCACACCTCTGCAATACCAGGGCAGGTATTCCATCAGGTCCACTAGCTTTGTTAACATCGAGCCCCCGTATAACGTGGAGTACATCCCGATGCCGGATCCTTAGCTTTTTCATAAAGAAGCCGCAGTGAGGAACCGACGGCGGAACAGCACCTCCGTCATTGAGGGTCGAGTTTTCCGCAAACATTTTCCTTAATAAGTTAGCCTTTTCGGTGGCGGTGTTTGCTAGTGAGCCGTCAGGTCTGGTAAGAGGTGGCAAACTGGGTTTGCAAAAATTCCGACAAATTCCGACAATTGGATTTACAAAAGAAATGTAAACATAATGCAACCAAAAACAGAAAAGTAAGTAATATTATGTCATTTAATTTACAGGTCGTTTGGATTGGAATGGTGTTTTCAGCACTACTATTTCAGATCCTGAACCCTCTGGAACTCAAGGGAGAGTGCTTCATCCCAGTCAGAATCGAGTGGTATCCGTACGGGAGTGTGCGAGAAGTCAAGGTTTTCCAGACCGATTCCGATTTGCTGGAAGTCTTCAGAATAAATACTCGCAGGTACAATCTATTCCCGTGTTCCCAACATGACGATTACATATTTTGATTAAATTGTGGTGTACACAAAGTATTTTACTTTCATTAAATTAAAATGACGCCACAAAGTGAATTTGAGATTATTAAAGACATAAATAATTATTTACAGGTTGGAAACGCTGTGCCCCCTCCACTAGCTGCTGCAATTGGGAGAGAAATAAATAAGTCATACTTGAGGGCCACACCGACATAGCAATGCTAGGAGAGCTGCTGCTGCAGAGAAAGAGAGAGAGTAATAATAGGTGCTTATTCACTTTTTACTCAATGTTCTTGAAATTTAACAAATCGATATCACAGATATCAACACGGCGGAATCGTAGAAAGTCTGATTACGACTATCGCAGAGAAAGGTTCAGATTGAGGAGTTACTATGTGGATGTGTTAACAAGGGATTAAAATAAATCATTTTTAATAATTTTTTGTTTTATTTATTTAAACTAAATTATTGATAAATATGTATTTACAAATCAATAATTGGGACAAAGACAAACATGTTTGCCTCAAATAGTAATTATTACATACCCAGAGTATTTCACAAAAATAATTTTATAGAGAACATCATACACCTAGTACGAGGGTCTTAAAAACTTTCCTATTCACAAAGTATTTCGATTTATAATTAGGGTTTATTTTAAACCACATTTTTTTGTTTATTGGCACATTTCTATAGCTCTCATACACAGGTGTTCATTTAGATTTATGTTTGTATAGTCATACAAACTGTTAGTTCAAATAAATAAGTCACAATATGTAAAGTTATGTAGAAAGAAAGTGTTATTTTCACCTTTTAATTTATTGAAACGTCATGTTTAAATTGTGACAGTAACTTGTACGCTTACTTTACTTAAATAATTATAATAGTTGTTGTCAATTTACCAATACAATAATATTATATTGGATTGAGAAAGAAAAGTAATAATATTATGTATGTAGGTATACTAGGATAACTATATTAAAAATTTTACTCAGAAAGAAGTCTGGTTTTTTAATTGAATAAAAAAGTTTGCTTAATATTCTTTTTCTAAATAAAAAAAAAATTATAGTGTATAAAAAAACCACATAAACCTAGACATAAGATAATTTGTTGAATTCCAATTCTGAAAACACTACACGCCTAACTACAGATAAATGGTATCTTATTAAATCAATATGGAAAATGACATCAATGGACAGAGTATAATTTACATAAAGCGGAGATAGGAAAAATTAGGTACAAATCAATGTGGAGAATTAGTTATCTAATCATAAGATATAACTTCTGTTCACCACTGATAATCGCAAACATTGAAAAAAAAAATATCTGATTGATGCACATAAACATCTTAAGGAAATTTCAAGACGTGGTAACCTTTCATGCATGACTATATTTTGTAAAAATAAAATGATCAAGATAAAAAGTGTTATTAGTGTCCAGAGTGGAAGCTAACAGTTAATACTGTCTTCGTTGATAGAATGAGAACAGTTGAGATAATATTCATTTATAGAATGAGAATAGTTGAAATATTCCTCATTTACAAAATGGTTCCGGGCCGTCTGGCGGTCAGTCGTCTTCTACCGGCCAGGAGCGAGGACAGTCCTCTCGGAGCCTCGGTGGCGGTTTCCTCGCTGGCAACAACAGTCTCTTGGTTTTCCTCTGAGGAGTTGGAGCCGTTTCCACCTTCGGTCGCTTCTGTGTCCGCAGCATCGGATGCTTCGGTCAGAGGCTGGCTCTCGGTGGAGGATACTTCGGCCTGGAATTAAAAATCACAAAATATAGTTAAATATAACCCTTTACAACCAGCTTTATACGAGTGTGAGTTTGTTTTTGAAAAAATAAATATGCTTCTATAATATAAATAAATATGGAACGGAACCGGTGTTTCTGTAGGGTACCTTCACGCGCACGTGTTTCCAGCCATATGGGATTCCAACTAAGAGCTTTACTAGTGTGGCCCATCAAAATTCGGAAATTTGTTGCCAGTAGTAAAGGGATAAAGACTGATTTCTCTGCCACATAGCAGTCACAACTTATTGTCCATATATAAGTGTCACTCGATCACTAGAAATAAAAATAAAATCGTCTATTCTTACAACTTGAATAAACAACCATTACAATCTAAACTAACTAACCATCACGCCGTTTCCGCAGGGGTAGGCAGAGAGGAAGGACCGCCAAACAACTCGGTCTTGACACACACTCCTTGCCTCATTCACATTCATACATACTCCTCTATTATTCTGACTCTTGACGTGGCCCGACTCAATTATCTGATCGACTTGATCGTGCCATGTCTTCCTCGGGCATCCCCGACTTCTGATGCCATTCACAAATCTACATCTACGTGTATCTGGGTGTTTACGTAGACAGCAAATTCATATTTTATAAGCACATTGAACAAATTACATTAAAATCCTACAAGATGCTTGGTTTCCTATTTAGAATAAGAAAAGTTCCAAGACTCGAGAAATATTATTTTGTTCATTAGTCAGAAGTCCGGTACGCATCCACAATTAGAACAAAAATATAAATAAAATGTTAACTTAAACAAAAAAGGCGTACATTGTCAGATCTATTGTTTCTACGCTAAATAATATAATATATATTCCCGGATTGCTTTCCGTCATTGGTTTAAAAGTTCCAATGAGGTGTAACAGGCACACAACACTTTTTCATGCAGAAGCCAACAACACTAATGCACCGAATAACTCAACAATTACTCACGCAATCATGTATACCCACTGCGAAAATTTACTACACTTCGTGATTCTTTGCTATCATACAAAATTAGCTAATATTTTTTTTAATGTTTTTTTTAACTAAAAAAAAGTGATATAAATTAATTTAAAATTAAATGAAAGTTATACATTTTGATTAACACCACTATTTAATTTGTAGTTTTTTTTTTGTTATTTTCATTTAATTAAAATGATTCCACAAAGAAAATATACAATAATAATCGAAGACATTTCAAAGATATTTGACATCAATATTTCCTTGTATTTTGTATATTTATTTTTCTTCAGTATAATTCTCATAGCTATATTTTGTAGTATTGTCTTATAATTTGTTTACGCCAATATTATTTGGGATACCGATGGCATAAAGGACTCTAGGCATTTTTTCTCTTCCAGGTCGTAGGAGAAAACAATCGAAGTAAAGGATTATCATAGGCAACCAGTTTTTCACAAATAGACAACTATTCCCTCTTCAGAAGGAGAATATTTTGATCTTGGTAAACTGAATGTTATGACAGTCAGAGGACTGAAGGTATCTTATATATCGTCGACGGCAATCCATCACCGCGTAAATCATATTTAGCCACTTTTCAGAGAGAGACAAAAAACTGGTGATGATTTTACCTAAACGAAAGACTATTGAGATGCGCAGTGATTCTATTTTCAATGTAAGACTATTCTCTTAATTATTAAATCCTCTATTAATCCAACATACGTAGGTTTATTACCGCCGTCAAATGACTTTGCGGGATGACTTACGCGGTGATGGATTGCCATCGATGATATATATAATGCATACATGTATATATAATTTCGTATAAGGGATAGGTTTGTGAAGAAGGGTTGTGGCTCACCTCAGGTTGCAGCTGACGTCTGCGAGCGAGCAGAGGGCTGGGCCGGCGGACTGCAGGGGCGGGAGTGGCCTTGGGCTTGGCGGCCGCCACCTGGAGACGAGGACGTCCCCTCAGCCTTGTCAGTGGGTTGTTGGCTACCGTGCTTTCTCCGGGCTATAAAGACAATACGTTTTTATAGCATAATCAATCTCGTGAAGAGGGTGAAGAAACTGTAATTCACTAATAGTGCAAATCTCTTGACGAGAAGAATGCTCAAATACCTGAAAGCCATGAAACGTAGCCGAATATCCTATGAAAACCTTGTTGAACTTTTTTAAACAGAAACCTAGGTACTGTCAAGGGAATCTGGTCTTTCATGAGTTGGCCTACCAGCCCTCCAAAGGATAATGGTGACATTTGGGATCCTTGTATGTAGAGCTTGGCAAACTAAAGAATGCGCCTGGCTCTAGATGTACTGTGCAGCTTTACTAAAGTTAATTGGTAATCCAGAGTGGAGATTTTCTCGGGTCTCTTGGCGCATTACAACAAAGTTCCCGTGGGACAAGCTAGGAGATGCATGTTCAAGTTTTATTAATTCTAGCAATCTGCCAGGACTTAAGAAAAGGATATGATTTGAATTAGCGCAAGCAATTCGACTTTTTTAGAGGTATTAGTGATTTTTTTTTTTTAGGTACCATACTATGCAAATCATTTTGCTTAAAAATAAAGTTGCATATTTCAGGCATTTTTATAGCTCAGTTTGCATACTTTGGCCTTTTTTTTACATAAACTTTACCTTTACGAACAAACATTTCAGATAGCTTTGCAATGTCCATCATCGTGGTAGACGTATAGAGTTAAGGAAAAGATTGTTTATTTGTATTAAACCTCGTCAACCTTTTTTATGCCGTAGCGCACCACAGCAAGTCAAACAACATCCCTATTGACCGTGATAATCTTTAATCACATCTGACTTTACTTCTGTCTACAAAGATGTCCAGTATTTTAAAATGAAAGGTAAGTAGTTTTCACCTGTTGAGTGGTGACATCCCCTTGTTCTGCGCTGGACGCGGGTTCGGGGGCCTCTGGGGCGGCATCAGCAGGGGCGCTAGCCGCTTCCGTGGTACTGCTGCTGGCTGCAGATGCTCCGATACGTCCTCCGATGGCTAGGCGCGCCCCTGGGCGGGGACGGGCTCCTCCAATCAGACGGCCACGACTGCAAAGAGGACAAGTTAAACATAATTGTGTTGAAGAAATAAACTTATCTTAGAAAAAAATTAAAGATAATGAACTTTCCACAACCGAAACATCGGTCTTGATGAATGAATAATTTCAGGCAAAGGCTGTGTGTATGATGATGGAAAAACTTGTCATTTCGGCTCAATTTCTTTGGGTTTACGCTACTCTTCGCTGACCATCTCATGTCTCCAAATTGAAATAGAAACACGCTAGGATATCATAGATATTGAATTTGTTGGAAGTCAAGCGAGCGGCATCACATCTTAAATTTGAACCAGAAATTATCTAATATTTTGATGTTGAATGGTATTTCAAAAGTAAATTTCATTTTTGAAAAGATACCTAATTCTTTAACTTATTATATCATATTACATCACGGAGGTATAAAGACGCAAGAGGGGAAAAGACTAAGGACGGGTTGTTTCGGAGAATCTGAACAATTCATCAAATTTCAACGATCATTTTCAAGTTTTGTGAAAGATCTTTTCAAGTTCTGTTTTTATTTCAGTTCTGTCAAGCAACTAGCCTATAATGATATAGAACTTGAATAGGACTTGAATAGGACTTTCACAGAACCTGAAAATGAACGTTGAAATTTGATGAATTGTTCAAATTCTCCAGAACAACCCATCCTAAACAATTATTGTAATAGTTTTTTTCTTACACAAGTAGACATCAGTAATACATATTAGTAGTCCCATGCTGATTGAGTAATTTGAAATAAACGTAACGGGAAAATAACACTTTGCCTAAAGCTTTGCGTAAATATAATCCAATCCAAAGAGTCTAGCTGTTGAAAGAGTCGGAGAAAATGTTGTTGCTCCTTATCCTGTTTTTTTCAAAACTTAACACAACATGCCTTTATTTGCAGTACAATATAAATTTGCGCAAAGCAATTTTAGAATCAGCTAATTCGCTTTCCAACACATCAGGACTAAATTCGCCATGTTGAATATGTGCTTAGTCATAAACAAATTGAAAATAGTAATTCAATCCAAACACAGAAGTTGTACAAACTGATCGCAAAACCAACACCTTACAATCTTGTTCATAAACAAACAATTATTTACAAAGGTTTGACAAAAATTTACCAGATCCAATACATAAATGCCAAGTAAATAACATATTTGTGCACTTCTGAAAACCTGCGTCAAACATAACTTTGGTTAATCTAACCTTTTTATCTATGAATAAAACAATTTACAAGAATGTTTTAATCTCATGCAATAATTAATACAACAGTTATTGTTAGATCTTTCAGTTCCGCATGTCCTCACTCCCTTTTAGTCTTATTTCGTCCTAACTTTAACAGCATACAAGTAATTCAGTGACCCTAATCTGAATTGAATTCTTGAATCAAAAGACAACAAGGATACATTTACGCATATAAGCCATAATAATATATCCTTACCCTAAGAGAGATCGCACAGTGGTGGAGGAAGGTTCAGCGGAGGCAGCGGCTTCAGGGGCAGAGTCAGATTCTTTGTCTCCGGCGGGGGCGGCCGTGGTGCTGGCTGCTCCGGGTAGGGGACGGCGTCCTCTCAGCTTGCTCAGGGTAGGTCTGGGGCGCACTCTGGAAAGGAAACCAATAATTATTGTTAAATCTCAAACATTAAATATTCACTAGTTATTATACATAATATTTATCGTGTTCTTGAAAAGAAACTTAAATATTCCCTGGTTTAGCCCGTAGAGGAATCGAACCCACGACGCCTGGGTGAGAACCCAATGCATTGTCAACTCAGTCACTAACCGGTTGTTACTGGTCCATCATTACCAAGATATCAACTGTTTCCACACCATGATGTCATTAATTAATAAATATTTTAATCCATTTATTTTACAAAGTTCTAACTTCACTTTGACCTTTTTGCAATATCCATTTTGTTTGTATCTGACAGTTGGTCCTTGTTACGAAGCGCAGTGCAGTTTTTCACTTGTTGGATAGAATTTCTGATTTTGAAGCTCAATCTTGTGTAAAGTATTTTACAGGAAAATATTTGAATGAAATGTGTCCCTTTCTTGGAATGACAATGGGGAAATGTTGTTAGAACCTTATGCAATGAATTATTATGGCCTAGTTGGTTGCATTCTGGTTCTATATCCACATTTAGGAATATTCTTAAATGGTAAGTATACATCCTATTTAAATAATTTCCTTTACAATATATTAAACTAAAATACTTTCAGAAATCGTCTTTAGAAACTTTGACACCTGATGTCTTAGAACAAGGTAAAGTGAATTTAGAACCGTGTCCAACCAAAGAGACGAAATCCAGGAATCTAATCTAGCCAGCAAATTTGTAGGTAGCTTGATATAAAGTTATGGATACGATTGATGGTGTCAACAATGATTCTCAATGAGATTCTTACCTAGATTCAGTGGTGGAGGCAGCTTCATCAGATGGGGCTGAGGTGGTGGATGGGGGGCGGGTGCGACCGCTAAACCTGTTGCGGGACGCAGATGGCTGCAAACAGAGGCAAACATATTATTTAAAGGGAAACTGTCACTATCAATGCACTGCATAATATAAATTGTGTCATTTCTTATGTGTTTACTGTTTAGTGCTTTTTAATAAAGATTATAGATCAATAGTTTTCCCAAATAAATTATATCATAAGATAACATAGAGGTGTTACAATAATTAGAGGCTCTAAGTTATAAAGAATTCCATTCGAAGTGCGTTCCATTATTGCAATAACATTGCATTTTGCAGCTATGCAATACACAGCACGTCAACCGCGGTCGATGGTCGTAGGTCAACTAATAGGGTAGATTAGAGAAATAATACAATAAGACAGTGGAACCATTTTTATCGCTCAGTGTTTCACCTAATTGTACACATCTATGTATGTAAGATAACAACGTTTTCGGCATAGAGATACCATCAATGGTTTTCGGTTAGTATTTTAAAAGCCTCTTTTTAGAATAAAACCATTGCTTTTATTTTAGGCATAGTTAACAAAATGCACAGTATTACCATGTTATTTAAATGTAACTCAAAATAATTAACTAACCATCATGCGGTTTCTCTTGAGGGGTAGGCATAGAGGATGGAGCGCCATCTTGGCACACTTTCCTTGCTTCATTCACATTAATATGCATACTCTTTCATTATTCAGACTCTTGATGACTCAAAATGTCAGATATCAATCACTTTAGACATAATAATAATTTTTAATTCTTGTAAAAGGTTATGTGTACATATGTACACAACCAATGACATTGTTAATTAATTTTATATCATTCTAGCAGATTTCACATATTCACCTAATATTATTAAAGTATTTTTTCTTCATTTTCGTGCTTCTGTCATAAATGAAAACATAAACAATAGGCGGCTATTACTGACTTTTATATAATATATGACATCACTGGCTGGTAAAAAATAAGAGTACAAGTTCTTACTCCAAAACATATTTCAGGGGAGAGTTGTTATAACTTTTTTCTTTGATACAATACAAGTTTAAATGAGATGGCTTTTTGACCGACCGTAATTTAACTACTCTTTGGATACGCACACACCTAGCTGAATCAATGGGCTCGTTGCACATTAGCAACGAGTACAATAAGTTATTTTCACAAACCATGAATAGATACTGTTAAAAATTTATTTTAACAGTACCTATTGTGTAATTTCATTCATACTTATTGATTTAAAAATCGATCATTCCGAAACGGTTCAAACTGGCTACAACGTCATTGTGCCATATACAACATCGGCTCTCATCTACGTCGCCCGCAAGACATCAAAGCAGCTGAATTCACAAATAAAAACGAATATGTCGTTTTGGCGGCAAATCGAAAACGGCACATTTTAAATCGTTGTAGAAAATGTATCTGTCAACAATAATAAAATAATAAAAATACTGAAAATACCCTATTCAAGTAATCGAAAGGGGAATTAGCTAGATTTGTAAAACTTTCTTCAGGATTTTTCTGAAATGTGTCAAATAATCACCTCCTGAAGTTTCACAATTCCTCACTGAAACACGGCGTATAGTATTTGTTCTTGAACCGAAATCGATATCCACTTTGGTAAACTAAAAATGTGTTTTACAAAATACACATCATCGACTGGAATTATCTTCTGCTGAGTGAAGGATGGATAGGTGTAGGTTTGTTGTCAACACTAATTATATATTATGTTGCGGAGTTTATTCTCTCTAATTATCCACCATCGCCGTGAATTTCTAACAAACAATTCCATATACGAGTAAATAAATTCCATTGCGTCCATTACCCATCTGCATTATAAAACTGGTTTATGAAAGTTCAATACAATAATATATGTTTTTATTCTACGTAATAAATTATGTGCGCCATTCTTATTCTGCGGTTCTCAAAGATTGCAGAAATACAAATAATTTCATTAATAAAAAATCGCAAGAAACTAAGGGTCAGTTGTTTCATAGAATTTGAACAATTCATAAAATTTCAAAGTTACTTTTCAAGTTTTGTAAAGATTGTATACAAATTCTGTTATTACATCATCATGAACGGTTGGCGTTGGTTGCTTGAATAGCCAGGTACTTCCCAACCTTCATCCACCCATCTCCTTCCCCTCCCATTAGGGGCCGTTCAAGTATTACGTAAGCAGATTTATTGAAATTATTTACCCCCTCTTCCCCCTTGTCACCAAAAGTAAGCAAAGCTCTTACCCCCCCTCCCATGCTTACGTAAAAATTGGTACCTATATGCAGTGTTTCCAACGGGTCTTGGAAACATTGACATTAAAAAAGAGTAACTCGGATAAAAAACAAAATATTATAAATCAGGTAAGTTGGGGTAAATGCGTCCTATGGGGAATTATGTCAATCAAGGTACTTCATTATCCTTAAAATAATGGTAAAAAGTTCTATCTTTCATACAACAGAAGATGTAACAATTTTATTTACTTATTTTAAAGATTGAAAGAAAAAGCTCGATAAGACATAATTGCCCCATAGGTCGCATTTACCCCTGCTGATTGTAAGTCATGTTAATTAATTGAAGACTTGATTAACAAAAGTGTGACATCTTGCAATTCAGCTCTAATAACTAATATATCAAATCAACAGACTTTATTAGAATGGCGGTTGGACCATGATAAAACTGCCTTTCAATGTGCTGCATAACTTAATGAATAATATTGTGCTAATGAAATGGAATATTACATTTAATTAAATTTGCATTTTTCGCAACATGGCCTCTGCACTTTGTACCCATGACCCACTCGACGAACTTTTTTAAACAATACAAAAAATCTAACCAACTGCATGCACAATAATTGTGCTAGCAGTTGGATAGATTTTTGAATTATTCAGCTTATTGCGTTTGCGTAGCAACGGCCCATTTTACACGAGTCCTCGTTGAATGGGCCATTTGTAAAAACTTCTCACAATATAATAAATGTTATGATTATATTAAAAGTGTATCTATCCTCTTTTCAAATATTTCATCAGAATCGGCCGATTCGTTATTATTATTTATTTGTACATGTTAATGTATTATATTACCCAAGTCATCATTAAAGTATTTTGACCTTTTAACACATCGTCAATATAATCGTCGCTATCACATAATCACAGAGTGCAGAATGATTTTTAAACATATATATATATATGCAATTGGGGCTTCTCTTATGTGGATATTGTGCTTACAAGTACTTAGTGGAAACATATGATTTCAGTTCATCTTTTGGCCGACTGTATAGATTGGTTATATTATTTTAAAGTGAAGTAATATTTACCTTGGAACTTTGTACCGGGGCTGCTTCTTCTTTGGTGATCTTCTCCTCATCAGCTGGGCCGCTGGTGGTGCTGGATGTTTTGCCTCTTCCGAACGAAGGTCTTCCAAAGCGTCCTGATACCACATACTCATTATTAATCAATAATCAAAACAATACACGCAGACACCTTGGATCTAGCATCGCTTCACGCTTTACGCCCAATCCTGCCATAGGAAATACACAGATTCCCGAAGGCGTAGGTATCGAACGAAAAATAACAATAATTGTGAAATATATCTTTAGTCCCACAGTCGCATTTCTAAATTGGGAATCAATTTCGTAAACTAGGAGCCCACGTAGCAAATTAGTACACAAATTTGCAATTGCTAATTACCAAATTACCAACATAGTTACGAAATCGCACATTATATTGTCATGCATGCATATATTATTCGCTTTAAAGCGTTACATTTTCACAAATATCAAATGATAATTGGAAAAATAAAACTTATTTTAATGAAAACGTAATGTGTTTTTACGTCATCAAATTTATTCTTGGCGTCGTCTTATGCGATCACCGTACTCGAGATGTGTGCTTCTCGCGCACAGGCAACGGCGGCGGATGCTTTCTACGGTGAAAGCAATGCAATGTTGTGAAAGTGCTCCTCGCCCAGATATTCGTTGATCAAACCGGGACCTAACCTTTGGGAGAACCGCCATTCAGCCAGTTCAGCCTCGTCGTAGGCTGCTCGTTCTGCACCGGGACAAAAGGCTAAAGCCTCTCGGCTCTTGGCTCGCGCTACCGCGGAGCGATGCCCCATCGATAATAAGCGTTATTTCTACACGTGGTTAGAGCAGGGCTGACCTTTCGGTATCTAGGCGCATCCTTATCGAATGTCTTGCAACATATTTAGCAACTTGTTTTGCTCAATTGCCAGTAAATCAAATAAAAACGACTTTCTTTTACTTCTGGGCAGTGAAATAATACTGGGCCCCACCACGTCCCCGCAACAGCTTTAATAATGTCACCAGAAAAAAATTAAATAATACACAACTGTAAATAAATATGGATCAAATACTAAATGCAGAGTTTTTGGGTCCGAATTTTTAAGTTCTTCGAGGTGCCTCAGTGAAAACTGTACAGGGCGGACCGACGTTTCAGCTATGCCAATTTATACTAGTGTCCGTTCTATCCTCCCTAAATATAACACCTTATACACGTGACCCCAGAAATGTTAATCATCTACGTGTTGCTTGTGAAGATATGAAAAACTAAAGATCTCACGCGTAAACATATTATATTATTCAACTTCATCATAAGAGGATTATTATGCAGCCACCAAACGTCATAGCAGAGTGTGGACCGTTATTATTTAACATTCAGAAAGTGAAATTTCACAATTATCCGCGGGCCGTGATGTCTTCAATACACACAGCTAAAAGCTTGTTGGCATGTGTAATGTGTATCTTATATTCGGACAGTTTTTAGAATCAACACTAAAAATGTGAAGTGAAATTGATAATTAAGAGACAATAATTTCATCGTTTTCTGAGGGAAGGCTGAATAATTCGAGATTATGAAGTTTTTTGCACACTAGAGAATGTACCCAGGCTTACCGGTTTATCAATCCGGCAAGTCAGAACTAAACTGGTTGGCAGGTTTACATATATAATACATAGGTTATATGTTTTGTGAATATGATTTTTGCGGTAATGGTTTTTAAGTGTAGATCAGATAGGATTGGTACGTATTGTATAACGTGCGAGGAGTTCACATAATCGGTGGTAGCAAGAGAGGTATCTTCAATCACAGAATAATGCAGCGAAACGTTCCAAAAGTGCAAGTGATTGCGTCATAATCTGTTGTTGATTCATCTCGATCGTAAATTATACAATTATGTATGCTTAGTGTCACGAGAGTCGAGAATGAACAAAAATTGTGAAATTCCGAGGCGCCTCCGAGTCGCTCGCTTGAATGGTTCTTCACTTTTACATAGCTTTATGTGCTACAATTACTTTATATCACGAATTGTATCATGTTGTCGCACAAGAAACATGCCGTTTCATTTAATAACCATTACTAAACTTCTGAGCGAGATACCATCCGTGTAAAAGATGCACACAATAAAATGGTTGAAACAATAATTATTACCTAAAATTAACAAAATTAATTAGCATTACGCAAATATCTGCAGCGAAACACAAGACAATGCAAAATATAAGAATACTGCAATACAAGATTATACTCTCTCGAAGAAACGCATATTGGGGTTAGTAATGAATTATAATTTATTTATAACGCAACACAAATATTGGGTTGGGATTGTAGGAATGATTAGTATGATTGTATTGATTGCAAGACATAGCAGGTGGTGTTTGTAGTGAGGCTCACCTCTGGGCTTAGTTCCGGAGGCTGCGGGAGCCTCAGTAGTGGGGGCGGCAGTGCTGGCGCCGAGGCGGGACTTGGCGCCCCCGCGGACCTTGTAACGAGGGGCCTTGGTGGAGATCGTGGGCGCGGGGGTGGTGGTTGTCGTGGTGGTCGTGGTGGTGGTGGCCTCCGTGGTAGTGGTGGTCGTGGTGGTGACGTCCTCTGTGGTGGTCAGCAGCTCGGTGGTGCTCACGTCGTCGCTCTCCGTGCTGGACTCTTCATCCTCCGAAGCGGTGGTGATCTCGTTCTTCAGATTCTCCCCAGCGAGAATGGCGTACAGCTCCAGGGCCACCTTATCCATGGCGGCCATGGTGGTGAACTCGGTGGTCTCCCTGTCTTGGTTGGCGGTGACGGCGTCTGAGGCGGCCTCATCGGCCAGATTCTGTGCCTTGCTACCGGAGGAAATGCTCTTTCCCTTCTCAGGCGCTTGCCTCTCCTCAGCGATATTTTGCTCCTCTGCGGCTTGCTCGTTCCTTATCCTCGAGCTTGCAGCCTCGGTTGCCTTCGCGGACTTCTCACTGTCTTCTACGCTGTTGACTTTAGATCTAATTTCTTTGTATTGGGAAACTGGAACGTCGCTAGCATGAGTGTTGAAGCTCGCAGAGTCAACTAACTCTAAGCTTGGTCTCCTGGAAGTATAAAAATGGATTTAATATTTTTGAAAAAAATAACGAAAATAACGCAAAAACATACATGTTTACAAAAAATAAAAATAAATATTTGAAAAACTCGACACCGAATATCCATAATTAGGATTGCTAAAGGAACATAAATTTTGTTAATGTTAGTTATCTTTGGAAAAAAAAATTGGTTATATAATTATGTAGCTTTAATTATATGGAAATAGTAGGAATTAACTGGGTTGAGAGAGGAATAGGTATTTTCTGTCAAAAAATGTTTCAAACTAATAACTTCCGACAGTTCAATACCATGTACAATCTGAACCCTTCAAAGCCATGCACATTAATATAAAGCACCACCTGCACACCTCTGCGTGACTCGTCAAGATGACCTATGTAATTTTCGAAAGAATTTCCAAGTAGGAACCACATACTTTCGTGTATATTTACGTTTTACCTGTTCTTGAGAGAAATAAATATAAATCGATTTTTGCATAACTTTTGGATGATTTTATTTTTATGTGGTTATCCCGCTGAATAGGAAAGCCACATTTAATACCAGAGAAGCTTCAAACGTCGATTTACGTGTATTTATGAATATAATCTGACGTTATACGTAACATGAATAACACACACTCAATCGGCCCAGACTTGAAAGGGTGCGCCGAATTCCTTAACACCACTATATTTTACTTTTAACGTAACTCTTAGCACCTATTTCCACTTTCCCAGAATTATAGAAAGTTTCCAAAATATGTCCTATTTTTAAGAGCGCCTTCAAAAGTCAATATAATATCGCTAAAGACTTTAATAACATAAAAACTATAAAATTACTATACACGTCTCTGGTTAGAAGTCAGGTTGAATACAATGCAACCATTTGGTGTCCTCATTTCAACTCTCATTGTTTACAAATTGAAAAAATTCAAAATAAATTTTTACGTTTTATTAATTTCAAAATTGGTATTCCTATTATTGAAATCAATTATGTCAATTTACGCAGTAAACTTAACTTATCGAAATTATCTGAAAGGCGAAAAATATTTGACCTCCTTTTATTATATAAAATTGTTCATTCAAGGTTAGACTGCCCTGACACTATAAACTTGCTATCTTTACTTATACCTCCAAAATATACTAGACGGAATATTATATTCTACAACAATAACTTCGCTACGAATTCTGTGTTAGAAAGAATACATAGGTTGGGCAATGAACTAAGTGATGTCGCTGACATATTTAATTTAAACTTCAATACATTTAAAGCCAAATTAGTCCACCACTTTTTAATGTAAATAATGTATGAGAAATCATTATATTTTATTTCGATTTTCTATTGTTTGTTTTATACTGTTGTTAAAAATGAAATTTGTAATTGTTATGTACTTAAAAGCCCAATAGGGCGTCAATAAATAAATAAAATTATAGACCAGTTGTCATACTTTCAGCTCCTGTTGAAATATTTAAAAAAAAATTATTAATTCATTATGCCCCAATAGACGCGAATATAATGGTTTCGGAAGAGGAAGATCCACGGAAATCAATCTGCTGCTATTCACTGGCTATGTTGCTAGGTCCTTATTCAGTGGATACCAAGTAGACTTTTCATACCGCGAATAACGAAAATACCTTACTCACAAAACACGCCCAAATGGGGTTCTCCCTTCATGTGCTAAGGTTTTAAACAATTTTTCACACACGGAATCTTTAAATTCGATTAGTATCTTGTTCCTTTTCTGGAGTTCTCCAAGGGTCATTCCCGGGGCGTCTTCTATTCTCTGTTTTCATTAATAAAATTTCTGAAGTCATCCGATTTCTTGCTTTCTCCTTTTCACTGACGAACTCAAATTATTTCTACAATATAAAAAATATTTTTCCTGACTTTCACCAGAGCATTTTGTCTCATTTACCACAGGTACATAATCTCAAACGAGTTTCAAATTTAAAGGATCTTGGAATTGCGTAAGAAATGAAGCTGACATTCGTGTTCATATCGAAGGGATGTGCCAGTCAGCTTTAAAAAATGTAAGTTTTTTTTCTCTGAACTGTAAGATTTTTCGGGATTCGCGAAGAATTTTATACTTCTCCTTGGACCGCAGTAGACTAAAGAGCGGCTCGGCTATCTGGAATCCTCGTGAGGTGGGGTGATCCCTAATGTTAGAGAAATGTTATGGTTCAGAAAAAGTTTCTGAGATTTCTCTACATGAGAGAGTGCGGTCACAAACTTTTTTCTGGGTATGCTCGGACTTCACTTCTTGCAGAAGAGAGGGATACGCCGTCAACAACTTATTCAGACTTCTGCGAGTCTATAATATCTAGAACTCATCTATTTCTCTTTGTTCCTGATGACTATCTTAGAAAGTTTCATCATAGATTATTTTATCTTCCTGCCTGTAAGACCAACCTGCCAATGGTTCTCTCTGTGGGAAGGATCATATTGCTCCCGAGCCAAATCTCTTCTGATATATTTATATAATATATTGCGTCAGTGAGGATAGATTTAAAGAAGAAACGATTGAAAGAATCTTTCCTCGCTCCCTGAAATTTGCAATTCTTTTATTTTTGCAAATATAACCTGCACTTAAATTTTTACATGTATTAAATATTTATAAATTAATAATATCCAAGAAATAATATTTAAAAAATATACTTATCACATTTAATACATCTCGCGCAGATGATATTATTAAGTTATGCAAATAAATTCCACTGAGTTAAGAGGTCAAAGAGCGTACTATGATGGGGAAATACGCGAGTGAAATGTCAGCTATTATGACATTTTGTCTCCAAACGACGGGATGTTTGAAGATACCAATGTTTCAGAATAAAATTTTAAAATAAAATACGAATACCTACCCTATTATATATATATTATAGGCGAATATTCTATACTGTAGAGTTAGGTATTGTTAGTAAGGATGTGCAATGTGCGGTGTAGGAAGGTCTCAGGTCTCAGTCGAGTTAGGGTAAGTTGTAGGATGGGTTTGTTTGTATTCCTTGAATTGTCAATGAGATAGGTACCTGACATTCGCCCTCGGTCTGTTTTTGGTCTGGCCGATACTTTCTTCCGCATGGTTATCGGAAGAGTGTCCCCTAGACTTGTGTCTCGAGGGCTTATCGGCGATTTCACCGTCAACCTTATCGTGCACGCTTGGAGTGGTGTTACTTCTGGATCTAGGAGGGAATCGTGTATTAGCAGGAAGTCTGAAAGATTACGTTAATACGGCGTGAATACCTCCGTCCTAGAAACGTGCCCCATTCGTCGAACAGGCACCATGTTTACTAATGTTCATCCAAATAAAGCTTTATTATAATGTGATTTATTAAAAGATTGTCAAGTTAGTAGTAAATAGGTTGAGCGTTACCTTTCATCTCCGGAGTCGTTCTCGTTGAGGGTAGTGGTAGGAGCCAAGTTCCTTCCACGATAGCGAGAGCGGGTAGATCCTGGAAGAACTTCGTTGTTTTCTGGAGCAGCGGTTGTTGTTGTCGTGGTTGTGGCTGAGCCTCGCTCAATTGAGTTGTAGCGATTTTTATTGCGGTTGCTCGAGGAGGTGATTTGGTTTTCACCGTCTTTTTGAGGTCCATCATGAGAGTTTGATACTTTAGTGGTGACCTCGGATGACTTTGCCTCTGCCTTTGCCATCTCGGGATCTTCTTGGTCATCATCAGAATAATAGTAAACGTATTCGTATTCGTAGTCTTTTCCGTTTGGTCCCTTCTTGATCTTAATCTTGGAGTTGGTTGCTTCGGAGCCTGCTACATCCAGTGGAAGATTGGAGTCAGCCGACACAGCCAGCAGGCCGGTGTTAATGGAGTCAGCTGAGTCGGAGCCAAGGTTGACTGGCAGAACATCGAACGTTCTCGGGGTAGATGGAGCTCCAGTGGTGAACACTGGTTTCTGACTGGTAACTTCGAGCTTCTCAACGAGTTTACCCGATTGTGACATAGGCTCCAATTCTACGTCCATCTGGGCATTCACTTCCGAGTTCGATGATAGTTCAGAAATTTTGATGTTTTCAATTTTGGAAAGAGGGAGGTCTATTTCAATTTCTGTTGGTTTCAAAGGCAGGGAGGACGCTTTCTTTTTTAATTCCTTCTTGATAGCCCTCTTGTCTTCCTCGATTTCAATAATACCTTCACCGCTTTCTCTTTTCACGTTAGAACTGGAGAATGAGAGCCCAGACTTCATAGCATCAATCACAGGGCTGTATTCTGGTTTGGACTTGAGTTTGCTGTATTTGTCTGTCCTTTCTTCGGTATCCCGGCTGACATAATGAGTGGGAAGTTTTTCAGGGATTTTGTGAGCAGTCTCAAATTTGAGTTGCCTGCTCTCCACGGGATGAGCTTGTCTCACTGGGTGAGGTTGTCCGCCAGATACGAAGACATACTCTTCGCCGCTTCTGGGCTCGGTGATCAGTTCTACCTCGGCCCTGCAAGCCGCCAACAAACACACTCCAGAGAACCTGCAACCAAAATACACACAATTATAAACCATTATTATACCGATTTTTTCGTCAACAACAGACTATATCTTGTAAGATTACAAACAATCTGATAATTCGCAGATACACGAATAAAATAAGCATGTATAGGTAACATGTGAGGAAAGTGTTTGGCAATGAGTCAGTATTATTTATGATATCGAAATATATTTTAATAAAAATTTAATAAACTGTTTGACTAAAACTCTCTTTTCAGAATGGTGATAGGTAAATAACTAGGTACTAGAAATATTGGATGCCTTCCTGGACAACAAGTAAATATTAAGAATTTATTGTAACTAGTATAAAATAAATATCATCCATTTCTGAAATATAATATATATATAAAGTAGATCATAATACAAAAACTCCTTATTCGGTATAAATATTAATTTTGGAAGACTCGCAGTCTATCGTATATGGCCATCATAGGTTAGTAGAACTTCGATATCTAGGGCTCAAATGACGTAATATGTTATCGAACGAAACAGGGCAGTATCTAACTACTAGTAACGCATAGCATTCAGAAACACTGAAAAGTTGATTAGATTGTATTTTATACAATATACCTGCTGATATTCGGAATAAATGCATTTCCTTGACCTTTCTCACATGTGTGATCACATAACCTTCGCGACGAAAGACACGGAGATCAAAGCGTTTTTGAAATGGACACTTTCACGTCTTATTATTTGACAAAAAGAAAAAAGTATAACAATAAGCGGCGGAGAAATCAATTTTTACACGTCTTTATTTTTAGTATGTATCATGATGAAGAAACCATTGGTTCTGAAACATGTTTATAATTTTTGATTAAAAATATAATTACTTTAAATCAATCATTTTAATTAGGTAGTTAAATAAGCTAATTATTGCATTTCGCAGACACCCGGAAGTTCAACAGAACACACTACGTTTAAGTAAATCTATTAAAACAAACATTAATTTGACCAAAATGTAATTGGCCATAATGTAATACAGGCAGTAGTTATTTGGCAGAACCCAAGGCCGGCGGAAAAGTAAATTGAAAGGCCACGGGCAACTTATTTTGAAATAGAAAATAAAAATTCTTCTTGACCGTGATGGAAACGTATTACAGATAGGTACTGATAATAATATAATATATTTTGTTTAACGTACGGTGTAAATCACTCGTACGTGGTATTCAACATAGTATTAAGATTGAACCAACTTGAACCAATTCCAAGAAGAATTCGTTGTTTTTTGATATTAGGTCATTTTTTCCAAGGATAAATATGAAGTAGTTTGTTACTTGAAATAATACCGCATTCCGACAGCTATTTTCCGTATATATATATAAGTGCAGTGAAAAAATATCTTCAAAAATGAATATACTAATCTAAAGCAAATTGTTTCGTATGAGTATCGGAATTCCGAGGAATACATACGGATACGATCTACGTATGTATCAATTTCCTAGTTATTATTATTTGGTAGGTAAAATAACGTAGGTTAAACATGTGAGGTCGATATAGACCACTTTGGGAATGACTGGTCTCGATGTTAGGAGAACAATTGCAATGGTGTTAGCGTTTAAGCTGATCAATGGGCACATTTGCAATCCTGATGTTCTGAACGTATTACGTTTCATCTTCGCGTTAACTTCACCGGAGTTAGGCAGTACAGGCATTTTATTTTTCCAAGAGGCAGGAACAACCTACCAATGATTATGCCTCTGGGAGAACAACTAGGCTATTAAACCACCTTTCGTCTGAGATAGACATTTTTCAGTGAAACCTCAATGACTTCAAGATTTGAATAACTAATCGCAACTGTTATAATTAATGTATTTAATTGATTAATGTTTAATAACATTAACAATTAATATTATTAATTGTAAATGTTATTGGAATTATTGTTTTTCAAAATGAACCAATAATTAATTATACAGTAAAATTATGGCTGATTTAGAAGTTCTTCGTCTAAATATTGCGAAATTGCGCTAAATACAAAATTAGGTAGCCTCAATATCGTCACCAAATCACGACAGCTCCTTTGATGGGAGACAAGGTAGAGGAAGATGCCATACGTCATGACTTTGAAACTTGGATGACTTTAAAAATAAATAAAGTTATTCTAACTTGCATTCCAGGACGCAGTCTGCAGGGTGGAGATTGTCTATGAAAGCCGACTTTGAATTAGAGTGGACACCATAGGAAATCAATTTGTTCAAACATCCTTAGTTTAATTCTCTCGAAGAAGACTACGAGAACATAATTATGCAGTGTTAGGAGACATCACGCAGCTTTCGTATTACTCGTTGGGGGTACATTTTGTGCCATGTAGGTGAGTCATGCAGTGCGATGAAAGGAAAAACGGATATAAAAGTAAAAGACATTTCAACTTAAAATTCTTGGGGGCATTTCCCATTAAAAAAACAAACGTATAAATTTGATCACATTTTCTAAGATGTCAACAATTGTTACGTGCGCTGAATTCACTCAAAGCCGGTAGGTATTTTACCGTACGAAGAATAACATATATGTGTATGTAGTTGTGGATACATTCTAAAGTTATTTACTATATCTCCATTTGTACATATTAATAACTCGTCTCATATGATCATTCAGACATTTGACATTAACTTGATGCATGTATTTAACATTGTTCGGAAGATAACTTCATTTAAACAACTATTGACTGCGGCTTAAATGCATATTGCATTTTATTGAAATACTAAAATTGTAACAAAATAAATAGATTTTTGAAATTAATAAAATACTTAATTTTTACCACTTTTACAAGTGGTAAAAACTAAGTATTTTATTAATTTCAATTAAAATGGTGCCACTAAATAAGTTTGCTGTGTTAGAAGAAGATATAGATTTTTGTCCATATTAGGCAGATACTATAAATAAACTTTTAATAAAAAATGTTTTTATTATTATTTTGTTAACGTTAATTTTAAATATGAAGATTACTTTATGAGCAGATTCGACCAAGAGTAATGAAATGGCGGTTATTAAGTAATTGTAAAAATTGGGCGAGGCTTGTGTTATTGCCTCAAATATTTATTACACAAAGAAATTACTGTCTGGAAATATTTTCTCAACATACACCATCAAAGTAGATAGTTTAGGTCAGGTTGGGTACTTGGTTACAAATAAAGCCTTCGATTGCGGTTTTAAAACAACAGAAAAATGATAGATTACTCCAAATGAAATATTACCCAAATATCCCCACTTTTTAAGATTACTAAATAGAACAAGTATTAAAACGGTTCCGTTTTTTCTAACCTTAGAACTAGGCCGGCAATAGTTTATAGGTCTAGCAGAGGTAAATGAATTTACTAACTAGGAAACTAGTTCATAACTATGTTGGCTGGTAGAGTGGAAAGCTTCACCATTCTGTCTCGTCACACAACACACTCCTTGTTTCATTGCTCGACTGTGTCGAGTCTTCAAAGGATGTTTTATACAATTGACTGCTTATTATAGCGTTTACTTCCTCTTTCATATATTCTCATAACCTTCCTATCTCCGTTCATCCCTCTAGACTGGAGATGTCCAAACCATCTTAGCGACCCTTCTGTAAGTGTCCTGTGTGTAACGCTAATATCTCGAATCTATCCTCATTTCAACGACGCTCAGTTTATTTTCGTGTTATCTCAACAGTTCCATGTCAGACTATTCACTTCTATTTCATATCAGAATTGGTAAAGATATTAAAATGACAGCTCCTTTGTAAACTTCCCTCTTTCTCCTAAACGACAAAAAACTATGTACGTAACAACAAGAAAGGCTACAAAGAAGCTCTCAGCTGCATAGGACATTGAACTCCATGGTGGGCTGTTAGCAGTGTTAGCCTCGCTGCCTTTAATGCCAGTTATACTTAATATTAGATTTATTCCACTGCCAGGCAAATATAAACAACGATAAACCATCTTAAATCTAAATAATGCATTTTGCGTCGAGGGTAATCGTGACAGATTTTCTCGAAGCAGTCCAGCGACAATAACAGTGAAAATCAGAGACTTTTTGCTCTTTGGTTGAACGACCCGAGTATTCTCCGCCAAATAAAGGTTTGTTCAATGTTTGGCCGCAAAAAAACATCCGCAAACTTATTCGAGGCCACAGAAAGTAAAATGTTACAACATTTTGTATTTCTAAAGATTTACGCGAATAACCCGATGGCAACAATGAAGCGATGGATCTCAATACTCGTGATGAAATTTCAGCAATGCCTATAAAATCACATAAACTGTTGCATGTAAGAAGAGGAAGGTCACTAGTCATTTCATCATGTGAATTATGCCACTGTTCGATTGGGTTCAAGCAAGATATTACAGGCTTGACACTTTTGAATTTTTATTAAAACGATTTTTCATTTAAACTTTTTTCAATGTTTCTTTTAACTATAGGGTTAAAAAAACTTTCAGAACCGGGTCTGCGCTTCGACGCAATTTAAAATTCATAAATTAGCTGGTATTAACCCCCTAGCGACCGAATTTTTCAAATTTGTCTTAAAAAAATTTCAACTACCGAAAAGATTTACTCAAAAATATACTATCATTATTATTTTGGGCTCTGAAAGCACCTCTCTTAAATATTTAGTTTATTATTGATGCTGAACCACTTATTTGGTTCTCTCAAAATGAAAGGAGTTTATTTTATATCACAATTAGATATATTTCATTCGAGCGAATGTTAAAGAAGTTCGAGCGAAAAACAAGAAAACTCGACAAGATGTGTTCGTGTTTATAAAGGTGGCGGAGAGGAACTTAATTCTGCGAAATCTGTTCGGCTGATTAATCTCATAATATATTTCGTCGTAAAAGCGTCGATTCATAAAATCATTAAATAATACATTTAATTAAGGTAATAGTATTTGTTAGTACTTGACGGATACATCAAAACAAAACGCCGAAAACCATATTAATTTATTTCATTATTATAAAGAAACCACGGCCCTTAGAGAATTAACGCGCGCAATACGGGTATCGCTTCTACATAATAAACACACACTTCACCACAATCCGCACATCTGATGATGGACACCGTCATATTGGCTATAGAAGCAGGAAGCACAACATGGCATAATAGACCAAAAATTATTTATGAAAATCAGGGGTTTTTTCAAAGATTCAAAATACATAGTATAAGATTAAAATTTTTTGGATAATATCAGTAACTTGGCCACTTTACGAGGAGCGAAAAATACTTCATTACTTCACTTGCAAATGATAATTCAGAGATAATTGATTGTTGTTTTTCAAAGTTCCATGACAATGAAAATTCCATGAAAATACTTTTCCTTAGATTTTTCAGCAAAGAAATTTCGTGACTTCAGAAATCACAGTTCAAAAGGTTTTATTGTATTTTTGCACATTAAATACCATTATGAAGGATACCCTAAACTGTAAAAAAGTTACAAATAAAAATATCGTTAATTTTCTTAACGAAATTAAGCTCACTAAAATTCATATGTGATAGAAGGGTTCATTATAACATAGGATTATAATATGTAAATCCATGTGAACAACTGCATAGCTATTAGCTTACTTATGCAAACTGCATACGTATTTTTCTGCCACTATTCACGAGTTTCCAAAAAACAAAAGAAAAAAAAGGTATACGATAAAATCTGTGAGTTCTTTGGTCGCACAATGCACAATAAAATTGTGTATACTATTTGCATTTTATTAATGCCGAAGCCTTGAAGATCACGGCAGTTATTTAAGTAACTGCGGGGATAACGAGTTCATTGAATTGCATGAGCGTAAAATAATAAATTGTTGTGTAAAGTTACAATTAAAATAGCCAAGGATGAAATAGCTCGGCGTGTGAACAATTCTGCGCTGACACTTGAGAATATGCCACTAAGTGGAACACCATTCCCTCTGATATTATACTTGGTACACACTTATTTGAAATGCATTAAAACCGTTATAAATATTAGTAATAACCGTTACACAGTTAAAGGATCTTCGTGATAAGTATTATAATATCATTTATTACTGTTCTAATATATTGTATTTGTAGACGATTGAATTTTACGTATCCATTTAATTATTTAATAAATAATATAAATAACTTCTTTTAAACACCGCAAAATTAAATCATTGTTAAAATTATAAACTTCCACTTAACAGCTAATGGCAATAAGTGTGATCGTAACCGATCAAATCTGAAGTTGACAATTTACCTAATCCTTTAGACTCCAATGTTGCAGAGAGCCCTGCGATAATGATTGTCTGGTCAAGATAGAAAATTATTTAATACTTTTGTACTTATACTTCTTTAGTTTTTTTGCACTATACTTATCTTGAATGGCACATGTTATGCCGTATGTATTAAAATAAATAAATTTCAGTGTACACAGCCCTGTTGAAGCATGCTTACATACAACTGAAACCTGGTAAGAATTAAAAGTAACAATAAATATATATTTATATAAAAAGAAAAATTCTGCTTTTTGTATGTGGTGCCTTATAGTATACTACGTGAAGGAATGCTGCCATGATTTTTAAGGAATATCGTAATACATCGAAAAAAACACACATTTTCACAATAATTACCGATTGTCAAACAACAATTCAAATAAAATACCAAACTTTTCCGCTCCATGCATTAAGCTCGATAAATAATAATCTGTGACGCACCTTTTTTTTCTAGAGATAGGAAATAAATCAAGGCAAACAGAAAAGTCAAGACCAGCCGTCGATCCTGAGCAAGCAAAGCCGACCACACCTCATTGACTGAGACATTTCCCAAGAGCCGAACGGTATTAGGCCCGGTCGGTATTATGCCGCGGTACGGTACGGATTGGTAACACCGTTCACCTTCGTAAGTCTGCGTCGACCGCCGCACTAGGAAAAGGTAAGTGGTTTATATTGAAATACACACTATGTACTTATATTCATTATTCTGCTACGATTAATATTCTTGAGCCACGTTTTAATGGATTCATTGTAAAACGGTTCTTTTACTGAGAACTAATATATTTTTTAGACAACGGTGAAATAGACAAGTGGTATCGATGCAATGAAATGTGTATTAATAATAATGGACTGATTTGAAAATAGATATTATGTACATTATCTTCTACCAAAACTGTATAAAACGTATTATTATTCTCGTAGCAGCATGCAAACCTAAAAAAACGAACAAATTAAATGATTGGTGAGTACTTCGATACCATTTATGTCGATAAAGTATGTTAGTAGTGACTACCTACCTACCAACGTAAAAAGATAAGGAAAATCTGTCTTGAAACTAAGAACTGATTCGAAACTTTAATTCCGATTTAAGTAAGTTCCATAATCCTTGTTGGTAAGCTAGGTATTCCACGAAATATCACTTATCTTTATAAAATGTGCAAAATGGGTTGTTTATTACTTTGAAAAGTTAACTCTCAAATAAAATTAAATTTATTTGACTAGTTTTATACATACGATATAATATCTTCTATGTATATTTCCTAGTGACACATAAATACATAGATGAACTACCAGGAGTTAGAGATGTCTCAGGCTGGCACGATCGCGTAAATGTCAAATACTTTAGTTAGGTCACATCTAGGGTCGTAAAAGGAGATGAGCAAATATGAGAAGTTATAGGTATATTGTATATTATTTTGAACGATGCTAAAAGGGTGTGTCAATAACAAAGGAGTGTGACATTCCATTATTCTTTTCTTTTCAGTTCGAATTTAAACAAAACAATAAAATTAATGGCATTCGTTAAGACCAATCCAAGGAATAATCCCATGTCATTATGATGTGATCCATCAACGCGTTTGATTAGTTTAATTGAGTGTAAAGTTGACAATATTCGACAAAGTCCGGCGTAACATAATTCAATTAACTGGAGTGATTGTGAAATGTGGCATTGTGATACAGCGCCACAAGACGTGAATAGACTGTCCTACACGTACGCTTCGGAACGAGCGTTCCGCGCGCTGCTACAGCGTTTCCTATTGTGGGATTTTTCAGGCAGCTTAAAGCGACGGCGCGCGGACCGCTCGTTCCAAAGCGTACGCGTAATGCCCGCTAATAATTACTGAACAATTTGAGCTCGTACAAGCACAAGGTGACCAGCGGCGGAGAAAGATGCACAGCACGGAGACACGTTCTCTGCGAGGTCAAATTATTTACAGTGGCTGATTTGAATACATTTTTCACAAATTGCATACAAAAAAAGTAAAACAGTAGTTTAAAACAGAGTTAATTAGAATTTATAACCACATACTACTGGCGGCATTCATTTCAATGTCAATCGCACGATATTGAACTACGTTACCTAAAGCATAGTTTATACTATACTAGAAGATTTACACATTAGTTTACCTGTACGTTGGCTTGCATTCCATAAAGGCTAAAAAACTGTGCGTAACCTGAACCAACAAAGTTTTTTTTTCTTTGCAAACGTATTGCTATTACACCTGAAAGCATTGAAGTTATTTATATATATATATATTTTTATATTAACTCCACACAGGAGGCCCTGAATAACATAATTTCCATCAGGGCCTATTCATCTTTGGGGACGCTGTGTGGAGTGTCTTTTTGTGGAGAGGAAGGAGTGAACATGGGTCTTGAAGAGTCCCATGTTGTAGGAGGGAGGAAACACAGAGGCCGGCAGCTCGTTCCACAGCCGAGCTGTTGAACTTAAGAACGAATCGTAGAAGCGACCCGTTCTCATGTAACAAATGTCAACCGTGTACAAATGTTGGGCGCGCGTTTGGCGTGTATCCCGACTACGCACCGGTGCCGAAGGGATCAATGACGCTAGTTCTTCAGAGCATCTTCCATTGTAATACCGATAGAACAAGGACAGCATACCTACCTGACGCCTGTGCTCTACAGATTGCAGTCCGTTTGTTAAGATTGAGGTTATAGGTAACAAACTATTTATAAAAATGTATTTACACACTTTACTCCTGGGTATCTAGCATGGTCGATCGATAAAAGTTCAGTCTATAATGTCAGTAACTTTTCATCGTTCTAGAGCTTGACTGCAGATCGCCAACGAATAAACAACAGTTCATAAATACTAAGTGTTCTTAATTTATTCGTTATGAACTGTTGTTTGTACGTTAGCGACAGGAACGATGACAAGTTATCGACATTATTGATAAATCCTTATCCTACCCTAGTCAGAGAGCAAAGCACGCCACTGGTAAGCATATTTTACTATTACCATCAATATGCATACTTACACCATTAAAAGCAATGCATGAATTATATATTTTTTGTTTAGATATATAAAAAAAAAAACAGGAAGTATTGTACTACTTTATGCATTTTTAATAACCTTCCATATGACGCTTTACATATATTATACCGGGAATAATGTAAACGTTTTAATGAATACTTCTAGATATTTTACATGAGGAAACATTTGTCTATTGCTGTAACGTGAAAATATTATACGCGTAGGTAAATCACTGAAAAACGGTGCTAGTTATAACGTAACTACTTATTACAATCAGCTAGTATTTGAAAAAAGTTTTTCTACAAAGTAATTATACTACTTTTATCAATCTACTTGGCGTGACCTTACTATGACAGGGATCTAACCGCTGATAGAAACAAATAATTTTTATTGCGTTTAACGCACAGGAGAATATGAGTATCGGGTACAGAAATAAGAACATAAATATATGTTCGGATAGCCAGGCGGCCTTAATGGCACTGGAAAGTAACCGATGCGACTCCAGACTGGTGATGGAATGCAGGACTATCCTTATAGAACTGGCGACCATCAATAAAGTAACCCTGCTCTGGGTACCAGGACATAAAGGTATTGAGGGCAACGAGCGGGCTGACGAACTAGCAAGGAAAGGGGCGAAAGCACCACTTGCGGGATCCGAGCCGGCCGTAGGAGTAGCAGCTTGCCACACCAAACTACATATCAAGAGGTGGGTCAAATCCCAACACGGGAAGGAATGGAAGTAGGCACCCGGAATGAGGCAATCTAAAGTACTCATAAACGGACCGGACCCTAACCGAACCAGGCAACTACTCGTTATGGACAGAAACTCACTGAGGGAACTGGTAGGACTATTAACGGGACACTGCCATCTCATCTCAGGAGACACATGCAACTGTTGGGAGTGGAAAACACCAACATCTGTAGGAAATGTGAAGAGGAGGAAGAGACTCCAATTCACCTATGGTGCCAATGTCCCGCTCTGCTGGGAATAAAGCTCAGATACCTGGGAAGACACAGTGTGGAACCAGAAGACATCGCCACATATCCAATGACAGCCCTGGTGAACTTCATAAAAGGGACCGGGTTACTGGCAAGGGAATGAGGTAAAATGGGAGATAGTACAATGGGCCTATGGCCTAAGTGCTCGCGGGGAACGTAAGTAAACCGCCTCCGACTTTTAAAAAAATAAAAAAATAAAATATTGCGTTTAATAAAATACTTTCTCTCGTATCAGTTTGGTATCTCTGTAAAAAATCTCATATCATTTTGACCTATATTTACTTGTCTATGACAAGTTTTAAATCGCATGGTGAGATAAAAATAAAAATCATTCATATTTATTTATACGCCTTCTGCAACTTTTACGTAAAATTTCATGGTATATGAAATCATAAGTATATATGCATATAAGTATACATATAAGAATTTCTGTTTTCAATAAGAAATAATAAGGTATATGTAATTATTATGTAAGTAGGTAATTATAATATATGTGCCTAAGTTCCTGTATGAATATACATACATAGCTGCGGTGTTGTCAACTGAATTAAAAGAACAATGTAAAATATATTTTTTAAACGACGTAGGAATACACAAATACTAGTAAAATGATAGGTTTATAGGCAGAGATCATTAATAATTTCAACTTTGTACTTCAATATCTAATACTGTTTTTAAAATAACCAAAGTATAATATAATTTGTTGCCAAGGCTTTGAAGTATCTGTTTGTTAAGTAATAGTTCTTCAGGAAATAGAACTATACTTCTTGTGTTTTTACTAGATTCTATTAACAGAATCATTTCTAACAGGTCCGGAGTATCAAATTGGTCATAATATGCACTATAATATATTATGAAAGCAGAGTTAGTCGCTGACGATATTCCTCTATTAGATAAATTTTTTTTTATTTAAAATTTTTTATATTATTACCATGTTCAATCTTTCCGGAGAGTATAACTAATTATGTTATGTTGTGCCCTCTCGGTTTTATCAGTGTATTTTTTATTGTGGTTTTATTCTATGAGTGTGTATGTGATTTCTAACAAATGTGGTAAAGAGAATTTATAATAAACGTATTGCTTTGACAGGTTCCAATGGTCGAGTGATTTAAGATACCTGTCCCGATGAGGCAAGAGATCCTGGTTTCGATTCCCAGTTGTGACCGTTATCTTTTTTTATTTTTTCTGTGTCTTGTTTTATTTTCATCTTTCGTTCAGATTTGTTAATATTATCTTCTTCTTCAATGATGTATTGCTTTGAATTCACGAGCTATTCTTAATTTAAAACTTTAATTACTCTTTGGACGAGTTGTTTCACCAAAAATGTACAAATCATCAAATTTAAAAGTTCTGTTATTGTTTCATTTTTGTGAAACAACTTTGAAATTTGATGCATTATTCAAATTATTTTAAACAACCCGTCCTTAATATCTCTAAAATAGGTAATTTTGATCATTTGTAGCAATATCATGGTAGGCCTGCATCAAGTGTAAGTACACCAGCCAAAACAAACGCGCCGAAGCATGAAACCAACACTTCAGATTCGGCATGCATAGCTTATAACATTTTTTTGTAATTATATTGAGTCGATGTTACCAGCATAACAGTTTAGCAAGGCAAGCCATTTACGTAACAAGTACCTAATGTCCTAATGCCAAATGAAAACTATTCACCTTGCGATTAAGAAGATTTTAATTTATTTTAATAGATCCTAAAATAACAATTTCCGTGACATTTTGATTTGAGTCGCTCTTTCTTTTCTCGAAAGGCAGTCAATGAACAAAATACTTATTGAACCACAACAATGGGCATTGATTGAAGCAACGGATATCATCACAGCTGCTTTACACGCGTGGCGTGACATCCATCCGTCTAATCTCTAATCCGTCGCTTGAAGTACGGCGTGAAAAATGTAATTTGAAGTTACAAGAATTGTTTGTTCTTGGGCATTGTTTTGACAATGTTATATAAATCTTAGGGCACTAATGAAAGTAATGAGAAACCCGATCAAAAATGGTTTTGAAAATTCCGAAAGATGGCAGGTAAGCACCTATTTCGAAATTTAAGAATGATTACAAAATGTATTGAGATCACGAGTCATATCGGCTGAAATATGATAATGTCATAACTGGCTGTACCTAATCAAGCATTTTAACTCCAAGTAAATATCGTAACCATTGTCAATTACGTACAAAAATTTGGCCCACGCCTTTTTTACAACAATACAATGCATGTCGCAACAATCTTGCAATCTCGTTGTTATTGGAGTAACGCCGTATTGTAATTCTTAAAAATAACCACACGTTAAGTCGAAGAAAGAGCTAATTTAATTCAGTAATAAAGTGCTGAGAATTGAAGCCGTCATCGCGGCGCGGCGTGAGAATAGTGTTTTTCGGCGGTGCCCATAGCCCGTAGCCCCTAGCCCGTATAGCGTAGTACAGTCCATAGCGCTCAATGTCTTGCTCAACGCGCATTTCATTACGAGTTGCATTGAAACACAAACCCAACAACTGCATAAAAAAACATTCCTTCGGCATTCCTATCGAAACACGCAAAGCATGTTTCAAATATTAGGAAGCTGACCCATTTACGGCCACAATGCAGATATAACAACAAACTGGCTAGACAAGAATAATGCCCTCGAGTAAGTGGCTTTTCGTAGACGTACTTGAATATCGTACGGGCATGATCGTCACTTTCACGATCGGAGTCGTTTGCGATCAGGAATTGAAACACGAAATTTATGGTGAACTGTTTCTTTCAAACATAAAACACCTTGGTAGAGTTGTTATTCTTGTAAACGAGTGAGCACTATTGGTTCCTTAATTCTGGGAAATTATCTAGCGGGAATATACGTTGGTTTCTATGTGTGGAGCAACTTTTATCCCTCCATTCGGGGAAACGATCAAGTTCTTGTACCTACTTATATTGCTTCCCATCGTAACCTCAGCGGCATATCCGCGTACGGTTTCTTTCGCTAGATGTTTAAACTCCTTTGAATAGTAATTCTTTGTCTTGGTATATCTATCTGAGACATTCCTAATCATTATCTAGTGGTTTTGCGTAGGTATACTTAGTAGCGGTTCGTCTTTCCCAACCTAACTTAACCTTTGCGGCACATCCGCGTCCAGCACTCCCGACTCGTCGGACGAAAGCATTCCAAGTTGAGCTGCCTCGACTGGCCGCGGCCGCGCGCTGTGCACAGGTGTAGGCAAGCAGCTTTTCGTCATCTTGTTAACACATCTACACGACCGAGCCGCTTTCATTTTCATACCTATACGTGTATGATTTGAAAGTATTTTCTGGTTTGACCTAGACATTCTTTTGTATGGGAGATAAATTATCACCAAATTAAAAAGTTGTCTGATGTTTAAGTAACAAGTTGATGTTTGGCGTACAGAAAACAAGAGTTTTCTGGTTTGATATCCATTGTTAATTTCAGACGTATGATTGCTTGTCGCTGGTCAAACTGCCTACTTCTACTAACCTGTATTGTTTAGTAGTAGGCAGTAAGCAGTAAGTGTCGATAATCAAATTCTCAGTAACTAACCACAACAACTATGAAGGTGTGAAATCCAATAGTTTGCGAATAAATTATAATAAGAAATATTAACCAAAACATTTATGTAGGAATATATTAATATAAGAATATAACTTCAAGGTATTAATTAAAGAAAATCATAAGTAATATTACTCTATTAATTCTTTAATTAATAACTTCCTCTATTATATTTTTAATCTTCAATGGGAAAATTGATCAAAAGTGAAAATGGGAGTTACCTCTGCGCATGTTATAACGTTATTCGTGTTTCTCAGCCGCACAAATAATACCTCAACTTGTAAAGTTTGTAAATTTTTCACAACATCTGCGATTATGGCAGTTAATGTCCTTAATAATTATTATTATTGTGATAAAGTCATAATGTTCACGATTACCACATAACCCATTTCGTAATGTTTGCTACCATAATATCTCAATAAGTACCTACCGATCTACCTACGTCATGCACATACCTAGTGCCTACCTGAAGGCAGTGCACGCAAATGTGCACATATGGGTATCTAAGGTCAAACATCAGAAATCCGTTTTTATATCGCCATAAAATGTTACCGCCTTTTATGGTTAAAGAAATTCTGTTTATATCCATTTATTCTTACGTATTTACCAGACTAAAATTGGCCCGAATACTGCGTTGAATACATTCTTTGTTTCACACCAACTTGTATGGAATATGTCAATTCACTCATTTCGATTAACCTAATGTTACGATTCTCATTAGATTATCTGGAGTATTTTGCCACCGACAGTACGGAATGTTACCCATTGCTCCACTGTTTCTGTCAAGGTTCTAAAAAATAATGTTTACCAACAAAATACTGAGCTAACTTGTGTGGACCATCGCGTTTCCCATTTCTCCATCCGTCTAAGAATTCCCGGGAAGGCGAACGAGATGTGAGAACCGACATCCGAACAGCTGTGTTTCCCGTCAAGTGAGTATCTAAATAATCTGTACAGATAATCACCACTACACACTCACACTCGGGTTGCACACTCGAGATTATATTCCGGATAGAAAGTCCGCTCGCTCAAAATTGTTTTTTGAACGATCGTCATAGATACTGCCACCTATCCCGTTAGTGGTTAGTGCAGAGGTGCCCAAACAACGGATGGGTGGGTTTTTTCTTATTTGCCTTGAAATTTATACAAATCTCAAATGTATTTACGAGTTGGTGGTACATTGAATTCGTTAAAGAGACATGCAGTAGAAAATTGCACTGAAAATCTAAAAATATCAGTTTATCGTACCTACTCAAAATAATTTCAAAATAAAGTAAAATCATAATATTAAGTAAAAACACCATAAAGTTATTTATTTTTATTTTTTGCGGATGCGTACCACAAAAAAGTATAAAGCCTTAAAAAAAACAGTATACATTATAATTTACTACAAATAAATTCTTGACACAGTGTTAACATTGGATGGGAAAAAGTTATTTTGTTAAAAAAAAGTCAAAGTTTGGGAATCCCTGGACCAGTGCATTGAGTCTCAAAAAATAATTAAAAGTAAGATTATTTTATTATTGCTGTTAGTCCACTTTGAGAGATTTCTTTTTCGTGGCAATCGATACCAGAATATGTTTATTAATTTGTTTTTAAATGGTTGCTCGAGTTTGATAAGAACGCCAATAAATAAACATTTAACTATCCGTTTATTATATTAATTACAGGTAGTATTCGTATAATATAATGAAACATCGTTTGAGACCGTGTAATTGCCCTACTGATATATTTAATCTGGGCAGTGTGCAGCATATTTACAAATAAACGGACTGTCTTAGAAATTATTCGTGTTTGTGGAAACTTAAGCACTAATCTGTATCCAAAATAATATTAAAAACTCACGATTGCCTACTACTCCCTAAATGCATAATATTATAACATATTCAGAAGACCTTCCATGAGTTGTTGAATAAATCAGAAGATATATATTTTTTTAAATCTAGCAGATGGTCTAAAGGGAACCCTTTATGAAAGGAACGAGTGGTCCTTGGTTTTGAAGTGATCAATAACTTTGTAGAATGGAAATACGCAAGTCGGCAAGATGAGATTGTCATCATGATAACGGTACCTACTCCACGTTGCGCAAAGTTGTAAGTTAACGAACTGAAGAGATTTATCCATATAATAACCCCCAACATTAACATTTATTGATAACTGGAATAATTATAATAAAAACACAATGGCCAGCTTTCCTGGAAAGCATTCCTTCGTTTATTGTATTATAATTTTACAGTAATATTCAACGGTCGTATTTACCAAGTATTAGAGCTGTGTGTTAAGTGCCACTTTACAAGTTTGTTAAACTCTAATATGATGTATTGAATAGCTTTTTAACGTACTGTCACAGAATACATTATAATAATAATTTCATCGCCTTATTTCTTCCATAATAGGCGAGTTAAATATAACCCCACACATCGGAAGGGATTTACAGAAATCGAAGGTTTTATTTAGAAGCAGGCGTTCTACCGTTACTTTTGTAGAGTTTGCAAAACAAAGAGATTTATATTAAAGATGCCTCACTCATTATATAGTTTACGCATGATCTGGCATTTATACTTGACGCGTTTTCATGTCTTGTATGTGCGTGAGGAATGCCTAATACAGTGATCGTGATCACCTTTAGATAAACTTTTAACTGACTGCGGAGTTGCGGGCACCTATGTGGAGAAGGCAGCCGTGTTGGTCCCCAAGCAGCACGTCGCAAATGTCAAACTACAGTTATTGTTGATGTCACAATAAGTCTATTTGGATGCGTAAAACTATTTAGAAACGTAGACGCAGACAGATTACTCACTTCTGATAATTAACATTAAATGATCCCAGTAAATGATCAAGTGACGGGATAGCCAATAGCATTATAAGTATTCCAACGACTTCAAATTGTCCAAATAAGTTTGCACATTCTCACTGTCGTTGCTAGTGGCGTGGTTTTCTGATGACGTCCGAACCCATCCAAAGAATTTAAGTATTTTGGTTATTAAATTATTTTTAATAACTATTTATTAATTTTTCACAGAATAAATAATACATTTAATTAAACTGAAACTTCTTATTGCTCTCTACAACATTCGAGTCCATTAAAAAAACACCTTATAATTTTAAATGATGTATTAATAAATTTCCAGAAAAACATAATCATAACATCTTAATACGATAACTGTAAAAGGAAAATAGAGACGACTCAAATGAATGTCTTTAATTCACGCCAAAATTAGGAAGTTTTCAATTATTTGAACATTATTTAAGAAAGGCAAACATTCCCGGGTTACAAATAACTTGATAATATTTGAAAATCTCCTGGTACCATCATAGTAAGTGGAAAATGTAGCTTGTGTCTAGATAAAAGACTTAGCCAGCCGAGAAATTTAACTCACGACGCGATGCCAATTCACCGGTCGTACATGAACAATACATTTGCATTTTACTGACAAAAATCGAGTTTTTAATATTTTTTGTCCCGTTTACGATAATTAGTGATCCTTTTCATTTTGGAAATGGTTGAATAAACATCGTAAATAACACACCGTGTCTGATTTAGTAATGAGAAGGCATGTAAAAAAACTGCGTGTACTACCGCACACAGCTCCTGGCGTGAGGCCAGCGGGCGGGCCGATGTTAACCCAGCGGAATTGCAATGAGTTTGGACAGGTAAGTGGTGAGGAACACCGAAAACCGAAAGCAGGTGATATAGTGTGTGCTGGCGTAAACTACAGATAATAGAAACAAGGGAGATGAGCTATAAACTATTATTAGTATATACAGGTTTTCCAATAAGAGGTGTTATTTTGATATTCAATCGTAAAAGATCAATGGTTTCGTTGCTTGTGTGGCACGTAGCGCCGTCTTGTTGAAAGTAAACGTTGTCCAGATCAATACCATTCAATTCCGGCCATAAAAAATTATTAATCATCTCTCGATAGCGATCCATTCACCGTAACTGTTGCTCCAGTCTCATTTTCGAAAAAGTAAGATCCAATGACTCCGCCGGACCATAAACCACACCAAACAGTCACACGTTGAGGATAGAAGGGCTTTGCAACAATAACTCTTGGGTTTTCCGAGCCCCAGATACGACAATTTCGCTTGTTGACGAAGCCACCGAGGTGGAAATGGGCCTCATCACTCCAGATGATTTTCATTTGATTCACTCAAGTGAATTTTAATAATTTCAATGCGTTGTATCGTTCCATTTTTATTAATGGCGTAGTTTCTACTTGTCAAATGTCAAAACATGACAGCTTCAAAAGTAACATCTACCGAAATAGCGGGCTATTCAAAATAACACCTCTTATTGGAAAACCCTGTATATATCTTTTGAAACACCTTTCATAAAAATACCGGAAGAACAGAGTAATACAGGGGAAGCACCCGCATTTCACGTATTTGCATAAATTCAGTGGTTTATTCAGGTATTCAGTGGCAATAAGACCAGAAGTGGCTCTCAAACTCGACACCCGAGTGAAATTGCCATTTCTTTAGTTATAAGTTATTGTAGTTTGTCTGATGGGCACCTTGCAGTTCATGCGAAGCACCTACCGCTAAAATGCCAGTATAACAGGCAGAGCATTGAGATATGGAAATCTACCGAACGTTGAATAAGAGGAAGCATTGCAGGAGGAGTATGCATTCCTCCGCGGGGTGTGTGGGTTGGTGGAAGCCGCTCCGGCTCCATGTGGCGCTTTGCCCAGCCCAGCTGCTGCCCCCTCCCCCCAAACCTCCTCCTCTCACTCGTGCATATCTTCACTCTCACCGATCACGTGATGGCTCAAGGTCACGTGCACCGCGTCCCGGCGGCGACTCGCGAAGAGAGATTTTGAATATATTTTCTTATTTTCACCTCGTGTTACGTCACCGCCTCGAGTAGCACAATAACTTTATAAGCGGAATACATTTCCCCGTTCGCAGAGAAAGTGATCGGTGAAAAACTGCATATACACACAATTGATTTAAATACCAATTATTCGCGTGTTTTTTTCTCTATTGTCAAACATCATTATAAATTGTAACGATAATCAAACATTGGTCAAGGTTTCACAGCTCTCATTCTACACACCAACATATTACACTTAAGCGAGCTCCAAACACATTTTAGAGAAAGCGAGTTATTGATCTAATCTGTAGAAGAAGTTCTGTTTTAATTCGACCGCTTTGCAATTCATCTGTCTTTAAATTTGTTTGTGTGTTCCATATCCGGTCAATCCTGTCAAGATGGTGGCCATGTTGGATAGTACCTTTTAATTGCGCCAGAGTTTGTATTTCATATACTTCATATAAGAGGCAAACTCAACAATTGTTTTTTCCACTGGGAAAAACAGACTGCACCATGAACGCTTATTTTTCTGTAGTGATATAATCACAATTTCATCTTTCAACATCTCTAAATAGGATGAAACAAAGTTGCTATCCGCGTCTGTCTGTTTGTGCCCTTAGTTCTTCTAAACTACGCAACGGATTTTGATAAGATTTTCAATATCATTTAGACAATTTTTTCATTATCTATTAATATATAAAAATTCATCCCGCATAAGCGGGATTTGTGCTCGCAAAACTAGAAAAATAGTAGTCCTAAATCTCTAAAAAATTCAAAAATTGTTCTTATTAATGTCAGGAGTGTTTAGAAAGTGGTTTGAATGGTATAAGAAAGCGGGGACTCCTGAGGAATACTCGAATAGTCGATTTAATGTGGTATTTTTAACAGTAACATTGTGGTATATAGTAGTGAATGGTGGAATAAGTCACAGACGCCCGATAAATACATTAGCAATAGCGAAATATTGCGGGCTCCCACTAGAATATCTGGTGACATCAAACATAGAATTAAAAAATTCCATCGCATTTACCTTTACTGTTAAAATTTGGGGTATTTACTGTTAAAAAAACACTAGTTCTAGTATCCCCGAATTATTATGTCCTGAGGTCGTCATGCCAAATAAGAAACCTAAACTTTATAATTTTTACATTTAAGGAAATATTTTTCTAGACATTTCAATAGCAAAGACAGCAAAATGTGAGTATTACGTAAATATCCAGTCGTACGTAAAAAATAGCCGTTGTCCTTGGCCGGGGATTTATAAACTAAAATAAAACCCACGAAAGTTGGTAAGATCAGTGGGTGACATCCAATTATAATATTATCACGAGAAATGTTTTGAGTTCCTAAGCAATTAATAAATTTAGTTGTAATCTAATAGCGGTAAAAAATTCTAATTATTCAGCACAAGTTTTTACAGTAAGACGACTTCATAATATCGAACGCGAGTTATAATATTGTGAAGGTTCCGTTGGTGAATTCCGTGAGGTTTTTGTAATAAAAATCGAAAGGCTGTTTATTCATACTAATAGAATATTTCTCAAGGTTACTCAGTTAGATGGAAATAAGCCACTATTTCACTTGCTCGGAATTTCTCAGATTTTACGAAAATACAAAATCTAATTTTTCTTATTCTACTCTCGTCTCACTTATGAGACAAATTAAAGTTGGCCCAAATAATACACATTGAAGATTGTGTATCGGTGCACACTTCTGACAGAGATTCAATTGCGGCAAAACGTCACTGATTAACAGTCCTTTGCCGTGCTTACGACTTAATTCTACTCAATTTTTCAATTAATTTATTTTATTGATAATATATTACAAAATAATAACAATTATATTTATAATACATTTTTCCCAGTGAGTTAAATAAAACTCATTTGTGGAAAGAAAATATATTTACTAAAATCAATAATTTTTATATAAGAATGCGAATTTAAAAGGGAGTTCAATAAAGAGTTAATAGAAACATAGTTATTTCAAAAATACACCAAGAAAGACATATAAGTTAGAGAGTTTCAAAGAAAGATTATGTAACTGGTTAATAAAGCTACTGAAGAAATATCTTTTCAGAGCTTAGTTTTTTACAGAAAAAGGGACAAGAATTGTATGAAATGTTCGTATTATTCTAAAAGTGTTTATTATTTATAATTTTTAAGTATTTTTATTGAATAGGTATGTAAATATTTAAATGACTTTTTTTTTATTAAAATTTTTGAAACATACAGTACGCAAGCAATGCATCTGTGTGAGCATCGTGTCCGTGTGAACTTTGGCTGCGATGTCTATTGTACCGGTAATTAAGCTCGAACAGTGACTAAAAATATTTTATTTATTAAATTGGGTACATTTTTCATACCTTCCGCAATTTGACAGACAACCTTCTACAACATTTTGTTGTGCGTAAAAATGCACCGTTCAACCTTGATCTGTTTGTGGCCTACACGTGATATTTAAGCCAGATATTTGATATGTTCTGTAAGTACTTATGTAGTTGACTACGAGCCGATTCACTTGAAAACTTATAGCGTTACTTGAATCCTTTGTCCTTCAATCCTTAAGAAAAAATATTACAATGCCCACGAATTGCATAACTACATAATGCTTTGGGTAAACCCAAAAAATGAACGTAAAAAAACGTATGGCGTAGTAGAAAAGGAGTATTTCAATGTTTAAAGCACACTTATTTACTTATTATATGTTCAGAATAGTAAGTTTTGAGAAAACCGCATTTCAATGTTTGACTTACCTGTGTCTGGAATATTAAGCTTCAGTATTAAACTTGCAATAAATATGAATGTATGAGTGTACACAAAGATTAATATTTTAACTGTCTAAAAGTGGACATCCAATAGCTTTAAACCGTCAATTTATTAATTCATGATGGCATGTACCTGTGAAGAAAATGAATCTATGAAGAAAATCTATGTACAGCGAAATGTCATCACACTATTGTGTCTGTTACCCACTTAGAGAACAGTGATCCGCTCTTCCTCAATCCTTTATTACTTTTGCTCTTAAAATAGTCCAAATTCTAAACTCCCCTAAATCCTGACTTGTCCGGTCCATAATGATGAGTACAATCTCACATTAAAAAGAATTGCTCTTTGGTAGTTATTTTCCAATAAAACACAGTACAATTGCACAAATGCTCAAGGTTTGTAATATAATATGTCTATCGATCAGATATTATGTATGTATAAATATATGTATATAAAATTATTTATCATCGAATTGCGGTTTACCTTGCCCTTAATTTTTAATAAATACTAAGTTTGTAGGAACCGACATTTCGCAAGAGGTGAATCAGTGAAGTTTGATATTAGTTGCAGTTTAAAGAGGTGGGTGCACGAGATATTCAGCCTTCTTGATAGCTAAACGGTACTAGCGGCGAGCACAGTATTCCGAGACAGACCTGTTGTGGGAATGTAACATTTCCATTCGTGATAATATGAAACAAGGATATAAAGCGAGGGTCTCTTTCTCTCTTGTGCAATTACTTCGTCTGCCGCGTTAACCTTTTATCTCTTACACTTCCCGTCCAAATATGCAAATATTGAAATAAAACGGTGTTATTTCAAAAGGCGGAATTATGAAATAAGTATTACAAGTGCTGGCCGATTACAAAAATCTGGCGATAAAATAATAATTTAAAAAATCATTGTTGAGCCAAAAAAACTATGCAGCAAGTTCAAATATTTATTAATTTTTGTAAGGACAACTTTAATGCATACATAATATTTTATAGTTTTACATAATATCCGTGTCATGAGGTTGGCATCTAAATGCAAGATATTTTGTCTCCATGACAACCAGTGCGAGGAAGTTTAGAATAAATTGATAGGCAATTCCATTATATTATAATTTCTATAGTGAAAACAATAAACGCGTATAAATTCCATGGATTTTCATTTCCCTGATTTTTTATCTCATCGTTTGGCATTCTTTTACAAATTGTGCGATAATCGTTTTTTGGCAATGCTTATTATTTTTAAATATTTACAAACAAGTTTTTTTTTTAATTTTGCCTCATGCTATTATGAGTTAAATAATGACTGTCCTTGGAAGTGTTTGGAATATGCCCAAATCCAAAATAACCAAATGCCAAGTTTATTACTTGCAAAGGTTATCCAGCACGCATATCACTCTGGGAATCAATAAATAATAACGGAATTTGTAAAGAATTATGCCGGCAATCGTGAAATGAAATAGAAAGTCCGCCGTTACGTACGCAAAGCGGAATTTTCTAATAAACTGCTGTAAATAAATAATCGGATAGCCTATTGCCCTAGTTGTTGATAGACCCAGCTATTTTCGCGGTTTACAAAGTTACATAATACCATCTTTATTGCAGAATGGATGAATGAAGCCATTAGATAATGAACAACATAAGTGCTAAACACCAATAATTCGTTTCAACCGAGGCCTACTTATCTCTGGTTACTTATTTGCATATCACAAGTTGAACACAATCTAATTTTAAACTTTTTTGTTAGAGTCAGACCATTAAGATGGTTCATATTAAATCTTTAACCGTTATTTTTTAGTACTTCATCGAAATAATAGCCTTCAAACGCTTAACATACGTGATACACAAATTATCCAGTTATTACCTAAGTACTATTGATTGCGCAATAGTTTTAATTGCTGTTTGTGTAATAATTTGTGTTAATGATGTACATACAGACCAAATAAAGTTGCGGGTAGAAAAGTTATAATTTTTTTTAAAGGAAAATAGTTAATATTTAATTTTTAATATTTTCCTAAAAATATTATTCCAAGTACTTACAAATAACGATGCTTGAGAAGTTAAGTAAAATTTTCTTTTCAATGACGTCATGTCGTTTATGTTTTCGAAAGACTACTTTCCGAAAATATCTTAGTTTTGTCTAATCGAGGAAACAGCAGTAATGTGGCGGCACACCCTGCAGGAGAGGGATATACTGTTTCCCAATACAAAATAATGGTACAAGTGAATGATGCACAATGACCGGTTATAAAGGTCAACGCGTACCAACACGGCACGACACGTCAATTAATGACTGAATATACGAATGAAATTTTTACCTTGGCTCCAAAAATTATTAAAATTTGACATTTGAGGTATGACGAAAAATGTTAGTACAATCACGTAATTTGTAATATGCACGATAAACAATATCAGACTGCTTTTCTAGATACACAAATAATGGGGTGTTTGAGGAAATCAAGTGTAAGGTCACTTCGACAGAACACGAAATAAGAATTTTTTATATACATTTCGAAGTGAAGAATTCGTTTATTTTCAATTGACCGAAACCTAACAGGCTTAGAAACGAGTGCTTCAAATCATTTTCCCTTTCAAAGGTTCATGCTCATTAAATGTTGTTGATGGAAGTAGGCATAAAATACCCCTTTTCCTTTTTACAACTTTTTGGGTGGGAAAACTGATGTTATATGAAGCACTCCACCACTTGAGGTTTTCTTTTATTGCATTACCGTGCTGACGAATACATAGTTTACCTAGGCTCAGGAAAAGCTCCCGAGAAAAAGGAAGTGAATTGAAAAGATGTCATGTCAAAACTAGGAACATTTCAACATAACAACGAAGTACGTTTTTGCAATGGAAGTGTTGGAAACCCAATAAAATGATTTATTTTATGATAGTTTTGGTGTTTTTCAATTCAACAATGGTGAGTCTCGCAGTAAAAGAAATGAGAATGCTGTTTAACGATGCGCTAGAAGTAGACTCACATAGCACTAGCCGCAAGTCGCACCGTGTGCCATGGGAATTATAATCCGCGACGGCGAAAGAGAGTGACAAAGTGCCACTATACGCGGCGTATTATTTAAAAAGAAGTGACAACTTTTATAGACCCGCTGATTTATTCAATGATTATTAAAAGCTAGCGTTAGAGCGGGTAATAAAATGTATAATAAAGAAATATTTGATGAAATTGAGAACGTTAAAATGTAAAAATATGGCAATAGACATACCGTCGTATCCAATTATATTAAACACTCATAAACGGCGATTATAACAGATATAATGCAAAAAATTAGCTTTCTGCGGCAGGATTATAGAAATTTCATTTTTATATCATTCTAACAAAAAAAATATGTATTTTTTAATCTACCGGTTTTAATTTTTTAACTGATTAGTTACTTGATTTTTAGTTTTTTTATAGTTGATTTTTGACAATTTTAATATCCGGATTCAGTGATGCCATAGTTCCAGTATGACAGTCTCGAGCTGTACTAAAACCTCCTAGATCACAAGGCCGGGACACTGAATCAAATCAGCCTCTTAACTTGTATGTACCAACAATTTTTTTTTTCCGCAAAATCTCATACAAGTTAGGAGGCTGCTTTGAATGAGTGTCCCGGCCTTGTGATGTAGGAGGTATTGGGTGTAGTCGTGGGTTTCATTTTCTCAGTGGCTCATGGCAGATATCGTATTTCGCTCAGAGAACCAGTCCGCGCCTATCTACTATCGAATTTACAATATGTACACAAGTCTATCAATGTCAGTGGGGGATTTAACACACGGAAAGTAATAATACGTGAACACACAGAGGCCGGGCAGCATTTGCATTGCAGTCGATGGCCCTAGGGCGGGGTAGGTACAGTCTACAGTCTACCGTGGCGAGGTCTCTGTGAGAGCTGCTCTGCGCGACTTACGTGGTCAGCGCCAGCGCTATTTTCCACATTACCACTTGCGGAGATGCATATATGTGAAAGAAGTGAAGGTCGTTTGCTGTGATCGTGATTTGTTAAAGCCTGTCGCACGGGACCATCCGTAGTACAATAATGTTTTTACAATATACATATGACTGTGTCATTCTATATATACAGTATGTAACTAATATATGTGACACATTATGTAATGTGTCACATATACGTCATGATATACGTATACTTTGTAGTAATTTAATTTATATTTTCATGGAAAACCAAAGTGTAATCATGATGAAGATGACACTTTTATAAGTTAATTAACTTTCAAGTCCAAGATATCATATGAAAGTATCGAACGAACGACTTCGACGAACGAATGATGAAGAAACAAAATGTGTGTTGCAGCTCTTTTCTAAACTGATAAATTTACGACTATATTATATATTGTGAGATAAAATACAAGTGTTTATTTACCACGATATACATTTAAAAATACCTACTACCTACTTACCTCAAATGGAGACCAGAAAACTTTTCCCTAAAAAACTTTCTTCACTGAAAGTACCGTTAGTGATTTCGAACAAAATCGTATTTTCCTGAAATCCGCTCCTGATATTGCTTGATAATAAACAAACAAATTCATAGGCTGGAATTAAAATGTCACTGTACTGTATAAAAATGATTTCAATATTATTAAAATACCAACTTGCTTTCCTTTACTATTGTGGTTTGCAAAACCTTAATTTATATTTCATTGAAATATTTAATGAAAGCGAAAAGTAAAAAAGTATTGAAAGGTTATCAAAACTGCGAAATTGAATATTGGTAACGTTTAACATTTAGTTGAAGTTGATAATTGTGTATGTTGAGGATCGTTGTAGTTTCAAATGAAGCTTTAATTGCAAATACGGTTGACAGAAGCTTTGTTGAAGTTAGAAGTTGCAGCCGAAGTTGGTTTGTTTTATTCATATTAGATTACAGTGCAGCCCAATGGCATAAGTTAAAAGTCGCTTACAAAAATGCTTATCACCGACTATTTCGCCTACCGAGATAGTGCAGCGCTACGGAAACGTTCCTGGAGGGACGGGTGAAGTCTTTCAGAGCATTTCTCCGTCACCACATGGGAAGCTTATAGCGCAGACTACGCTTATCAAAAAATACAATCATCACTGCCATGGTTGTCTGAATGAAGTCCCTCCTGATGGCTCTCTGGAGACGAGAGATAAGTGGTCAAATATCCTCCATAAACGGCATACATTTTTCACTTCTTCAGTTTTCATTTTATGTGCCTAACTATGTATTTTTATTTTGTCTAATTTATTTTTCTTATTATTTGTCTGATTTCTTTTTTTATTATATCAAAATATGGAAAACACCTGCATACACTTTGGAATAAACTATTATTATTCTCGTTTTCTGTGTACAACGCATAACCTGAAGTCTTTAAAAAAGTTTAATATTTGAATGAACATGCAAGACAAGGCATTATTATTGACTAAATAACACATAACTATTAAAAACCTCGCTATAACTTATATGTATTATAATATAACCAAATGTACGTGTACCTTTGAAATTACAAATGGTCAATTTTGATTACATAGGAAGGTATGTTACCAAGGGCATGCGTCGCCATTACATGGTTGATAGAAGTATTGATTTACAGCAGTTTTATAACGATAACGCTAATATGACGATTTTCACATAATCAGTACTTTTTTTTTCCAATAGAATATAAATCTTTTCTGTTTTAGTTAAGTTACTCGTAACTTGACCACGGTTAAATGACCTTGATACGATATCAGTTTCAAAAAATTTATTAAAGGTACTGGAAACAAACCATGGTGCTCGCGATATTATATATAACTACATTTAATTATTTTTACATTCTCGAAGAGAGATTTTTTATTATAGTGTGATATCACACTTCTTTTCATATCGGCAAACATTTTATTCTTAGAGACAACAACGCGCGGACAAGGTAAAAAACTTTTTCTTCGTAATAATAAATTTAACACAACAGATAATGAATTAATGATTTTGTTAACAAAGGTGCACCAAGTATGAAATAAAATATTTTTTATCTCAAAAAATCATGGACTCATACTTCAATGGAGTAATTATTTAATGTTATACCCAATGAATATTATTTAAAATGATTAATATCATCTAAAAGCTGCTGATGTCGTAGAGCAGGTTTACGTGTGTCTGGTAGCTTTTGCTGCAGTCGGTTCAAAGGTGAAAAAATTTCGCAATGACTCAAAACGGCAATTAAGTACATACGTAGTCTGTCTAATCACGTCGAGAATTTATCATAGCGCTTATTTGTAACTTTGAGCAAGTCGTACAAAGGGCAATCATGATTCGACAACGATGAAGTCATCAATGAATGAACAGGAATTAAATTCCTTTCTGTAACAAGTTGGGAAGGAAAAGCTCCCAAGTGCAGGCGGGTTATACCGCCGGCTTATCATTTTAGGCACGCTTCAGTGTACCAGGAGTTTTTGTAAGTCGCTTGTTCTAAGAAAATGTGAAAGATAAATCAAGGTGATGACGTGCATTACAAAAATTTAGCGTAAGTACCGAAACGAGTCACTTTTTAAATTCATCTAAATGGTTAACGATTACAAGTTATGTTGTTTTTTTTTCAGGAAGTTTGTCGTTGAGAAGAACAATTGATTGAGGTCATAAGTAATATCTGGATAACTAATGTAAACGGAGTTAAACTCCGTCATTAGAGATTAGAGCGCAGCGAGGTGCTGCACTACCGCGGCACGGCCATGGAGCTATGGGGACTATTTAAAAAAGCGAAAGTTATTTCGCTACTGACCTTTAACATTACTCTCGTTTGATATTGAGGAATAGCTTATAACACATCTTTAGAGCCGTGGCTGACTGAAAGGTAAACCGGCTTCGTGTCGTATTATGGGCTCACAAAGTGATTTTACTATATGTATAAAATTGAACAACCTACGCAAGTTAAAAAAATAGAGTTAGCAGCAAAATGTTTTGTTAGTAATTAAATATGAATATGTAACTTACAGCACTATCCTGAGAAGCATGATGTCCACAGAGTCCTTGATGTTTTTCTTTTAAAAATCACCAATATGTTTTATAGTCAATTGACGTGTATTTTTGTTTTGATGTCCTTCACTGGCTCACATAAATTAAAGTAAGTAGTACATGTGCACATATAATGTAGGTAGTAAGACCGCGGTGTGTTGAAACTGCAAGAGAGAGAACCATGCGGGGTTAGCCGGCCAGTGAATTGCGCGAGTTACACTAGAGTCCCAGCAAAGCAACTGTAGCTCGGCGGCCACTCTCCGCCACACTTTATATAGCGCCGGCCCCTTCCAGCGCGCGAGCCTCGGTCTGCCAGCCCCCAGCGCGCGCGGTGGTTCGCCCGGCCCGGCCCGGCCCGGCCAGCTCCCCGCGGCCCGGGCGCGCGCATAGGTCCCCTGCTCACTTCTACTTGGCTCCACTTCTAATCTGTTTCATCCACACAAATCATCTAATAACCATCAATTATTTTAAAATATATTATTATTATTACCTTTATTGCGTGGTGTTTTGTGGATCCCCAATCTCCCCAACTATATACAATACAAATTTACCAACCATTTTCCAACTGTTCATTGTTTTCGACATTTGAAACAAAGTGGCGGCTGCTTGCCAAATGTCCGTCGGTAGGTAAGTCGGATAAATTAGACATCGCGAATGTTTCTCTTGTATCGGTAATGTGCAGGCTCGTCATTCAGATTGCATTAATAATAAATGTGTGTTTAAAATTGAATCATCCTGTAATGTACATAAAATTGTATAAGCGAATGTTTTTTTCATAAATTCCTATGTGGATATTATAAAATTGGTAGCTCGTCGAGATAAATATGGTGATTTCTTCAATAGCAGAAAGTTGTCCCAATAAAAAAATCAATTTCGTTTGTACTCTTGAATGATTCTAGCGTTAAGACTTCACTGAAGGAATTTTCTTATGATTGTTTTTAAGGAGAAACAATTTAATAATCTTATTGAGGACATGCGGTTTTGTGTAACCAATGTTATTGGAAATATTTGAATATGTGTTAGGTAAGGTACATGGGCTTTCGGCATATTTTATTAACATATTACAATAATTAATTCATCCGAAGCTATTGGGACTATGGCAAATGCAAACGGGGAATTCAAATACCAGGTCAAAGATAAGATAGAGGAAGTTTGAGAGCAAAAGCAATTCCTTTGAAGTTTCGATTCTGGAAGATTTTTTCGAAAAGTGTTTTCACTCAGAAATTGTTTTCCAATCTGAAACCATAATAAAATGTAGAACTCATTGTTTGAGCTCTGAAATAACTAGATATCACAGATTTTATGTTCGGTTTATTGACATGTTAAATAAAAATATAATATTGGTAATTTATTTTCTTACGATAGGTACTTATTAAGTCTAACAGCCCGATTCTCCTTCGGTATTCGATATTTATAGTTCGATAATATATAGTTTTGATTTCAACTATTGTAGTGCAAAATTATCCTAACTGTTGTGCAGACTGAGACGAACTCAAATAGGTTAGTTCTAATCTCAATTATTGTAAGGTAAAATTATTCTAACTTCATTAAATATTTTGTAAAACACAAAGGACGGGTTGAACAATTCATCAAGTTCTGTGAAAGCCCTATTCAAGTTCTGTTTTTTTTATATCATTATAGGCCAGTTATTTCACAGAACACAGGACTTGTTAACAAAACTTGCAAATTAACTTTGAAATTTGAAGAAATGTATCAATCCGTCCTTAGCTTTTTGGTATTTCTTTTTCAACATATTCATTGCATAATCATTGCAGAAGAATAATTAATTTTCACGTTAAACGTAATTAAAAAGTGCTCTTCTATAAAGTGCCTAAAATTCAGTTAGGCTAGTTATGCAATGGAAGGATAGGATAGTTCGAGTTTTTTAGATATTGTTAGCTAATTTGTTACATAGTTCATAAATCAGAACCTTTTTAAAACTTGCGCCATTGCAAATAAATATCAATTTATATATACAATAAGTATATATAAACTTTCCGCTTAGTAAAATCTAAATGAAATCTAAAATGGTTATAAATGTACAAAGTTATTTAAAAAGGGTTTGTAAAAGAGCACCGTGAGGCGAGGTGATGTTTAGCAAAAATGGCTTTAGTATTATTATTACCGATTCACTGATTTAACTAAACAGTAATTTTTCCTTTATTAGTATACGTTTACTCTTATTTAGGGACTGTTTATTCATGATTCTAAATAACTGAATTACTGTTGCATTCCATGTAACAGTAATTCAGAACAGTTTCGTTGCTCGATGTGTCTTCACAGTGTAATTTAAAACTCACACACACACACACTCAGCTCCTAGTTCGAGTTTTTCAATACCTTAACAACTCAAACCAGAAATAACGATCAGTGAATCACGTGCAAAACCCAAGGACGGAATGCAAATAAATAATTAAATGACCCACGTCATATCTGCATACCTATCTAATCGTTAGTTGTCCATACCTACTACTTATGCAAATTAATTGAATGCACCAAAATGTGTGTGAAATCTATATCTAGAGTTTATAGGCATATAGATGAGATGTAACGGTTCTAAAATTGAAGTTTACGGTTAACCATTTCCTTGAAAAATAAATACAATACATTTTATCTAACGAAAAAAATAGTGTAATACCATAAGATGACAATATTATATTATTCACATTGACAAAATTAAAATCAATATTTTATTAAATTGATCAATTGAACAACAAAATGGATTTGTGAAATAAAACATTTATAACTTTGGATAAAACCAACATTTTATTTAATTTATCACCGGTTTCGCTTAACACAATCATCACCATGGAACAAAATTAAACCAATAAAAATACACAGTGTGTAACACAGTTGTATTAACATACTTACGTATTTTTTGACCAGTTTAATTTTGTCCGCCAATGATGCTTGCGTTAAGCGAAACCAGGGGGTCATAAGAGGTGTTCAGTAAGACTTTCTTCAATATCAATATTTTCACTAAAATCATCAATATTTTCTTGAGTTTCGGTTGTATTGAAAAAAAGATTCGTTTACGATACACCTGATGCTATAACTCAACCGCATTGTATACATGTGTATATTTTAAATTTGTGATATATTTCTTTGCATATGTTTTAATAATAATAAAATAATTGTTTATTATGAAAATTGTAAAGACTTGTTTATTTACATTTTCTCTTCCTTGAATAAAAATCAATTTCGATGTTTCAAATCTGCCAAGCGTCCCGTGACGGCTATTTTTTTTACCAACATTTTTAAAGCTATCTAACGAAACAGAACAAGACACAGAAAATTTAAAAAAGGTAGAGTCCGTCCTCTCTGCCTACCCCTGTGGGGAAACGGCGTGATGGTTAGTTAGTTAGTTAGTAGAGTTCTATTCTCATTTGTGAACATTACCTTTTTATTTTCTGTGTTTTGTGTTCTGTTTCATGTTTTGTTTAGATTTAATAGTATTCTCTTCTTCTTCATTGATTAAATAAAATTAAAAAGGCCAATATCTAGTACGGATTTGAGCTATTTTATTTATTCGTATTTTTAATTATAAAATATTGGCCATTAAAGAAATAGATTTTTTAATGATTTAAACAAAAATTCTTAAACTTAAATTTGGCAATTTTTTGTACCTTATTATTTTTAAAAAGTATTTATTAAGTTTGGTAGGGTATTTTGGCCTCAAATCCAAAATTAAGTTTTTTAAGCCGTTTTCTTAACCTTAGGCATAACAACCTTTAGGGAGACAGTAGGTGACTGACATGAATGGTAACTTTTTGAAAAGGTGGTCAAGGCTCTCCAAAAGTTACAGCTTCTTTGAAAATTATGATCTTGATGAGATGGTAACTTATGTCAATCTGATAAAGTTAAACGAGTAAGTACATACCGAATGTAAGGACCATACCGAATGTATAGTTTTGGGTACCGTCGCCCTGGAACCATTTATTGGATAACCAATATCTCTGCCATGAGTCACCCCAAGTAATTCGATACTTTTGGTGATTTAGCAGGGGTGCCCGGGTTTGTCGGTTGAGGTGTGTTCAGGAAGCATCTGCCCACCAGCTGCGTGGCGTACCGGTTCGGCTGAGGCGAGTTTGGGGAAACCTTTTGAGCTGGTCTCTCAGTGGGAGGGATAGATCATTCGTCCGTCACCCTTGCACATTCTGATCCCTAGATTAGCCACCCCTCCTACATTTTTCCTTGCTAGAACTTCCTCTTCTTCCTTTCCTTAAAAAAAGACCATCCAGACGGCAACCCCAAAGATGACATAGATCCTGAGAGAAATAATTTTCGTCTTGGCCTTCTGTGTGTGGTCAATGTATGAGAGTCTTAAAAATTCTTAAAACCTGCAGGGACGACGCGTTGTAATCTCAATCGTTTCGTAACTAAAGTGGAGAAGGAACCCACAATCCTCAAAAAACGAATCTATAAAATTTAGAGTTAAATCTTAAGATTTATTATAAGACCTTTTCACTAAACTCTCTGTGAAAAGAGAGTTAGTTAGTGTTAGTTATGATATGTTGGTGAGATGCTGACGTGAGTATCTTTTTTCTTTTATGTTAGTATTGCATTGTACTTTCCGTTCTTTCACCCTCCGAGCGTGCTCTTTTAATATTCATTTTTTAGAGCACCGCTCTTCTGAAAAAATCACCATTCAAACGCTTGCATATTGTTATGGATATTTTTAAAATGCTAAGTAGTTCAACGTTGGAAGTAGCTTTAAGAGCTCAAATGTTGGCCTTAGGTTAAGAATTACAAAAATTGAAAACTGTGTAAATTTAATTTGATTTTTATAGTCCATCTATTTGAATATCGATTTTTTTATTGAATGAACACATGAAGTGGAGATTAACCCACTTTCCGACACCCGGTTGAGCTGAAACTCGGCAGACAGACTCGTTATCGGTGACAATGTATTCCATCAACATCATTGGTGGCGCTCATGCACACACCCGCGCGCAAACAAGCATTTATCTGAAATTGGGTTATATTCAATAAATAAAAAAATACAATTTTTAATATACTAAATGATTATCGGTACTATCGAATTAGAATTTGGCATAGGTGTTAGCGTTGTTGACTCAAGTCCCTGGGGAGGAAGGTTCAATCTTCAAATATACACAAAATACTTATATTAATTATTTTACAAGCAATAATTGTTCGCCTGAAACACTCATCCACATTGAAAAATCTCCTGATAAAAGATACATGACGCCAACGGGACTCGAACCCGTGTCCCTTACGGGTTCGAGTCCCGTTGGCGTCATGTATCTTTTATCAGGAGATTTTTCAATGTGGATGAGTGTTTCAGGCGAACAATTATTGCTTGTAAAATAATTGTTACCCTTTGTGCTATGCATAAAAAATCTTGTCTTAAAAACATTAGTTTACCAAAAAAATAATAACTTATATTAATAATTACAAATATATTATGGTAAAAAACTTGGTTTTTTAAGGTTGATTTTTAAAAAAATAACCAAATTTGTTTACAAAGAAATGAAATTTGTTTATAGATATAAAAAAAATAGAAGACAAGTACTTGACGTAATATCAGGGAGGAAGAACCAATTCACAGTCGATCAATTTTTTAATAAAAAACATACACTTAGTAAGACACCACTTTATTTTTGTTGATATTTAGCCCAGTTGATATTTAGCCCTGATGAAGCTTGGGACAAGAGAAACCCGGTTGGCTATCGTTATTGATTCAAAAATAAAGTGGTGTCTTACTAAGTGAATTTTTTTTTTCATTCAATATGTCACACCCCAAAGTATTTGCTTCCTTCGAAATTTTTTTAATACTTTTATTAATAAATTTAGATGTAGGTATTATAGTAAAATAACTTAGTTTTTTCACGTTTTTTTTAGTTTATTTAAAAGAAAATAATCAAATTTGTTTACACAGCTATTTTTAATAAAAAAGTATCAGTATACAGATTGTACTATTATTTATTTACTTGAACGCCCAATTGAGCTTTTACATATATAGATACAAAAATATAGAGGATGTAAGTACATAACATAATAACAGGAACGAAGGTTCAATCCCACTGGTCGACATTTATTTTTTTAAGTGCAGTCCCTTAAGCATAGCTAATTTTTTTATATGTATTTAGTATCCATAAACACGAAATGAATCAAAAAAAAAATTTGATAGGTCAGGTTTTTTTATTATTTAACAAAGTTTTTTTACATTATTCTTCCATAGTATGACGTGTACTTAACAAAATTTCAAAACTAATTCAATTTATTTTTTTTTGCTCCTGATTTGCGCTTGTGAGTATCTTAAGAGTCTCTCTGCAGGGTCCAGCAATAGTCTGCTACCATAGATAGACTCCACTTTCCTTGGTATCACTTTTCCATAGCCGTAATGTCCTGGTGAAATCGTTCGCCTTGCTCCCCACTGATATCTCCCATATTTTCGGGGAAAAAATTCAAATGAGAGTGAAGGAAGTATATTTTTAGTGACGTGTTACATCCCATATGTTTATAGGCTATGAGCATTTCAGACACAATGCTGATATGGTCTTCACTTTTATGAGTTCCAAGAAAGTTCTCGACAACATTCTTGAAGGCTGACCAAGCGGCTAGCTCGACTGGTCTCAACACTGTTATAAAATTCGGATCAGTCAAGACCTCCCTTATTTGTGGTCCCACGAATATTCCTTCTTTAATTTTTGCCTCGCTGAACTTAGGAAACTTTTGCTTTAAGTAAATCATGCCATTTCCATCCTTAGACAAGCCTTTTACAAAAATTTTCATCAAACCCAATTTAACGTGTAAGGGTGTTAGTAAGATATCTTTAGATTTTACTAAGGGAGCATGTTGAACATTCTTCGTGCCAGGTTTAAGGTGATTTCTAGTAGGCCAGTCCTTCTTGGCATAATGGTTTTTCCTGTCTCTGCTGTCCCACTTCCACAGAAAACAACAATACTTTGTGTATCCCGCTTGCAGTCCTAGTAGGAGCCCTATTATTTTTAGATCACCACATATTTTCCATTCGTATTTTACATATTTATTTATTGTTAACAGCAGCTTGTTGTCATAGTTCTCTTTCATGTTTGCAGCATGACCAAGTGGAATGGATGGTCAAAAAATCAAAAAATCAATGATAACTCACGAATAAATATGAATTAATACACATTTTAGTAAAACTTAAAACCCATAAAAACCTGATGTGATAGAAAAAAACTAATCACATATCTGAAATCAGCGTAAAATTTCCTGTCAGATTTGGCTACTTTCGTTAAAGGGACAAAAAATGTGTTGACCAGTGTCCTCAGTGAAACCAAAAATATTTAAATTTAAATACTTCTTGGAAAGAAATATATTTAATCAGCTATTTTTAATTTAAAAATATATCAAAATGATTCAAAACCGAAGGTTTCTTCATCAGGATACAAAATGTACTATTATTTATTTATTAAAACTCCCATCGGGCTTTTACATAAATAGAAATAAAAAATATAGAGGATATAAATACATAATTCAATATCAGTAAGATAGTAACAAACTAGATATTTATGTATATATATACTTTATTAAAGAAGCAATGTCATTCAAACTCATTAAGTTGATGGCGCAAGTTTCATCACACGCACTGAACAATCTCTGTGCATAAAATTAGTGCAAGAAGCAACTGCATTAAATGGAGTACGAAGTCTAGTGTTGTATTTATTGGGTTTGCGATAATAATTAATAATACAAATCAGGGCTGTCTAAGTATACGTCAAAAAAATGAAATAAAAAAGTATATGATTAAACTGCAAATTGTATTTTAATTTTATTTTTCATTTAATTAAAAATAATTAATTTTATTTCTCTACAGCTCTCTTCTTCTGAGGTTTTCGCTGCTTAGGTAAACAAACGAAAAAAAAATCGGATTGCGAACACTATTCATTGTTCATTTTTCCACTCGTGCCTAATGATACACGGAGAAAGGAAGCCCCAGAAGAACGATGAAACTGTGGACGCAACCTTGGACAAACACAATCAATGCGCTGCAATGGCGCGGGAGCTCAATCAGAATTATTTAAACGATATTGTAGTGCATCGTATTAAGTTATGTGTAGCTTGATTATACCTAGTTATATATAATAATTGAAATCGTATGAACACTTAAAGTGTATGTTATATTAAGCTACGTTATTTTATTTATAAAAATGAAATTAATAAAGTTTTTTTATATTTTTTAACTTTTACAATATTAAAACAATTAGAGATATTTAAACACATCCTTTCTTATACATCCGTATTAATTATTTTTTTACAAAAACATTGTAAATAATAATATTTTAAGATTTTTTAAATATTTACGTTGAGGGATCAGTAGGATTTATAGGCCGTGTTAGGAGATCTACCGAGCCGAACCCTCTGATATGAAAGTATCTTGAGTCGGTGAATTATTTTCCCATTTGATCTCTGGTGAGTTGACGTGTTGTTCTTGTATTGTTTTGTATTTATTTTGCTTATATAATGCACTTGCATAATGTGTATTGACTAGATGATCATTTGTGAAAAAGTGTGTGGAAGGGTTTAGTTTTTCCTATGGGGAAGATTTAACCCGGACATAAAGTTAGAAAATATAAATAAGAGTTTATTCCAGAACGTATACAAGTGTTGTGTAATGCAATGCATTCCACATTTTAAAATAAAAACAGACAAATAATAAGAATACACAGATATCATCAGAGGGAACTCCATCCAGGAAATCATGGTGGTAATGATAGTGTTATTTGATTGTAAAAATAGATTGATGATGACATTCCCGGAAGATACGCGGTATGAGCCTGAAATAAGATTTATCGGGTCATAGTTTGTCGTAAAACAACACGGATACGACCGTATTAACTCGGAAACTTTTTTTTTTTCTTAAATTAAATTTCCTTTACGAAATTCTTTATTAATTTATTTTATGTTTAATTTATGCTTTCCTGTGATGCCATAAACTTTAAAAAAAATCTCTTGCGCAATACGATTTTATTATTTTCACTGTCGATTGTCTTTTTGTAATAAATCTTGAATAGAATCAGATCAGATAAGTCTAAACTAATGATTGTTATACAAAGCGTGAGAAATTGTAACGTAACAAAAAAATGTAAGAGATAACAAATAAGACAAAATTGCAACTACTATTTTTATAGTACCAATGAACATAGACACACCATTATTTGTGGTACCTGTCTGTCTAATTTTTAATTTAAGCGTCCTTGAGTTAAAATTTCACATTATTAACACATTTTTATCTCTTGCCTGAACTGGCAGTTAATGAGGAACTGTAGTCCATTTTTATATTTTTTAATGAATAATGACCTTTTAACTTAAATACAAGTATATTATTTACTGTCATAGTTAGTTTTAATGATTAAAATAATTTTCAGAGTTTTAATTTTTTGGGTCACCCATAAACGAATCTAATCTGTTGAGGTGACCAGTGGGGTCAAAAGTTAGTCATACGTCTCAAAAATCCTACGTTCCTTTTTTCAACTGGCACTGTATTTTTTATAACAAGTCCCAACGACATTTTATGTTGTCGAAAAAGAAATACCATTATAGAAAATGGAGAATATTATCTTTGAAATGTTTGTATTTGAAATAAGAATTAATATTTAAAAAAAAAAAAATCAAATATGAAAATGTTAAGAAAAAACTTAACGCGACATGTTGATTCGAAACTTTTAATAATTTTGAAAGAATTAAGTGTATATAAAACACATTCCTTTTGTGTAGGCAATTTGTTGAAAAACTGTCACCTCACTTTTAATGCCGTTTATACAATAAAAAAATGTTAATAATTTTTATAAACTCCAGTTTATATTTACATTGTCCTCAAGAAGGTTGAGTGCGACCGAAACCGGTCAACCTATTTAACTTAAATAAAGTGGTTTAAAAAAAAGTTTTTTTTATTCATTTATATAATATCAAGCCACAAAGTGTTTGCTTTCTTCGATAATTTATAATTTATTTTTTAGCAATAAACTATTGTTTCTCATAAACGCATATGAATTTTCTATTATGCAAAGGTCGTGATTACTGTGTGTATTCGTGTGGTTAAGATCCTCAGGTACGAATTCAGAGATCTTGGGTTCAATTTTCAACATCTTCAACTATATTTTATTTAATGCATTTGAATTATTTTACCACAACCGTTGGTCAGAATATAAACTTTTTTGGAATTGCTTTAGCTGCGTTTAGTGTCCAGATAAAAAAACAGGGGCTTTGTTCTTTTCCATTTCCATCTCATCCAACACATTGGTGATGCCATAATCCCACTTGTTCCGGGCAGCTAAGACATTTATATAGTAGTCACATAAAATAAAAATAAATTTGTAAACGATACCCGTTATAATAAATATACAATGAAGAAAATTTTATAACATAATATTTCTTTCGATGATATATGCCGGTTTTCGGCCTCTTTGTGTGATAGATCATGTAGTACAAAATCATCAATGGGTATCCACATATTTTTCTTTATCCATTTTTAAGATAATTTTAAAATTTACTCGCTTTCTGATGAAACATTAAAAATTTTAACCCATTTTTTAAGACAGGAGATGGAAAAGTTAGGGTGGGTACATAATTGTATAAAAAAGCTTTTGTTCATTGCAATCTAATTCCAATGTTCTTCATTTGACTACATCTATGTACATCTTCAGCTATAGCTTGAGTACAGGCACTCAATTGAACGCTATGTACTATTTTATTTATTACAGCTAATAAATATAGTAAATTACTTTCCTTTTGATAAAGTATAAAGCACAAAGACTAGAACAAATATAATGTGTATGAACCAAAAGACAATCAATGCATTAACATCACCCACAAAGTATTATAAATAGAATAAATAACAAGTTGTAAAAAAAATTTGCTTGGGAAAAGAAAATCACTATAATTTCTACCTTAAGGATTTAAGTCCCCGTAGTTAGAGTTCCAAGTTGATTTGAAAGGGACATATGTAAATATGAATGTTAGAGGGAGCGCGCTGATATTGAAAAAACGATAATAATTAAGCGACTGCTGTGAAAATATTTAATAAACACGACTCTTTTGAAATAGAGAAAAAATCTCTCGATAAATGCTTTAGTTAAATTTAAAGATGCACTGTGAATGTTTTCATGCCCATAACATATTCAATAACACAAAAAACGTGTTTTAAATAATTTTCGAAGCCTACTTTGCGATTTTTCTATCCTGGCAATTTCATACAATTAACTTTTCGGCATAACAAATGTATAAATATTATCTTAAAAAATATTTTTTTGTTGGAACTTAAAAACTTAAGGAGTTAACGACATTTGCTTAAGGCAATGCAATACGTCGTGTAATATTTTAAATTGAGCCGCTATCAATAACAACCCTTACGTAGATGGCGATAAGGTTTAAATTCCCGCTTTACACCATCCGCCTGTTTTGATTAATGCAAGAAAAAAACATGGCCAAAAAGTGCCCTTTATTTTATTTTGTGGATGTTCAGGCATAAATATTTAATTTTTTTTCGATAATTTTATAAATAACTTAATTTGCTACATTATACAATAAAATCACAACCGAAAATGGGTTCGTAAGTAGGAGATTTTGAACTTTAAAGCAGTTTTCATAGGCCTTTACATTATTTTTTTTCTGGGCTTATAAAAAGACTTATCTAAAAAATACTCGATTATTTCAAAGGCTAAGATATATTCTACTCGTAGTATTTAATTAAAGCATCTGATACATTTCTAGGCGACCAAATTTTCAAACCAAAAACACATGATTTTGCATTGCTACGTATGGCATCGCCTTAAGGACAAATATTCAATTACTAATTTGTTTTACCAAAAGAAGTACATCTATCTATGTGAATACACAGAGTGGGCCTTACTAATAAACGTGATTTAAATTTTACTCAACTGTTGAACATATTAGGTCCGTCTCTGTTCCCGTCCTACTGTTTGAAGCTCTTGACGATGCCTCCATTAGAATACACTCTACAATACAACTACACTGTTTCAATTCCGATGAATTTTGTCAGTGCCCCTACATTAAGCGCTCTACTCAAATGATGTACCTCGGCCTCACCATTGATCCATATATAAAATGGAATCTTCATACTCAAATAATTGCAAACAAAATAAGAAAAACCATGAACTTTTTCAGAATAATACAAAACTTTCTCGGCTTACAACACCTGAAAATGATATTTTGTGTTCTGCCAATCTATTATTGAGTATGGTAACATAGCATGGGGAGGCGGCACTTCATCTGGACTAGACCCAACCATAAAGGCTCAGAAAATAATTCTTATGCTAACTATAATTACAGACTCGAACCTAATCTTCAATATTATGAATGTTCTTGATGTTCAGCAGCTATATGCAAATACTATACTAACTCATCTGTACACAAATATACATAATTACTACGAAAAAAGTTCAAATACACGATGTACTCGAAGCAACAACAAAAACTTACTAACTAAATACCGATAACGCATACTACTTTTGGTCAACGAAACTTTAAATACTTTGCGACAAGACTCTGAAAAATTCTTCCAGACAATATAAAACAATGTGATTCACAAAAAAATTTCAAAGACAATATAAAAACTAAGATCAAAAATAAGAATAGGGCCTTTACCGGTGCATTCACCCAAATTCGCAGTAATCGAAATAGTATAGGTATGTTCAAAGTTATTAGGAAGTAACATGAAAAATTCTGCCTCAACACAGGCTAACCTAGTGAGGCAGTATTTGAGAAACCTCAACTTACTGTACTTTTTTTTTTTTTTTTACCTTCATTATATTATTTTTGTTAATTTTATAACCTTAAAAAAAAGTTACAAATCAATGTTCAATATACATCATAATATGCATTTTTAGTTGGTATGTGCAACCTTTCTTAAATAAAGATATATATTATTATTATATTATCCATTTTCCCAACGTAAACGCCTGATAAACAACTATTATGTTTATCAGGCGTTTAAAATTTGAAACACGTTTATTAGTAAGTCTGTAGCGGGCAGGCTTTGTTTTAATTCTGAATTTTAATTTGTTCCCTGGCCTTTAAAACAGGAGGAAGTTTCCCATCTAAATGAGATTTCGAGAAACCACCCCCGCCCCCTTTAAAACCTCTTAAAGTAGAATTTTGATTCTTCTTTATGAAATGTTGCGCAATTAAAGTTCAAGCTTCAGCTAGTACAAAACATAAAACAAATTGCAGTCGCACATTTTCTGATTTTTGTATTCGCCCTGAACAAAAAGTTTTATATGGAACAGCGCGAAACAAACATTAAAAATTAATATTTCGGTGGTTGGGCTCTTTGTAACTCCGACTCAATGACCCGTAGAACTGGGATTTGCTTTGATTTTCAAAATTGGAATTGGTTGTGGGAAAGATTCGGACAATCGGTAAAGTAGGTACCAAATGTATTTTATTATTCACTAACTTTATATTTGAAATGTCTATTTATTTTGTTCAAATTTCATTAACGGTGTTCATTTGAATGAAAAAGTACTCAGCGTCTCTAAAATTGACAATGTTTGTTTTTGAAAGGCAATGATCCTGAGCCAAATATTTTTTTTCTCCTATATACTTTCAGGTTCACAAATCCTACAATAATAATATCACGTGAGTTTTCACGGGTCTGCGCTAGAATTCAATTCCAGAAGCTTTCTAATATCATTAAGTTCAGATATATTCAAACTCTCCAAGAGAAAAAAAGACGAACGCTTGAATATGGCTATTTCAATGCTACGGGCGCAACGTGGCTGGAGTGCAAAGTTGACATTCGTTCTAAAAACATTAATCGTGGGTCGCTGGTTCTGGCGCTGTTCTGGCGCCCGGGAGTTCGTTGCCTTTCACTTCTTCCCATTGTTGATTAATTGACAATAACGACCTCATTACTCATTCCAAGAGCCCGCTTAATATCAAATAAAATAAACTATAATATTAAGTTTAAATAAAAAATGAAAAGACCAGATTGTTATATGCATCGCACTTTTATATTAAATAATAAATCAACTAAACATTTATTTATTTACGGTACAAGTACCTGCACGGAAAAAACATACCAATATGAAATATTGTTTTTTTCCCCATTATTTCTGGCTTTCACCCTTCAAGCATGTTCTTGGCCATCATTTAAAATTATGGAGAAACGAAAGGTGAATATAAATATTAATTTTATTTAAATAGGCAAATTTCAGAATTATAATGAAAATTGGAGTCGAGTTCAGACTTAGAAGAGATGTTGATGATGGAAAAAATGTCATGTTGAGATGTTGAATGGAGGGGAAGCAATTTTAGATAAGGCTTGACAGAAGAGAGGATATTTGTCTAGAGAGGGACAACCAAAAAATATGTGATCTAAAGTTCCCACTTCTAGAACACAGAATGTACAATCTGGGGAGTCAAGGACGTGAATTTTAAAAAGGTTGGAAGGAACGGAACAATGTCCGATCTTCATTCGAATAAGTAAAGAAATTTCTTTTTTGGAAAAATGTGGGAATTGTTGAAACCACGGTTTTTATGGGATAGTCCTTTGTATTAAGGCATAGCAGGCTTCCTTGGATTGACTAGCAATGTGCCAATACTCTGCCAAAACATTGCGGGATCTATTTTTGATGATGGAAAAAAATGTCAGAAAAGGGAATGTGGTTTACGAGGGTAACAACAGGGTTGGACGCTCCTTGTTTTGCCAAGGCATCCGCAATATCATTACCCATGATGCCAACATGCCCAGGAATCCAAATCAGAGTTACAGTTGTTCCAGAGCTTTGAATGGAGGCAATCATCACTCGAATAAGGCGTATAAAGTGATCATCAGAATGAAGAAGAGGACTGGACTTGGAGGGAACTGAGAGAGTCAGAGAGAATGAGGGAATGTTTAAAATTATATTTGATTATATATTTGAGAGATTATTGTAATGCACTCGGCTGAAAATATTGAAAATTGATTTGAAATTTAATGAAATATTCTGTCATTAGAATTATTGTGGTAAACGTTTATACCTATACCACAGTTAGGAGAGTCGGGAGATTTGGATCCATCAGCAAATAAAAGAGAAGAGTTGGGCCATTTAGATGAAATAATGTCATTGAACATATTATTGACCAAACGGGCCGGGAGATTGGAATGACTTTTAAGAATACCGATCCCTTTTAAAATTGTTGGGGATATGGTGACGTGACTATATTTTAATTTGTATAAGGGAAGTAGATCATTTTGGATGATTTGGAGCTCCGAGAGAGGCTTAAAATTTTTACAGATGGCAGGAAGAGGTTTAGTTGAAGCTCTGATTGTAGATGAATGGGTTGAGTCAATGAACAACGAGACTCTGGGGATAACCTGATGACATTTAGAATTTAAACATTTAAGAACAAATTTGTCAGCAATGGGATAGTTGACGCCTTAAATAAAGAGGAGGATCAGAACATTCTACTTGAAGGGAATTGATGGGTGACGATTGCATCACTCTAGATATTATTCGCAAAGATTTAGAATAAATTTTGTCTAATTTATCAAGTACATTTCTTTAAGCAAAAAATTTATAAATCTAAGATTGGACATAATTAATTTTGACACAAAGTTTTCTTTTATTAACGTGACTGTTAATCCAAATTAATCTAAAGTATCCTTATACAACAGACTTCGTTTGCGTACAAGAAAACGAGGCCTATATTTTTAAGCTTTGATATGTTCATATATATCAAATCCACTTGACCCTTCGAGGGAAGGGAATCAGCTGCATAATTTCCACAAATGATTAAGTTACTTGGAGTAAATCTACAAGTGATAAAGCCGTTCTGATTGGGTACAATTATATTATTGATTTTTTTATAAATAAATAACCGTAGTAATCATAATGAAGGAAAATGTACTAAAAATATCTCTAAATGTGCCAAATTTATAGAACCTAAAATATGGGATGAACGATCAAATTCAAGTGACCGCATCTTTTTTTCACTGATCTGGAAAACACTCTGATGACAAATACTTGAATCATTATTACAAAAAACGGGTAAATCAAACTGTTAACACAGGTTTTTAAATTCTTTGAAAGAAAATCATCCAGTGTAGCAGATTTATTAGTATCTTATGTTTTTATACTATTTCATATTGTATCTATTTAAAAAAACATTGGCTTAAGTTGAGTGATTCTTCAAGTAATATATCGTTAGGAATCTCACTATCAGGAATATCAACAACGTGAACACTTTTGAATGAAACTGCAAAATGATTGACCATGCTTTCGTTACTGTCCGCACATTAAAAAAAAATAGATGCATAATGTTTGGTAAGCCACAATCATTCTTTCGCTGAGCATTAGAAAAAACTCACAATCTTTTTACATTATGATGAACTTCCTTTTCCATCTAACATTATAACACTTTATAGATAATTATTTGCACCGTCTCCTTATTTCAATTAAAAATTGAATAGAGATTAACGTTTTTGGATTGCTTACATGTTCCGTGCATTTGTTTTTTACTGTAAACTAATTATTTTAAAAACCATATGGGGTTAAGAAATGCTTTTAAATTATTGCCAATTACTATATTTATCTAGAAGTGTTTAATGAAGAGTAAAAATTTACTTGATTAGTTATGTTATTTCACCCTTTAAAACGACCAATCTTTTAAGATTATTGTTGCAGTGAAAGATATAGTGAACACATATGTGTAAACAAAGTGAAGATATGGGGCCCCTCCAATTCGAGAGTCACGAATGCATTTGTTTTTTTTTGGATTACTATGTCTGGGATGTTTTCGCTAGTGGCATTAGTGCATTATACGCTGTTGAGTATTTGTGTGTGGCCAGGAGTGATTTGATAAACACACGAAGAGAAAAAAAATCTTATTGACCAGTGCCTACTTTTTTGGGAAAGGTGGAAAATGGGATTTCATCGACATTTATTGCAGCAATTTAGTGATTGACCACTTCGCTTGCATTAAATAAAGGTTTCTTTTTTATGAAATAATATTGTTTTTCCGACACGCCTGAATACATAGGGTTAAGTCTAATAATTTTCTTTTCTATGCTGGATATTTCTCAATTTTAATGGGCCAGTCAAACAATAATCTCTTTAGTTCAATCTTTCATAATAATAAGTTATGATTTTTTCAATCCTTTTTTTTGGTTTTTAATACAAAGTATTGCGACATTTGCTTTGTTATAAATTGTAAAAAAAATATCTGCAACATTAAAAGGTCAGATATTTTCTTACATGTGCGTCATCGATGCGAGCATTTCCTAGAAACACGGGAACTATAATACAATGCATACAGCGTGTGGTTTCGGCGGATAGGTCAATTAGGTACTAGGTAGCGATAACACTGATTTCTGCAGCGTGAAGTTACGTCGGGTATCAATAATAATTATTGCTCTTACGACAACTGTTAATTTTAATAAAGGTTCTACCAACACAATCAAGCTCATGAGACTTATACCGGATATTACCATCAACTTAAGTGTTAATTATGTAGGTTCTTAAGTTACTTAAGCTATGAGCGCCTTTTAAGATTATACGTAAAATACATTTTGCAACCAACTTTAAGTATACAAGTTATGTACATTACCCCGTAGGAGTAGGCAGATAGGCTACCGCACCCACACTGCACTTTCTGACTCACCTACTTCGCATTCATCGCGTACCCACAACGTGTATCATCCTCGATGTTTTGTTTTGCTTTCTTTTTAGACCATTTTGAATAGGAACTCATTCCCTCTCTCATCAGAAGTAATTCTATGGATTTAGAACATTTCTGGTGTTTATTTATGCGTGCCTATTGGATTTCTTTAGTTCGCAAGTGGTTCATGAAATATTTATCGTGGATATAAAGGCAGAGGGATTAGCGCTGTGTTTTCTTCTGATCAATTTATGACTGAGTTGAACTAACAACACGAAATATATATTATACTTCCCGACCTCGCCCTTACCCTTTGCCGCCCCACTACATTCAGCTTCATAACTTACCCGAATTTTGAAGTTCTATTCCAAAACTGACTATATCCAAAATATCAAAATTGAGTTATACATGTCATCACACTACGGCCCTGAATCGATTGGTGCATATAGTTTTTAAAACGGACTAAAGCTCCACGATTTTGACCTCTGAGAAGAAGGTTTTTCTTCTAAGCAAACTATTTCGTCTGTGGACCGATTTTTTTTCATAATGTGACTTTTACATTTTTGTGCTTAAATGACAATTGAATACAACAATGTGATAGTGATTTTTTCCGTAGAGCACTAATTTCCAGAGACAATTTTTTTCTCAATACCTTCCTTTCCATTTTCTCCTTTTTGAACTCTGAATAATAATAATAATAATATCTTTATTTAGGAAAGTTTACACATTACAACTATACATACATATTACGGTGTACATTGATTTGTAACTTTTATATTTAAGGTTATAAAATTAACAGAAAAATACAAACATAATATTGTGAAGGTAAAAAGAAAATAAAAGTAGAGTTGAGGTTTCTCAAATACCGCCTCACTAGGCTAGCCAGTGTTGAGGCAGAATTTTTCGTGTTAGTTCCTAATACCTTCGAACATACCTATACTTGTATTAAGATGTATTCGCTCAATAATGTGGTGACTTCAATAACTGCGAATTTGGGTGAATGCACCGGTGAAGGCCCTTTTCTTATTTTTGATCCAAATTTTTACATTATCTTTGAAATTTTTTTGTGAATCACATTGTTTTATATTGTCTGGAAGAATGTTGTAGAGTCTTGTCGCAAAGTATTTAAAGTTTCGTTGACCAAACGTAGTATGTGTTATCGGTATTTGTAGTAAGTTTTTGTTGTTGCTTCGAGTACATCGTGTATTTGAACTTTTTTCGTAGTAATTATGTTTATTTGAGTATAGATGAGTTAGGATAGTTTTTGCATATAGCTGCCTAACATCAAACATATTCATAATATTAAAAATTAGATTCGAGTCTGTAATTATAGGTAGCCTTAGAATTATTTTTTAAATTGTTTTCTGAGCCTTTATGATTGGGTCTAGTGCAGATGAAGTGCCGCCTCCCCATGCTATGATACCATACTCAATAATATAACTACAACGTGTGTCTCCTAGATACATTTTTACCTTGTATTAAGACTTGGGCTACAAATAATAGGTATCAATGAAGAAGAAATAAATAACATCATTATGGTAAGATGCAAGCGAAGAGATTGAAGACAGAATTGAACGTCTTTGGTCTTCCAGAAACTAGAACTTTGTTTTGTTCTTGGGCCAGTAGACAGAACCATTGGAATAGTTGAAAAATTATTTATTTATTTATTACACGCCCTAGGCTTTTCTTTAAAAAAATTACAAGCTATTTGTATCGAAGTAAACACTTGAAAATTAATAAATTAAAGAAAAATGTAAAGATAATGACAAAAAAGATTGCAAAAAAAAAACACAGAGAAAATACTACTGGTTCTGTCTACTGGCCCAAGAACAAAACAAAGTTCTAGTTTCTGGAAGACCAAAGACGTTCAATTCTGTCAAATCAATTACACTATTCCAGGCTACACATACCATGCGACAATAAACAAAATAAACAAAAACTCAGGTATCGGATTATTTATTTCTAACCAGTATAATGTTCTCAATATTAAAGAAATAATTAATGTTAGTAATGTTAACATATTAAATATAGAATTTAAAGACGTAAATAAATATTACAACATTATTGCTATTTATCGTACGCATACATCGATAATACCTCAATTTATAGATGAATTAAAAAATATTTTGTTAAATTTTAGAAATAAAAATACTATTATTGTTGGAGATATGAATTTAAATATCGCAAACGACTATTCTAGTAAAGATAAAGACACATATCTAAATATGTTAGCAGAACTCAATTATTTATCGTGCATAAATTCTTATACTAGAAATGTTAAAGGTCAACGCCCCTCATGCTTAGATCACATTTTTACAAATATTCCTGATATCCAAAATATAAAATCAGCTGTCATTCATACAAGTATCACTGATTATTATTCATGTATTTTTAACTATAAATTAAGCAATCCAACTTTGCCATTATTTAAACAAAATAATTACTCAAAAAAAGTACTTAATATGGATACATTAAAACACCAATTAGAATCAGAAAATTGGAATAAATTATTACAATGTAATGATGTCAATATATGTTGTAAAATGTTTGAAGAAAAAATATCTAAATGCATAAATGACTCGACAAATAATAATATAATAACCAAATCCAAAGTGTCGAACTTGAAACCTATAAAACCATGGATTACTCATGGTTTAGTAGTATCTGTACGACATAAGCAAGCTCTTTACAAATTAACTACTCAACAACCAAATAATAAAAATTTACTAAATCATTTTAAAGCATATAAAAACAAACTTTCATATATTATAAAAAACACAAAACAAAAGTATTATAAACAAAAGTTGAATCAGGCTGAAAATGATAGTAAAAGAGTGTGGACAGTTATAAATGAAATAATTGACAAGAAAAAAAACAAGAATAACGACATCGCTACTATATTTCATAACAACATGAAAACATGTTGTAAAGAAAACCCCTCAAAAGCTGCAAACATATTTAACACCTTCTTTGCGAACGTAGGGGAAAATCTTGCCAATCTCATTCATACTGACCCAAATATAACATTTCCAGACTGTAGTATTGATACTGACAATAATATAGCAACATTCCAAGTCACCACAGAGAACGAAATAATATCAATTATAAACGGTATGCAAGGAGGTTCTGCCCCGGGTTTTGATGGAATAACAGTTAATATTTTAAAAAATATTAAAAATCAAATTTCTAAACCGTTAAAACACATAATAAATGTAAGTTTCCAAAGCGGAGTGTTTCCATCAATCTACAAACAAACTACCATTACTCCAATATTTAAATCTGGTAACCCAGAAAAAGTTAGCAATTACCGACCCATATCAGTAATCTCGAACATAGCGAAAATTTTTGAAAAGATAGTTAAAAAAAGGATAAACCAATTTGTAAAATGTAATAAATTAATTAATGAAAATCAGTTCGGTTTTATGGAAGGTAGAAGCACTCAGGATGCAATTGCAAAATTAACTAGTCTTGTTCATAATTCATTAGATAAATCATTAAAATGCATTGGAATTTTCATAGATCTTAAAAAAGCTTTTGATAGCATATCACACGACAAACTTATAAGTAAATTAAGAAACGTTGGATTAAGTGGTACAGCTATAGAATGGATAAAAAGCTACCTTTTCAAACGCCCTCAAGTCGTAAAAATCAACGATGTACTTAGTCAACAAAAAACAAGTCACTTCGGCATACCTCAAGGTACAGTCCTGGGACCGTTACTGTTTATCATTTATGTAAATGACATATTCAATCAAAGATTAAATGGAAAAATAATATCTTATGCTGATGACACTGTCATAATAATTGAAGGTACTGATTGGAATAATGTTAATAACTTAGCAAATACTGATATTAATATACTGAAAAATTGGTTCGATAAAAACCTCCTCTCATTAAATACTGAAAAAACAAAATGTATCCCATTCTCTATCAACAAATTTAAATCAATACCAGAATTAAAAATTATAATACATCAACTTAAATGTAACAGAACTAATTGCAATCAAGAATGTTCTATACTTAGTCTAACTTCTGAAATTAAATATCTTGGTATATATATAGATCAACATTTTAAATGGAAAAAACAAATTTGTGAACTTGTCAAAAGAATTAGAAAATGTATTTATATATTTATAAGACTTAGAAATATTCTTAGACTAGAAAACCTAAAAAGAGTGTACTATGCAATTGTACAATCTATATTACAATATGGTATTATTGGCTGGGGAGGAACTTATAACAATATGTTAAATCCACTTAAAATAGTTCAAAGATTGATAATTAAAGTAATATTGAAAAAACCATCCAAATTTTCTACTGAGATTCTCTTTTCAATATTCAATGTACCCACAATAGACAATAGGTATATATAAAAAATATTCAATTCTACAAATTTATAAAGAAATACAGTTAAATAACTTACAATTCAATTCATCAGCAAGATATCAAAAAACTATCAAAATCCCAAAACTTAATACAAAGCACACACAAAATACCTATCTCTATCTAGGTATAACATATTTTAACATCCTTCCATTATATCTAAAAAATATTGAAGATATTCAGGAATTTAAAATAAAATTAAAAAATTACCTAAAACTACTATAAAAGTCCATATCTTACTCTTATTATTATTTCCTTCAAATCTTGAAACTGTATTATTGATAAATCTTGCCTATTTCTTACTTATCCCTTTGGTTTTGCAAATATATTATTTACTTACTTACATGATTCCATATAATTGAGCTAGGATTCACTCACCAAACACAAGAGCCTCGTCTCTTTATGGTGAGGAAAAGCTATTATTATTTACCTTGATAACACTGTATAATATGTATAATTGTATATTTATTGTAAAAAACATACAAATATTAAATAAAAAAAAAAAAATAAAAAAAAAAAAAAAAAAAATACATATGAATAATGAAAAACACAACAGAATGACAAAACAATAAAGAACAAAATTCATAGATAAAAATGTGAACAGGTACTAAGAATCCTCACGCGTATAATTGAATTTAAAAGATTCAATTGCAACAATAATCGCAGTGACAACAGTTCGTGTTTACACTTTGCTCTTGCAAAAAAACTAAAAAAAACCTCCGAATTCGTGTGCAAACAGTATTTATATGAAAAATTTAAGTGCCAAAAAAGTTTATTTGATAAAACAGTAATAAAATAATACTATTCTATCGGATTCTAAACATTTTTATCGAAAGTTTTAAAACAACCTAAGATTGTGTGTTTGTTCTCATTGAAATGTCCATCCCACCGATGCCTGATGAATGCTGCCATCGGCGTAAAAAAAGAATGCTGGACTTGATGACGTCCCCATTACAAAAAAAGGCCTCGGGAATGATTTCTCCAGTGGTTGAAGATGAGGAATCTGACGGAGCATCGGACTATTCCGACGTGTCTGAAAATGAGAGTAAAATCCCAGTGTCCTCAGTCCAGATACTGAACGACACTGAAGCAAGTCTAAGAGCACTCCAAGTTGTCCTTGCTGAAAAGCAGTCAAGAGTCTCAAAGGACCAACAACTGCGGATAAGCGCATATGTATCCGCTGTATTCAGATCAGTTTCACAGCTGTTATTGGAACGAGAGGGCTTCAAAGCTGATCTGGCAACAGTCAATGCCAAATTAATAGTGGCAAAGGGAGAGATCGCGATTGAAAAAGCAGAAAACCAACACAGGTTAAAAAAAAAAAAAAATATTGCAGTTGGAGTCGGATCTAGGACCAGTGATGCGTAGAGTAGCCGATGCCACGGAAGCAAGCCTATCGTTTGCCGATATTGTGAAAAATGGCCCACAGAAGATGATACCATCAATCAACCGCTCCGGACTTAACGTTGGGACCCCCAAACCTGCTGTATGCATCTTCCCAAAGCTGGATTCTACAAAAGATAGCGACGATACGAAACAGCTACTAAAAGATACATTACGACCATCAGAACTTGGAATCCGTGTGACGGGCATTAGGAGTATCCGAAACAAAGGCGTTGTAATCCATACTGCAACACAAGAAGATCAGGATAAAATTCTGAAAACCCCATGTCTAGCAAACTCGGACACTCTAAGCGCGCGATTACCAACAAAACGGCTTCCAAGGGTGATCTTCTTCAACGTTCCTCGTGACCTAACGGACGAGTGCTTCCTGAAAAATGCCTTAGCAGGAGCCCAGGACAAAGCAGGCCTAGATTTCGCAGTAAAAAGTTGCAAGCTAAGTCACCTTGCTGGCGCTCGAACTGGATCAACTTGCCACCGGGTCTTTGAGGTTCCTGCCCACATTCGTCACGTGCTGGTGGAGCAGGGGAAAGTCTTTGTGGACTGGAATGTGTGTCGTGTTCGTGACTTCATTGGACTTACAGTGTGCTCCAAGTGCCAAATGATCGGACATTCCTTCAAGTTTTGCAAGGACCAGCAAAGATGTGGACACTGCGCAGGCGAAGGTCACGCCCGGATAAACTGCCCAAAAGCCGCCGCCAAGCCTGTCTGCGCCACCTGTACAAGATTTGGGAAGCCCGCTGCACATCCGACTGGAGACAAGGACTCCTGCCCGGCCTACAAGGCTGCCCTTGCCAAGGACTTTGCAACTATTGATTATGGCGTCTAATTACATTGAAGAAGATGACGAGGTAGATTACGAAAATACTCATAATTTCTGTGATTGGCTAAAGTTTCATAGCAACTACAATATGGAAAATATTAATATTGTTCAGTTGAATGTTAGATCGATTTATAAATACTGGGATACTTTGAATGTCTACCTAAATACTTGTTGGAAGCATATTCATGTGTTAATGTTATGTGAAACGGCTATAACACCGAATCTTGTCTGTCTGTATAATATTCCTGGATTTAATTGTTACAACTATTGCCGAACTAAAAAATCTGGAGGAGGTATATTGCTATATGTTCGAAATGAATTCACATTTCAACAGAAAACAATACAAACAAATCATTTTGAATGTGTGCTTGGCTCTATGACACTTCCAAACAAGAGTATTTTAAACATCATAGCAATATACCGTCCCCCCAACTCTAGCCAACCACAATTTCTTAATGAAATATCTGCCATTCTGCATACTATAAGCCCCAAAGAAAATGTTTTACTTATAGGAGATATTAATCTAGACTTGTTAAATTGTCAAAACCCTATTATTATGGCATATGAAAATATAATGTCGGATAATTATTTAATCAAATGTATTTGTGACGTAACTAGAGAAGCAGTTTTAGCAGGAAAAGTTACTCGTACTTGTTTAGACCACATATTTGTCCGATTTAACAGTGGATGTAAACAAAGCGATTCTCTTTCCTCATGTGTATGTAATAATATTACTATAGCGGATCACTTTTTAACTGCAGTTAATATTAAATATAGTGCAAGGAAAGAAGCCCCAGAACACGGGGAAAGAATTTCGTTTTTATCGCAAAACAAAATCGACAAAAACATTCATAATTTTAAGTGGCACTCCTTGCTTGAGGAACAAGATTGCAATATATTATATAGTAAAATTAAAAACAACTTTAAGAATTTGTATGAACAGAGTAAAATCGTTATGAATTATAAACCCAAAAAAAGACCTCTGTCAATAAAACCTTGGATAAATTCTAATATCTTAGAAAACATAAAAAAAAAGATTCATTGTACAGAAGGTGGAAGAATTTTCCTAGCAATCAATTCTTTGAATTGGAATATAAAACTTTCAGAAATAAGGTGACAAAAGAAATTATTAAATGTAAGTCTACCTTTTTTAACAATAAATTCAAAAATTATTTTGGAAATACAAAAAAAACTTGGGATGAAATAAATAAATTATTAGGACGCAAGTCCAAAAGTAGTTGTGACGAAATAATCTCGAAATATATGTTAAATACGAATAATGAAGAAACCGTAGCAGATAAGTTTGTTGAATATTTTACAAATAGTGTTAGCTCTATGATACATAAATGTGATTATTTAGCATCGACCGTCAGGCCGAATGAAGTGCAACATAGTATGTACCTACCCAGAGCTACCTGCCAAGAAATCAATATTATTGTTAGCAAATTAAACAATTCAAAGTCACCAGGGATTGACAACATTCGAATGTTTGACATTAAGACACATATTAATATTTTAGGGCCTGTTATAACACACTTCATCAATTTAATTTTATCGCAAGCAGTAATACCAGATGAACTAAAAAGTAGCATCATTAGGCCAATTTACAAAGGGGGCAAACATACAGATATTCAAAATTATAGGCCAATAAGCATATTGCCAGCCCTAGAAAAAATACTTGAAAAATACATTTCCATAAAACTTAATAAATATCTAGAATCTTTCTCTTTGTTGGATCCCAACCAATATGGATTTCAAAAGAAAAAAAGTACGGAAATGCTGCTTCAGGAATTTTCAAATCACATAAATTATGAATTAAATCTAAAAAAACAAGTGTTGGTTTTATTCATAGATAACTCTAAGGCATTTGATACCATTGATACAAATAAACTATTAGAAACACTGGAGACAATAGGAATTAGAGGAAAGCTGCTAGTTTTATTAAAAAATTTACTAACTGATCGACAAATAAGAGTAAAAATTCTTAAAAAATTCAGCAAAAGAAAATATATCTCAACAGGTGTTGCACAGGGGTCAATTCTAGGGCCAACCCTTTATATTATTTATGTCTCAATTATGAGAAAATTGTTTTCATTCGTTAAACATTTTGTATATGCAGACGATACGGCGCTCGTAAATCGCACGAAGATCTGGTTACTGCAATGAACCTTATGCAACATGATTTTATTGCCCTGCTGAAATGGTCGCATGACGCAGGCCTCTTTATAAATGCCAAAAAAACTAAAATTATGCACATCAGATCTCCACACGCCAGATGTAATGTAATTCCTTCATTATATACACACACATTTGACTGCATACATAAAAATGTTGCACAGCCCTGTTCATGTGAAACCATTGATTTTGTCAAAAGTTATGTATATTTGGGTGTTACTATTGACTGCTACATGAAATGGGATGTACACATTGCTAATGTTTGTAAACGTCTACGAGCTATTGTGGGTAGGATTTATAAAATAAAATATTTCGTGCCTATAAGTACTTTAAAGTTAATCTACCTATCTCTGGCTGAATCCACTATACGTTATGGAATTACTTCTTGGGGACATTCTTGTAAAACTAATATAAGCTATATACAAACATTACAAAACTCCATTATAAAATTGTTAATCCATAAATATGACAATCAACACAGAAGTAACATTAAATTAATATACAAGTCTCTGAATATTTTACCTGTCAGAGGATTATTGTTTTATAATATTGTAAGTCAACATGTTATATTGTCTGATTCATTGTATAGGGAAAGAGTTTGCCATAAACATAACACAAGATTCACTCAAAATGAAGGACTGGTAGTTCCGAAATGTACTAATAAATATGGTGAAAGAACTTTAAACTATATAGTACCCAAAATTTTTAACCTACTACCAATGACAATTAAAAATAATAACATGTATACTACTAATGTTAGATATAATCTAAGGAAATGGTTATTGGATAATAATGATCTATACTGATGCCCCTGAAATGGAATTCATATTCTTAGAAAATGGAAAAACAATTATTTTGTAAATCTCTATTTATGAAACTATTGATGTACTTGTTGATAATACTAATTTGTTCATACATTTATTTTTACTTGCTTATTATATAAGGCTTTTATGCTGCTATTTAAACTTTTCTGCAATGTAACCAATTTATGTAATTATGTACCGTTCAAATTGTATCTTATGAGTGTATAAATGTTGTCTCTATGTCCCTGCTGACAAACTACATAAGTAGTTTAGCGGGTTTAAATGTGAATAAATAACAAAAAAAAAAAAACAAAACAAAATAGTAGAAAAAAGAAGAAAATTTTATCTCCTTCTGGATAATTTAGAAATTTTAATATACAGAACCTTGCAAGTATAACAACTATTATGGCAAAGAATATGATTGTGTTAAAATTGCAAACCTCTTCTTTCAAATTTTTTTTTTTCACATAATTCCAGACGGCTAAGAGTTTTATGACAACGTGCCGTGTGTTGGACCACTGAGTTACAAGTTGCAGAGCTAACTGATAGTCAGCACATATTTCAAGAATGTGAAGATGAGTTTTAAAACTTTTTTTCTGCAAATTTTTGTGTTTTATAATGTACCTATTTTTTGGTTTCAAGAACCTTCTTTTTTTCTGTAATTTAATAAATAAAATGTATGAAAAAATTTGCAGTGTATCTTTACATGCAATTAAAGCATTTTTCCAGAGATTTTTGATCCATTTCAAACGAGTGATGTTTTATCAAATATTTTCACCATTCTTCTTCTTCTTCTTCTTCTTCCTAGCACTATCCCAACTCATTGCCTAGGTAGGCTGTTGGGGTCGGCTCTTCTCGTTCTCAGGTTATAGCTTCTTCGGTTCTGAGTGTCGCTTTCATCTAGGCCGTTTCTTTGTAGGATTTTGGAGCATTGGGTCATCCAGGAGTTCTTTGGTCTACCTCTGGATGACTGTCTTTGAAGCTCTATAGACATTGCCTGCTTCACTGTGTGGTCTGGTGGTCTCCGTCTTATGTGCCCATACCATCTTAACTGTCGTTCCTCTAGCTTACTGTTTATGTCAGTGACACCCAGGCTACCACGAATGCGTGAGCTTTTAATTTTATCTTTTAATGATACTCCTGCCGTCCATCTAAGCATTCGCATTTCTGCTGATTCGAGTTGCCTAGAGTAGGAGTTGTACATAGTCCAGCATTCGGAGCCATACATTATCGCGGGTCTAACAATAGTCTGGTATGTCTTTCCTTTAAGTTTTATTGGCATTTTCGTGTCGCATAAAATTCCTGTTACGGATCTAAATTTCATCCATCCCACTCCTATCCTATGGTTGACATCCGCTGCACATCCTCCGTCTCTGTGGATGAGTGAGCCCAGATACTTAAAAATAAAATAAATATTTTCACCATTATCTGTTATATTATCGTTTTTTAATAATAGCGCGCTCCCTCTAACATTCGTTTTACATGTCTCCCTTTCAAACCTTAATACGGGGCTTTAAGCTATTCAAAAACGAAAGTTATCAAATTTTAAATAAATAACGTAAGAACGATAGCCCCAAGGTGAACTTCAGTTTACAAATCCAGAAAAAAATGTCAAAAAGCTAACCGAACGATTTCATGCAGAAGTTAATTAACGAAAATATCTTTATTAGAATTATTTAGACCAAAACTTTAAATGGAATGCACAATAGGACACAAAATAACTCTTACAAGTATACTATGCCCTATGCCAATCCCATTTACAGTACGGTATCATTGAATGAGGATGTGCATGCACCTTGCAACCTGCTATCGTGGCTTAGAAGGCAATTATGAAAAACAAATCTGAAGTACGTCTAGAAGATATATTTGTAATGTCCTCAACTTTATCACTCTGAACTAATTTTAAACAAAAGAGATTTTAATTAACGGATTTAAAAATAAGTAAAATTTTAATCATATAAACCACACCAACCCACAACTAAAATTACATTTGCGTAAATAAATTTCCATTATTTATTCATCTTGTTATGTTACACTCCGAATGGTGGTCCAGTGCATACTGAGAGGATATTCCACCTTGAACGTGTATTTATTATTTTAAATGAATAAATTGTGAAATAACATAAAATAATCGAGAAAATTTACTTGCGCATGTCGAGATTTAAACCCGCTACCGTCGACTTGCAAGTCAAGAGCCTTACCCCTCGACCACGGAGGCCGTCAATGGATAATTGAGACAGGAAAAAGAAACATTTAATCCAACAAACGAAGATAAATTCCCTTCCTTTCTGTTCACCATCTACTTCACACTTTATAACATTTACACATTTATTTAATTTTCTTTTCAATCATTTTTTATCTTCTTTATGTACATAAATTTATGAAATATTTTCTTGCTTCACATTAATGTAACTACCTGCATGCTATTACAAAACATATTTAATACTACATGTAGGTACTTACTAACCAAATTGCTGTTCACATACATACTAACGGCAAGTACAATGTGGCCTCAGAACGGGGTATCCCAGTAAGGGTACATGTTTGTATTCTATAAACCAACAAATAAATAAATTAAAATTGCCCATAAATAAGACAAGACACCTTCGTTTGTTTCACATTCATAGAGACACGGGTGGAGCGGGGTGGTAACGAGTAGTTTACATGTAAACTATAATATCAACACGCTTCATGGTTCAGTTATGAAATTAATAATATATATTAACTAATAATTAATAACATATATTACTAAATAATATTTATTAATTAATAATATTTATTGTTATTTCGGCTACTGGCATTATACCAAGCTCTCTCATTAAAAAATTAGGCGTATTAGATCCATCAAAAAAAATATATATATAAAAATGCAAAAATCAGTCATTTTAAATACATGTAGGATAACGAAAGATTTTTTAAATATTTATGTTTGGGGATCAGTAGAATTTATAGACCCTGTTAGGAGTTCTACCGAGCCGAACCCTCTGATATGAAAATATCTGGAGTCGGTGAATTATTTTCCCATTTGATCTCTGGTGAGTTGACATGTTGTTGTTCACTTGCATAATGTTGATTTACTAGATGATCATTTGTGGAAAAGTGTGTGGAAGGGTTTAGTTTTTCCTATGGGGAAGATTTAACCCGGGCATAAAGTCAGAAATATATATTAATTAATAATATTTATAAACAATGGATGCAATAGGAATACGAGGAAAGCTACTAGTTTGTTAAAAAAAATTATTATCGGATCGACAAATAACAGTAAAAATTCTAAAAAAAATTAGCAAAAGAAAATATATTTCAACAGGTGTTGCACAAGGGTCAATTTTAGGGCCAACCCTGTATATTATATACGTCTCAATTATGAGTAAATTGTTTTCTTTCGTTAAACATTTTGTGTACGCAGACAATACGGCACTCGTAATATCACACGAGGATTTGATTACTGCAATGAACCTTATGCAGCTTGATTTTATTGCTCTCCTAAAATGGTCTCATGACGCGGGTCTCATAATAAATGCCAAAAAAACTAAAATTATGCATATAAGATCACCACACGCCAGATACAATTTAATCCCTTCGTTATATACACATACTTTTGACTGCTTACACAGAAATGTTGCACAGCCCTGTTCATGTGAAACCATTGATTTTGTCAAAAATTATGTATATTTGGGTGATACTATTGACTGCCACATGAAATGGGATATACACATTACTAATGTTTGTAAACGTCTTCGGTCTATTGTGGGTAGAATTTATAAAATAAAATATTTTGTTCCTATAAGTACTTTAAAATCAATCTACCTATCTCTGGCTGAATCACAATCCGTTATGGAATCACTTCTTGGGGACATTCTTGTAAAACTAATATATGTTATATCTAAACATTACAAAACTCCCTTACAAAATTGTTAATTCATAAATATACCAATGCACACAGAAACGACACTAAATTAATATATAAGTCTCTGAATTTTTTACCTATCAGAGGGTTATTGTTTTATAATATTGTAAGTCAACATCTTATATTGTCTGATTCCTTGTATAGGGAAAGAGTTTTCCATAAACATAATACAAGATTCACCCAAAATGAAGGATTGGTGGTCCCGAAATGTTTTTTTTTTATTTTTTTTTATTTTATTTTTTTATTTTTTTTTATTTTTATATTAACTCCACACAGGAGGCCCTGAAGAAAATAATTTCCCTCAGGGCCTATGTCATCTTTGGGGATGCTTTGTGGAGGGTCTTTTTGTGGAGAGGAAGGAGTGAACATGGGTCTTGAAGAGTCCCATGTTGTAGGAGGGAGGAAACACAGAGGCTGGCAGTTCGTTCCACAGCCGAGCTGTTGAACTTAAGAACGAATCGTAGAAGCGACCCGTTCTCATGTGACAAATGTCAACCGTGTACAAATGTTGGGCTCGCGTTTGGCGTGTATCCCGACTACGCACCGGTGCCGAAGGGATCAATGACGCTAGTTCCTCAGAGCATCTTCCATTGTACCAATAAATACGGTGAAAGAACCCTAAACTTTATTGTACCCAGAATATTTAATAAACTACCAATGACAATTAAAAATATAAACGTTTTTACAGCCAAAGTCAAATATAATCTAAGGAAATGGCTATTAGATACTGAGGATTTATATTGATACACTACTGAAGACCTTGTTTTCCTAATTGGAATTCACATTCTAGGGAAATGGAAAATCGTTATAAATTTGTATTACCTTATGTATATTAAAACCATAGAAGTACTTGTTGATTATATTCGTTTATTCATATTAAATTCATTTGTGCTTGTTTTGTTACATGAGGCTTATACTGCTTCTTACATATTTATATTTATACAATTCTGTAATTTAACCAACTTATCATTTATTGTTAATTTATCATCAACATTATACATACCTACATACTGTTTACCATTGTACCATGTTATTGCAAAAATGTTGCCATTAGGTACCTGCTGACAAACTACATAAGTAGTTTAGCAGGTTTGAATGTTAATAAATAAAAAAAATATTAATTAATAATATAATATTTGTCAAAACTCTAACATTGACATTTTTTCGGATTCACTGCCCAAATTCAAACGTGGCATCATGTCAATAATTTAAACTGGTTAATGCGCATACATACAGACACACACAAACACAAACACTCACAAATACATTACACACGTCACACACACACCTATATACTAAACACGTCACCTGGTAATTAAGGAATAAATATACCACTTAGCAGACATTACAAGGAAACATATCATAGGTACCCAACATGAAGTATCTTACTCCTGTATATTGTTTCATCTCTGTAAATCATGTATGGTTTGTTTCTATAATATAAAATAAAATGAATGAAATCTGATATTTTTCATAATATATCAAATAAGCGCTCGCAACATTCCTACATACTTTATTTGCAACGCACAAAAATGCCTACATACATTTGTTTTTTTAACTGTTCTTAGAAAACGTTAAATATTTTTAGTTTTATTTGCAATTGCAGCATTTATCTATCAACGGATCCTATTAAAATTGCAGGGTTATGCCTCCTTTTTATGAATTTTTGTAAGTAATGTAATTATTTAAATGCATTTTTGATTAATTCCCCAGAAATTGCCCATATTTTTGGTTTTATTTGCAACTGTAGCATGCATCCGTCGATGGATAACAACAAGCAAAATATTAAAAATCGAGAATATTTCGTAAGTAAATGCAATAAAACATTGAAGATTAAAAAAAACGCACTGTGCCTAGAATTGCTCAAATTATAAATTGAATAAACAGCCAACAGCAAGAATGATTAAAGGCTGATCGTGAGGACAACCACTGATGGAGTCATGGAAATACACAGAAGTAAGCACGGTAATGCTATATGCAAGAGGTTGCAACCGAACCAGTTTAAAATTTTGTTGCTGACATTGGCCCGACCAAAAGAGGATGGATGAAACCGTATTTACGCCGGATGATTAAACATATTCTCCGTAATGCAAATAGTGACCTCAAATAAGACTTATAGTGGAATCGTTGGAAGCTGGGAGCTGTACGAAATAAGAAGAAGCAATAAGAATACTTAATAATATTATGTCATTCATTCTTGAAGGTTGTTGTATAATAGTTTGCTTTACAGAAGCGGTATTATAGTCAAAAAGTATTAATTAACATCATTAGGTAATCGATGTATTTTCTGAATATATTGTTTTTATTTAGATTGGTAGAAATATAATCAGTACAGGGTGATTCATATAGTTCTTGGTCCCGTTCTGAAAAGCGACCACCATTCTAAATCTTAAAAAGTCAGTACTTCTTTGTTATGAAAACATTTAAAAATTACTACGTGTGTCATTTATACATAGTTATGTGGTTATTTCAAAGATCTATAGATCACGATAGAAATTTTATTCAAAAATATTTTTGCGGAGTGTGAGTTAGCATGAGAATGAATTACTAGCTTTTACGCGCGGCTTCGCTAGAGTAGAAATTACCGTACAAAGAATTTTCTCATGGGAATGAATTGTTTTTCCTGGATGAAAGGTAGCCTATATCACTTCCCAGTCCTTCAACTATCCTTATGCAAAAATATCACATCCAGATATGAAAGAAAGACAAACATCAAACACACTTTCGCATTTAAAATACAGGGTGCGGCGCGGGAACTTCCTTATTTAAAATAAATCATAAAACAAGAATTATTTGAAAATATTTCAAAAAAAAATTATTGTACTTCTATGTAAAGGAAAAAGAATAAAAATAATATACCCAATCCTTTTTGTTTTGTGATTGTTTTAAATAAGGAAGTTCCCCTGCCGCATCCTGTATTTCTTGGGATTATTCGATTGATTTTATTGAATTATTGGTGGGTTGATGTCTTTTTAAATTAGATTAGTTATGTTTTCATGAAATACAATAATTTCATACGAGTATGATAAACTTTTATTTTTTTTAATCCAATTAGTTTTATTTTCGTAACGTTTGCCTTGTGTGCGTGCTATTTTAAAATTGCTAAATTTAACAATGATTCACTTTTAAGCCTTCAATTTCATCATAATCTTCGATACGCAATATTAACGGATCGATACAATACTTACATATGTAGGTGCCTGTACTGCGCCTATTGTTGAATTGTTCCCCAAGGGTAATGATTCATTTTTTGTGTGTCACATAATTATTTAATCTCATGCATTCATTCGAAGGTGCTCCGCTTGAAAACCAGGTCCGGAACACTTTGTAAAAAAGGCTCTGGCCTTTGACCCTGGGAGTTTTAGGCATTCACTTTCTTTCGTGATTATTTCTACTTATGGTATCGTTAGCCTTGGCAGTGAAATATTTCATACGTGCCAATTATTATTATGGGTGTTCAGAAATTGCTTACCAACGCATTATTTTACGTTGTTATTTTTTTTAACGCAAATACCGTACTACTTGAAAAATAAAAGTAAGACAACCCTCTCATTGGTAGATGTATTTTGCCGTAGGTAGTAGAGATCTATTAAAATAAAAATATATTTCCTCCTTGAAAGTTAAAAAAGGCCCTTGATTTTAAAAACGTTACCTCTTCTACAGTTGAAAAAATTTGAATTGACAAAATGAATTTATGTATTCAAGAGATACAATAAATTTGCTTGTATAACATGTGTAGGGCGCAGATATTTAAGGTATATCGGGATAGAAATAACGTTGCGAGCTAAACATAGTTGGGTAAAAAAGTTGGTCGAACTCCTTCACAAAAACAAACACCCTGAGTTTGTATGAAATCTTACGAACATCAAAGTCATATTTCATACGAAACAGATTGAGAAATTAGCATCGCGCTTATACATTTTTAAATGTGGCTTTATAATCTGTTTTCTGCGGAAGCCTGATCCTCATGCATTCGGGACGTGAACAAAATAATTGGAAAATGGATGACGAGCAAACCACAAATGGTTTTAAATATATGTATATAAATTTATCAACCTTGGGGCCACGTCCGACATTTTCTAGGCAGGACGGCGCAACTGCGCCCAACATCTGCACCTATCTCCTTCAAACTGCCGCTTCTTCTTTCAAGGTTGTAGAACAGGATTTTTTGGTGTTGAGATGTTTGGAACTGCCGTAGGAACCTCCATTGTAGCCTACGTACATTACATGCGTCACATTTATGAGATGGAGGGAGATTTCAACGAAGTTAGTCAGATCAGCGGTATGATTTTACTGGTTCCATGATAATTCAATGCTCTTTTAAAAAGTGATATAAAGTAAAACTTTGGATTGGTCGAGGTGTACATTTTAAATTGTCTGTGGTTAACTTTAAGAATTACATTTAAATGTTTTCTATTTCTAACACCGTTTAGATCATATTTCTCACCATGACAGTAAGGGAGATACAATTTCTATTAGACCCAAGCGAGCAGTTCCCAAAAGCGAATAAATTAGCCCAGGGGGTTAGAAGCGATGGAAAAAAAAACTAACCTATTTAACCTCCTTTTTCTTTCATCACTCCGTGACATCAGTCCATGACTTTATATCTGTTTTTAAAGATGTGTTGAGTTGTCCTGTTACGGATTTTACTTGTTGCTCTCCTCTAGAAGTAAGTATCTATACATTGTAACTCCGGTCATAGAGATGACTGCGAGGAAGTTAGAAATTTACTTGTTAAACAATATATATATATAGTATTATATTACTATACATGTAGAAAATTACATGTGTGGTTAGTCTCTCCGTGATGGCGAAAGAGCTAATATAAATGTTATGTCTTCTTCTTTCATACATGATGACGATAATAGCGATTATGAAAATGCAATCGCTAAACAAATATACTTAAAAAGTTTAAGATTTAAATACATTCTTTTAAACTTATTTTTAAGACATTGGTAATACAGGTTGTACTAAAATCAAAAAATATGGTCCTGCAAAGCTGCCACATGGCTACATATCCTAAAAATGCACTTATTTCCAATTACTAAGGAATAAAGAGCATTATAATTATACATAGAAAAGCGGCCCATTTATACCAGTGAGAACCAGCGAACAAGAGCGGAACTCCCACCCACAATAAAGTTAAGCCTTTCCATAAGATATAAAAAAGTGTCAAAAATCCTGAGCCATTTAGGCCTGCAGAAGTGTCGCCCTCAACCACCATGCAGCTGGTAGGCTGACGCATCTGCTACCAAGACCTATACAAACCTCACCCCATGAACCCGGGAACCCGAAGCCAAACGTCTCTTAGGGTATGGCAGAAGTGTTGATTTTCCAATGAACGGTTCCTGTGGCAGTGTAAGCGGTACCATTTGCGCCTTCCAAAATTACATACATAGCGAACCACTTGGGGTGACCCGCCTTCCAAATTGATATCGGTACATACCTTCCTTCCTTTACTAATTATATCGCTTATTTGATGAAATCAGAATATATAATAATTGATTTTGTCGGTTTACTGGGAAAATATCGAAGGCGTAAATGTCATCATCAATTTATAGGAAGGACCACCTCGTGCACCACTTATTTATCTATTTTTTTATGAATTAATAAAACGTACCTTCTCATTATCATATCAATATAATATTGTAATTAAATTTATGAGTAATATACATCAGCCCTTTGCTAATAATTGCGTTTTAAATTTTACACAGCTGGTAAACAGCTATTTAAGATAATTAATTTTGTTTATCAGTTTTTTATAAGACCATTAATATGTATGAATTTTTTGTTGCACAGGGTACCAGATGCAGATCTTCATGATAACAGCGAACTTCTGATATGAAATGAAAAGAAGTCGCTTGAAATGGCTTTAGCCATGTTTTGGGAACAGATCTGAAAGCCCAGATACTTCACCACCTTCCTCTTCCCCATTTTCTTCCCTCCCCAGTCCACCCCCTTCAACAACACAATACATCCATAATTGCTCCGGGAGATGGGACTCGTGCAGTATTCACATAAAAAAAAAATATATTTCCTTCTTTTATATCGAAATCTTCCTATTGACTAATCAATAACATACATTGATACCTACGTATTTACAATAAGTTTCACTGTCCGTGATTTTTTTGTGATAAGCTCTTTCCTTAAACAAAGGAGGATTAAAACAGTAATGAGGATAAGGTGAAATAATTCATATTGAAATGCAACTTGTAAGAGAATAAAGTTTTATTTAATAAATATGTGTCACTAAAATTTGAAAATATGACAAAATCGATATCAAACATATCGGAATATTGATGAAAGCAACAAGAATTTTTATTTTCGTAAATTCCAAATGTTTACTAAACGGTCTTAATCATGTTTTGACAAATAAATTCTACTAGATACTTAATCTAATATTTAATATGCCTAAAGTACGCTTACGTCAGGCTTGCATATACACGAAACACTGGTGGATTTATTTCTGTAGGTAACTACTGCCAATCAAAAAATGTGCATGATTATTATCCACATTTGAAAAGATAATACGTATACAATGTATACAATAATCTTTGGCGGAATACATTTTGAAAATGGAAAATAATGTATTTCGTTAAAATCAAAATCGATTATTTCACTTGGCGGTCATTTTTATTGACGTCAAAGTTTTATTTTTAGTTTGAATTTTTTTTTTAATTAAAAATTAGCCTAAAAATAAGTTATATTATATCAAAACATGGTGTTAAAAAAAGACGTCAAATTATGTGTTTTTAACGAAATGGCTACTAAATTGCATTATTTTCCATTTCCGTAAACTGAAACACTTACTTCTCATTATAATCTAACTGATACAAAGTGTTTTAAAAATAAAATGTGGGTATAAAGCATATGCTTATTTTCTGAATATTTACCATCCATTTCATTGGCCAGTCTGGGGCATAAGCATATAAGTCGAAAGTTAAGTAAGTAGTTAAGTTAAGTTGATTTATTTCTAATCGGTGTAGTAATGATCACACATTGAGGGTGATCTGTATACTGGTTGCGGCAGATATAGCTCAAGCGCATGAACTGGGTGTATCGCGTCTAGTAGGGCACGTTCTGGAACAGGTAGGACACGGACTCTCCGTTGTGAGTGCGTCGGACGGCTTCCGCAAACATCATGGATACGTCGATGGTCTGCAAATACCAAACAGACAGTCAATAAATAATGCATTTATTTATTTTTATTTATTCATAGCACAGTCGGGCGGGACCTTGACGCATAATTCAGCCCGCATGCAGCCGATGAGAAACTGCCCGGCCGTTTGCTTATTTTAATCATCAGGAAATCGAAAGTGCAAAAAAACACCGTTCATGACGTATCACGTTGACTCAAGTAAATTTTTATTACTACAATGAGCTTCCAGCAGAATAAGTGGCGACATTTGTAGCCGAGTATAAGCTCTACCTAAACCCTGGTTCTGGCCTACGATCTTTGAGTTCAAATGCTGGTAAACTTGACTAACCACTACGCAGGAACATTGGGGGTCTAGATTCGTCATATAATAAACGTAGAGTCGTTTAACATAAACAACAAAAATTAGAATCCTGAAGGAGTATCCATCTGTTATTTATACCAGGGCGGGTAATCGTGGAGAGCTCCAGACCCGATAAACTAATTTCAACAACATTTAAATTAAATATAATGGTACATGACAAAATAGAACACTGAATAACCGGACTTTCAGTTAAGAATAAGAACAAAGAAACAACAATCATAACCTACACAGAGAAAAATGATCCTGTTAAAAAAGTGATTGAATGTAAATTTCCTGATAAAATATTAGTATTTCCTAATAAATATCGCGACAATATCAATATTTATAAGAACTTGCATTCAGGCGTCCTCATAAAACATTCGCGTTTAACTGATACTTTGTTAGGAACTCATTCGTTAAAAGCCCGCAGTACCGTTTTAAGCAGGAAAAAGAATAATTTGACCACATTTTTAATAAATTAACACTATTTTATATCAGTAAGTTTTCTCCGTGTAACCTATAATTATTTTATCATGTACTGATTATCCGGCTACCGAAATAAATATAGGCTATAGTAGGTATGTATATTTACGCTCATTCCCCCAGTTCTTCAAGCTTCATAACTTTTCCAAAAAATAGGATACAGTTGAATAGTTAATGTTAACACAAAAACCAGTTTTAAAAATTATATGACCAAACATAAAAAAACATTATAATACAATTGTAATAATAAAAAGATTTTTATTATCTCTTTTGCAACAAATAGAGACAATGATATCCTCACTGGGATCTCCCGTGCTGAGGATTTCATTTACATATTATTAAAATTTAGTAGCATAAGTTTTTTCTAAAATAATTATTAATATTTTACTATGTGTTTTTTTGTTCAATTAAGTGGTTTCGGTTTGTATTTGGTGTCTTTGTTATACGAGTACTTCGCTTTTTCAGCTTTAGGGCGTCTCTCCATAGGTCGGCGAAAAATTGACAAAAACCAAGTGCTTTTATGCTGCGTGTAAAGTGTCGATTCGCGTCGTTTGCGGTTGGTTCATAGCTTTTTACATTATTCGTGTTCCGGCTCGCAAGTATACCTACAATCAGCATAAGACCCTGTGAGTAAAAGTCCCTCGATGGACTGCGCCTTAAACCGTTACATTACTATAGCGGAATTTACTTTTTTGCGCAGGTTTTTGCGGCACTCGGTTTATGTCGATTCCTTGCTGACTCACTGGACGACAGCCTTATGTGGAGAAAGCTTTCAGTATCGCGTTAGTGAAATTTTACTAAATAAAAATAGAATTGAAAGGATGGCGATACTTAAAATGACTTGTCAGGTCAGACCTGAACAGTCAGAAAATTTTGGTTTTTATTTAATTTTCTTCAACATTCCACCCTTTGAGATCATAAAAATGAAAAAAGCCTATCTGCGCCGAGACTGGACCTCAAATAAAGCACCAGTCACTGAAGAGAAAACCCGATAGAAATGCGTTGAGGGCATGTCTGAGTTTCCAAAAGTCGATTTTCCGATCGACTTTTTTATACAATAAATTTCATTGGCCTAACTGGGGCCTACACGGAGAAAACTTTCTCATTCAAAATATTGTTGATTTATTAAAAATCTGGTGATATTATTGTTTTATATCGGGACTGCAGGCTTTTAATGAATTAATTGCAGAGTTCGTAACAAAGCATCTGTTAAAAGCGATTTTTTTATGAGGACGGCGGAACACGTGTTAATATAAATATTGATATTGATATAGACATACCGATATGGTTACTAATATTTTATCAGGAATTTGGAATGCTATCACTTTTTTAACATGATCATTTTTCTCCGTGTAGGTGACGAAAGGTCTAAATAAAAGTTTTCTTTCAAATGGGTTAAGATCACACATTTAAGGATTTTTTTGACACCGTTCCATTATGAAGTTTCCCCAAATGTACGCCAGGTACTATAAATTAAGAAAAAATAAACATCAACAAACCGGTGACAGTGAGCTCCCTTCACTGTAATAAATATTATTGTTACACACAACCAGCTGCAGACGTGTCTTGAGCCAAAACTAAAGCTAGCTTTACATTGTACTTATTTCCATACCGATCCACAAATTCAGAAAATTCACTCATTTCAGAAATCAAAAGTAAAATTGAAATTGAAATAGATGTATTTAAAAATTGCATCATCTTTAAATAAACGTAATCTTTTTCAGAAATCAAAAGTTAAGTTCAAATAGATGTATTTAAAAATGGCATCATCTTTAATATAACCATAGATCACATGAAAGAATTTATATCAAAATGTTAACATTATAATAAAAATACACGCCCAAATTCACAATGCTAATAAATATACGTTCACAATAAGTAGTAAACGTCTATTCCCCCTGAAGTATTTTTAACAATATATTGAATACATACCGAAATAAGCACGCGATATTTTCACGTAATGCAAATAATTATAACAATGACAGATCAAATTATTCCCGCCATTAAACCGGACGAAAATCGGTATCAAAATAGAAAACACTATATTTTTCGAATACATATCAAAGGACGATCTGTATTGAATCTGACTGAAGGAATCGTCTAAACCGGCCATTTTTATAAGTAAGTAAGTTATGTAAGTTTGTATAAATATTTATGAATTGTCAATCCAGTCAAATTACTTCAATATTTAACGTTGTAGTTATATATATAGTAATAATAATGCATGGATTCTATGTTATTTGTTAAAAGTATTATAGACTTTATAACACAAAAAAATGTGCCCTGATGGAGGAACGATTGTGGATGAAACTAGTTGACGTGTTAAAAAAATTATAGTGCTATTTTTAATATATTTTTTTAATTGATTTATTGCTTCTCGATGTACATAAATCATATTTTTTCTCATAAAAATCAACCTCACTAGGACTAACACTTTACAGATGTTACATAATGTTTTTTATTGGGATTTTCTGCAAATTTGTTAAATTAATAATTAAACACTCAAATGACATGGAAATGCTGAAATTGTCAGACAGAATGATTTTCATTGGTATGGTATTCCTATACAAAATTCTGAATGATACATTTGATAGCCCAGAATTGCTTGTATTGATAAGCTTTCGGATTTTCACTACGTAATACTAGAAGTCGGGATTAATTCCAGAGAAGAAATTCTGAGACTAACTCCCATATGTATTCTTCTCTGCCCAGAATAGTAATGGAGGGAAATAATAACACCTAGTCAATATATATTTCAATTTATCACTAAAAATACAAAATGGTGTTACTGAAGCAGTTCAGTTATGTAAAAGATTTTTTTTCACTAACCCCTCACGGGAGGCAATGAGGAACATGATTTCCCTCAACACCTATGTCAGGAAAGGAAGGAGAGGATGTTCTGGTAAGGAAAAATGTATGAGTTTTGGGTAGGAAATTAGGAATCAGTGTGTCCAAGGGTGACGGACGAATGATCTATACCTCCCGCCAAGGCGCAAGACGATGGGTCAAAAGAGACCAGCTGGCGAGGTCAGAGGGTTTCCCACGCCGCTGGTGGGCAGGTGTATCCTGAACCCACGTCACCCGATGAACCCGGGCACCCACGCTAAATTACCAAACATGGCGACCTATGACAAAGGTTTGCCAATAAATGGTTTCCAGGGCGGCGTTACCCATACCCCCCTCCCAAATTTATGTATGGATAATAACTATATATAGTGTTTATTACCAATCATATGTAAATTATGCGTTAGTAAATAAATCAATAACATTTTTTTGGATCATCGTAGTTTTTTGTCCTAGAAAAAAAAGGATTAAGAAAATATACAACAGAAGATAAATATTTCCTCTAATGGTTTAATTGAATAAAGTTTACAGAAGTGAAGTGCTTAAGTTCGATAAAAATGTAGAAGAAGACGATTTATTATTTAGTGAAAAATATTATGGCTTAAAAAACATTTATTCATATAGACCGGATATTCCCAAAGTGGTTTATATCGAAAATGGGGGGATGGTTTTTTTTTGCCGTGACCGGTTTGCTACTATTTAGTTTTGGCCATGGAATAAAGAAGAAAAAAAGAAATGCCTCCCGCACAAACTTGATATGAAACAAATGTTCCTTTAGCCCAATAGCCTATCGCTCTGTCTCACTAACACTCACCGATATCGTAGATCTCCATCCCGTTTGAATTTCGTAAACACAGTTTTGTATTGGATTGATATTTGTATCACGAAACCGTCCACAGAGAGTTTCTTGTGCTCTTCTTTATTCTATGGTTTCGACCTACTCTTTGGCAATTTTTACTAAATAAACAAAATACCTACAGCTAATCACAGTTATCTAATTAAAATACTTCGAACGGAAATTTATCAGAAACGACATCTATAATTTATTTAAGGATTTTAGTTGAAGAGAAGAAGCATTTCATTGTGAATAAGATACATGATCAATACAATGCAAGAAATGGTTTCACCAATAAAACCAAAGATGTCGCCTACGTTACCAATGAAACAAAATACCAAAAAATGTTTAAAGCTTGGTTTAAACATTTAAACTTGGTATAAAAATATCATTGACAAAAACATCCACATCCGTTTACAAGTAGATATACTCTTCTCATTTATTTAACGTTTTTGGCAGTATTTAAAAAAGTTAAAAGGCCAGTTAGCTTTTACGCAATTAAAGAAAATTAACGTGTATTTATTTAGGTCGTAGCTTTCTAATTTATGTACCTTATGCAGGAAGTAGGAAAGGAAAGAATAATAGTACCGAATTAGGAGAATAACTGTTGGGGCAAAGTTACTATTAATAGCAAGGCTGTATTTGGCGGTTAACCGCCCGGGAGCGGTGTTTTTTCAAGAAAAAAATATACCGGTTAGGTGTAATTTTTAAAAAATGTCGACATGTTGGCTTAAATGCGGAACGTAAGACCGGAAGCACGGTCATGGAACCCAATTATTTCCACTTTTTATGTGTCATATTATGAAGCACCGATTCCTGAGGAGTGTTATTGTAACTAGTGGCGGCCGCTGCCCTGAAAATTGCCCGTCTACTGCAATAATTATAAAAATGTAGTGAGAGAAGATTAAAATAAATTGCTCAATCTGGGGGCAATTATTGTGAATTATTATTCGAACGCCAAAAACAACTACTGGAATAACTACAGAGGTATTGCGAACGGAAATACGCTCTTTATACACATGCAGACAGATACCTATTCGATAATAGCTCCCGACAGACCAACGTTCTACTCGTATCACGCAAAGTACCGAGTACATTGGACATCGTACTTGAGAAAAATGTTAAGACATTTTCCCCACTGCGCACGCTAGAAGAGCTGTCATTGGACCACCTGCCCGTGAGCTTCACAATAGGAGACTCGACTTCAAGGAACCCCAGAAAACAGCAAAATTATAAGAATGCCGACTGGGAAGGATTCAAAAAGGAAGTCAACGAACGAATACATCTCACTTCAGGAACTTTGCGCTCGCCACAAGAAATCGACGCAGCCACAAGCACTCTCACGGAAATACTTCAAACACCTAAAGACACACACATATCTCTCTAAGAAGTACGTTCGTACACAATCAAGCTTCCCGAGTACGTTATAACACTCATCAAGGACACAAATTGCCTGCGAAGCATGTACCACCGAACGCGCGACGGATATTTCAACAACAACTGCCTGCAGAGGGAAATCAAGAGCAAAATTGCATATATCAAGCGTGAACTTTGGAATAAAAAAGTCGCATCGTTCACGCCAAAGGACAATTCCCTATGGAAAATGGTAAGCGCGCTGAGACACGATCCCCCCTCTACCGAAACTAAACGGCTCAGGGACGGCGCTGTCGCTACAAGAAAAAGCGGACACGCTCGCCGACGGATTCTAGGGAGCCTACGCGGCTACGGACGGCCTTTGCGACCCGGTTACGGACCAAATCGTAGCTGAATCTCTACGAGATCTGAGCGAATTAGAGCAGATGAATGCTGTCGACATCCACTTTGCTACGCCGAGCAAGAATGCAGTCACAATCAAGCGATTGAAGCGCCGCACAGTGGGCTGAAAATCGCCTTTCATAGACATAGAGACTTGAATTTTCAAGGGTATTTTTTTTGGCTAGAAATGGATTCTGCTGATCATTACTATGCTATAAAATTTCGTACGAAGCAATTGCGTGTACAAATGAAGGAGATATCATTTTTTTTAAGAAAAAATTGTATGGCACTGACATTAAAAATGAGGCTATCTCTGGAATTACAAGGTTGGCCATTCTATCCTTACACACAGATATACTACTATTTTTTTGTATATTTTTGACATACTTCGTATTGTGGCGCAACTTGCGATTTTTTTTTTTTAAATTCCCAAGTTGAAAAAAAAACTTTTTTATGTTGATGATTCATTTTAATGCTTAAATGCTTTACATATGAGTATGCTTTGTCTATTTTACAATATTTTATTTACACTGCAAGCCAAAACACTGTGCACAGTGGGCTGAAAATCGCCTTTCATAGACATAGAGACTTGAATTTTCAAGGGTATTTTTTTGGCTAGAAATGGTTTCTGCTGATCATTACAATGCTATAAAATTTTGTATGAAGCAATTGCGTGTACAAATAAAGGAGTCATCATTTTTTTAAGAAAAAATTGTATGGCACTGACATTAAAAATGAGGCTATCTCTGGAATCATAAGGTTGACCATTATATCCTTACATACAGATATACAACTATTTATTTGTATTTTTTTGACATACTTCGTATTGTGGCGCAACTTGTGATTTTTTTTTTAAATCCTCAAAGTTGAAAAAAAAACTTTTTTATGTTTATGATTCATTTTAATGCTTAAATGCTTTACATATGAGTATGCTTTGACTAGTTTACAATATTTTATTTACACTGCAAGCCTAAAAGCATTTAAGCATTAAAATGAATCATCAACATTAAAAAGTGTTTTTTTCAACTTTGAGGATTTAAAAAAAAAATCGCAAGTTGCGCCACAATACGAAGTATGTCAAAAAAATACAGATAAATAGTAGTATATCTGTGTGTAAGGATAGAATGGCCAACCTTATGATTCCAGAGATAGCCTCATTTTTAATGTCAGTGCCATACAAATTTTTCTTTAAAAAATGATAATTCCTTCATTTGTACACGCAATTGCTTCGTACGATATTTTATAGCATAGTCCAGCATAGATCAGCAGAATCCATTTCTAGCCAAAAAAAATACCCTTGAAAATTCAAGTCTCTATGTCTATGAAATGCGATTTTCAGCCCACCGTGCGCCGGGAAGCGATCAAATACATAATATTTTACTTAAACATCTCCCTCAAAAAGCCATCATTTACACTACAAAACTGTTCAATGCCTGTCTCATAACCGGGCAGTTCCCCCAAATGTGAAAATCGCCGACCGTGCTGCCCTTTGCAAAGGCGAACAAAGACAGAACCCAGCCGACGAATTACCGACCGATCAGTCTACTATCTACGTTGATAAGGTATTCGAACAGATTATACTCAACAGGCTTGTTCCACACCACGACGACAACAAGACTTTGCCATACGAGCAGTTCTACTTCAGAAAGAGACACTCCACAACCCACCAACTCACCAGAGTAGCGGAATTCATCTCAAGAAAGTTCAACGAATACCGCTTCACCGCCGCTGCGCTCCTAGATCCAGAGAAGGTAATCGACACCGTTTGGATAGAAGGGCTCGTGCACAAGCTGCACCGCACCAACACGCCCATATACCTAACGAGACTGTTACAGTAATAACTAAAGAATAGATCCTTCAGAGTTTTCATCAGGAACGTGCTATCATCAACGCGTGAGATTCCAAAAGGCGTGCCACAGGGAAGTTTGTTCGGACTCTTCCTCTTCATCCTGTTCACATACGACATCCCTCGAGACGAGAAATGCAACCTATTTATGCAGATGACGACAAACTCTACGTTTCCTCACTCAAAAAAAACATGGCCGCTATATACCTACAGAGGGCGCTCGACACGCTCGTAGAGTACTACAAAAAATGGCGCATGAAGTTAAACGATGTGAAAACCGAAGCCATCATTTACACGAGGAAACGGTAGAAAAGACCTGACCACACCATCGAATGGAAACTGAAGTCACATTTCTGAGCCTGACCATGGACTCGCACCTGAACTGGAAATCTCACCAAGCTAAGATGCACGCGCGCACGCGACAGGTGATTGGCGCGATGAAGCCGATTTTCAACAGAATAAGCCCTCTACTTCCCAAAACCAAACTGCTCGTCTACTACTTACTTATTCGTCCGGTACTGTCTTATGCGATTCCCGTATGGAGCAGTATCTCACACATGGCGAACTACAGACGCTTCAAAATCTGTGCATTAAAGTCACATACAACACGAGAAAAACTTGAAGAGACTACACGACCGAGAACAAATACCGACTTTGTACGAATTTACACACAGAATGACTGAACGTTTTTACAAATCACTCGGACTTAGTAAAAATAAACACATGCGAGACATAGGACATTATAATTCCCCGAGTGACTTTACCTTTAGTTACACACACATACTCTCTGAACACATCCTGATGGACCACGACCATACCTGGTCTGACTCAGATTCAGACGCGGACGAATAAGCAACGAGCAGTAAGTATTTCCTAATATCCCGACTTCCCTATCCATATATATTATTTTTATTTATATATTTATATAAGTTTTAAGTGTATGTTTATTCTCTATCTTTCCATAAGTATATATCAACATAAAAACAGACACACACACCCACACACCTCAAAATGCAGGACATCATATCCCGATGTTACTGAAGGCCGCCTCTGTTTCAAGTTGACAGACGGCCGTTTCCTCCTGGGTATGGTTTTCTGTGATTTCCCATATTCCCACAGGCGAATGCGGAGGAATTCCCTATAGTAAGGTGCAGTTAAATTCCCCCCTCCATTACTATTGATATTATAAAAATTATTAGATCTCTCTAATTTGTCACCAAAAATATAGTTACAAAATAAAGAAAATTGACAATAGGAGCTTGTATTTGAAATGCAATGAGATTCAAAATTCGTACAATTACAATATACCGTAGAATCACAAGTCTATTATTATATCAGGTCAACATGATTCAACGTCGTGGACTGGGAGGCGGTTTAGGCGGAAAGTGAAAAATGTATGAATGAATACGTTACATAATATTATAATGATATACTCGCCACACTGTGTCCGAAATGAATCTATTATAAGCGGGAAACTAGTGAATCGACATCACACATAACATAAAATAGATAACCAGAAAAACACCTTATTTTTGATCTGAGCATTTAGATATTTTTTTTTGCAAGTTTAAAAAAAACTTTTAAAAGTCGGGTGTACCCTTCGACGCGTTATTCCTCCATGGACCACAGCTGATATTAACCCCTGGCGACTGTTTTTTAAATTTTACCTAAAAAATTCCAATTTGCGACTTGATTACTCAAAAACGATAGCTCAAATCAAAAAGTTACACCGCAAAATCGACACCAAATGTGATGTAGATTCGCCAGTTTCCCGCTTGTGCTTAGAGTTTTATCGTATATATTTCGTGTATATCGTATATATATATTTAATACTCCTCGTATACTGTTCGAGATTCAAGGTGAAATGTGTGGTGGTTAGTTTGTCGGTACCTGTATCTTGGGACAGTGCTTGATGTGACCTTCCTGCGGAATGGTATTGGAGACCACCACAGCCTCGAAGGGCGCACTGTTGATGCGCTCGATGGCGGGGCCCGAGAATATGCCATGGGTTAGGATGGCATAAACCTGCAAAATGTGTCAATTAACAAAATACTCTATATTAATACTAGTTATTTTAAAACTATATTGTTAAAAATTGACGTTTTTGATGTAAGGAAAATTTATTAATAAAACATTTTTAAAATGCGTGTGTGCATAAGTGCCACGAAAGTTGATAAATAGATTATTATCGACAACGAGTCCATCTGCCGAGTTTTCACTAGATCGAATGTCAGGAAATGGTTTAATTTCCACATGCAAGATTCCAATTCATTCATTCATTCATTTATTTATTCAATCAAGAAAACAAAATCCAAATTCAAATAGACGTATTTAAAAAAAAACGGTAATATAGGTTACATATATTTTTAAAACATCAAAAAGCTGATAAACAAGTCTCCACAAAAAAAATGCCAATGAGGTAGAATAGGCAAATAGGTACCAAGAATGCTAGAATACCGACTTCCGCATTCCATACTGGCGGCCATTCCAGTGAGGCTGTGAGAGAATGGGCCCGCAATGGACGGAGGCCACAGAAGTGGCCTCACCCGAATAGGAATATGGGAAGAAGAAAGTATGAATTAAATTGTTTTCTCGTAATTACCTTGGTGGCGCCGGCTTCCTCCAGCTTCTCTGCTGCGTAGCAGATGGTGCCGCACGTGTCAGCCATGTCGTCCACGAGGATGGCCACCTTGTTTTTGACCTCACCCACGAGCACCATGGATGCAACTTCGTTGGCGCGCTTGCGCTCCTTGTGGATGAGCGCAAAATCCACGTTGAGGCGGTCCGCGATGGACGTGACTCGCTTGGCGCCGCCCGCGTCCGGAGACACGATCACGCAGTCCTTCCAGTCGGTGATGTTCTCGCGGATCCACTTGTTGACCGCCGGCTCTGCCAGCAGGTTGTCCACGGGGATGTCGAAGAAGCCCTGGATCTGCGAGGCGTGCAGGTCCATGGTGATGATGTGGTCAGCGCCCGCCACCGACAGCATGTTGGCCACCAGCTTTGCCGAGATCGGCGCTCGGCTCTGCGCAGTCAAACAACAATACAACTGTGTGCTTGTACTACATACCTCATACCTAGGCCAAATTCTGGTAGCATAAACTTTTTTAAGTGTTAACTCCTTACGCTAATTTGTTTGGTTTTGGCAATAAACAGCTATTCCGTAGAGTCAATTTATTCGCTTTTCGGAACAGCTCATATGGTCTCATTGAAATCGTCGTGTTTCCCTTACCGTCATAGTTAGAAATACAAAATAAACAGTATTAGAAAGAGAAAACACTAATCTTTATATTCGAGTATAGAAGTTAACCACAGCATAATTAACATGTGCACTTCTGTGAAACCAAAGGCTCCGACCACATGTTGAGAAAAAATATGTTTTAGATTATGTGTTTAGACCAAAAATGTAAGATGAGCCATTTTTAAACATTTTTATGTTTGATTTACAAAAAATTATATTTCATAAAATTATAAAGTTTATTTCTAATAATAAAATTTAAAAATGTATTTTATCACCTTTTTAAGAGTTTTTAGTTTACGGTTACTTTTAGGAATATCCCATTTATTTGGAATGTAATGAAAAGCGGAAATACACACTAATTCTCAGACTTTAACTTTTTCTTTAAGAAATATAAAGGTCATAATGCCATAATTATATATAATAGCAAAAGCATGTACCGCATCTCAAATGCTGTGAGGCTGAAGTGAGTGGGAGGGGTATGAGATGGGGAGAAAAAGGTTGGAAATGCCAGGCTATTTTGCTGAGAAAACTTTCCGAAGGGAGGTAAATAGGTATATAGATTGGCATGCGATTCCCACGAGTATATAAGCCCTCTAACCGCGAAACCATATATGCAAAAAAATAGCCGTCACAAGACACCTGGAAGATGTTAAACAACAACATTGATTTATATTGAAGGAAGTGAAAATTAGGTTTTTTATGCTCAACACAAAACATATTATTTTTAAGCAGTAATCTAAAAAGTAAGTAAAATCTTTATGTACAGGTGTGTTTCAGGCTAACAATTATTGCTTAAAATTAAAATGTTATCCTTTGTGCTGTGCATATAAACCTTGATTCATAAATATTTGTTTATCATACAAAATTTTAATATTTGAAAATTCAAAATATTTCATCAATAAATGAAGATGTAATATGTCACGACTCCATCTAGAAGGCGTTTTTGCATTATCCAATGCCTTTCCTACAAAAATAAATTTGTTTTCTAGTGAAAAATATCTAATAAGCTATAATTGTTGAATGAAAAATACCAATTCATAATGAATAATTTTACGGTTTCGAATAAGCCAACGTAACGCAATTGGTAGAGCACTTGACCAGCAGTAAGAAGGCTGCTGGTTCAATTCCCGCCGACGGCATGTATTTTTTCTCTGAAGAATTTTTAAATGCTTACAGTTGTTTCAGGGTAATAATTATCGCTTAAAAAATATATAATTATTTTATTGTAATTAAAATGTACTCAAATAAATATATTACATACTAAAAATATTTCCGGCAAATAGATGCATTGCCGATTTTAGTGAGAATAGAAGTAAATGCCGCACAGAGTTTTGGCGGCCGGGTGTGAAGAGCCGACGAGTCACGAGGCTGGCCGAATGAAGCATCGTCCTGTCTTGCCACGCTTGCTACGCAAGACTCGGTTTTACCCGGCGATATAAACATCTCCCTAACACCCAACCTAACCAAACCTAACCTCTGGCCGACAAAAGTAGAAATGACATGAAATGAAAATAAAATCAGCATGCTTTCTCATCTCTGGGCATTCAGGATGGAATTTATAAGAAGATGTACTATGAAAATGCTATTAATGATGTGTAGAAAAATTTAACAATAACATGTGTATAAGTAGGTTATTTATCCTCTATAATAAAATATCTTATAGGTACATATGATTATGTGACGTACTGACTTCCAAATCAAGCGATGGACGAATCGGAGAAAACCAATTTACAAAAAGGAAAAACGTGTAATGAAAAATGTGATAAATATATGAAGATAAAAAATAAATAAAAAACAAAGCACAATGAAAAACCAAGACCAAACGCTAAATATTAGATTAGGCACTGAAGAGATACACCGATTGAAGTGTGTTGTGTGCATGTCAAAATGCCCGAAGTAAGATCAATTTTCCCTTGTTTACTTGATCACACATTTTATTCAAATAACGAAATTCTTTTTAGAACGGATAATGATTTTTTATTTCCTTTCCAGTGCTAAGGAGTCGAAACGTCTTACGTAAAATGGAGAATCAGTTGTCTCTCAAATTACTTGTAGGAATTACGGTATTTATTCAGTATCGCCCTAGTGAGACCACCATTCATAAATAAAACTGTGCTTGGGAAGGCTTTAGCCATGTTTGGTGAAGAGGCCTGAATAGCCATGTAATTAGCTTCTTCCAACCTTCCTCTTCACCATATTCCTCTCTTTCCCATTAAGATTAGCCACGCAACATATCTCAAAATTGGGGGTGCCCTAGCAAAACCTACTAGATCAAAAGGCCGGGACACTCATTCAAAGCAGTCTCCTAACTTGTATGGGATTTTACAAAAAAAATCGTTTTAAGTTTTTTTTTCAAATTATTCTGATTTACCAAAACATCTTGAAATGTTTTAGTTCATTTTAAAAAACATATAAAAGTACGTTTTTTAGAGGTTCTTACCTACAAGTTAGGAGACTGATTTTATTAAGTTTCCCGGCCTTATGATCTAGGAGGTTCTGACCCTAGTCCCAATGGATTTAAGCATTTGAGTTTTTTTTTCTTCTATCTGCAACAGTATTTTTTTAAGATTCTGTGATTGACGATCAGCGATATATTATGAATTGTGACCAAGAATCTAGAGTGCATGCTGACGCCACAGTATGCGTCCCTTTTAACGCATGTTGCATCATTCCAACTTGCTGTCCATCCCCTGTCCTTTTCTGACAGTGCTGGAGTAGTAGAGCCATACAATTAGAGGCGCTTTTGTGTATTAATATCTCGTCGCAACGTGTTTCACTATAAGAACACGATTAGCAGTGGACTAGACAATAACATGGTTATTAATAAGATGGTGTTGACTTGACTAGATAATAAAAAAATAAATTTCAATAGAATTTTCTTTAATTTGCGAGTTAGAATTGCATATGGAACTTGTGGGAATTGTTATTTCGTTCTCCCCTGGAATTCTCCCCTGGAATTTCAGCACCTATGGTGGGTGTTTTAGAACGTGTGCATCGGCAACCCTAGTTATGTCACTTATTTTCAGGATTACCAATCGCCCGCCATATGCCGGCAGAATTTAAAAAAATCTTTGTCGTTTCCCCATGATAGGTACTCATATTGAGTGATTTTTTTCTCTCTGTAATGTTATAAAAATAAATTAGGACATCTAACACCAAGAACCGTAAAAAAGGAGGTAAAAAGTAAAACTTATTTTGTTCGCTTCATTGTTTCAATTAAATACAGGGTTTTCCAATAAGAGGTGTTATTTTGAATAGCCCGCTATTTCGGTAGATGTTACTTTTGAAGCTGTCATTTTTTGAAATTTGACAAGTCGAAACTACGCCATTAATAAAAATGGAACGATACATGCTTCAACAACGCATTGAAATTATTAAAATTCACTTGAGTGAATCAAATGCAAGTCATCTTGAGTGATGAGGCCCATTTCCACCTCGGTGGCTTCGTCAACAAGCAAAATTGTCGCATCTGGGGCTCGGAAAACCCAAAAGTTATTGTTGAAAAGCCTCTCTATCCTCAACGTGTGACTGTTTGGTGCGGTTGATGGTCCGGCGGAGTCACTGGACCGTACTTTTTCGAAAATGAGGCTGGAGCAACAGTTACGGTGAATGGATCGCTATCGAGAGATGATTAATGATTTTTATGGCCGGAATTGAATGATATTGATCTGGACAACGTTTACTGTCAACAAGACGGCGCTACGTGCCACACAAGCCACGAAACCATTGATATTTTACGATTGAATATCAAAATAACACCTCTTATTGGAAAACATGTATAAATAATACATCAATGACTGGTGTGCATTCCATATTCAATTTTTACAACGCTATTCCTCTGTTGTCGTTGTCATAACTTTCAAAACTATAATATAGATTACAGTCCACCGTATAAAATATGAAAAATTCGAAGACAAGTACTGCGATTACAGTGCATCTGTTGATTCATATAAATCTAGTGTTGTTTGTTTTCGAGATGATACAAACCAACACCGACGTAGGAGTGCCAGCGTAATTACGTTAGAGCACGAGATACACTTCTGACCCACGCCGTCATTATTCATAATATTATGGCAGAGTTGTCACATTTTCTTTGACCCATATTCGTATATTGCACTATATGGCGAGAGAATTATAATCATTGCACTGTGGCTAATTTCGAGGTTGGAAAAATATTGAATTAATTTAGGTTGGGATGTTTCAACATCCATCGCGTTATTATACTTGGCTTATCAAGGACCAAAATTCATTATGGCTATTTGTTATTTGTTGGCTATGGTTATATCTTCGATTTGATGGTCTTCAAATGTAACGGAGTTTGAAACAACCCAGCCTAAATGAGAAAACTATTATCACAAAATCTTTTCACCAGTAATTAGAACGTTATAGCACAAAGTCAAATAAACAAATCGTCATCTACTCGTACGACTGAATTTGTAATTACAATACATCGCGTATAAGCAAAACAACGTATTACCTAGTAACCTAAAACTTCCAGCAACAAACATTAAACAATGGCAAAAACTATTAAAGGATATTTTCTCAACAGCTTTCAGCCCAGTGATACAATCTTTCTTTGGAACTCTCTTCTTATAGAACTAATAGAACTTCTGTAAATCTTTCTTAATGTACTGTATTTATAAAACATTTTTCAAATAAAAATCTGTCTAGTATGTTTTAAAATCTATATGCACTCTTCATTGATTTATTTTATTGAATTCATCGGGAATAATGTATTTTTAATATTATTGTTATTATTTTGTAATATATTATCACTTAATTAACTTACCTTGATTTGGGACTTGGTAATTTCTAAGCATTAAATTCAAATTAAAAGCCATGATTATTGAGTTAGTTTCACTGAATGGATAACCCCTCGAAATGTGATCTATACCGATTGAAAGAAAACTGATGTCCCCAATAGTGTTCATACGACCTTTTGGACTATAAGTACCATGTAAATGAATTTGTTTGTCTACTCTAAATATTGATGAAAGGTTTTATCAATCTCATCAAAAGTAAGGGCAAAAATATCTAACGTTGGGCAAGCAGACACGTCAACAACACATTTCTGTAGGTCTATCTATTCAGGAATAATTTTCTATAAAAACAATATATTTTTAAAAATTATGGATAGAATTTTATGGAGTTGAATGCAAAAACGGTTAATTCTTCAAGCGCTTATAGTTCTATTGAAAACTCGCTATCCGATATATGCGTCGTATTTGAGAAACAGGGAGAGGTATAAACGGCGACATATGCGACAGAAAGAGAGGTTACAGAGAAGCTCCCAGCTGCAGGAATCCGGCAGGAGAATTTGTGTGCTATTAAATTGTTAGGATGATGAATTTCTGCACCCAATAAAATTACTTAGGTTGGGCTGTATCAACCTTCGTCACTTTCAATTATTGACATTTGTACGGTCCACGATAAACGGGTCACTCACGACCCGTTTCAGCGTTTGATCAATTTTTAGTCATCAGTCAAGCATAACGGTAACGATATAATACATTATGTATCTAAATTTTTTCAACAGCTGAAACAGGCTGAGAATCGAAAGTTAATGGGGGCCGTTCAAAATTCGAAAGGGCGTTAAGGTCGTCAGTGAAATGCGACAGAGGTTCAAACATCTTAATTAGTACCCAGCAATCAGCAATGAACTCACCAAGCGTACTTATCACCGGTGCTAGAAAACATGCGACTTCAAATTACCCGAAATTTCCATTCGTTGGACTTCATGTTCCCGCTGGTCTGGTCCCAGTCTCCCTCTCCAATACTCTGCTAAATATTACTACAATGTTTTTACGTATTTTTAAAAACGTTGTAATTTTGTCGACGAATAAACAATACTTCTCGAATTGTAAATATCAAAATATTAGGAGAAAACATAAATGGCTCAAAATGATAAGAATGGACCCCGCAGAGCCCGATTGGACGAAATGAGAAACGACGCTAACCACATATCATTGTGTACTATCACGTGTTTACAGGGGATAATCAGAGGAAATGATTAGCCATATATAATCTGTCTTGTCACGCTCTCCTTTCCCAATCCGCATTCACACATCCCCTTCTATTATTCTTGATATTATAAACCTGTGGCCATCCACCTGGCCACAGATTCTTGCATCTGAAAGCCAAACAGTCCCACCTAACTTGCAGACTAGCGACACCTTCAACTTGCAGACAACCGCCGATCTTCGGACCTATTTTCGTTCCTCGGTAGGCCCAGTCATAATTAGCTGATTTAATACATAATTATTATATCAGTTCTGTATTATAAATCACCTTTTGAATAATATGTAGGGGTAGGTAGTGATTTCTCGCACAACACCACCCGTTTCGTACAAGCATCGAATGTTAATTTACTATGTGAGTCAAATCTAAGTTTAATAAATTCCGTCAGTCATCCCACACATTTACATCCAAATCGATGCTCAATCGATCTTCACACATCCCTAAAAATCTGTTTCAACTTTTTGATTCTCTTCGTCGTGCAATGTTTTCCCGTCTACGTCATATGTTCCCCATGACACTGATTTCAACGTCCGCTCTTACTTCTCCAAACTATCTAAGTTCACAAATCACAATCTTGATCGTTACGCTTACATCGGCCTCACATTATTTTCGAATCTTCTCATTCTTAATACGGTACTTTTCATATTAAATAAATAAGGATCTCATTTCAACTGCTATCAGTCATTTTTTCTTTCTTCCACCCTCTGTAAGTCCAATACCTCACTGCCATACATTAAAGTTGGTAGCAAAACACCATTGTGGGGTCACATTCACCGTTTGATAATACAATATTGATACTCGAGTTCAAACATCACACTTTTTAACCAACAAAAATACGAGTAATTGGGATTACAATATTTCACACCGAATGTATTGCTTATTTCTTTGCTGTGAGCTCTGGAACAATTTATTGACTTCCAAAAAATGTGCATATTCGACGGGGGATGCCCTGGCAGTATTATTTATTCGTCTACGATATGCATTATAAAATTTTTTAATCGATGAAATTTCATGTTCAGTAAAATTATTAAAACACATTTTTATAAACTACAATGTTGTCAGGTAAATAAAATTAAAATGTTTGAAATGCATAATAAAAGAATTATTAAAAGTGTTAGACTTCAATATTGCAGTATCATAAAAATAGAGAAGGTTGTGACTTTTTATAAAGTTAGTGCGCCATCTTTATTTCGCAACGTGCGAGATAAAAATTTCTAAGCATAACAACAACACTATGATAAAAATTCCATACTTCCCGGAAGAAAACACAAAACATGATATTTGTGCAGGGTGTTTTAAGGGGACGTACATGACTTACTTTAACCAATGATTCCTGACATTATTTTGAGTAAAAAATGTAAATGTTTTTAAAATTTTTTGAAATGCCCAGCCCTCCACACCGACCCTAAATGTCCAATTCCTACTGATTTTCTATGTTTTTTGTTGGAAAAAAAATATATTTCACAGGAGGTTAAAATTTCATTAACATTTTTACTAACATTTATTACTCAGAACTAACAGGTTTTTACTAAGAATATAACGTGCCCAAAATGTTCCAGATGTTGCCAAGTAACATACAAAGTGTAAATTCCCAAATAGATTCAAATATATGCTGAAAACATTGCTCATGAGTAGAAATACTTTATACTAGTCATCACTATCAATCAATAGTTGTTATTTATTAACATGTAGATTTAGTGTTATTTTAGATTATGTGTGCCAATAATACAAATCTGAATATCTTATAAGTAGTATTAATATTATGTGTATTTATAATTAGTAATAATAGTAATAAATATGTTAGTCCCCTAACATATTTACATTGTAATTGAACATATGCATCCTGTTGACAAACTGCTTAATTGTAATTTAACGGGATAATACTTCAAAGATCAATTTAATAATAAAAAATAAAACATAATCAAATAGTACTAATGTTAGGAATCATTGATTAAAGTAAGTCAAGTACGTCCCCTAACACCCTTTATAAGGAGCCAGTTGATTAAAGGCTAACATCGAAGATGGTTCTCTTCAGAGAGTAATTTTGAAGGAAAAAATGTGGAAGTAGACTCTGGAAAGAAAGCCTTCTTCAAAAAAAACCTTTACGTTATAAGCAACGAAAAGAAGATTTAGAAAAAAAAACTTCGTGGTTTGTTTCTCCTAAAGAAAGCATCTTTGAGAGAAACGAAACAGAAAAGGCTTTTTAAATGATATATCTCCTTGAAAGAAAATTTCTTAGGAGAAAACCGCTTAAAATGGCATTTTCGAAATATAAATCCCGGCGTAAGCACCTTAAAAGAAGGCCAAGACTAAATAAAGTATTTGGTTAATAAGTAAGTTCTTGCCTTGTCTTTTTTGTCTTGCCGAGCGTAAGGGAAGCAGGGAATGACTGCGGTCACTCTAGACGCCGAGGCGATCTTACACGCGTTGATCATGATGAACATTTCCATCAGGTTGTCGTTGATGTCCCCGCAGCCACTCTGAAGGATGTACACGTCCTCGCCCCTCACGGACTCGCCGATCTCCACGCTGTGGACAGCAACACAATCATATCAACACTTAGTGCAAAGGAAATCTTAAAGAAAGTAGGAAGTATATCCGCTTAATTATTATGTAAAAAGTGATTATCCTAATTAACTGTGAAATCCGTGATCAAATTATCACCGTAATTCGATGCTATACGAAGGTCAGTTTGAACAAACCTTCGACGTAGATTAAGTATATAGCCTTTAACTTCAATTTTCAAAAATGCCTAACCTCTACTCATCGCTTCAAAACGAATCAACACTATAAAACAACTAATAATTACAAGTACATTATATTATATTAAAATAATTATATTGGCAGAAAAGGGAAGAAACTGAAATGAATACAAAACATGAGAAGCAAATACTTTTAACTTGGCATCAGAGTAAAAAGAATAGAAGTATCAATTTATAATTATTTCCGTTACATAATAAACAACGTATTTACATTGTTTGTGCTTTTCATCCATGATAGCTAATGTGCATATTTATCTATCGACATTCTTAGGCATTGTTGGATAAAACTACACCAAACATGTTCGAAAACATTCATTCCTTACAAAAATAATAATATTTTTAAATCTCTTTTAAGAATTAAATGACTACATCGAAATAATTGAGAAAGCTTTTCCAGCCTTACCCTTCCCACAGTTGTTGTGTATGAGAAAATTCGTCATGGCGATAAGAAAACTTTACTTAAAAATTATAAAACATAAATGAAAAAGTCACCAGGTCTCCAGGTTGCTGAATTTCTTGGTCACGACCCGGCCAAGGTCGATGCCGAGCCTGTCCACGATCTTCTGTGCCAGGATGGGGTGCGAGGAACCGCCGAAGACCTTGATGTTAGGCATCCTGCTCGCGAGTTTCTGTAGCTGTAGCTTGTCTCGGACTCGTACTGCGCTAGCGGAGAGAAGCGAGCTGTCAGCGACCCGCGCGGCTTGATTGCTTTCTGGATTCATATGTGTTCTGGCCAGCGATAAAGCAAATGACTACTATAAACAAACACCGCACTATCTAGATAATTTCCCTATATCTAAGGGAGAAAACGTAATTTTAGGGAAAAGGGAAAAAGCACAAAATCTATGTAAATTTTGACTTCAAAAGGTTTTGTATTCAAAATTGTTCAATTGTTCAACATCTTGCGAAATTTCAAAATATTCTGGGGAAAGCTGCAGTTACAAAAATCGTGACGTTATTATTTTTTTTTATATAATATTTGTATTTTTTACAACAAATATACAATTTTTACATGTTATTAAGGAAAATAAAAATAGCCTCCCTCACTATAACGAGACAATTCTCTTGTGTTTGGTGAGGGAATTCAAGCGCAATTAATAAAAATCACGAAAGTAAGTAATTATAAAATATTGCAAGATTTATCAAAAACAGAATAATATAATAATAAATATTTATGCAACCGTAGGCAATATTCGTTTTGTTGCCGTATCTGCACATTATTTGTTTATATTGCACAAAATATCTCATATCAATAATGCCTATATATATTATTTTTGTGTTTCTTGGTACAACTCTACAAATATATTTTTTCAATAATACCTACACGTAATCAGTACATTATTTTAAGTTCTGCTGAGTACAGTTATTTTTGCGCATGACTAATGTTTTATATTTCGAAGAAATGTACACGCTAAAATATTATCATGATAATAAGAGAACGAGATTTCAACATTAATGATAATGTCGTTATATTTTCCCCTTGCATATTTTAATAGCTGATATTCATATGAACCAAAGTTTCACTCTGCTGAATTATTAGATGCACCGATCCAAAAGGGGAATACGCAATAATTCTAGTATATCCCAATCAAAACGAAACTAGATGAATAGCAAGAAGAAAAAGAAAAGCAAGAAGACCGAGAACAGTAAGAAGAGAATGAAAAATTAGAGCGTGAAGTGCAAGAAGAATGCGAAGAACTAGAAAAGCATGAACTAGGAAACCAGAGCCAAGAAGTAAGTATTAGCCTTGCTGCACCCTTTGGGGTCGTAATTTATTAAACATTGTGTTGTCAATTTGGACGTAATTTTTTTTAGGTAACCTGGCGAATATTACAGTTTTCTTTTACATTTGCACACCGCTTCTTTATGTTCACCGTGTTGCTCGCAAAACTTTTAGGGTGACTGCATTATTATTTATGTAGAAAAGAAACGCAAAACTTTTCAAATTATATATTTTTATAATTTGAAACGTATTATGTACTATTCTTTTTAGTGTTTTATAATTTTTGAAGTATAAGTTATTCAACGAGAAAAAACATATATAGGTATTCAGAGAATGATTTATTTAAAAAAACACACAATACTTTCACAAAGTAGTATTCATAATGAAACAATTTCAAACATTATCCACGAAAAATGAAATGAGCAGTAATCTTTGAAAGAAAAATACTAGTACCTACATATTGAATTATTTGGAGGGTTCAGAATAAACCGAAGTAGCGCAATGGTGGAGCAGCTGACCGGCAATCATAAGGCTGCGGGTTCAACTCCCGTCGACGGCATTTCCTTTTTCACGGAATATTTTTTCAATTTGTACGGGTGTTTCAGGCTAGTAATTATTGCTTATAATAATGTGTTATCCTTTGTGCTTTGCATAAAAACCTTGTCTATAAACATTAATTTATCATAAATAAAAAAAATATATATTATTATTATACGTGAATTTAAATATAGAATAAGTTAATTGGTACCTATCAAAATAATTGTGTACTGAAAAAAAACATAGGTACATTTTCATAAACATAAAACTATGGTCAAACAGAAAAACAGGTAAAGTTTCACGCGAAGGTTGCCGACTTAAAATACAGTTTATTGACAAAATATGTTTTTGTCTTTAGCACTGAATTCAAATATCCTCAAAACTGTATTTCAGGACTGAATTAAAATGCGCAATTAAAAATATGAGTTAATATTTCCTAAAAAACCAAGGACTGCCTTTTTTCACATCTCCCTCTAATACCTCAATAATCTTAGGTCGTAGATACCTCAATCTCACCGCGGTCATGTCCGAAAATCCCTTTAAAATAAATTTTGTATGATACTAAGCATACGTCAGACATGATAGTGTTAACCTCATTTTAGAAAGAAAGGAGATAGCTTGGGGACAAAACTTGATGTGACAAACGCTAGGTACATACGGTAGCTTTTCATTTGGACGCTAGATGGCACTGGAACTCACTATTACCGTACGAATATTTATTTATTTATTTATTAACGCCGATTATAGCGGCTTTTACAAAAGAATAACAATTGTTTTACATATGAATACAGAATATACATAGATTAAAAAATATATAAATATAAAATACATAAAAGAGAACAATAGAAATAGTAGTATCAACATAAAAAAGTACAATGAGTAGGTTATTATAAATGCAATACAACATATTATAGATCCCGGATATTATGTAATGAGTGTTAAGAAATTGATACTTTAAAACTGTATTTGATTATAGTCAATCTGAGAAGCGCTGACAGACAGTTTTAATTAAGTACTGTTTGTATGAGGTTAAACTAGCAATGTTTATAGGTTCATCCAAAACATATTTATTACCAAGTACATGTAGGCGATTCATTATGGAATTGAGTTCAGCGTTAGATCCTGTATTGTTGCAATGATAGGGTAATTTGAAACAAACTGATCGACTAGGTACATGGAAACATATTAACGAAAGAAGTTCAGGGGAGTTCAACAGGTTGGTAACGATTTTAAATAAATAAAATAGGTCTTAGATATATCCTTCTTTCTTTTAATGTATCGAGTCCCAATAATTGTAACAGAGAGGGGTAATTAATGTTTTCGATGAATATTCCCAATTTAAAGTTAATATAACGTAAAAATTTATGTTGGACTCGCTCAAGGGAATTCTCATGTACACTGTAGTAAGGACTCCAAATGGTGTTGTTAAATTCTAGTTGGCTTCTAACAAGTGAAGTGTAAAGTAATTTGACAGTTTTTAAATTTTTAAAATCCTTTGAAATCCGTAAGACAAATCCTAACATTTGCATTGCTTTACTGGTTATATTATTAATATGTTTAATGAATGTTAATTTAGTGTCAAAGGTTATACCAAGGTCTCTTATTTCATCAACAGATAATAAGGAGTGATAATAAGGAGTGATAATTGAGAAAGTAGGTGAACAACAATGGGTTTTTTTTTCTGTGGAATCTCATAAGTTGACATTTTTTTTACATTAACCTTCCAGCGGGCGCGCTGTCGTAAAATTTACGACAGACGCGCACATATCGCTTCCCCCACTCTTACCACTTAGTCGCAAGCATCGAGCTTCGAGCTATGCTAGAGTCAAATCAAATCAAATCAAATGTCAAACATTTACCAAAAGATATAAGTGCTTTTTTCAAAGTTAATTACGGTCGGGCAGTTGAACCGATAACCGAAGAAGAAAACAGAAGCTTTCCAAAATGCAGTGTTTGTCGGTTATGTGCACTGGATAAGAAAAGATCCTCAGCATCAATGAAGTGTTGCCATTGCCAGTCCTTTACATGCAAGAACCATTCTTCAGTTGAGGTGGTTTGTAACAATTGTAAGGATGAGAATATTGATTCTGACTAAATAAGTTGTTTTGAAATACTAACACATTTAGAGTGTTGCTTCGTTTTTTTTTTAAGAAAATCAAATAATTTTTTTTTAAGTACTGCCTTTTATCATTTTTCATAAACTTAAAGAAATTCCCTAACATTTGTATAATGAAAACACCACTTACATGGAGAAAACTCGATGACGTAAAATTTACGACAAGCGCCCGCTCAAGGGAAATTTCTCAACGCGCCCGCTGGAAGGTTAAGAGTTAATTTGTTTTTAAGACACCAATCGTAAAAGCTATTAATATTAGATTGAAGTGTTAGACACGAATATTAAATATAGTTATAGTTATGTTATGCACGAATATTAAAAATAAATTAATAATCGGGTAGTTTGTTAAATCCTATTTTATATTAAAACTATCGCAGCATATTTTCAGAGGTTATTGACCAAAAGAGCTCTGTAGACGAGCCGCCACTGATCACAGCGTTTATTGAAGTCAATGTAGATGTATCGATGACTGCGAACCGATGCTCAACACAGTTGGTGGACGTGATCGTTGGCGAATCCTCCAGGTCGGTGGTCAACACCAGATGAAGCGGAGATGAATGAAAGTTGTGGTTGTGGCGATGAAGTTGGTGGCTCTATGTCGGTGGCTCTACGGGGCTGGCGGAGCGGCCGCCCGGCTGTGTTAGCGGCGGGCCCTTGCCTGGAACAGATTGCTAAACAGCCGCGCCTGGTAAAATCAAGAATCTTCCCGCCACAAGTAGATACATTGGCGGCTTCGCTATAATTCTAGGAGATTGTACTGCATGCTGGTAGAAGATCTCGAGCATTCAATGTACTACGAATTATTCTAGTAGCTACCGCTATTTATTAAACCTAAAAAAAATTTCCTCTTGTATAAAATAAATGTGGTATGAGAAACACCTGCTTATCCAGCATTTTCCGGCAAGTGTTTATCAATGTGTAAATAAAATATTAAACTCTTAAAACACTCAACAAACCAGTGATAATCTATAGTTCAGAAAGTTGGATCCTAAAAATAAACAGCAAAATGGTATTTATTGGAGTCTGAAAGGAAGAGATTGAAAAGTGTTTCAACAAAGACAAAAGCGATAACAAACAACCAAAGAGTCTTCACTATTACAAAAGCAAGAAACACACAATCATTCAAATATAAAGGCAAGTTTTAAAAAGACTTCTGGCAGATGGAAGAATATACAGCGTTGTGAAAAAATAATCCGTTATTCAATTACTATCCCCATTTCGCAGTGTAGATTCGGAATGAAAAGATATATTCATCTTAGTATAAATTGAAAAATGTCCAGATTAAAAAAGTCAGATATCTTGGAATGCATCAGCTTCCGTAAAATTCGATGATAACCTCCAGGAAAGTGGTAAAATCAAAGGGGGAATGAGGAGAGAATAAACTTTATCGCCACTCATTTTTTAATACACCAGGACGCAAGCAAGGGAACTATCAAGTCAACAGGAAACTTTTGACATGCGGACGTCAGTGCATTATTAACATTTTGTGTCGCGTTCTACTCAACAAGTTCTACTGACTCAATTACCTAAAATTTTATGTAGCGGAAGGAATGTGAGAAAAAACCTGAAAAGACAGAAACAATGTACCCAGCCAAAAAGTTAATAAAATCAAACTTTGAAAGACAATGGAAGGAAACGCAGGTTTAGAATCCATAATGTTCACATTTCTCTATCCTCTCGATTAACAATTTTTTTGGATTTATTAACATTAATAGTGCCTAACGCATATGCAAAATTTGTTATGTTTTATCAACATATATACAAGAATCAATACTGGCTTTCTAGCGATCCTTTCCATAGCAAATTGGAAAAATAACTTTGATACATATAACTTTGATTACTAAAAAGTGTACCGAATACAAATTCTTTTGATTTTTTTTTCGATGAATAAACAATTATTCTAGAGAAACAAAAACGAAATGTGTTCATCCCTTTCAAGGAACTGGTGAAAACTTAACAGCAGACTTATTTATAAATGAAATTCAGATAAATTTATAGGTTAAAATAACCATAACAAAAGAACATTATTGACAAATGACAACTAACATTGACATATGACGGGCATAGACAACATTTTCACGCAGTATTCCATAGATCATTTTTACTGCCAGTCCCAACTCCCAAAAGGTAATGCCCCTTTTAGACCCTTGGCGATTTTAGTTGATCAACTAAATCAAGAGCGACTAAATTTGAAAGCCCGTCTACTGTTACTGTTCAAGTGTGATTCATCGTTCGATTTTTACACCTAATAGATACGTGTGAACAAATGTTTCAATTCTTCTGAAAGCTTATCACTTTGTGATGTCATTATTTATTAGAATAATACACAAATGACTTTGTTTACATCACTTTAAAATATATAACCTCTACATGTTTCATAAACAATGTTCACCTAATCAGGAACAAGTATATACCATAGTATATACTAAAGTAAAAAATTAAATATAGATTACAATTGAACAGCGGAAGAAGTGGGGAGGGGTAAGAGTGGGCGGAGTTTTTCAGAATTTGGAATTATAATATTGTTAGACGGGAAAAACCAGTTTAGTGGGAAAATATTTACTTTATATCCTGTGTGAAATATTTTAAGACCTTAGTTTTTATCAAATGTTTGATCGTTATTTAAAAGATGATCTGCAAACTCAGATTCACGATTTCGGTTTAGAGCTCTGAGATGTTCTTTAGTTATAACTTCAAAGTTTCTATTGGTCATTAATTTAGAATTTAATAACGGTTATTCTAATAAATTGATAGTTGAAATACTGAATAAAAAAATCAAACAAAATTTCTTCAAACGGTATAATTACTCTTATTCTTAATAACCACTGAAAATCCCCGCCTAAAAATGAATGAATTGTTCACATACTCGTAGCTTCTTCGATTACTTGAAAATATCTAACATTACCAGTATTTGGCAATTATCAAAGAATAATTGCGTAATCCCAAATGCATGTCAAATTATATTAGGTGGTACGTAACACAATGTACCAAGGGAATAATATCTAGTTTGTCAAGTCATCCGAGATATGATCCGAGCTTTCTTAGCGTATATGTAGACCTCCACCACCGACTAAAGAAAATACTTGTTTATTCAATGTATAAATGTTATCTATTACATCGTCCTACCATATTCATGTTATTGATAAATGATTATCCTATTTTAATCTTATTGTTTTTATAAAGCGACTGCAATTATATTGTCTATTGTTGCACCCTTTTTTATACCTTGTCTATCATCACCGCTCCGTAGGGCTGCTATATCTGCGGTTAAGCCCCCGCATTCCCAATTTCAATTTATTGTTTATTTATTTATTTGACAATTTGTATAGCGCCGCTTTTATGAGATATCACCTCAGGGGCGCTTGACCGATTTATACCAAATTTCTTAACTCGTTTTACCTTCCAAAAAATATTTTTTGATGATAATATGTATACATTTGTTACGCCGTTTAATTAGTTTATTAAACGAAATTCCCTCGATAAAAAAAAAGGCAAACTTAGCTCCGAAAATTATCAAAAACACGTTTTGATCTGTTATTTAATATTTCGCAGTAATGAACATAAACATTCGTAACATTCGTTTTCACATTATCTCCCTTTCAAACCATCTTAGGGCGCTTACAACGGGGCCTTTAGTGGTGTAGAAACGTTTTTAATATATAACAGCCCGAAGAATCGATCTAGTGAGTGATTTATTTGTGCGGACGAAAGAGTGGTTTGTTTATGGTCGATATTATCATTTTGACTAAGTCATTCTCAATTCTCATGTCATTCTATTTTATATTTTGTACTTCATCTTTGCATTTCCTGTTTACAAATCTTTACAAACTGTCCAACGTCTCGTCGACGTTTTCTGTCGGTTACATTGAAGAAATAATTGGAAATGGGTATTAAGAAGTATGAAACATTATGTTCGGGTACTTCTGAATGTATCTGAATATTTGAACTGAAAGCTTATTAGTTAGTTAACTTATTCTTGATTATAGTCTTGATTTTCAGACGCTGAACATAAAACAACTGCATCTGCAATAAACTCCAGACATGGAGGCGACAGTGAACAGTGTTAGAGTCGCCCCTTGCAGTAATTGCCGTCAAATTTTTCGAGTTAATGGTAAATATTTTTCCCGCTAATAATATTATTACACTTACCTGAAATGTTAAATAATGTTTTACGTATTTGGAAAGAGAATAATTTTGTCGAATTCCGCTGCAAGCTTAGTACGCAAAAATATAAATAGCCTAAAATACTACATGACCATTTGTGTGGGAGATGGTAAAAGATACATTCAAGCTCCATTTTTTCTCAATCTAAGTTATGTTTTAAGGTTATAGGCCAGTGCAATTAGCGATCCCCGAACGTAATTATTCCGGGGTAAAGTTTTACTTACTACTACCGTTTTTAATACGCATTTCAAAAAAGCAAACATTTGATTCATCTTAATGACAATAAACAGCAACTTTTTGCATTTACGATTATGAAAATATTGATATTTAGTATTATTTACATTTTGTGCGAACCCCGATATGAAGTTCGCGCATAATTCGAGTTTGTAATAAAAAACACGAAACATATAACCGGTTTTTTTATTACATAAATAGTGAAAAACCATTTTTTTTTCCAAATTATATGTTTAATTTATTTATTCGATAAAAAATAACGCAAATAAGGAACCTCGCTATTTATTAAAATTGAGTATGAAGGCATGTTTTACAGTTTTATATTTTATTGTTTTTGATATTAAAAACCCTACCTAACTTAACCTAACCTATCCTAACCTAATCCACACTACCCTACGCTAACCTAACCTATTATAACCTAACCTAACCTAACCCACCCTACCCTAACCTAACCTAAATCAACCCAAACTACACTACCCTAACCTAACCCACACTACCCCACCCTAACCTAACCTTTCCCAAACTAACCTAACCCACACTACCCTACCCTAACCTAACCTAACCTAACCCACTCTAACCTAACCCACACTACCCTAACCTATCCTTACCTAACCTGTCCTAACTTATTAGGTTACCTATCCTAACCTAACCTAGCCTAACCTATCTTATCCTAACCTATCCTAACCTAACTTAACCTAACCTAACCTACCCTAACCAAATCTACACTAGCCTACCCTAACCTAACGTAACCTACACCATAATATAACCTAACCTAATATAACATAACCTCACTTAACCTAACATATCCTATCATAACCTAACCTACCCTACCCTAACCTAACCCAACATATCCTAACCCATACTACCCTACCCTAACCTAACCTACCCCAATCTTACCTAAGCTAACCTATCATAACCTAACCTAACATATCCTATCATAACCTAACCTAATCTACCCTAACCTAACCTAATCTTACCTATCATTACCATAATAACCTATCCTAACCAAACCTATCCTAACCTAACCTAACCTAACCTGTCCTAACCTATTAGGTTACCTATCCTAACCTAACCTATCCTAACCTGACCTATCCTAACCTGACTATCCTAACCTAACTTAAACTCAAAATTTTATTTAAAAAAAATCGAGTTAAGTGTGGCCTGGGATCCCAAATAATTACCTTTATTAAATATTAATTTACTTAGTAAAATGGCTGTTTTATTATACATATAAGTAAACAATATTAATTAAGAAAATCCTATTATTTATATCATATGGGTTCTATTTATTTACATTTATTTTTTATTTTTTAATTAACTCCACACAGGAGGCCCTGAAGAAAATAATTTCCCTCAGGGCCTATGTCATCTTTGGGGATGCTGTGTGGAGGGTCTTTTTGTGGAGAGGAAGGAGTGAACATGAGTCTTGAAGAGTCCCATGTTGTAGGAGGGAGGAAACACAGAGTCCGGCAGTTCGTTCCACAGCAGAGCTGTTGAACTTAAGAACGAATCGTAGAAGCGACCCGTTCTCATATGACAAATATCAACCGTGTACAAATGTTGGGCGCGCGTTTGGCGTGCATCCCGACTACGCACCGGTGCCGAAGGGATCAATGACGCTAGTTCCTCAGAGCATCTTCCATTGTAATACCGATAGAACAAGGACAGCATACCTACCTGACGCCTGTGCTCTAAAGATTGCTGTCCGTTTGTTAAGAGATTGGGGAATCTATCAAACTGACCGCCCGTTTCTGCACAGAGTCAAGGGTTTTTTCAGGTATTTAGGGGCTCCGGACCAGAGATGGCTGCCAAATTCGACAGTAGGGCGCACTTGCGATTTGTACAGGGTCAGCAGTTGTGTACTATTAAAGTATCTGCGGGCCCTGTACAGTACACCCAGCTTCTGAGAGGCCAACTTTACTCTGGCTTTGATGGAGCCCCCGTACCTGAGCTGGTCACTTATAGTTACACAAAGCATATCAATGGAAGGCCTGTTCGGAAGATTGCTTCCGTTAAAGGAGACTAGATTATCATTTGGATCCCTTTTAGACGTAATCAGACAGGATTGGGTCTTTGAAACATTGAATTCGACGAGATTATTTTTACCCCAGGAGGAGTATACATTATTTGAGAGTGTATCAGATTAGAGATTTGTTGGCTAATTTTACAAACAATTATTTTTTAACCTAACCTATTCTATCATAACCTAACCTAACATATCCTATCATAACCTAACCTAACCTACCCTAACCTAACCTAACCTAATCTTAACTATCATAACCATAATAACCTATCCTAACCTAATCTTAACTATCATAACCATAATAACCTATCCTAACCAAACCTATCCTAACCTAACCTAACCTGACCTGTCCTAACCTATTAGGTTACCTATCCTAATCTAACCGATCCTAACCTGACCTATCCTAACCTAACTTAAACTCAAAATTTTATTTAAAAAAAAATCGAATTAAGCGTGGCCTGGGATCCTAAATAATTACCTTTATTATATATTAATTTACTTAGTAAAATGGCTGTTTTATTATACAATGTAATATGTAACATATAAGTAAACTATATTAATTAAGAAAATTCTATTATTTATATCATATGGGTTTTTTTATTTACATAATTTGAGAGTGTATCAGATTAGAGATTTGTTGGCTAATTTTACAAACAATTATTATATTTAGATTTATCAAACTACACTATGAAGGATACCTATGTGAATTCCTCTGGAAAGATCATTTCCACATCACAAGGACAAAGTGCACACATTTTTCAAAATGGTTAGGTTGGCATTGCTTACCAACAAACGCGAATTATGCGTTCTGTCGTATGTGTTCTGTCAAAATGGTGCGTCGGTTGGCAAATTTTCGTGAGAATTATTATTTAAGTAAATAATATTAAATATCAATATTTTTCATAATCGTAAATGCAAAAAGTTGCTGTTTATTGTCATTAAGTCGAATCAAATGCTTGTTTTTTTTTTAAATGCATATCAAAAACGGTAGTTCTGGGTAAAAGTTTACCCGCACCTGTACTAACGCCGCCATATTGAAAAAATAACCAGCCAAAATCTAGTTTATCCCAAATACCTCGTTTCCAATGAAAATTTCGTGTAACGTAGCTTATTAAATTTTTCTAGAACATTAAATTACCTACAACTTTTGTACAAGTGTATAAGTTTACATAAACAAGTAAATTGCATGGCTAGGTTTGATTTTTTTGTGAGTATCTCGTTTCCAGTGCAATTTTGTGAAAAATTTTGTAGAGAGAAAAATTTCATATACGACATAGGTTGATTTTTACTTTTTTTTATCTCTATCCATATTCTAATTCACCAAAACCAGGTCAAAATTGAAACAGAGGTGTAGTGTTTTTAACTTGGGATTCCTTGGTTTTTCTTTATTTTAATAATTATGGTTATAATATATAATGAAATATATATAAAATACATGAACAAGTTCAATCACTGAGTAGTTCTTGAGAAGAATTTTAGAAAATTTCTATTTGCCTTGACCGAACAGAGCACAAGTTGTATCACAGCGACTGAGGAGTGAAAGAATACAATGTTTTCAACTATTTATATGTATTTAAATCATTTGTTACGTCGCGTTAGATGATTTACCTTTAATAACTTTTTGGTAATATACATTGGGAGGTGAAAGAGCTATCCTATCGATATCCTGATTAATAATTATGACTGCATCATGTCGAGAAGACAACAAGTTTGCTGTGTTAGGGATATTTTTCATAGTCGTAAATGAAAAAAGTTGTTATTTATTGTCATTAAGTTGAATCAAAGGTTTTTTTCAATGCATATTAAAACGGTAGTTAAAAGTAAAAAATTTCCAACGTAAATCGGTTGTTTGTAAGTTTAATTTAAGTCCATGAAAATGCTTTGTTAATGATTAATATTTTTAGTATACTTTCGGGATCGCTGGCCATGTTAGTTGAAATATTTTAAAAATAAAACCTGTTGATTCATCTTAATAGCTATAAAATTCAACTATTCGCTTTTAGGAAAGTAGCAAATACTGCATTAAAATTTTTAATTAAGTAAAACGAAAATTCGCTTTCATTGTATGGGATAACAGCCATTTACAATTTGTTGGTATTCCTGATACTACACGAGGGGCAAGAAGAGACGTTATTACCATTTAATCTATGCGTATTAGGTAGGCATTACGAGGGTTTGAGGGTATACTCAACATGAAGATGGCATGGCAAGAGTTTGGGAGTTTTTGCGCCTGCTTAGTAAGGAATTCGCCAGAATTTGAGCCAATTCTGGACAAACAATTGTTGTTTGACAGTCTTTTTAGTGAGTCGTTGCGAGTGTTTTTGTGAAAACAGACAAAATTGAGTATCGAGTTGTCATTAGATATCTTTTTTTGAAAGGCAATATGCCTAAGTAAATTGAACACGAGTTGGACGCTGTATATGGGGACTCTGCACCATCATTTATCACCGTGAATTTTTGGTCATCAAATTTTTTATATTTTATTTCTGCTTTATTTTTATTGCTTTTGTGTTTATGGAATTCATTCATTTTGGCGTAGACAGAGACTGTTTTTTCCTTTTACTTGTTGGTATTTATATGGTCACTTAGATTCACTCCTAAATTTTCGGGCAATTATTATACATTATAATCAATAAAACATATTTGGTCCTTATCCATATACACACACATAAGATTTAAATTACAAGAAACTTGGTAAGTTTAATTTATACAGGAACCAGCAATACTTTCCAAGTGCAGTCCCGGTCTACAGTTCCTGAAATTTTCCTGGTGAAATTTTCCCTGATTGAAACCCTGATTGGGAGAGGGCACCAGAAGAAAAATATGAATATATTTACATTGTGTGCACTTTTAGATCCATGACAAATTAGGTTTTTCACTATATTTACCAATACTGGATAGATGGCCAAGCAGTCGATTAGATGGCAGGGGACATAGCACACCCTTAATAAAATCCCTTGGCTTTGAGTGAAAATTTATTAATTTGTTTTTATTTTATTCATTTAATAGGCATAGGTTACCCGATGAAAGGGAGATTGCCCTATATATTACAGTGCGGACATTCTGTTTGTGAGACATGCATCTTCTCATCAATAAGAGACTTCGATGGCGTCAGGTGCCAGAAGTGCCAAAGTGAGACAAAACTCTCCAAGGAGGAAATGATCGCGGTCAACAAGTTTGCTGAAAACTTCAAGATGTTTATCCCGCTCAATTTCTACATTGTTGGGACTTTGATTGACAACAACTCGAGGTTGGAAGCCATGAAGGTATTGCCACCTTAATTATTTTTTATAATCTGTGCATAATATGACCATATATTTTTTGCCCTAAAGCCAGATTTGAAGGCGGTTCGATTGAAAACGAACAGTCAGACCCTATGCAGAAAAGTCCCAAATAGTCTAAGCTGCAAACCGTTGCCTTTACTTCTCTGCGAAGGGTCTGGATATTTCAATGTGCGTTCTTCAGCGGTCAAAGAACGACTGATGTTGTAGTTTATTCAAAGCATTCTCGAACCCTCCTGGTGACAAAATATGGTCACGTGGTTTGCCTCCAGCTCGCTGAAATGATTTCATATTAGTGCAAGTTTATCAATTTGGATGTCTATGATCTTGAGCTATTGGAGATTTGGAATCTTAGTTCAATACAACTCGTTTCATTTCACATCATAATATCATGAGATTTGAAACATCCATTTAACTAAAAAAATAAGTGTAAAAAACCGTATTTTCAATAATTATTCGGTTTATTATTAATTATTATACAGGAAAAAAGATTGTTGAAACTTGGCGATACCAGATAGTAACTTCTAGTCATTGTATGGAAATGTTACAACAAAGAATTATTAAAAAAAAAATCTAAATGTATACTATTTGTTTCCTTTACAGCAAACAGGTTTTGTCCAACCCGTTGCTCATAGCAGTCAACAACCATTTGGCTATTGGAACCAGCCTTTGCAATACGCTCAGTTCAATCCTCCCCCCACACAGGATTGTCGAAGGAAATTTCTACCTAAAAAGGGTCAGTGCCTACTACCTACCTAATCAATACATTTTTCCTTACATGCCACCAGTAACCAGGCAGGTACATGAAAATCATTGAAGTATTGTTTGAATGTATTTATGCACAAAAGTTTCAAACTAGTTTTGAACAATCGCCTATAGTCCCCTCTTACCCCGAAAAAGTGATGTTTATCAATTATGTTTAAATTTAGACACAATTAAATTTGACAATGTTCATTTTATGCTTATTTGTTTTTGTTTAATTTTTCAGCTTCCTCACAAAACATAATTACTATTAAATTATTTTTTGATCCATCCAGCTTACGGCGGGTGTTCCAAACCAGTACAAATATACATTCAAACATGTCCCCTTTAAATTGATTTGCCTGTACCTGTACTTCATAAATACATTATAAATATTAATATTATTTATATTAACGCCTTTCGGCTCTTACATATGACACTTATAGTATAAGACATGAACTATAATATGATATTGGAATTTTGTAAGTAATAAGCCTTTATGAGCGTGTAAAACAGCAAACTGAACATGAGTAAATAACAAAGCAAATTGAGATCCTGTTTAAGTAATACAATATTGGAATACCACAAAATATATGCATATGTATAGAAAAATTGTGTAACTGACTTGAATTGAATAGACGAGGTACACAGTAAATGCTTATACGTAGGTGTATAATAAGTAAGTAGGTTTCAAGTTGAAAAGCTGTTTAAGTGATCAGCTTATATCAGCAAAACATAGAAAATAGAAGTAAAGAACAAAGCAAACAGCGAGGTCCGGCACATAATACATATTATATTATTATAACAAATAACACATAATAATATAATATGCAATCCACTAAAATTACAATTGCCAACTGATCGTAATGCTGGAGTGATGAATGTTCAGTAAATATGAGAAAAATTGATGCGGAAAAAAAGAAAACAGATTTTTTATATCACTAAATTTTTCACTTCAAAAATGCAGAGCACTGAGGACAAAACCCAATGAATTGAAATTTTATCATCAGAATGTGAGAGGCCTTAAAACTTAAATTAAGTTTGAAACTGCCAATGTTTGGGCACAATATTGTCCTATTTTTTGAAAACAGTTAAGAGTCAAATATTCCTTCCAATGAATTAGGTTTTATTAATCAAATCGTGCATAGATCAGACAGAAGTATTTTGACAAGTGCTAAAAGCAGAGGTGGTGAGTCTTGATAGACATCAGCAAGAAATATAAAGCAAACTTAATTACCACCATACACAAACAACTTGATCAAATCTTCCTACAGGTGAATGTTGCCAAGAATAAAAAGATTATTGTGGACTGTATTTATATTGGAGAAGCAGTCGATTTAAAATTAGTGTGAATTAAATTTTAAAATTAAAAATAATGGACAGAAGAGACATGTCTGGTGAGTTTTGTATAGGTTTTGCTCTGCAGGTAAGTGATAGCGAATTACAGTCATCTTTGCATTAATCAGATGGATTCTTCCGAATTACATCATTTGAAAAAAGAGGGCACCACTCTGTTTGGTGGATTTAAGACAAAAGGATTAAGATTTTTTTGTCACAATAATGTGGCAGTACGTTTGGAATTACAATGTGCTAATTCATCTTTATTAAAAATTCTACTCTCTTGAGAGCTGGTTGACATATTATAATCTCATAGTGCGAATGCAAATATTATTGTGCCGATTTGCCGTCTGCTGCCGAATTTGAAGATCAAGGATCTAAACTCAATGCGAGTGTTATTTTTTGGTGAGTCTTCTGTTTTTATGTATTTTGGTGGCTGGTTTATAAGTTGTTACTTCTCCTGCAGAGTGAATATAATAATCAATCCATTTTTTCATAGGGAATTAATTTCCCTGATGGTCTGTGCTACTTACAAGCCAGATCATCACCATATATCCTGCCGAATTCAAGCAATGAAGTATACAGGTGCATACATGTGAGGAAGTGGAACTTATATTAACACTCCCGTACTGGACTGGGGGAACACACTTGCACTAACGAGAGTTTTATGCTATATCTGAGTTGTTTTTTTACACGACATACCACATAATTTAGGTAATCCAAAAACAACTATTCGGTTATCGATCTTAATTATAAATACATATCGGAATACTAGTTTTATAGATATTAAATAATTTGTATAAAATTCTGGAATAATGCCTGTTCCCCGCTCCACACCTCGGCTTCGTAGCATGAGCTAACATTTCCTCGTTTCTATCCCTACCACCGGCTGATCCACCGAGAACGAACCAGCGAGCTTCGAACTGGACCATAAAAGTTGCATTTTTATGGAAAATGCTGTGCCGTAATATTTGAGTCACGCTTGATTTCCTACAGTGGCTTTTACCGTTTTGCATTACTTATTGATTTACTACTAGTCGAAAAATGGGCCATACATAACTGGAAAATACTAAACAATTACAAATAATTTCTAAGACATTAGAAAGGCTAAATCCCGGTCTCTTGGTATTTCTTTTTGCAATGCTAAAATGTTCACTTGCCGGACTAAGATCAGCCTGTCTGGCGTACATCCGGTAAATTTCTCTCATAGATCAGAAAGAGTCATTTATTTTGTTTACATTTTTTAAAGTAATTTGAAGGAACTTATATATATATATATATATTAAAACAGAGTACCATATGGTTGAAATGGTATGGTCTGTCGTGAATATCTGTTAAATTGTATTACGTTTTAATTGCTAATTTGTTTAATTTTGATGGTAAATAATTCTATGTAAAACCTGACCAGTTTCACTCTGCTATAGGCATCTTCAGACTGGTAAGTAGTACATTTACACTTATGGAATGGTGTTTATAAATTAATATCTGTTTCACTCTGCTATAGGCATCTTCAGACTGTACTACTTACCAGTCTGAAGATGCCTATAGCAGAGTGAAACAGATATTAATTTAAATGAAACTGGTCAGGTTTTAAATAATTTACACTTATGGAATGGTGTTTATAAATGAAACTGGTCAGGTTTTAAATAATTCTATGTAAAACCTGACCAGTTTCACTCTGCTACAGACATCTTCAGACTGGTAAGTAGTACATTTACACTTATGGAATGGTGTTTATAAATTGATATCTGTTTCAGGGTTGTAAAATATTTATTCTGTACGTACAATATTAATATTTCAAAGTTTATCGCTTGATTTTATTGATAGTGACATGTCAGTCACAATGTATTCATTGCAGTTCATTATTCCATATTTACATGTGTTTTAAATTAGATCTGTGAATTCTTTGGTTTTAATATTTTAATTATTTTATGTGAAAACGCATAAGAGTCCCAATTGCTCCAAGTTGTCTGGAGCCATCCCCACTTGGGGTATGTTGTGAGGCTGAAGGTAGTGGGGATGGGGAAGGGGAGGATATGGGAAAGACAAATCTGGAAGTACATGGATACTCAAATCTAGTCACCATATAAGGCTAAAGTCATTGCAAGCAAGGTTTTGATTCTATATGGTGGTCTTTCACTAGGGCAACACTGATAGCATCTACCGCCCTGCAACTTGCCGCAAATATGCTGTATACATAAATAAGTACTCTTTTTAATGAATTAATTTGAAATATCATACACATGTTAGTTTTATTTGTGCTCGCAGGAATTTGAACCAGGCAACCAGAATTTTAACCACTTAACCACGGACGCCGTCATTTCCAACACTTTCAAAGACAATTTTTATCACTATTTTCCAAAAATCCATTTTATTTCGCACATTGGCAGACGGACTCGTTGAAAAAATCGAATTTTCTAAAAAAATTAAAAATCGTTTTCAGCTACAATAACATTAATAATGTCATTTTTTGTAATATTAGCATTCTAGTACACCCAAAAGTCACGAGCCGCCACTGGTTCCATCAATTGATCTAATTTTCCACAATGTAAGTCATAATTTCCCAGTAAAATCGAAAAATAATTTCACAATAATTTGTTTTTAGATTATGGCGAATTCCTGAAGTCCCTTTCGTTTTGCTCTGAACACCCTGACAAGATTTGTGAACTTTATTGCTCCCATTGTTGCAAGGCCATTTGCATTGTGTGTCTGGTCAGAACATGTGGGAAACATGAATTCTCTCTAGTCAGTGACAAGGTATGTTTTAATTGCTTTACATAAATACCTTTATGAATATATTTTATTATAAATCACTAATAGTTTCATTCTGACGCTGTGCAAACTTTCACTACAGCGTGAAAAGAGAATCAAGTGCATAAATCTAAACCAATTAAAAGTTACATCATAATTATGGAATATTACAAATATTTTTTTTTTTCAGAATGAACAGTTTATAAATGATATCAAGATTCACAAGAATTCTGCTATGGATGTTATGCTTCGTATGAAAAAAACTTCAGGGGTTAGTTTAATTTTTTCATCTGTAATTTATTTATTTATGTGTAAAAGTCGTATCATTATTGATTAAGGTGATGAATTGCAAAGTAATTCAAAGTGATGTATTTTTGGTTTGAAAATTTGATCACCTAGAAACCTTAGAGATTATGGTGCCTTATATGAGACCTTCATTTCCTTTATGTATAGAATATACCATAAAAATAAGACTTAAAAAGTATATCTTTGAAAATATAATTTATAATACTTCATAATTGCCAAAGTTTTAGTTTTAGTTACTTCTAAAATTAAGCAAAATTGAATGTTTGTTTGGTTATTTTTTTACTATTTAATTATACCCTCAAATCCAAATTTAAGTTTTGTAAGAAAAATGCAGCGCAGCCATTCCTCTTACCCTTGAACACAATGTAATATTAGATTGATTTTTACATGAGATTTATTTTACCTACAAATACCCAGATTTAATTGCATATACTGTGAATCCTAATGAAGAACTTTTGTTTTTTCGGTCCCTTGAATTTTAAAGAGTGGCAAAATTTAACCCACATCAATTTTTTTCCAGTCCCCTAAATTCCAGTACAGTTTCACTGAATGTTTTGTTTTCAGGAACTGGAAAAATCTCTTGCATCCGTGGACAGGGAGGCTATGAAAACAATGCTCGTCGAACACTTTGATCGCTGCCACGGCGTCCTGCAGAGAATGGAGAACTCACTGGTGGCGGAAATCAAGAATGACAAGAACAAACTGATTAAAAAGCTACATGATTCTGCCAAGGACCTATCTGATTTTATCAACGCTGTGGATTATTTCACTGAGCCGGAAAAACAAAAGGAGGTAACACTCGTTATAATCATTGACAAGCACAGTGATAATTATAATGCGTTTATTCCAGGCTTCACACAGGGGTTGTGTAATGCGATGTAATCCATATTGGCTTATTCCAATCTGATATAATCCATATACATTAATCTGTTTGTTTTTATAGTTAATATATATACTATGTACATATCGTGTTTTTGTTAAGTTTGCATTGTTATAACTTTTTAAAATATTTTGTCTTTATAGATAAATCTTTATAAAGTTGCAGAAGAAACCAAGAGAATTGCCAACTTGCCCTGGTTATTGGGAGAGGATGTTAAAAACATAAAGCCAACCAGGTCAGTATAATACACTTTTTCTCCTGTATCAATTTACATATCTCTTACTTACAATATGCTCACATAATGCTAATGTCTACTTAGTAAGAGTAACCCTATTTTTCAGCAGAACATGTATTAAAGATTGATGATAATGAATAAATTCAGAGTATGAAGGCCAACATCGATATGATAAAAGTATTTAATCAACAATATTAGTGATTAGTAGACATGAGCGACCATAAAAATTACAGTCAAACTCGTTTAAGAAGTTCCCGCAAGAAGTTTTGTTTTTCGGTCCCTTAAAATTCCATACAAAAAACTGCAAAAAAAACATGATTCTTTCCCAGATAAGAAGTTTCGAGCTAAAAACTGCTTCCCGACATAAGAAGTTTCTAAAGTTCAGTGGTGAATCCATCACAAATGAAGAAGAATGTGGTGAAATATATCTGAAAATGACCCCTTTTGCCGAAAGTCACTAAAGTTTATGACTTTGATACTATGTATTAATAATAATATGTAGTAATAGAATTTATTCCAGAATGTATTCAGGGGTAGTTCAATGCAATACATTCCATATTTGAACTATTTAAGAGGTTTTAGAAGTTCCGCAGTAAAACTATCATAAGCCGAAACTAGTGTCAGAACATCTAGGTACCTGAAACGAATCTTTCTTCAATACAAGCAATTTACGAGACTTATTAGGTAAACAAGCCCTCTTTCTATCATAAGGCGAAGTCGGAATGCATCACAATAATAAAAATGTCTATATTTTTTTTGGTTACTTGAAATAAGATCTAAAATACTAAAAAAAAAAACACTCCAACAGTGCATCATAATATTATTCTATTTGAATGACTGTTTATATAACACCAGAAGTGTAAAAAGTAACATTAACACAGATTTGAAGAAGTTAAATTCCAAAATGAATTTGGATTCGTAATAAATTACTATTCGAATGGTGTGTATACGGCCTGTAACATCATGACATCAGTTGCAATCCCAAATATCGCGCGAAAATTAGGTACCTACCTACGAAAACGTATGTAATATGTCATCATGTAGGTATTCAGTATTGCAACTATCCGTTTCAGAGTTGTTATTTTACCGCTGGTCTTTTCTGTTGATTTATTTACTGGACATCACTTACCATAAAGAAATTAAAATATGAAAAAGAAAATTTTAGGAAGTGTATTTAAGCACGCAAATTTAGGCAATGGCCGCTAGTGCATTCCAGTCCTGTCACTTTACTTTAGAATACAAATACGCCATACAATATATGAACTACGGAACCTGCCGACATCGGCATTTCCATTTTATTTTTATCCAAATTTATCTGATATTTTTATCTTGATGAAAATATACATTTTGACCCCTCCTATGTAAACTATTGTATCTTCAAAATCCTGATTGTTGAGGACAGCAGTTTAAATTTTTTTTTGGTTATTCAGCACAAAGAAGTTACGAAATGAAATGACATTTTATAATTTTTTTTGTTCATTCCGGCATAAAATTTGTACAGCATCCAAAATAGAGACAAAAACTCAACATTACCATTTTCTGGGTTATGATTACAGTGTGTTTCATCACCTTTCAAAAAAGTTTTTAGTTTTCAGATACGTTCAGAAATATTCCATTTATTTGAATTTTATTGACAGTTGAAATACACACAAAGTCTCCTACTTTCTGACAGCATCTTTAAGAAATATGAGTATTTCTCAAAAAAAGTGTACATTTTGGAAAAATAAAGTGTGCCTACAAACAGTTCCAAAATTTCACATGTTTTTAATTAATCATACAAAAAAAATATGCACCATTTTGTAGAGAAATATTAGGCTTTAAAATATAGAAAAATAAACATTACAATCGTATTAATTCGCAAATATTTTAATTTTTTAAAAAATATCGATTATAACCTTCCATACAAAATAAAATTGCCACCCTACCCACCTCATTTGTTTATACTTCATAAAATGCGATAATAACGTTATAATATGTGATTTTTTGTAAGTTTCAGGGTCTTAATTAAATGTAGTTTCTGTAAAAAGGTAATTTTCTATGGGGTTTCATAATACAGTGGTGCCTCACACAACGAACTTAATTCGTTCCAGGAGCAAGTTCGTTATGCGAAAAGTTCGTTATGTGAAACGCGTTTTCTCATAACAATACATGTTAAAAAAAATAATTCGTTCTGTAGCATAAAATATGGTAAGATGACATAAAAAAAAGATAAATTTTTTGTTATTATTTTTATTTAGATACATCTAAAAACATAATGAAAAAAACACACATTTTTTAATTTTAAGAAATATCGAATCTTGCACATCTTCATCCATTTTCCGCCGATGGTGCAGTGAAAAACTGGACTTAATAACGTTATTTTTCTTAAAAATTCTTGGATTTTCAGAGTGATAAACCAATAGAGGTTTGATCTTGAGGTCTCCGCTGGCATTAGACGAAATCATAAGGGTAAGTCTGTCCTTCATGGCTTTGTGCCCTGGCAATTTCTTCTCTTCTTTTGTAATGAATGTTCTGCTCGGCATTCTTTTCCAGAAAAGACCCGTTTCATCGGCATTGAACACTTGTTGTGGGCAGTATCCTTCATCCATAATAAATTTTTGAAAATTAATAGAGAACTTTTCTGCTTCTTTTTTATCAGCACTGCCAGCCTCACCATGCATATTAACGCTGTGGATTCCATACCTTTTCTTAAATCTAAAAAACCACCCCCTGCTGGCTTTGAAATCTTCTTTATTATCCTGATTGCTGCTACTTCCAGGGATGTTTTTCTTTAGATCTTCATAAATTATCTTGGCCTTGTAACAGATAATATCTTGGGTTGTTACGTCACCTTTCACCTGTCTGTCCTTAATCCAAATCGCTAATAGCCTCTCCATTTCCTCGTGGATTGAAGATCTATGTTTTTCATTAAATAGTTTTGATACTCCTTTGGCTACTTTGGCTGATTTTATTGCATCCGTGTTTGTCAAAATGGTGAAAATGGTGGTCTTGTTGAGGCCAAACTCTTTGACGAGGTCACACTGTTTTACCCCACATTCACTCCTTCTAATTATTTCCTGTTTCATTTCAAGAGAAATCACCTTCCTGCTTTTTTTAGAACCCATCATATAAAAAAAATGTTGAGTTTATCTTAAAAGGACGACTGCCGTGATACGTGTGCGATTTAATTCGTAATGAAGAACGATTGCTGCGATACGTGCGTAAGTTAAGCGTACTACGCAGTGACTAACGAGTCTAACGACTGCCTGCGCGGGAGGATGCAATTAATCGGCAGTGATCGTAGAAGATCGGGCGACTTCGTTGTGTGAAGCGAAGTTCGTTGTGTGAAGCGAAGTTCGTTGTGTGAAGCGAAGTTCGTTGTGTGAAGCGAAGTTCGTTGTATGAATCGTGAAATGAACGAAAAGGAAGTTCGTTGTGTGCAGCATTCGCTGTGCGAGGCGTTCGTTGTGTGAGGCACCACTGTAAATTAATAATTTATGCACAAAAAACAAAGTGAGACATCATCATTTACTTTTTAGTAACTACTCTTTAGTTACGTTTTATTAGTACTTCCACCGTAATTTTTTAACCCATTCGTAAAATTTAACATGGGCAACACTAGCCTCTTTCTGATTGATTGTTAGTCTGACTTCTCCGCCATAACATTAATTGTTAAAATCAGTAACAACGTGTTTCTTTAGTGGGACCACTATTTCGTAACAGGAAATATTTTAGCCTTTTTTCACAAAACGGTAAGTCTTTTTCTACTCATCTTTTTGTAACATGTGCGGTACGAACATTGCTAAGCTTACATATTAACACTTTTAAATTTTGTCAAACCATTGACTTTTTATAACATAAATTCTTATTACAATTTCGTAACGTTTGTTATGAATTTCGTAACGTAACGAAAAAGTTCAATGTAAAGCTGAGTGTACACAGTTACAACGTGATTAAGAAAAGTAAGTATATTGTAAGTGTATCTAGCATTTTTATGAAAGTCTTATGTAAGTTTAGTAATAATGTAATATATTATGCACAATGCACAAATATACATATGTATTTAGATATAATAGGAAAAAAATAAAATTTATTATACCATAGAGCAGATCTGTTGATGGCGCTGGAAAGTAGGAAGGTTGTAATACATAGGATGCGCTGGAAATTCCTGATGGTCAATGGCAGAGCAGGTGTCGTCGGACTTGTATGTTTTATCATCGCGATTATATGGCATTATACATAATGACATGTACTTGAAGATCAAGCTGAGCCGTCCAATACTGGTTTTATTTTAAATAAGCTTGAGGCACTCATACACACTATCCGTTCTACAGGCGCTCTATACAATATTTATAAGTGCCTTAAGTTTTTTATAAAAGCTTATTTAAATATAAATTTATTTTTATTTACTCTGATAAAACCATAACTACAGCATAACTTTTTTTAAGGAATGCCCCCAAAAACCAATGCCGAAAGGCAAAAAGCTTACAGAGAAAGACTGAAAAAGGAAAAGCCAAATAAATATGAGGAAATCCGAATTAAGCATTTAACAAAAGTTATAGAAAATATTAAAAATAAAAAAGAAATTCTTACAGAAGAAGAAAAAGAAGAGCTACGAGCAAAGTGAGACAAGCCAATGATAAAAGAGCTGAAAGAAAGAAAAAGGCTAATCCTACGACACAAGACAATAATACATTTGAACCACAGACATAGGAATTAATAGACGAGAAGATAAGGGCGAGGGGTAAAATCAACTGTTGAAGAACGAGGGGAGTAAGGCTGACTGTGATTCGTCAATAAATCAATCTGACAGTAAATAGGCATCTCGCATTATAATATCACCATTTACTTCTTAAAAGTAAAATCTGCGTTTGAATGAATAGACATTTTTACATGGGAGCGCAAATTACTCGCCACGTTATGAACTAATTTGCGAAGTCCAAATTCGGCAAAGTAAGGCAGCTTCTATTTCAGAGTCGTAGTTAGTTTCAGAGTATTTAGTTAAGACACTTTTACAAATGTCTCATAATTTACTTACCCCAGTAAACAACGATGAGCACACTTGAGAATCGCTACATTGTGATGTGATAGTATATGTTTCTAAAACTGATCCATATAATACGGTGTGAATAAGCTTAAAATAAAGTAAAATAATGCTTACTTATGGAATGTAATACGACAATTGGGTTTATTCTCTTTTTCACATCTATTTTTACAAGTTTTCATATCAAAAGTCAACATTTTGCCGTGTTATTTCGTAAAATGAACCGATGATGCCTCGACCATAGTTCGCACAAGAATGATGACGTCACGTTTTCAAATTTCACTTGAAGCCAAATGCGAGCCCAGCCGGCTCAATGGAACCGGTATGGGGAGTGGGGATAATACGCTTTTAATCACTTAGGGCAGGTCTACTAATATTCATATGTCTATGATTTGAACGTAGAAAAAATAATAAAAAAATCCTAAAGGAAAGACTACAAAAGCTGACTGAAGAAAATACTTGATTGAAAAGTCGAAATAAGAATTTAAGACAGTGCTGTAATCGGATGAAAAGGCAAGTGAATATTCTGAAAATATTATTGCATAAACAAACTAAGACTAATAATGATGCTATTCCCATTGAAACTGGATTATATAATAAATCGGAGATGTTATAATAGGAAATAATAATGCCATAGAAAATAACACTATTGAAAATATGAATAGTGAAAATGAAGATTCTAACAAAATCAAAGATAAACCATGTGGAGTGACTATCTTAAAAACGAAAAACTGGAAAATATACATACAAAAAAGAAAGTGGTTTGTAAGGGCCTTATCTCGAAATCTCTATCACTAAATGACTATATTCATGCGCCAAAGCGGAGTGATAAACCAAAGACTGAAAAACTGCCCAAATGTGTCTCGGAAAGATTTCAATTATTATAAAGATGAGGAAGAAATTTATAAAACGCTAATGGATAGTGATTCAAACTAAATAATTGTATGTTATTAAATTTTTAATAGTTTAAACAGTGCTTGTTCTTTAATTTCTTAAGATTTGTTGAATATTGTGTTAGGTACTTCAATTTGGGAGCTGATAATTTGATTTAAAAACATTTATTTATACTCCCTTGTTTTTTTTAAACCCCTTTGGTATAACAAAATACAAATATTTGGGTCGTGAGTTTATGTATGTTTGTAGTATGTACAATAAATAAAAAAAGTAAAGGATAATTACTTACATTTAAAAAAGACGACAACTAATTAAATTTAATAAATAATAAAAAAAGTAAAATAAAATTTGCCATTGTGTAAACAAGCCTTATGTTTACTATTTAGTTACGTCTTATGACTATTTCGTAACACTATTTCGTAACTAAATTTTCGTTACGTACATTTATTTTGAGAAATACTCATATAATAATCAATATGCCAGAGGCCTGAAGTTAAGAATTTATAGAGAATTATTAAGAATTTTAGAGGCAATTTTTTGTGAGTTAATGGAAATTATTAAAAAGAATAATCTTGCCAGACCTACTATTTTAACCCTCCGATGGGCAATGCACTTTTAGCCCTTCGGAGGGGCAATGTGGCCTGGCCAGGCCATATAAGAGATGTGGGCTATCAAACTAGTTTTAGATAAAGGCAGGTGTACAAATAGTGAGTATGAACATGTCAATATGTTGTATGTGTGTATATAACGGGACAAACACCCTGTTTGCGCGCGTACAGTACCAACGATGGCAAGTCCTTTTTCTTCAGAATTCTGGCTAAGACGAGTGATGTAAAAAAGTTATTGCAGTATACTGTTGGTCCATTATGCGATATTTGTCTACTAAATCCACTCATTCATTCACTTCACAATCAGCATCTGGAAATTTTCCCGTGTAAATTTGACCTTTGAGCAGGTAGTTGGTATCCGAATAGCTGACCCACCTGACCTTGATGCCATATGCGATGGCCTTTCCGGGCCATGTGGTACAATCTTTGAAGCTTGTATCTTAATTTTATTTTTTATTCTACCAACTAAACGCAAACTAAAAGCACTATTCGACGCAGCCTGCCGAGTTGTACAGTATATTGATACCGCCAAAAAGACAATGGGGAAAAATGAAAATCACTTTTGGAAATCAAAATGGCCCGGCCAGGCCACTTTGCCCATCGTAGGGTAAATATAATAATGAAATATAAAATAAAAAAATTAAATCATGTTAAAAAAATTTTTGGGTCAAAATTTTAATATAACGCTCACAAATTTGTGTTCCCACATAAATCAGTCATTTGTTAGTTAAATTTAATCCCATCAAAATGCCTTTTTTAATATTTTTATTATTTATTTTTTATTTACAGAGAAGGTAGGGCAAAATAATTTACATTTATTCGCAAAAAACGACTTCTTTAATGGCCTATTTTATAGTTTGAAAGATTAATAAATATAGTAGCATGTATTACTAGATGTTTGCTATTCTTTTTTATAAAAAAAAATCATTGCAGAACTTTAATTGACATTGCTTAATTTATCGAAATCGGTTTACGCGGGACATCGATAATCAAACGTCGATGACAAATTTGAATCTACCTATATTGCTTCATTATCAACATGGTCATGTTATGCCCAATGGAAAAGATTTCGTACTTCAGTAGAATCCTGTTAATTCAAACCACGATAATTAAAAAAAAACTGTAATTTGAGGTTTTTTTACAAAAAAATTTTTTTAATTCTAAATTTATTTTGATCCACCTTGAAACTTTGTATGTGTAATTTGATCAAATTCATACCTGATTAGATCCACGAAAGATCGATTTACACAGAAATATGTAATTTTTTTACACATCTTCTAACATCTGATAATAAGTTGAATCATTATGATACTTGTATACGTTACTTCAAATACCTACATGAATCTGATGGCCAACCGCAAAACTCTACTTTTCAGCTTTTTAAAAATAATTAAATTATGTGGGAATTTGTCAATTCAAAATTTGGTTTTGACATTCCATGGATTTCAAATTAACAGGGTTCTACTGTACATATAAATGAATAGTTTTAATTATTGTGTATTCTAATAAATAAACTTTAAGCAGATTGATGATTGATGAAGGGATATTCAAGGCTTTGGAAAAGCACTGCCAAATAGAAAGCAGCAATTCAAGCCTCAAACTTCAGTCCATTTCCGAGCTGCCCAAATACCTAAAGCTGCCCTCAGTTCCTCTTGACATTGCTTGTGAAACTGCTTCAGTCAAGCCTACAGGTAATAATGATCAACTTATCATCCTCCGATTCTCTCGACGGGTAGGTAATGAGGATCGAACTCCACCACGATCATGCATTTCGACATTTAATAAGCCTCACATTACGTATTTGATTCGCTTAAAATTTAATCTCTAATTTTTAAGAGTATGATATACAAGCTTACTCCATAGAATGTAATGTAAAAATATGAGGAAATATTACGATCTTTTTAGAAAATTAGAAAAAAAAATTTTTTGGAAAGGGAGTAAATAAAAAGATGTATTAAGAAATATGCATTTATTATCGTATACGATTGTTAATAAAAGAAAAAATTGCATATATAAATCTTTATAATTTTTTAACATCTGGTATTTTAGAAAGCAGTCGCCCAAATGCATTTGTGGCTTGTTAGGACATGTGTCACAGTACTCAATGGTTTCCTTTCTGCCACCTTTTTCTGCCCTTTTCGAGCAGACCACTCAGTCCCTCTTGGTGTCTTTTCTCAAAATATGGAGTTTTCCATTAAGCCTGATGTCTGATCGAGCGGAAGAAGATGGCCTACTTCGAGGCTTTATGAACTGTGCAACTAATTGATTTACTAAAATTTTGATAAATTTCAAATGGCTCAAAAGTTTTTTTGATGTTATTTAAAAAAATATTATTTGTATAGAATGTTTGAGTAAATGGAAAATATCTCCATCTCCCAAAAAAAGAGTTTTTGCCACCATTTCAGCGATTTTCTTAAGAAGCAATACGACGATGCACACTGATCCGCACGATCAACCCCACCCACGGATTTAATATAATCGATGAAAAACTTTTGGTTTATCCTTAATGACGACGCCACCACCCTTTGTCAACTTTCTAATTGATGTGGATAATTCTTTTGATTGCAGTTTTGTTCTGGCGTAAACATTGGATTCTTTAAAAATTTCAGTTTGGGTTATTTTAATAATTTATTTGTATTTCATAATCTCCAAACTTAACTTTGATTAAGAAAGAATGGAACTTTAATGCATCTTTTACCATCTCCCACCACATAATTATTTATTTCTTGTAGAAATTAAGTTGAAACCAAGTGCTATTTATACATTTTTTGTTGAATTCAATAAGATTAATGAAATTTTTTTACATAGTACTCGCCACACCCCAATTATAAAGTTATTGTCTGAAATTAAAGCCTACTTTTGTAACACGACTATAAACTCTTAAAAAAAAAAAAAAAAAAAAACTTACTAAAAAACTAAAAAAAAAAACTAAAAGACTAAAAAAAAAAAAAATAATAATAAATAATTTTATAACTAAACTCTTAACTCTTAACTCTTAACTCTTACTCTTAACTCTTATTCATGAAGTCAGTGTTATTTGAAAAAATGTACATATTTCATCACATTACATTTTTTTTTAAATTTTCGTACAAATCATTATAACAAAAAAAAAGATAAGTGTAAGGATGAATATATAATATATTATCCGTTTTATGGGCTTAAAAATATATTCTTTCTATAAAATATTCTTCCACAGAACGGATAAGAATTTGAAGACGGGAATGACATGGTTCACATTTTTGAACACATAAATATAGTTGGGACCCTTACAAAAAGATTGACATAAAATATTTTTTTTAAATTATCAGACAGCAAAACCTTTTCTGCCATTCAAATATGGCCGGCGTAAAAGGTAGAACTACCCTTCCCGCCGGAAGTGAGTTAATATAAAGCGTGGTTTTTTCTCTTTCTAACGCCTTCTCACCTATTTGGAACAGTAAGAAAGAGACAACAGTTTCTATTACACCGTATGAGTTATTCCCTAAAAGTGAACAAATTAACCTGAATAGTTAATACAAACTATACACTTATCTTTACTCTAATAATTTATGTATTATACATTTTTTTCATTATTCATTTATGTATTTACATCAGCTACAGGAATGCACTGATCGTCCAAGATTATATATATATATACATAAATATAAATTATCATCATCCCCATAATACTGTTTTTTGAATAAAAAAATAAATTTTAGGAAAATCGTAGATGACGTAAATACAACCTCTCTTTGGGAGTTATTTTTGTAGTTAAATTAATTGCTTATTTTTTTGTTGTACCTTTCCAGTAAATATCGCCAGCAATCCAGTTAATGAAATGCAAGCTGAAAGAAAACCTGAAAATTTCATTATTCCGCTCACCGTAGGTTTGTAGATTTTTTTTAGCCAACTTTGAAGAAACCTTTAAATTTGAAGAATTTTTAATACTCTTAACCATTCATTAACGTCTTGATAAATAATTGAAATAATAATTTTGTAATCTACCATAAGTATTCCCCAGAAAGACTATGTTGTTATATTCAGAGAAATGATTTTTTTTAATAGTGTCCTTAACTCTCGGTGTACGACTGCAAAATTTTCGCCGTGCGCCATCTGATTCTGTTTTCCACACAACTTCTTGTTTTTTATTGCAAAATTACATTTTTGTAAATACCAGATAATATGTTAATACATTTTTAAAAATGATATGTATATAATCTACCATACGTAGTTTCCCCAGAGTAGCTGGTTATATTCAGAGAAATGATTTTTTAAACATCTGTATGGAAAGACTGGCATTTAAGAGGTTAAGGATGCATACGCAGGTGAACAAGAGGTTAAACCATATCATTGTTATTTATATCTGAAAAAAATTGTTTCAGGTTTTTGAACATTAATGAATGTTTACAGGACAGTCTGAAAAGGGTTAAAAATGTTGTATTTTTATTTTTAGATGTGATTGAAAAGGTTGTGGTGACACATATCAATAACCCACACGACTTCTTCATTCAGAGGGCTGTCATGTTACCAAAGATTAAAGAAATGTCGGACACATACGAGAGCATGAAAAATTCACTGGTTGAACCGAGGGAGGTGGATATATTTCCAGGTAATGAAAATAAATCTTCGATATTTGCAGAGTGGTAGATACTCTCAATATTTCTCTGGAAAGTATTCTGAATCGAAACGTTGCTTGAATTGACCATTGCTGTGTTTGTTGACCAGATCTATAGAGCCAGGTACTTCTCTTTCTCCTTCCCCTCCCCACCCCCTTCATCCTCAACTTTCAGAACTGGTAATGCTGTAGTCCTGCTGGATTCTTTTCATGCATTTAAAAAATGTTGAATTATTTTGAAATGGAAGAACACTTTTTTGTTGTTTGTTTTTGGGGTGTTATGCCGTGTTGCCCTAACTCCTTCTTTAGCCGACGTTTCGGACAGCGTTGCAGTGTGTTGTAGACAACAAAATAATATTTTGTATGAATAAAGAAACAACAACAAAAAAAATGTGAGTAACAGCATGACTACTGAAATAGACACCGCCCATCTGAACAACTGCCCAATCAGCATGTAACACTAATAAAGTTTAGTCATGAGTGAACATATTAGAATGGGGTGTTTCCCTGAAATTAACAAATGGAACATTGTTATTAAATGACCATTCAGCTTCATTTTATTTTTTTACAAATAACCGTTTCCAGGTTCTTAGTGTATCTACTTTCAGCTAGAAAGGCATTCCTAACCTGATAAAACCCAAGCACTCCAGGCATCACTCAATATTTAAATCATAACCTCGAATTGTCCACAATGCCCCGGCCCACTATGGTCCCCTTTGAGGAAACTAGCTCGACAAAAATATTTCAACGATGTTTTTATTTATGTTCAAAAATATTCTCACAAGATTGAAAAATGTCCATAGTATTATGTTCACATCTATAAAAAAATTAAAACAATACGCGCGATACGTAGCAATGTTATAAACACGACACTTTGGATGTGCCAATCGTTCGCCCAGCGGTCGGTCGCTTTCGGGTGTGCGCGCTGTACGATCGTTAGTGTTGTTATTTGAAATCGGAGAGAAATTACGCAAATACAGAAATTGAAGTCTATGGAATGGTCTTTCAAATTAATTTAATTATTTTATAATTTGCTTATTCAACATTACTTTAATTATTAATTAAAAATCATGAAAAAAGTATCAATATTTACCAATATTTGCCTAAGTTTAATTAAACTTTCGAAATCGTGTACCGATTTGTACCACCAAACGAAACTAGTTTCATATAAAACCATTCTTTATGTATAATATCTTATAAAATTTGTTTGCTCAAACTTGCTCTTTTGTCATTTACAGAGCCTGTACCTACAATCAATCGTTTGGATATTTTGTAGATTCTAGAAGTAAAGGGCACCTCAAAGTTGAATTGTGCTGCAATAAGGCAGTGTGTTTATGAACATATTATATATTTATTGAATAAAAACAGTTTTTAAAGTCTCGAGGATAGTTTACTTAAGAAAAAAATCGTTTCGTTTCTATTTCATAGAAAATGGTTTGAAGTCGGAAGAAGTACCTACTTTAAAATTGATGTTTAAACACGCAAAATGGCTTAACACAGTTTTTATTCTTCCTAGTGACGCGTGATGAAGGACTACGTGGTAGACCAGAAAAAGAATTTGGTTTATGCTCGTCAAAAAGCAAAACAAGAAAAAATAAATGTCTTCTGAACTTTCGAAGTCCACAAGAACTATCTCATGATACTCAAATCAGCTTGAGGTCACATGGAAAACGGGATGCTGCCAAAATATCAACAAAATATTAAATCGATAATAAACTTCTGTTCCAGCGAAGAAAATACAGAAGTCTGGTAACAAAGCCACTGTTGGAACATTAGCATTTAATAAGAGTGATGATAGCGACTCGGCCAGTAATTCATTAACAAAAAATGTCATTCGGTTTTGTTCTTATATTGTGTTAAAAAAATATTTTAAACTAATAACTTTAAATAAGTACTTCGTTATGACTTAACCGAACCATTATACTATACGCTTTTTATTAGCATTAATTTTGTTTTAAAAATTCCGTAACAATGGCTAAAATAAATGTATATTTTTTAAAATATTTTTTTTAATAAATTGTGACCATTTTGCGTCAAATTCCGTGAAAAAATATTTTTGTCTAGCTAGATCGGGATTTGGGACCACTGTGCGGCCGTGACTTACCTCAGAGAAAAACAGGTTTTAACCTAGAAAGTAGTGACCGGGAGTTTGAAAAGAGCTTAAAACACCCCAACCTTATGCTGGTTCCAGATACTAAGGCAAACCCATCTGGCTTATCTCTACAGGTGACCTGCGCAGATATACCAGATTTGTCTTGAAGGACTTGAAATCCGCGCAGTCGAGAACGATTGCTTCGACAGACGTGTTAGTGAAAGAAGTATGTATGAAGAATGAGTGAAACTGGTACCTACCCTGATGTATGGCAGTGAGGCATGAAATTGGCAGAGGAAGAATGAAAGTAGACTGAATGCTGTAGAAATGAGATCTCTTGGGCTTATGTGTGGTAAAACCATGTATGATCGTGTGAGAAATGTGGAGATCCGCAAAGAATGCAAGGCTGATGTAAGCGTAATGAGTAAGATTAAGAAAGGGACGCTTAGATGGTTAGGGCATGTAGAGGGAATGAGAGAATAAAGGAGTGTAAGGAGAATATATGATGTATATGTGAATGGTAGCAGAAGTCGGAGATGCCCGAGAAAGACATGGCACGATCAAGTGAATCAGTTACTTGAGTCGGGCCATGTCAAGAGTCAGAATAATAGAAGAGTATGTATGAATATGAATGAGGCCAGGAGTGTGTGTCAAGACCGAGTTCTTTGGGGCGGTCTGTCCTCTCTGCTTACCCCTGCGAGGAAATGGCATGGTGGTTTCCTTAAAATACCACAATTTTGGCAAACGCATTTCTTCCAGCCCCAACTTGGCCGAATCATTAATCTTCTTGAATTCTTTTTTGAAGTTGTTAGATTGTTTATTTTTTATTTTTACAATGCTTGTTCTGTTTGAATTCGGTTCAACTTATTTTTTTCAATCAGCATAGAGTAAGTCACTTCACGTTTATCTCTGATGTGATAAACCTTGCACTTGATCTTCCAGAGGCAAGAATAATTTTTGTATGTTTCAATGACTCTTTAAATTGTGGAGCTGCCATTGCTGGAACTAAAAATTGCATATGCACGTCCAACTCACTAATACTAATATTAATAAATACGAATTTTTGTATTTCATCCGGTTGTCTGCGCAGGTCTAGATAACTGTGCAGTTATTTCATCTATGCCGGACAGGTTTAATTGAGCGTCTGGAGAAGGCATCACACGAACAACAACCCTCCTTTAATCTACTTCTATTACATACTTCTTTCTGACACTCCTTTCTTCGTCCATCTGCTGTATCCGTTTAAACCCTCCAAACGTTCCTTTCCTAATCTTTAGCTAATTACTTGAATAATCCCATGTATTTTTTTTTTAGGGGCTATGTTCATTTTATACAGTGAACAACACAGGTGGGACCGAGTACACTTGGTTCCAAATAACTCTAACACCAAGAACGGTGAATTAAATCTGAGGTTTGTGGACTATGGCAACACGGCCAACGTCAACATTAAAAGGTTTATTTTTATTTTTAAACTAGCTGTACCCCGCCACGCATTGCTGTGGCTCAATCAAATGCAGCTCTTAGTCTGCAGATAGAAAAACAATAGCCCATGTTGCTTTTACGTCCAACAGATGGCGCTGTTTTTTTTAAAAAAAAGCATGTTTGTCCAACAGATTACGCTGTTTTTCAAAAAAGTATGTTTTCACCCATCACAGGTGACATCTATATATTATCTATATAAATAAAAAGTAATTGTTCGTTCTCCGAAAGTTCTTCACCAATTGCTTTGAAATTATGACACAACGTTGGATTTGAATACGCATGTGTTTTTATTTACCATATTTACACGCTAGCGTTTCTCTATCTATACAGACAGACTGAGTAACTGCAACGCATTGCGGGGTAAAGATAGTAGTTACATAAAACACATATTCGAACGCACATAAAGTGTAAAATAACTGCGATAATTTTTAAGTTAGATGTATAAAAATAAAATAATTTTAGTGTCGCTGGTTCGAGATTAATTCAAGTTTTAATACAAATGCAGTGTGAAAGACTAGCGAGCATTGTCAAGTGTCAGTGCGTCAAGTGATTTATAATTGGTATTATTTGAACTATGGTTATTGTAAACAATATCCGATACGACAGGGCGACACTACCCCATCTCAAAATTGAAAGTGTTTTTATGGACCCTAAATTAGCTGCAAAAATATCTTTATATGACCTTGGACGCGATAATAATACTACTAGTAAAATTAAATTTTGTGGTTGCCGTTCTGTAGTGCTATAGTAAAAAACATAGACTGTGCATGAGAAAGGAACAATATGACACAATACTTTGTGATGCAGCACAGGCCGAAAACACTCCTGCTGTAAGTGATCGGGCAACACTCCTAAGTTTTAAAAGTGATAGTGTGTTGAACCCTTCAGTGACTGCAAAAGCCACCTTATGCAATCCAGTCCGTGATCCGAATATGAAATCTAGATACAGGGGGTGTTGCGGTGGACAAAAAACAAAATATTTATTCAGGGTGGAACAATACGTTCCAAAAATTATTAATAATAACAATAGTAATGACAGTATATACTCCGTCAGTACAGGGTGTTCAAGTAGTCGAACCAATCGACGAACAGAATTACCTACCGTCTATAGCCCTCCGCGATTCTGATAAATTCCACAACAACTTAAATGAAATTAGATCTCCAACTATAGGAGCTTGCGATTTGTTCCTGGAATGCGCGATCCCTTAACAACAAACTAGAGGTGGTGGACGATATTTTCAGAGACCAAAAATGTACTAACTTCAAAGAACAGTGATCCACCGCTTTCAGCAGATATTCATGATATAGGACTGTCAGACCATCAACTTGTTTGCACTGATATTGATTTTAACCCGGCCTAAAGTACCATATAGAACAATTGTATTGAGGGAATGGCGTAAATTTAATATATATTAACCCCTCCGACTTTTCGCGAACTTGAAGCTAAAATGTCTTTACCGAAATGTCAATTTCACGAAAACGTTGTGTTATTACCGCCTCACAATCAAAGCTCTATAAATGAAACATTACTGAACGGAGCCGAATAGTAAAAACTGTTTTAGAAAGGTTACAAAATAGGCTTTCAAATTGTTGTATCATAAATAAATATTAACATTTGTAAATATTTAAATTTAGAATGGAAACATGAAAAAATTGTAAAAATGACTCACCTGTAATGTTTTATGTAAAAACGATACTAAAATCACGGATAATGTAAAAAAAAAACACTTATTTCATCGTACAAATGTACAATAAACAATTGTCACTTCACTTTTTGACCATTTCATACAAAATATATTTTTAAAAAAATAATTAAAACTGGGATATGTGGGAGGCGGGTCGGCACGTCAAACGGCTTTCTTGGCGTCGTTTTACGATTTGGCGGGTAAAATTTGCTTCCACTGAGTAGGTCTTTTTACGGGTTTCTATGGATAACTTTGAATAGAGATGTGAAGCTTCATTCAATACGAATATTCTACTTTTTGTTTTAGGGATGTCACTAGAAGAATAACGGAGTTATGACGATTTTTGTGGAAACACACGCGTTGACGTGTAAACACGCTTATTGTACTTGACTGCTATCGTTATTTTATCGTGTATATCTGCTTACGTTGCTGACCGGTTAAATGATTATATATTTCTACAGCGCCCTTGAGGTGATTTTGCACAAAAAAGGCGCTATACAAATCATCCAAATATTATTATTATTAACTTTATGTCAAAATTTCAAAGCAATCGGTGAAGAACTTTCGGAGATTAAGATTTTAAACAAATGAACATTTACATTTTTATTTATATAGATGTGTTGTGAACTTAAGATTTATAGGACCAAACCTCATACGTAATATCTTAGCAGTCATAAGTTAGTTCAAGAAGCTCTAGAAACTGAATGAGTTTATAAATTCCTGACTCTCAATTACATGACACCTTTTGTGTAATTATTTGCTTGTCTTGTAGATTGCGCATCGTACCAAAGGAGCCTTTCTTCCCAGTGTATTGCCACAGGTGCACCCTTATTGGATGCAAACCCAAAACAGAGAAATGGACAGATGAAGCCAACGTGCTTATGTACAAAATCACAAAAAGGTATTTTTTAAATTTTTTTTTTTATTTCTTTTTATTTAGGAAGCAGACAGTCGAACAGTAAAAAATTATAACAATAAACATTCATATGTTCTAGACTAATTAAGTTCCATTGAGTTAAATGTTGATTTAGTATTTTTTACCTACACATAGTGATGTATAAATTCCCGGGAATTTATTTCTGGGGAATATTCCCGGGAATATTCCCGGAAATATTCCCCTGGACGGGGAATTTTGGGAATTTTGATTTTAACAACATAATACCTCAAAAAGAATAATATTTATTAATTAAAAAATAAAATATACACACATATGGTACATATAGAGCAGGATAGATCCATAAAAACTATTCCCATATATATAGGAATAGGATACAAGAGAAAAATAACAAAAAAACACCGATCAAAATTATTTTAAAGTGAGTAGTATCTCTATATAATTGTATACTGTACGGTATTAGTAGCCTATACAGGGTGTATCGGCACGTACCCGACAAACTTTAACCAGCTATTCCTTAGCACATTTGGTGTAAAAAATGTTATGGGCACTTTGCTGTCCGGTAACATTTTTTTTTAATAAAAAATTTATTATACATATTTTCACCACATGTCACCAATGTTTTATCCTTTGTCAAAGTTTGAAAACCCATCTGGCAATATTTTGTTCGAGTTTCGTTGAATAATGTACGTACGTACCTACGTTGGCGCGCTTTTACAATCACAACGAAATGGCACGGCACCATTCGTCTCATTTTTAACTATTATTATTTAGTGTGTACGAAAGAGCGAGGACACTTTTTGACACACTTGCTAATAACAGCTGTTGAACACGAGATTCAATCCAAATGACAGTGACGGAGTGTGGATTTTTTATTTATTTTTTGTTTTTAATGGAAAAAAAATGTTACCGGACAGCAAAGCGCCCATAACATTTTTTACTCCAAATGTGCTGAGGAATAGCTGGTTAAAGTTTGTCGGGTACTTGCCGATACACCCTGTATACACTTTATGCTAGTAAACGGTACATATAAAAAAATCAATCGTAAAACTGTAAAAATGACACAACTTCACAGATCGTTACTGTTCATCTGATGATACCGATTGGACACTGACACTATCAACTTCGCTTCCACTTTCACCTTCATATTCTTCTTCATCCGACCCGGACGAAGTTGTTGCCGACTCAGGATTATCTACGTTTTCTTCTTCCTCAGCACAGTCAATTGGATGTTTGCGTTTGCGAGTACCAGATAGGTTTGAAACGTTATGATGCGAAGCAATCTGCTCATCCGTGGAAGAAAGGGTTTTCTTGGGAGCAACTTGAGAGCCTCTTTCAGATGAAAGAAGTTTCCAATTGTGTGCCACAAATGTTATTTTCCCTGCTCTTTGAGTTGTTAGACGATTCCTCTGTGTTGTATGAATGCGACTAAACGTGCTAAAAGATCTCTCAGTGGCTGCTGAAGTAATGGGAGCAGTCAATATTCTTATGGCAACCTGTGACAAATCAGAACATCCGCACAAACCCTTCCACCAGGTCACTGGCGTGATTTTATCGACACACTTCCATAGGAATGCCTTGCTCCATGATTCTTCTTTAGCCCTATAATTGGCTAAATCAACAAGAACATTTGCACTATCAACAGTCTCCATATGACTTGCTACTTGGTCAATGAATTCAAGTGCTTCAAGTTGCTGTGCGTGGCTTAGCAGATGTCCTTGGGAACCCGGATCTAGTAGGGCAGCAGCCAGATGTATTGGAGCAATAGCAAATCCTTTGCGCTGAGTCGCCTTTTCCAGTATTTGCTTCTCTTCGGCATGTGACAGTAGAGACGCTGGAAGAGTTTTACTTAGACTGCTCTCAATATCCTCAAAGGGGGGGGGCATAAGTGGTAGGGAAGTCCCTAGATCAGGGGATGTCATCTTAGATAACTGCTAACACTCAATAAAGCATCCAAGAGAAGTGTAGAAACCATTTTATTAAAAATAAAATAAATTCCCCGTTTTCGGGAATTTATTTCAGGTTGGGGAATATTCCCGGGAATATTCCTGTTCCCGGGAATATTCCCCGGGGAATATTCCCGGGTCTACATCACTACCTACACAACATATTAAATGGCAAAAAAATAAACATAATAAAGAAATACATAAAATTAAAAACAAATAGAAAAAATACAACTTTTCGCATAGCTATACTATTCTCTACGGGTGATAATAATGTAATTTTCACAACAAAAAAAATCGAATAAAATAAAAGTATTTTAATTTATTAATTTATTAAGCTGAATTTTATATAATATCAAGTTATGGTTGAAAATGTCTACATCTCGTAAGGAATGTTAAGTTTCACAGATACGTACTATTACAGAGTTTTGCGCGTATTTGGATTTACAATGTGGTATTCTAAATAAATGGCAATGGCAACGAAATGCAATCCTTTCTAACAGATATGATGAATCAACAAGGCAGTTCACGATTTTGTGTAAGAATAATGCATCAGAGATTTTTCTGCGTTTATATAAAGTGACAGGGACAAATCGATGGTCACTAAAACGATACGATAGATGTTTCATAAATTTGTTCTGAATATTTTCAATGCGATCAATATATGTTTGATATTGAGGATTCCAAATTAATGAGGCGAATTCTAGTTGTGACCGTACATATGTATGTATTTTATCACGGAATAGTTTCATTATTTTGATTAACCTTTCCTTGCTGGTGCTGAGTCAATTGAGTTGACATTGTCTCTAATTATTTCAATATCTCTATAAATATACTAAACACAGAGTTCATCTTTACTTTCAATTTTAGACTACATTTTAAAATTAAATCAAAATATTTAGTCATAGTGTACTTATCGTATTGGTATCGCTGATAAAAATTGATTACGTTAATTATTATGGAATCGGTGAGAATTAGTATTGTTACGTCCCGCAGAGAATGTCAGCTAAAACTGATTCGCGTTGAGAATGAAGTGTTGGAGGTTGACATTGTGTCGTACGCCGGGCTTTCGAACGAGCACACTACTTCGGTAACTGAAGCCCTGATATACCTGGACCACGCCTGCAATGGGGATGTCAAATATCAGGTAGGATTTTCATTTTTAACCATAGATAACCTTACGGTGCACACAAAAAACAATTATGCATAATATTTTTATTGTTAAAACATAAATTTGACTAGGTTTACCAGTTAACAGATTCAAATCCACACTCCCTTCAGCCTCACAACAAATCCCAAATTGGGGTTGCTTTAGTCCCACTGGATCCGGACAGTAATAATACAGTTAACTATAATAATATATACATAATTTTTAATGTGCCGTTTTTGTGAAAAAATACTTCACAGGGGCTGTACAAACACTAATTCCTAGACCCAAGGGATTCACATAAAAAAAAATGTTTTCTGTATATCATATCGTATACCATTTCCAATTGAGCCATTGGTTGTATACGAGGGGTACCCAAAAGAAACCGAACTTATGTTACGGGGGCTTAGTTTTTGTAGAACTGTGTACCAGACATGAGCAGATTTATTCACAGCAGTGATCCCGCTGGTCTTGTAAATCTATTATTTTTATTAATTTCATTAAAAAAAGAAAAGTGATAAGAGTGTATATTACAACCTTTATATTAGGCTGGAACAGCTACCTTTGAGATTTACAAAAGTTTCACCCGTAATGTTTTACTAATTTTTTCTAAAGATATCGGCTGACTATGCAAGGAAATTGACAGCTTGGCTCAAACACCCCGGAACTGCAGAACAGATTTGCGGCGGGCGTTGAGGAATGAATTAGTAACTTTTGACTAGTATCTCGTGACTTGACTAACTCGTGATCTTCATTGAGACAGACTAGGATCTGGGATTGTATGTTTGTCTTTTTCATTTGTGACCTTGACGTCACAACTGAAAGGACAAAACCGTTTTTATTCCTTGACCAAAAGACTGGGACTAAGCAGTTCTACCAGCAGAACCTGGTACTACAAAAACTAATCCCCCCGCAACATCAGTTCGGTGTCTTTTGGGTACCCCCTTGTATGTATACAAATTTACCATATACATAATTTAATTAATATTATTCCTCAAAATATTAATAAGAACATATTTTAACTGCTTACTGCGGTTTAAAGCCAATGAATCCACCTGGATGTCGCCTTTTATCCCATATTTTTAGGTTCCAAAAATTTGCTCGAGTGGTTGTATAATGTACATCTGTATTTGCCTGCATACATATATAAGTATTTACTCGTTATGTTGATTTACGAGTGGTCGTATAATGTGCATAGTAATAATGTACATCTGTATTATTCTACATATATATTATTATTCTACATTTAAAAATATGTATTTACTCGTTATGTTGATTTTCACTTAATTTAATATATTTACTCTTTTCAACAGGTTCACGCAAACAATCAAAACAAATTTCGTCCTAAGCAATATTTCCGCCATCAGAACCTTGACGACAATGACAAGGTGTTTGTTACATACATAGAAAGTCCAGAATATTTTTATGTCAGAAAGGTATATTTTATTCTTATATTCCTTTAGTTGTGCAGTTTAAAAAAGCATTATTAAAATAAATAATGCGTCTCAAGTTTGAGTGCGATTTTTTAATGAACTGGAAGTTATCATAGTTTTCATGTGGTATTATGTATTATTATGACTCCATATTTTAGGAAGGATTTCATCGAGCCTTTTTAAGCGGGTAAACTCAAATGCAGCAGTTGTAATATGATTGAAAATATATATACATATATATATTTTTTTATTTTCAGAGTTCTTTATTAAAATATTTTGGAGAGTTGACTGAACTTTTGAATCTAGTATATAAACCATCTGACACTACTGGAGAAATCTACACCCCCAAAATAGGTAATTTACATATTCCTTTATACTAAATTAGAAAACGATTCCAAATACAGGAGAACCCCTATAAGTCAGAAATAAACACTTTTAGTATAACCCCGTAGAACCCTGTAGAACCCCGATAATTCGGAAAAAAACACTTTGTTTGAAATTTTTCCCGAAAGTAATATTAATAAGAACATAAATATGTATTTATAATCCGTAATTTACTTTCGTTCTTGCAGGAAAATTTTGTCCAATTGAAAAAATTTCATTTAATGCAACAATAAATCGTCTCAAATACACCATACTCTTATTCTGAATCTTGAAGTGAACCGACTAAAGTATTTGGTTCACTTGATCATACCACATCTTCCCCACTTCCAACTTCTACCATTCACATTCCTGTCATATTCTCCTTACACTTTTTTCTTCCTTCATTTGCTTTACAAATAACAACCTTTACAAATAACAGCCGTTATCTAATGTGATTTCACAATGGCAAGTAAATGAAGAAACATTTGTAAAAATGATCAAACTAAATACTTTACCAAAATAGTGTGTTCTGTAAGAAAGTCATAATTTTTTCACTAGCGATTGTGTATGTGCATTGCTTTAGTAACGCATGTTTGATGTTATATTTTCATAAGTTCACAAATGCACTGATACCACCAACTCGTATCCAAAAAAAAGAAAACATTTTGGCAGTTGAGGATTTCCACTGCGCTTAATTCGAAATTTGGTTTTTGAGATCCCGTGGATTTCAAATTAGAGAGGTTCTACTTTATTACCTTGATTATAATTTCTTGGGACGCCTGCCCAATATCTTATTTATTTGATTATATTCAGGTATGTGTGTGGGGTGCTATGTGGATAACAAGTGGTGGAGGGCCAGGGTGATTGCCGTGAGTGAAAAGAAGGACCTGCGTGTGATTCTGGTGGATACTGGCCGTAAAACCACTGTTCCCTGCTCCAGCATACGAATGCTTCCATTTAAATTCATCCAGATTGATGAGTTGGTAAGTTTTCAGTTCAATATTTTAAAAACATATTTACAAACATATTTGTTTGTGCAGGAATTATGTTGTGTAATCTTGGATTCAGACCGATACCTACCTGTGGATTTGGTAAGCTCAGTCCGTGAACACCGTGAGATGTTGCTAACTGTACATTATTTGAACTGCGGGAGCAGTTTGCCAGTCAGTAATACAAAATTTGTCGCAACAGTAACATTGGATTCCCGCCGCTGCTAACCGCTGTTTCGCCGCTTACCATAAGCATATTTTTCGCATTGCACTTATCAACACAATGAGAAACTAAAATTGAATTATATAAAGTGCATACAATAGTGCATCGATCCAAGAAGAGTCCTTAGAGAAATATGGTGAGTAAGCCTTATTCATGTTTTGGTGGAGGATTGGTCTGGTTATGCATTACAATCTTTACTCACTTACACGCAAACCCACATTTCTTTCTCCTTTCAAAAATCAATTGACTATTAACACATAAAATAAATAAAACATTTTACTGATTAATAATCATTCATTCATTGAGGTAATTTTTCACGAAAACGGCGATATATAAATTAGACAAATATTATTATTATTGATTGGTCCTTGCAGGATAGATTGGTCTATCAAATATACCTTTTTTAAAGTTCGCAGTCTACCTATAGCATATGTTTTGTGATGCTTAGTACAATATGCTTATTATAATTCTATTACATATATTATACTGAGTATAGCTTCATTTAATTCAACTCTTATAATTAAACCGCTGATTCCATTGAAGATTATTTTACTATAAAACCCACCGCTGATAAAATTTAAGGGGTTAAATTTATTATAATATTAATTTAATTCTACCTCTGATTAATTTTACTACAAAAATTAATTCAACTGAACTGCAGATTAATATGACTAAATAAATAATTTAATTTCATTGCTCATTAATTTTAGTACAAAATTGATTTAATTTCACCACTGATTAATTTTAATATAAAAACTTATATCTAGTTTCATTTATTTTGCTTTCATGATCAATTGACACAGTTAAAACTACATTATGCTTTTTTTTTTGCCTAATTCCATATATTTTGTTTTGTTTACATTCAGTTTCAACTTATTGATTTTCAGCCACTTTGATATTTTGTAGGTTTTCATTTATTTTATTTATTGCGTCAACGTTGATCTATGTTACTTCACATGAAACACATCGTCTGCGAATAATCTAATGTTGCAATGTTTTATTGTTTTAATTTTATCATTTATGTAAATTATGTATATAATGGGGCCTAATACTGACCCTTGCGGAACACCTAGGCTATTTTCTGTCAGTTATGATACGGAGTTTTCAACTTTTTTTTACCTGCTTTCTTTCCTGAAGATATTCTTTGAATAAGTTTATGGCTATGTCAGAAAGACCTATATCTTCTAATTTTTCTAACAGTTTTTTTTCCTTTCTATCGTTTCAAATGCTCTTTTGGAATCTAAGAAGGCTGCAATGGTAATTTTTTTTTGTCTTTTTCTTTCTTCCTTGTATTGATCACTATGTTTATAGCCGCTTTGCATGAGTTATTGCTCCGGAATCCTGATTGCTCGTCACATAATATGTTTTGTTTTTCCAAATATTCAACTAGTTGTCTTTTTATTACAATTTCTGGCACCCGTTTGTATTTTGGTAACATATTTATTGCTCTAAATTCTTCACATTTTCTGGTATGTATCGAGATAACAATAGATGTTTTCCATGAGTTTGGAAATTTACCACTTCTTAATGATTAATTTATTATATTCAGTAGATGAGGTCCTATCATTGGCATTGTATCTCTCAACACTTTAATACTGATTCCATATGGACTCTTTTGATTTGGTGCTATTAAGAATTTGTAAAAGATGCTTTTCATCAATCTCTTTAAACACAAGTTTTTCTCGGTTAAGCCGAATATTTCCTACGTGACTGTCTTCCTTCAGTGTATTGGTATACTCTGATGTAACTCTATTATGCTATTTACAAAATATTTATTGCAGCAGTTCTGTACGCTACCCTGTATCTGTTGTGAAATTCAATTTCATATTTCATCCTTTTATCTTCGGTTTGTAGTAATCTTTTTATGGTTTTTCTCAGATAACTTTATTTTTAAAGTATTCGTTCTTATAAACTTTCAATGATTTTGAGTAATTATTTCTCATTTTTTAATACTATCCAGTCCTGAGGTTTTCTCGAGATTTTTGCAATTTTGTATAGTCTTATTCTTATATAACGTAGCCTCATTCTAAAAAATGTTTTGGAAAGATTATGAAATCCACTATCGCATTGTGTTGTTATACGTAAATATTTGCATTTCTAAATATACATTTTATGAAAACGTCAAAAATATGTAAGAATCGCTTACCATTATTTCAAAGCCGTGAAAAATGTACTTTTTTCTGAGTATCATAAAGAAATAACACTTTATATATTGAAGAAATATAATTAAAAACTATTAGTCACCTCAAAATATTAACCGTCCAAACTAAAATATTTTTAATAAATTATTTAGAAACTCAATAAATTATGAACGAACAAGATGACAGATTCAATCGGCTTAGATAATGCACTTCTACGTTCCATAGATATTCTTGAATACAGACGCGTAGCGTTATTCATTATCGATACTCTGTTTTTTAAATTATGGCAATCCGTATACTAGTGATGGAAATAAATCGATTTTTGTAAAATCTCGCGCGTTTACGTGAAAAGACGTTCTAATGTCTTGACCGCTATTATCATATTTTCGTCTTTTGACGTTCTAATGTTCTGAGTGGTTAAGCGAGTACCTAAACGTATTAATTATTTGTGGGAATCCCCGAATATGTATTCGGTTTTCAAACATAGACAATGTGTGGGTTGCCAATGTGTAAAAAAAAAATAACTACTGCTGAGCAGTGCTGATATAATCACTATCTCGACCCCCCCATGTCATCAAAAATAAGCAAAGCAAAGACCCCCCTGCCGCCCCCCTATAGTGCTTACATAATACTTGAACGGCCCCTTAGACTTTTCATTTTATTCCATTTGATGGAGTTCATCCATATCACTCAGAAGTTCAATTAAGGTGAAGCTATAAGTGAAATCACTATTTAGATTAATCTTTACTACAAATCGGTATAGGTTATCAATACCAAAAATATACTATAGATACATTGAAGCTTGTTCTATCGGTTGGCTTGATCAGAATTAAAATAAAATTGTTAATTACGTCATGAAAAATATATGCGTAAACTACTAAATAGATTTCTTTTTCAAGAGTTTACTATTTATTTATTTATTTATTGATTTTATTTTAGTAATTTGTACATTTAAGATTACAAATGACTAATTAATTATTACATTTAAATATACTATGTTTTTTTTTCTTTCTTGATATGGCTCCTACACAACATCTTAAACTTTTCAATTGGGGCAGACTTAAGGTTTTCCGGCAGCGCGTTATAGTATTTCATCCCTTTATAAAATATACTATTCTGGGTATTCGCTTTGTCCTTCTTTGGTAGCCTGATTTCATTGCACGTCCTAGTTTTATGTTGGTGTATGTCCTTGTTGTATACAATTTGATTCGAAAAATATTTGGGTAGCAGGTTGTTTACTATTTTGTGTAAAAATATCATCGTGTTCAAGGTCAACATCTGTTTCACCGTTAGCCAATTTAGTTCGTTTAACATTTTATTTACTTTTGAATATCTATTTCGTCTGAGTATTGTTCTCATTGCCCTATTTTGGAGAATTTGAAATTTATTTTGCTCTCGGTCGTTACACAGGAAAAGGATAGTTGAGCAGTAATTAAAATGTGGAGCAATAATGGAGTTATAAATGGTGATTGCAGTTTTTTCGGACAGTTTTTGGCGAATTCTTCCCAAGAAAGATATCTTTTTTCCAATTTTCTTTTGGGTATATTCCGCATGTTTGTTAAAGTTGAGTTTGGAATCTATTATAACTCCTAAGTATTTTATATCGGTAACATTTTCAATAATTTCACCATCAATTTTGATTTTGCTTTCACTGGATGTCTTCTTATAACCAATTACCATACATTTTGTTTTTTTTGTATTTAATTTAAGCTTATTTATTTTTAGCCATCTTGATACATTATCTAGTTCATTATTTAAAATATTTATTAGTTCTTCATAGTTTTCTCCAATTATATATATAAGTGTATCATCGGCAAATAGTCGTACTTTGCATTTTGAAAATATTTTCACCATGTCATTAATATAGAGTATGAACAATAGAGGTCCAAGGACTGATCCCTGTGGTACTCCTAATTTATTTTCCATTGGTTTTGAAAATTGATTATTAATTTTTGTTACCTGTATTCGGTCTTTCAAATACTCTTTTATTAATTTAATGGCTAGAGTTGAGAAACCAATTTCTTTAAGCTTTCTTATCAATATTTCTCGATCTATGGTTTCGAATGCCCTTTGAAAATCCAAGAATATTGCTAAGATAAATTTATTACTATTCATTCCTTCTTTCCATTCTTCAACGATTACATTTAACGCTGTTTCACAAGAATTATTACATCTGAATCCCGATTGTTCTTGGTATAAAATATTGTGTTCATCTAAGTATTGCAATATTTGTTCTTTTATTATTACTTCAAGTATCTGTTCATATTTCGGTAAGGTGTTTATTGGTCGAAATTCTTCACATTTTCTGGTATTTTTAACCTTTGGGACCGGTATAATGGTAGATAGTTTCCATGACTGTGGAAATTTTCCCTCTTCAATTGTCTGATTAATAATATTTAATAGAGTAGATCCAATTACTGGAAAAGCATCTTTTATCACACTAATAGTTAATCCATCTGAACTGTTTTTTGATTTAATTTTCTTTAAAATGTTAAATAAATATTCTGCAGTTATTTTTCTGAAGACCAATAATTTTTTGTTTGAGTTGTTATTATCATTTGTGGGGTTGAAAACAATGTTAGGTATTAATTTGTTAATTTGAGTGATGCTTTCTATAAAATATTTATTAAAGCTATTAGCCATGTTTTCTTCGTTTATATCTTTTGGGAAGTTTACTATTTTTATGTCGTTTTTGTTATCGCCATGTACTAATTCTTTAATGCTTTTCCAAATTTTTTTGGGATCCCCTTCTTCCGATTTTATTTTATTTTTTATGTACTCATTATGCGTTCTTTTTATGTCTTTGGAGTATTTATTTCTCATTTTTTTGTAGTTATTCCAATCCATAGTATTATTAGTAAGGCGTGCTCTCTTGTAAAATGTATCTCTATCATGCTGCATTGTGCGTAGTTCTTTTGTGAACCATTTATTATTGTTTCCTTTACGTATCTTCTGTTCTGGAACTACTTCATCAATGGATTTTTTTAATGTTTAATATCGTCTGGTCAGCTTTTTTGTTATATTCCATTTGATTTATTTCATTCCAATCAATAGTCTCTAAGGTCTGAATGACTATGAACTCGTATAAGAAACAACTTTAAAAAAATATTATTTTATCGGTTGGCTTGATCAGAATTAAAATAAAATTGTTAATTACGTCATGAAAAATATAAGAGTAAACTACTAAATAGATTTCTTTTTCAAGAGTTTACTATGAACTCGTATAAGAAACAACTTTAAAAAAATATTTTTATATGGCTATGTTTATTTGCTACCACTTGACTTGAATAACTTTTTTTCCGTTTTTATTAAATTATTCACAAAAAATTTAAATCCACTTTGGCGCTTACGTAATAATTTTTTGAGTGAAAAATTGTATTGAATTCAAGTATTTCGTCAGAAGACCGCGGAGAGCGGCAACAGATAGACGTCAGATCTGTGCCAGTTTTTTTAACGGTTTTTTCTGTGTTTAAATAACTTTCGCTAGCAGCATTTTTAGTTCTCAAACTGTGAGCGTGTAAGCTTGTCTTTTTCCGATATTATTATTTTTCATGACCAAAATATTATACCGTCTCACTCTCAATACATCTTTTTGAAATTCACTTTCGTTTTCTTGAAAGAATGTATCAATGAAATGGATTCTTGGAAGTGGAAATTAACCCACTACCCGACATCTGATCGAGCTGAAACTCGGCAGATAGATTCGTTGTCGAAAATAATGCATTTTGGTGGGCACATAAGTGGACATATACGCATTTATCTGAAATTGGATGACATTACAACAGTTAATACAGTGGTACCTCGACATACGACTTTAATTCGTTCCGCAACCTTGCTCGTATCTTGAATTACTCGTATATCGATGCAGATTTCCCCATACAAAACAATTAGACTACCATTAATCCGTTCCAACCCCCAAAATGTCACCCCAGTTATTTTTGTTACGTGGTTTTGAATAATAAATGACATATATTTATTGTCCAATAACAAAAAAGAGAATGCAAATAAATAAATTAGATATCCTTACTGGTCTTTGCCTTTTTTGCTACATTTTCCTCGCTTTCACCTGTAGGCCGTTTAGAAAAAAACATGTCCAAGGAGGTTTGTTTCTTCCTCCCTCTCAGAATGTTCCGGAAATGAGTTAGGCAAGTGTCATTAAAAAGATCAGATGCACGACCTTCTTTTCCACGAACTGTGAAACTCTCTCCCACATTCCTAAGATCTCCTTTATCTCACTTGTAGAAATAACCTCTGACTCCTCGAAACCAATTTCTTGCATAACATCCGTATGCTGCTGTGACTGTAACTCTTGTATCTCCTTAGTCGTCAGTTCCTGGGTGTGCTCCTCGACGAGTTCGTTCACGTCTCTCTTTTCCACCTCTAGACCCATGGATTTCCCCAGAGACACAATCTCCTCCTCTACTGACATACCGGGTTCCAATTCTTCGTAGATTCTTTTAGCTACAGCTTCAGGCCACAGCTTTTTCCATGCAGAGGTCATAACTTTGAGTTGCAGTTTTTTTTTTCAAAATCTTATGTGACTTAAATGCTCTGGGGTTTTCTGAATGGTATACGAGCAGAGGCTTGATCTTGCTAACTGATTCACTGGCCGTGGTGGGCGTGGCCGCGCACGCGCGCTACCGGCCGACCTGCTAAACCGAACTCGTATCTCGAATTTCGCTCGTAACTTAAAGCAAAAAATCACTCACTCGCCGGCTCGTATCTCGAAAAACTCGTATGTCGAGGTACCACTGTATATGCAATAAATGTCGGTCCTACCAAATTGGGATTTGGCTCAGTTGTTAGCGTGGTCTAGTCCACTTGGAGGAATGTTTACTTCTCGGTAAAACAGTTATTTTGTAATTAGGAATCTTGGAAGTGGAAATTAACCCACTACCCGACACTCAATCGAGCTGAAACTCGGCAGATAGACTCGTTGTCGATGATAATACATTTTAGTGGCAATGCACATACGTGGACATGTATGCATTTATTTGAAATTGTATGACATTACAACAGTTAATATAAGCAATAAATGTCGGTCATTCCAAATTGGGATCTGGCTCAGTTGTCAGCGCGGTTGACTCCAGTCCCCGGGGAGGAAGGTTTAATCCTCGGTAAAACCATTTAAAAAAAAAATTTATTAATAAAAACAGATGTATAATAGCGAAAAAAAACTTTTTTTGTTTTTCAGTTTGATTTTTTAAATCTCAAAATACTACTTGTTAATCGATGGTTTTATTCCTTATTTATCTGAATTAATGATTTATGTCTCATGGAAAAAATGTTTTCCGTTGTATTTATAATGACCAATAATTCGTTTTTATAGTTCTATAATTCCTCGATAATTTCTAATACTGAGATTTGTTAGATTGAATTGTTTTTTAGATTGCATTTGTAAAATGTTTTTTATAATGATTCTAGTGGGCCGAGGCAGACGTTGTTCTGCCACAGACCGCCTTTATGAAGGGAAGTTAAATTTTGGGTTTGTATGTATTTTTGGATGAGAAATCTGAAAAATAAAATTGTTGTTGAAGAAATATTTTTAGATCTCGACAACAGCGCTACATATTGGGTCTAAAACTATCCTATATTTCAAGGAACCAACCATACACTTTCATTGAAATTGGTTGGGCGGTTTCGGAGATCGTGATTTTTATATACTAAAATTATGTAAGGTCTTCTTCTGCAGCACATCTTTTTATAAAAATAATATAATATAATAGTTATAGTAAAATATATTTAACATATGTATGACGGGTTAATGGCTTATTTGGTATTGCGGCTGGGTCCCACCCCGGCGTCGTGAGTTCAATTTATCGCCTGGGTAAGTCCTTCATCGTGACACAAGCTACATTTTCCGCTCACTGTGATGGTAGTAGGAGATTTCCAAATATTGTCAGGTTATTTGCAATTCGGGAATGTTTGTCTTTTTTTAAAGGTATTATAATTAACACTTCCGGCGGGAAGGGTAGTTTAACCTCTTACGCCGGTCCTATTTGAATGGCGAGATATGCATTGCTCTCCAATAATTTTATACTTACTTTTTATAACAATCTATTTGTAAGGGTTCCAACTTCCAACTACATATATGTATACGTATTTAATGAATTTGAACCAACTCTTCAACTTTTTGTCTTTTGTGTTTAAGAATATTTTATCAAAAGGCAACTGTGTATAAACCCATAGAACGGGTAAGACGTCCTCCCACTTGTTGCACCGGAGATGCGGAAGTTTTTGTTTGTTTTGTAATGATTTGTGCATGAAAAAAAATATATAGAAAATACATACATTTTTTACAAATAAAACATCACTAAATGACCCAAAATTGACTTACACATATTACGTGTTAATAAGGCTCCTGTTATTTTTAATGATTATAAATACATAAAAACATATCTAAAAAAAAAATTAAATGCCGCTTTAAAAAAAAAAAAAAACTGTGTAATTATATTAATCAGTAATCTCTAAAGTTGGAGAATTGTTGGCTGTTTACAAAAGTTGTTGAGTTGTCAACAAAACTCCGGCAGTATGCGTCCACCAGTTGAAAAGGGTTTTAGCAAGCGTGCGAAAGCGTCAAAGGAACAAGATCTTTCCGGGCGCTTCCTACCAATTGCAGGTTCGCCGCTACATACTTGGCTTTCATATTCCTTTTAACCTTTCACTGTTATATTTTTTATAATTTCTGTATTTTATTACTTTGCTGGTTTTCATCTTACTTCTTTTTAGGTAATCTGAAATATGGATAAGATTATAATCAGTTATTTTTGGTTCATCTAGATTTTTTACATTCAAATCTAGTCTATTGGATATGACAAGGTCAATTAACGTTCTCGATTTATCTGTTATTCTTGTCTTACTTTAACAAGTTGTTTCATTCCTGAAGCTTGAATTATTTTTTTTAGACTTTTAGACTAAAGTCACCAGTCAAAATATTATCTTCTTCTTTTTTTTTTGGTTTTGGGTGCACCAGTTCTCTATAAATAATAGAAAGTCTTTGGTACTTGCATTTAGAGAATGGTATATGACTTCATATATGTACTCCTTTCGTATAACCAGAAGTTATCCAGATTGCTAGTACCCAACAGTTCTTTTCGTATTGTGTGTTAGAAATAACTTTATAAAATATGTATTTTTTAATTATTATTATTGCTCCTTCTGTGTGTCTACTGTAGGAATCACATTGTATTGTCGTATACCCTTGAAAAGTAACTTCGCTGTCTTCAATATTGTGTGTTATGTGAGTTTCACTTAACATTACAAGTGAAGGTTCATTTCTTTCAAAAGTATTATTATTATTTATTATTATTTCTGTATTCCTTCATTATTCGAGATCAGACTCTGGATATATAAATGTATGATTCCTTCTAGTTGGTTGCTTTTTATAAAAAATTGACCTTTTTCTTCTCCATTTCCAATTTCCTCTTATACACTGGACATTCAAAGCTCCATGTCGGGTGATTAAAATTGAGGTTTATCTTTAACTTGCTCTTAGTAGTGATACAATTATTACACTTTTTGTTCCATTTAACCTTGCATTCTTCACTTCTATGACCACCTGTACATTTGGGACATGCAAAGAAGTCTTTTTACATTAACTCCCTTTATGGTTTAACCTTTAGCATTTATAACAGCGTTTAATATCAAATACTCTGACCCTTTCCCATCCTATGTTTATATTTTGTATTTTTACTATTTTTCCATGTGTTTGTGCATCTACTTCCAAATATGTTGTGTATTCTTCTCCTGTTTTTGATTTCTTGATTCTAATTGCCAGTTAGGTACTTCCATTTTTTCTGGCTCTTCTAGAAATTCGTTTTTAATTTTTATGTTCTACTATTGCCTATTTCATCTATTTTATGTGTTACTCCAATAATTGATGAGAATCTTTTATCCAGAATTTTTGTGGTATATTTTTCACAGAACTTTTTTTTAATGTCCTTATGTGGTTTTCAATATGCTCACTTTTATGCTCATCTTTTGCATTTTTTATTCCCATCACTCCTGTTTCAATTGGATTAATTTTTTGTTGTATATCTTGTTCGGTTTTCTCCGCTGTCTGCTCTTCTTTCGGAGAAATAATAATTTTTTTTCACAAATTTTGATACTACTTATTGTTTCCCGTAATTTCCTTTAGTATTCTATTTTCTCCAGATATATCGGCAATTTTTGCTGCCACTTCACTTATTATCCCCAAAATTGTAATGGTTTTCGGGGTTACTTACCCTTACCCTTACTGCGCTAAAAAATCCACGCGTTCCGGTGCTGTGTAGTCAATACACATCTCAAAATAAGCGATTTAATATCGAAAAACATGAATATTCATAGCTAATCGCTTATTTTTATTATATTTTATATCAAAAGTGATAATAATTGTAATTAATTAAATTAGTTAATTAGTTAGTTAATTAATTAATTAATTAGCAATTAGCTGAAAGCATGAAAAAACCATCGGCAGATGCTAAAAAAACGTGTCACACGGTTTTGATTGGTGTATATAAATTATAAATTGTATTGGTGTATTTGTTTCCGATTTTTAACAAAAATCTATGATTTTTAATTTTATTTGAAAAATATTATTTTTTAATTCAGTGCATAAATATATAATGGAGGAATACTTAAAATCTGAACCCAGAATTTATTATATTTATGGAGTTATTAAAGTTATTAGAAGCTATGTATAGTAAATACACATCACAGATAAGGAAAGGTTAATTAGTTATTTGTTCATTGCTCAATTTAGTTGTAGTGTCATTGATACAATTTTGTAGTTTAATAACTGCATCTGAAGCTTTATTTACAAAACTCTTTGGATCCATCTTGAGTTACTTTTATTTACTGTAGTATCCACAGAAAAAACTAAATTATACAATATTCATTATCTCAGACCACCAGTCTACTTCTGTAAAAAACTTTTTAAGAGTTAAATGCACTTTGTTTATTTAAGATAACGAAAAGGTTATTATTTAAATAGATTTGTCAACCTTTTCTTCTTAGAATGATGTATTATTTGAATATGTTTAAAAAATAGCAACTTTTTACTTCAAATTAAAGATAACATTATTGTAATGTTCACTGTTCAAAGATTCCGTAGATGAATGGTGGTCTTACACCAGAGCGATACACAATACTTCCAGCTATCTCTATAATGTTTGCATGTGTAGTTAAAGAAATTCTATTGTAATATCTCAGGCACAACAAAATTCTCATGTCAAAATAATACAGTTTGTTACAGAAAAATATGACCATGATGATTTTACAGTGGTAATATTTATTGATCTAAAGAAGACTCTTGACATAGTGGATCATAATGTATTGAAGGAAAAAATTAAACATATGGGTATTGTTGGTACCTAGAACTTTTCCGATATCACCTATCGGCTGTATAACTGGGTATGAGGACTTAGCTAAAATGACATGTGGAGTGCCTCAGGGATCAATTATTGGACCGTTGCTATTCCTAATCTGCGTTAAAGTAGGGTATTAAAGGAACTCTACAGCTTTATGTGGATGATACAGTAATTTTTTTAACAAACTGTATCTAGCCGAGCTTGAAATTGAAATGAATGTGGATGTTTCCCACCTCACAAGCTGGTTGAGAATAAATAAACTAACCATTAATGTAAAAAATACGATTATGATACAATACAATTGTACTACCCCAGCCAGGAGTACTCCTGTCCTAGTGCGACCAGGGGGCACTGATTTGTTGGGACTTGGAACACATGATCTGAGGATGGGGAGGAGGTTTAATCGACCGTTATACAGGCCAATATTAGAATTTAGGATGGGCAGGAATACAGGATTTGATTTGAGCGTTATTTTAATTTCCATTTTTTTTATGTCTTCGTTCTTGACTCTTCTTGTCTCCTCGCCTCTTCTTGGCTCTTCCTGATTCTCATTGACTCTTCTTAATTGTTCATTGCTCTTCTTGTCTCTTTTTAGTTCTTCTTAACTCATTTGGCTCTATAGTTTTCCTGCATCTTTTTGCTTTATCCTGCCCTCTATTTGTATTTACCCCTCCCCCCCTACTGCTACATGCCTCTTTTCGCTTCGTCTCGACTCTTCTTGAATATTCTAATCAAATATTATGAGTGGATAAATCCGTGCACGATAAAGAACTCTCTTCTGAAATATGACAAAAATGCTGATTCCAAGTCTGAACAGAATGGGGTAAAAACCGACTGCAAATAAAAATATACAATTAAAATAAATCTTGAAGTAAATAGACAAGATCCTTTCTCAAATCTTATTCCTTTTTTTATTCCAAAAGAGACATTAAACAAGACCAAATCTGTACATAACTCGTGTCCGTTAACACTTTGAATGCAGAGTTCAGTGCTACACTACCTCTTCTTACCAACTGTACACGTGAATCCTGCAAAACTGAAATTAATCCATTGTACCACATAATGGCTATGTCAAGTGGCCCCATGGTTGAATTCCTCCGACATAATTATGTTATAAAAAAACCATCAAGCAATAAACAAAGTGAAATATGAGTGAGATTTATCTTATGGATGTCTTGGTGTGATGAAATCCTTTGTGTCCCATCGAATTCACTTGCAAACTACTTTAACATCACTTTTACCACTATTAGCACAACGCAAAAACAATTGTCTCAGTCACACTGTAAAGCTTCCACTAAAACATATCTTTTGACATTTTCAAAGACTTAGGCCACAGGAGCCATCATTTTAAAAATAAATACTCCAAGCGAACAAAATACGTCATGTCAACTAACCCTTAATGTAAAAAAAAAAACGAATTAATTCTTTTCGGCAACAAGAAAAATTTCAAAATTGATGATAACTGTCTCAAAACGAAAATGAGCACCAAATATTTGAGGCCAATTGTAGATTCCCAGCTATCGTGGGATCTCCACATAATAGTCCAGTCAGTGGGGGATAAAAAAGGGCTCCACCTTGCAAAAGGTTAGGTAGTAGCGATTTTCACATATGTTGTTAAGATTGGGACTCTAAAGAAAAAAAAAAGTTTTCGACCTTAGGGGGGTCGAGCTCGACCCGCCATCTTGGATTGAAGGCGCCAAAATTTGTTTTTTTCAAAATAATTATGAATGGTTGATTTTACAACCAAATTGTTGAAGGCAAACTTAAATACAACTAAATTACCTACATTTTTTGTAGAAAGTTTTCTTTTTAAGTCTAAAGGGTAACGAGTTACAGCGGTTGAAAGAAGAAAATTTTGACAAAAATTGTAAAACTCCAGTTTTCTTGATAAATTTTGTAGCACATGTCTGCAGATGTTCTTTTCGATGAAACAATGCCAGTTCAAGTTTCACAAGAACGATTTTTAGCCAATGAAAATAACAAAGTCCGTCTGATTTCGATGCTTACAAAGCAATTTATACAGGTTGATTGTACAGTTAAGCAGGCTGAAGAAGATGCTGATGAGTTGATTGTCAATACTGCGATTTCCTTGTGTTCATCATATGACGCTGTTTTCATTATTGGCGAAGACGTTGATCTCCTAGTTTTGCTGACAGCATTAGCACCACCCAAAAGTAGTATATATCTTTGCAAACCCGGGAGAGGCAAAACTTTTGAAAGACTGTATTCCGCGAATAGTGTGAAATACAAAGAGGCGGCTGAGAATATTCTGTTTCTTCATGCCTTTAGCGGCTGCGATACAACATCGTCCTTCTTCAACCAAGGAAAAACAAAATTTTGTTCGCTTGTGCAAAACGACACAAGACTCAATGCCATGATAAGAATCTTCAAACAACATGATGCAATACCAGAAGACATATCAGTTGCAGGAACACGCTTTCTTGTTGCTTTGTACGGGGGTGACATGGATAAGGAAACCTTGGAAGAAGTCCGCTACAAACGTTTCGCAAAGTCGACAACAAAAAGCAAATTCAATCTTGCTTCTTTGCCACCAACGAACGACGCTGCACGGTACCATGCATTTAGAACGTACCATCAAGTCCAAAAATGGTATGGTATCCAAAAAAATCCAGAAAACTGTGGCTGGAAACGTGACACCAACGGGCTTGTTCCAGTAAGTATGACAAAGAAACCAGCACCCGAGACTTTATTAAAATTTATTTCATGCAATTGTAAAAAAGGATGCGGCGTTGCATGTAGCTGCAGGAAAGCTCCATTGAAGTGTTCTATTGTATGTGGGTGCTGTAATGGTCAAACATGCCGAAATTCGCCAGAGGTTCACATCGATGTCGAGGACGAAGAAGAAGAGATTTTGTCAATGGAAGCTCAGAATCTCAGTATCACAGGCAATGAGTTAGATGATGACATTGATGACGAAGACTGTTATTAAGTAACATCATTTATAGTAACATCATTTATAGTAACATCATTCATAGTAATGTAACATAATCTACCATCGCTGGTATATCTGTGGAGTAGACCTACTGGGAATACCACAATAAAAAAATGCGCCATGTTCTCTACCTTATGGTGGTGTGGAAATGAGTTAACAAAATTATTATAATTATGTAATGAATAACCCGAAAAAATTACAAAGTTGGGAATTTCATCATTTTTTAGAAAAATATTCACATTTCCGCCACTGTAACTCGTTACCTATTAGACTTACAAAAAAAACTTTCTACAAAAAATGTAAGTAATTTAGTTGTCTTTAAGTTTGCCTTTAACAATTTGGTTGTAAAAACGACAACTTCAGAATTATTTTGAAAAAAACAAATTTTGGCACCTTCAATCCAAGATGGCGGGTCGAGCTCGACTCTCCCAAGGTCGAAAACTTTTTTTTTTTCCTTAGAGTCCCAATCTTAACAACATATATCAAAATCGCTACTACCTAACCTTTTGCAAGGTAAAACTCCCCACTGACTGGACTATAAATCATGCGAAGTAAAAAATTACCCCTGTAACTGGTGTACTATACAGGCTTAAAGGATTACTACCCATTCCTTTACTAACTTCAGTGTACTATGCCGTGCTACATTCACACCTATTGTATATCTGCTGTATCTGGGGCTTTTCCGCTTTATACACGCCGGTTTTGGAAGAACCGTTCCTTCCTCAGGTCAATATATGCTAACTTAACATGACAAAACAATGAGTGAACATTATATTTTTATAAGATTAGAAATGATGGGGGAGGCTAGGAGTGGGCGGAGGAGATGGAATGGTGTTCCCTTTCACCGTCTGTTCCATCGCCTACCCCCACTCTTCACTAATCCCTAGTCACGCCTCCCCCCTTCAACACTTAGTAATGTATTTTGTTCACCCATCGTTTTGTAAAGTTAAGCTAGTATATATTGACCTGAGGAAGGAACGTTTCTTCCAAAACTGGTCAGTGTATATAAAAAAAAATTGTGGTTCAAACAAAGTAACATTGTTTCGTTTATTTATAATGAATAACCTCAATCTGTACCTACATTCAAAAGTATAATTATATCATTCTTTGTCATTTTCAGGCCATCCCCTGCACATTGGGGGACATCAACCTCGCCGGTAAGAATTGTATGTCCAGATCGACTGAATTTATGAAAACTTTTTTAAAAAATAATCCCATCTGTGGAATACAAAATTGTATAAACACACTAGAACACACTGGCACCCATATTAAATCTAGGCCATGGTTAAAGAGAGTTTTATTGTACCGTAGTACTGAAGATGGGGGTGAAGTCTGTTTGAACCATGAGCTGGTCAAAAATCAGTTGGCAGTCAGGTAAATACACACTACCAAGGATCTTGCAATGTAAAAGTCTTAATTATGTAACAAAAAAACATTATAATTCTAGATAAAAACAGGAATTAATTAACAATTTCTTCAAAATTTGCGACTAAATATTTGGAACGGTTTTATTTTTGTGTGGTTTTAATAAAAATTATTATTACATAAATTGACTCAATTTATTCTTTTGCAGTACCCTGGCACCACTACAAAGACTGTACACGCAAGTGAAACCGCATGTTTCTAATATGTACAAGACTGATAAAGATGTAGAAGTGACTCTGCATGGATCCTCGAAGTTGGAGGTTCAAATCCTATCATCACTCACTCCCTCCAATATTTATGTTTCTATTAATTCTGATAAAGAAGATCTCCGCAATCTATTCAAAGAAATGCAATTTTTTTACGCTGATTCCCAGCCATTGGAAAGTATTGTTTGGCAGCAGGGTGACACATGTGCCGTCTTGCCAGTTAACAATATGTGGAGTCGGGCAATTGTGAAATCTGTGGACCAGAACTCCAAGACTATCAAAGTATTCCTTAAAGACGATGCAAGCTTGGTTGATACCACTCAAGACAACTTGAGAGTGCTGGAACAAAACTTTATGCGAGTACGAGATGGCGCCCTGATGTGCCACCTGAGTGGAATTCTACCCGCCTCGGCAGACAAATGGCCCATGTTAACTTGTGAAACCTTGCAAGACATCTGCAAGCAGCATGATAGATTCTATATAACTAAAGATGGTGAAATACAAGGGGAAAGCTGGCCAATTGAACTGTGGGTTTACCACACCACTCCAGGAGGGGCACTCACTCCCACCATCAAGGAATGGAGAAAGGTCAACAGCATGATTCTGGAGGAAGGTCTGGCCATCAGGGACAAAATATCCAAACCCAAATCTTCTCCCTTAGAGACTCTCAGCACTTTAAGTGCCGTACCTCAGCAGCCGGAAGTTGTAAGTCTACATAGCACCCAGTACACCTTAAACCTAGGTCAAGAGAATAGCACTTTTATAATACACCAGAACTGGCTCCCAGCTGAACCTTTCAAGTCCAAAGACTTTATGGCCATGGGCACACATGTGGATGATGACCTCAGCATACACCTGTATGATATGGAACAAAGTACTGCCACTATGGAGCTCTTGAGTAATACCCTCACATCCCATTTCAAAAATTCCAAACCCAAAATGCATGACATGTGTTGGGTTCCTGGTCAAATATGTATCACAAAATTTTATGTAGATCAAAAATATTACCGGGCAAAAATTTTGTCCATTGCGGAAAACCAAAACAGAGCCAAGGTATTGTTTGTGGATTACGGAGACAAGCAAGATTGTCCCATCTCCTCCCTCAGGAAGGATATACTTTGTCACCAAATTCCCATCCAGTCTCAGGTGTGCAAGCTCTACAATGTCAAACCGGTCAAAGGCGATGTCTGGGAATCAAAAATTGGTGATTTTGTTCATCGACATGTTGTGGACAAAGAATGCCAAGTAACCATCATGGGGGAGGCAATAAACGGAGTAATACCTATAGTCCTGAAGCTCGGGCGATTGCACGACCTGGGCGAAATATTGGTGTCCATGAAATATGCAGTTCCACATGACATTCAATGAAAGCTATAAAATGTCACTGATCCGGAAGTCATTGAAGTAGAAGCCACTGAAGATCTACCCAAATTCCTACAATTTGGAAATGACTGAACCACAAACGTCATCTAAACCTTGATAGATTTTATATTATATGCTATCTGCATAACATCTGTGATACCGATGTGATCTTGAAATAAATTATTGTTTTGGAGTTGTGAAATATACTTTATGTATGCTATCTACTCAATATCGGTGATACAGATGTGATCTTGCAATTACTGTTTTGGGGATGTGTAAATGAAGGGATTGGAACCAATTCATTCAGTTACATGAGTCAACTCATTCTCATTAGACTTTATGTATGCAATCCGTTCAATATCGGTGATACAATGTGATCTTGCAATTATTGTTTAGGAGATTTGTAATTCATTCAATTACATGAATCAACTCATTCTTAATAGAATGTATATAAATTTGCTGATCTGCATAACTTTACACATACAAACTGACACACCTCAACCAAAGCCTCTAGGTGATCCAATACAATATTACAGTGATTTTGCAATTGTGCTGGAGATGTGTAATGGCCCTAGTTCACATTCGGCCATTGCATTGGGCCAACCCGCCAACATGTGAATTAGCATAAGATTTACACATCTCCAACACAATTATTGCAAGATCGCATTTAATGAAAGTCCATCTGTTCTTTTATTTCTTATTTATTATTATTCTTAAAACCTATTATTGTATTCATTTATATCACCCAGCTAGATATTCCATATAACGAGTAATTATTGATATTTTCCTTTTAATATTATGTTGGTTTTTTTAATGTTCAAGAAGTGAAAGTAAAATCCTTCTTCAAGACAAGATGTCAAACTGAGCATTAAACTGTTATTTTTTTTTTTGAATTCCTATATCAATTACATGTTGATACTTTCCTTTTAATTACTATGTTGGTTTATGAATGTTCAAGAAGGGAAAATACAATCCCATTTTAAGACGAGAAGACAAACTGAGCATTAAACCCGTTTATGTTTTTTAAAATTCCTAAGATACTAATTTTTCCCTGATTTATGCTGGAGAGCCCCGATACTAACCAGGGTGTATATTTCCATTTGTGGATTTAATTATAGTTGCTTTGCCATAATATTACATTTGTCTTTTAAGTTTCAATAAAAAAATTATAATCTTACTGGATTTTCTTTTTATCTGTGTCAGTGGTTCCAAACGTTTGTGATTCTCATAAAAAATAAAATATATATATATATGCAGTTGCAGTTCGTAGTAGGCGACACATCACGCAATACCCATCATGGCTTGGCCTATTTCAGCACATCGCTCGCCATACAGTAGCAATGGGAATGTATGTAGAACGATACATTAAAATATAGAGTGTACTGTCACAGGTTTAAATATTTGAGGAATACCTGTTTGGGACGGTTCCATGATATTTCATCAAAATGAAAATTCAACACACTTTAAAAAGTGTAACTAGGTAACTATTAAACCTAGTTTTTGTTTCATCAATTTTAATGACTCTATATCACTTTTTGTAGGCGTGTTGAATTGTCATTTTGATGAGATCCGGTCACCCTCAATATATTATACTTCGTATATGTAACTAGCTGTACCCCGCCACGGGTTGCTGTCTGTGCAGATAGAGAAACAATAGCGTGTGTTGCTTTTACGTCCAACAGATGGCTGTTTTAAAAAAAAGCATGATTTTTCAACAGATGGCGCAGTTTTAAAAAAAAACCTTTTTTCCTGTCACAGGTGATATCTGTATAATATAGGAATATAAAAACAGATGCATATTCGAATGTAACATTGTGTCAAAATTTCAAAGCAATTGGTGAAGAACTTTTGTAGATTTAAGATTTTTAACAAACGAACATTTACATTTTTATTGAAATATATATATATATATAATAATTATAACATTATTACTTACGTTCATTGTAACAGTTTTTTGTAGGTAAACGATGATACATTACTTTTTTTAATAAATATTAAAAAGTAAGTAATTATACAATATTGCTCAATAGTAATATTAAATATCCTTTTATTCTTTTCTGTTTCATAATTATTTTTAAAGATTATTTTGAAAACTTTATATTAAAGCGTTAATTAAATACGGTTCTCCGGCTTTTTAACAAGAGCGTTGCTTTAAAAAAGGTGTAACACTATTAATATTATAAAAAAAGTTTTATAAAGAAAAAAGGAGCTCATTGCTCCATTAAAATCATAGGCAATAGGTGTAATATTTGTGATATCTAGGCTTACGACCTACATGCATTATGTTCCAAGCCACGCTAAGCCTGACATTCCAACCAAGCCGACCTTAAAATCAACTGATATACTGGGCCTGAGTAGAGTTATATCAATATACCAATCTGTAATCAGTAATATTTAGTAATCGTATCACTAGCCAGGCTGTCCTCCAGTGAACAACTTTATATATATCATTCTTAAGTTGGGTATCCGTGGACAAAATGTTTTACAAAAAAACAACTTTTCCGTTGCCATGGAACTAAAAATCCCTGGACGGAGCAATTCGAGAACAATTTGAAGCTTCGAAGTGAGGAGGAAGATATGTGGAAAATACTAGAAACAAATTAATATTTTTAATGTCATAATGTTTCATCAAATATCCAAAAATATCATAAGCTGTTATAACTTCATTAACAACACAATAAAATAATAATAGTTTATTATGCACCACTTTGCGTACAAATCAGTTAAAAAGTTAGTCATACAAGATGGCTGATACGCCAATTCCCCTCGCCTTAGATTTGGCTTCAATGCCGTTCATACAAATGCTCTGTCCAGGGCTTCTTAGGTCTTTGGGGATCAATGGTGAGGCACGAAATGAAAGAAAGTGTTGAAGGTCACATGTGTTTATTGGTGAGTCAGTGTAGCCGTAACGAGAGTTGACGCTGGACAGATGTAGAATATTCCGGATGCTGGCTGTGATGTGTTGGCAGGTCACGCGCGGGTCAGTGAGTCGACGCCGGGCGCTGGTGACCGGGACTCGATGTAGGTCAGGCACTGGCGAAGAACGTAGGTCTTCAGGCACTCCAGTGCTGACGAGACGGCCGAAGGTGCGGCGGACCTTGTGGGCAGTTGAACGGGAACGGCGTGACCAGTGAGGATGCTGCGTGTCCTCGTGGTGGTCATGGTTGCGTGGAAGAAGCGCTGGTCAGAGACGCTGGAACCAGGGCGCTTGTAATCCGTTTTAGCGCTGGCCATGGACACGGCCGAGGCGCTAAGATGATGTCCCGATAGAGTCCATGATGATAGGGGCGAAGCCGGGTACGTGTCCTTCGCGGGGCGCGGGACGCGCCGATCGTCACTCGTGAGATTTATCCACTGGCGGCAGATTGATAACTGATGACTGACTGACTGACTCGCTGCGTCGGGCTTATTTATACTACTCGGCCGACGGCGGCAGTAGGTAGGTGGATGGCAACTAAATCGAAGACACTCGCTCGATCTGGATCATTCGCGAACTTTCGACGGCTTGGCAATTATGCCTAGGCCGTAGGCTCGAACCTTCTGGCGAGTTCTCGTAGTATTCGAGACGGACTGCAGTGTTATTGTCATCAATATGCAGGTAGGTACTTGAAGTACGTAGATTACTTTGTTTACGATTTAACGATGCAAGTACATAATTCGGGAGTAGATACTAAGTAGGTCAAGCGGTTTATTATTAATTATTTAATGTAGATTTTTCTCGACGCCACAGGTCCATGTCCGTAGCTGACGAAAAACAAAAAACGTGGCCCTGACATTGAAGCATTCACAAAATGGGTATGTACATGTTGTTGTCTGAGGAGACTTTAACGAGCATAAAGCCTCCCCAAACACATTACCATCTATTATTACGTGGGGGGTTAGATCATTTGTTATTTTTTTTAGTATATTATTTCTTTTTACGGGGTCTGTCACTTTGACAGATGACAACTGCGTAATTACGGCTCTACGTAAAATTTTCGGTCGCATAATTTTCAAATATATCACTGCCTATATTGTCGCTAAACCCACAGGTCCATATGGCGAGCAATATGGAGTTATATAAAACGCTTTGAACTTATAAGCGTAATCTGTCACCCCTTAAAGAGCAACTGATATACCGTCCATATATCTCATATTATACCTCCATAATTCCTCGATGTTGCAGTATATGATATCAAACCACGAAATTCAATCTCTATACTAAACGAGAAGATATGGTTAAATAACAAAATCACAACCTAAGTCGAATCATTATAATTGAATAAACTTAAATTAAAAAAAATTATTTACCAAAAAATGTCAATGTCTATATAAAATTATTTGGTTGCACATTTAATAGAACACACATAAGTATGTTTTTTTTACTTAAGCTACGCACAGGAGGCCCTGAGGCAAATAATTCCTCTATGTCATCTTTGGGGATGCTGTGTGGTGGGTATTTTTAGGGTAGGAATGAGAGGAAGTTCTGGGAAGGAAAGAGGCATTAGGGGTGGGTAGGAATCTGCATGTAAGTGTTTGGAGGAGTGACGGACGTATGAGTCCATTCTTCCCACTGCGGTGCAAGGCGATGTTCCGAGAGTTCAAAATCAAAAGGTCCCTCAACCAGTCTCTCGCGATCTGATCTGCCATGCATTGGTAGACGCATCCGCCACCAAAACCCGGACAAACCTCGCCACTTATACCCGGGTACCCCTGGTAAGTCACCAAACGTAGCGAACCACTTGGGTTAGTAAAACGTATCCGGCGCGGCGGTACCCATACCCGCCTCCCAAATTGAATTGAATAGACAAGACATTTGAAATACCAAAACCTGCTTTTTGGTGCCATGCCAATGTTAATTAAAATAGTTAAAGTGGATTTTGTTTTGTTTCATAAAAAAACGTCTAATAAAACACAAATAATATTAGAAGTTGGTCCAATAAATAGTTTATTAAATAACATTTGATTTTAAACTATCCTAATATTTTACAGTATGGTATACAATGTCAATGGTCACACGTAGGGAGATTAACTGGGAAGAAAACATTCAGTTCAATGAGACTGGCCAGTACAAGAAAAGCGATGTACATTATGGTACAGGTAAGGCCAATTTTCCAGTCTAATAAGAATTTATTACAAGCGAATGAAATGTATAAGCCTAGAAGCGTTGAAAGTAAAGATATGGCGTTGTAGGATAATCCACTCGAGTTGATGTTTACCTGAAAAAAAAAAATAGAAACTATCATAAGAATAACTCCTTGTAGTAGTTTTTTTTTTACATTAACGCTGTCATTTTTGGGGTCGCTATATGGAAGTTCTTTTTGAGGAGAAGAAGGAGTGAACATGGATCTTATAGATACTTTGGCAGGGACGAAATACAGAGGCCGGCAAATCGTCCTACAGCCGAGCTGTTGAACTTATGAACGAGTCGTAGAAACAACGCGTTCCCATTGACAAATGTCAACCGTTACCGTGTACAAATTTTGCAAGCGCGTTTGGCATGTTTTCACCGGTGCCAGAGGGATCAATGACGGAAGTTCCTCGGGGCATCTTATATTGAAATACCGGTAGAAGAAGGACCGCATTGCCTTTTGACAAATGTGCTCTGAAGATTGCAATTCGTTTTTTAAGATGGGGGAATATGTCAAACGGATCGCACATTTCTGCACTGCGTCAAGGTATTTTTCAAGTATGTTTGGGCTCCAGACCAGATGTGGCTGCCAAATTCAACAGTAGGGTATACACGCAATTTGTACATCGTCAGCAGTTGTATATAGTTCGACCAGCTTCACAGAAGCTTTGATGGCATGCCTGAGCTGCACATATACCAACTGAGGCACTAGGCTCCATATTAAATTTGACTGAGCCAGGTGAAGTCCTGTTTTAACTCGATCATTTGGCATTTCGTGTGTCTGTAAATTCCTTTGTAGATGATGGCCGTTTTAATGTTTCAGTAAAGTTTATTTTTCGTGTGTAAAACCTTTGTGCACTTTCTTGTTCGCATTTAAAAAAAATATTATGGCAGCTACCTGCCGAATAAAGATTGAAAAAAGAATTGTCATTGAGATAGTAACGTTTCTTTGGACAAATTATTTAAACCCTTATTTGAAAAAACATAATATTACAAAATTATGATTTTAGGGGAAATTATGGTTTCGATTTATTCAATAAGAGAACATTACATACTTTTTTTGGATGCGAGGTCTACTGTTCACAGAACTAATAGTTGGTATTAATTATTTATAACTAAATTACAAATCAATGATGTAAAGTAAATAATTAGTACACCCACATATGGGACAATGTTTCAGATTAGGTAGATAGGTAAAGGGCCGATCCTGAGCCGAACTCTGCCAAAACTCTACAAAAAAACCTCAAGTTCCTTTCCCATAATTCGTGGCTCAGCACGCGGTTTTTCTCCTGTTTATACGCAGCCTTAAGTGTTAGGTATTATTGGCACCTTGACTCCTTGGCTCATTGGCGCCTTGGCAAGTCAGCGCCCGGAGGGGACTGCTCTAATAAGGAATTTGAGTGAAAAATATTATGGCTTAAAAAACATATACATATTCATATATATCAACATCCCCTGATTCTGAATACATAAGTTTTATTGTATAAATTTACACAAAGAATTAATAAGTCGTCATTTAAAAACAATTAAAACCGTGAGTCTCTCAAACGCCCTGTGATTTTGTGCGAAAGTGCGCTACTATTGTGGTTAACAAATTATTTCAGAAGAATTCATCTTTTGTGGAAATCTGAAGTATATAATTTTTGTTGTTTTCGCACCGACCCGTGTGGGAGTGACCTTACTGTAAACCGACGAAACTAAGGTAAGCGCACTTGAAGTGAAATGATACTAAACTGCGCTTTATAAATGCCACGTTATTATTATTATTACATGTGATGTCATGCGTAGGCGTCAGTTTTCGATTCTTTTGGCGGGCTTTAAAAAATGCAAACTTTGATAATTTTTTAACTATGAAATCGACATTTGTAAAAATCTGGTATTTAAGTTGGAAGGTACATTCATTATAAAATTTTTAAATTTTTTTTCCTTGTTATGCAGCACAGAGCATCCTCTGGGTAGGCAAATACTTGTATTATTTATTGTCCCAATCTTTTTTCGACTTACCCAGTATTCTCCGGGAGTTGTTGGATAAAACAAAGATTTTATCAACCAAGGAAGTCCAAGACAGAGTAAGATGTCGAATGTATTTGAGCCAATTGAGCTGCTGATGCCCATAGAACCATGACCTAAACAAATTAACAAAGTGAAGTCACGGAATGTATAATTAAAAAAAATTATTTTATATAACTTAGTGTTTTATGCTGATTTATGGCAAAATTGTCCACATGCAGGGGATCATTTTATGCACAGAAGGTATTCCCAGTAAATGAACAAAATGCCAGATGATGGGATACTGAAAATGATCACCGAATTAGTGTTGAGTAGGTACCTCATACAAGATGCACTACAAATGACCCATACAAAAACGCAAATTTTCCCACCACCTCATAACTTGTATTTTTCCCTCTTATTTTTCTTTGTACTACAAATGAGGTGGTGAGGTGGTTGGTGCATTGGAACTAAATTTCGTGTATGCAACATTTTTGTACCAGAGCCGTGAGGTGGTCGGTGTATTGGTACTACATCACCACGTTTCGTGTACTTCTGCAAGGGTAGATCAGGGTTTTTATTTTTTGTACTGTGTGAATACCTTACAAAAGCTTATTTTTCAATAATTTGCAGTGTTTTACGATATGCATACATTTTTAATCAATTTTTTTCAGTCCCAACGCCTGGACTGACACAACACTACTCACACAGCAGTAATACATGCATTAATATGACGTGTTTGACTTTCTCAGTAATTCTGTAGTCTATTAGAAAATGTTGTGACACCTCACCTCATTTGTACCTCAAACAAACTCATTTTGATATCGTGTTCTACCCAACACTACACCGAATGGGAGTCCCCATTGAAGATGCCCAAGGGCAGACCGAGGAAGTGATTGACTGATGGGAAGACTTGATAAAGGAGGCGAATGGCAAGGACCTTGAGCCGGCGGAGAAAATTATGCAAAAGGCTAATTCCCTCCCTTCAAGCTCGTGGGTAGTAATAATAAATTTAAAGTAAAAAATGGTACCTGTATATATCAATGTTTAGTTTACCTTGGTTCGTGACAATGATGGAAGACACGGCTTCTGGAACACTTGTTCCCGCTGCGAGGAAGGTGAGTCCCATGACAGAGTCTGGGATATTAATTGTGTCTCCTGTGATCAAAACAATTTGTCACACGTCAATCACAATATAATATTAAGTTTTGGTTTTATTTTCACTTTGTTTTTAACCACTAACTTATTTAATTTTTTTCACCAACTGGTTTCGCTTGGATTAAGCTTCATTAGGGTAACAATTTAAAAATAAATTAATGCCCTAAGTTTAAATTCTTACCACGATAAAGCTTATGTCAAGCGACACCGGTTGTTGAATACATTCAAATAAATCAGTGTTTGAAAATACTGGGCCTTACTAATAAGCGTGTTTTGAATTTCACAAAACTGATAAATAAACATTAATGTACGGTAAATGTTTGTTTATCAGTTGTGTAAATTTTTTAAATATTTTATAAGTAAGTTAGTGAGTTTTGGTTTGATTATTTAAAAATATGGCAAAAATTCTAAGTGATTTCTTTCTACGAAAACAAAACCATACACTATTTTGTTAGAGAGAGATCATTTTATTAGATACACGAAATATATTAAATTGTATCTAATTCATATTCATGCGGTAACATTCAACTGGATTACACCGGTTGATAAAAATTATAGAAACATTCCGATAAAAAAATTCCATTCCGTTTTTTATGTTTAAAAAATCCTAGGTTCAATACAGAATTTCAACAATTCATGGAAAGTCAATTATCAAGTGATGAAAAGGTTGACCATTACTGGCCAGTTGTGCCATCAAACTGAAATGCTCACAGAATTTCAATAGAACTTTCGTAGAACTTGAATTTTTTACTTTGAAATTTGAGGAATTGTTAAATTCTGTGAAACAACCCGTTCTATGTCGTTTACCGAAGAAACATCTACGAACACTAATTTGTCTACTTTTATGTGTTTTAGTGTTATAACGCAAAAAGTTTTTTTGGGGTCACTCTGCAGAATAAAGCAATGTTCAGAAATATTACCAATAATCGTAATTAGCCAAGCCACCATATAAGACGTGGATCCGATCCAAACGATGCACATGAAGAAGGTGACGAAAAAGAATTTGGGGTATTTCTTGCAGTCGGGAACGGTCAGCCAGAGAAGCAGGTTGATGGGCCAAGTAAGCACCCAGAACGCCTTCCCTCCTGCTGACACGTGCAGATCAGGCCACTTCCATATTTCAGTGCTGGACTCTTTAAAACACATCAATCATTATTAAACATTCATACTACAGTCGAAACAGTTTAATACCCAATATTAAAAGAATGGGAGCCATTGATAAAACTAACGCAAAATGGTTGTATAGAAAGCATTCCCTATTCACGGGTCATAAAAATATCTTCACACTTGTTGAATGGGTTCAAGTTTATTCGCTTTTGGTTTCATATCCTCAAAATCATATACAAATAGTTACACACCGTCACAAGAAATAGTTATACATAAAAGCAAAAAAAAATAATAAGTGTTTTATTATTTTCTTCTTTTTTAACAAAAAAAAACATTGGCAATGATATCCTCACTGGGATCTCCCGTGATGAGGTTTTCATTTGGATATTATTAATTTTTTTTTTTTTTTTGTATTAGGCAATTCACCCTAAAAAGAGTGCTATGTGCCATTATTAAATTTTAGTAGTATGGATAATATGAAGTAATTATAAATGTATTAAGTAGTGTTTTTTAAAAATACAAATAAATATATTGCATGGTGTTTTTTTTCAGTTGAGTGGTTTCGGTTTCAGTCTGTATTTGGTCTCAGTATATTATATCTATATCTGATCTTTCTATGTTTTGTATCAAGCTTTTTATTTGAGTTAAAATTTATAATATTGTTGGGAGTTTTTAATGAGAGTGGGTTTTTGGTGTAGAGTTTGGTACCATACTATATAAATATTGTATTTGAAGTTGCTTGTTGGATTTGTTTTTGACCCTGAGATCTAGTGTTTCTAATATAGGTGTTATTTGTTATTTCTTGTATTTTGAATGTATTCATTTATGAATGTAAAGGAGAATTGTTATAGAATATAGTTGTTTAATCGACATGATGTTAAGTTTGTTAACAAAATGATTTAAACAATATATACAAAAAATATCGAAAATATCGAAAATATATCAAGAAGTCGCAAAACATAAATAGAAGAGATCTCTTCTATACAGATTATACTTATATAGATTATGGCTAGCCGCCAAGACCCGCATTAATACATCCAATTAACCCACCTCACACGCGGCCAACAGGGTGGCGATATAGTTCCCCCATCTACACCATACAGACAGGAGCTCTCTTGCGAGGTGTAACCAAAGACAATATAATAATATATTTGGGTGTAATATAAAAAAAATATTGTGTCATTGAATATTAATATTATAATGGAGCGTAGAGAGTCTAAAAAGATAATTGTTAAATAATGCTTAACATATAAAATAACGCAATGCATTTCAATAATACAACGGCGATTACAACAACTTCACGAACGACTGAAAACAAATAGAAAATCAGAAGTTATTTAAATTTCGCCGCTTCGCAGTTATCAAAAAAATGTACACTTTTGAACTTCTCACAACAACTTACCTGTATCTAGTTTCTTCTCTGATTTGATGTCATTTTCAATTTCACCGGCAATTTCCACGTCAGTCATAGTTGGGGTCAATAAACCAGGTTTTTCTAGAAAAATGTATTGCAGACTATTATATTTCATTAAAAATGTATTGCAAATTATTATATTTTATTAAAAATGTATTGCAGATTATTATATTTCATTAAAAATGTATTGCAGATTATTATATTTCATTAAAAATGTATTGCAGATTATTATATTTCATTAAAAATGTATTGCAGATTATTATATTTCATTAAAAATTATTTTGCCTTATAATAAAACACTAAAAACATTTTTTGATAATTTTTTGGAAACCTACCATGTTTCAGAAGAGGGGTAACTTCCGTGTAGGGTGTCTTGTTTTTTCCCATGCAACAACTTCTGACAAAATTGCTGATTCCTTTATTGAAGTACATTGCTGAAATAAAATATGCGTGAAATGTTATTCTTGTTAACCACTTTACCAACAACTACTTAAAATTACATACCAGGCATATATAATATTGTACCTTGCGTACGGACAAGAATACAATTATTATTATTGAAAATGTTAAATTTTTTTGAGAAAAAAAAGTTTACTTTAATATCGGTACGTACCCAGAATGTAAAGAGTATAGGCCGTTACTAAAACGGCGGCCTCGTACCATTCCACCTTGTCGTCTTGAAGAGTGAAAATCAGAGATATTACCGCCACACCGTACATCATGGAGTCCCTGGACACAGCCCACCAGTCTAGTTCTATTACCTGTTGGACATTCATTATTATAAGTACTTACTTATTTCATGGTTACAGAATTTCTAAAGTAATATATTTAAGCGAAGCTTAAAGTGAAATCACTTGACACCATACACCATTGAGTCCCTGGACACAGCCCACCAGTCTAGTTCTATTACCTGTTGGACATTCATTCTTATAAGTACTTACTTATTTCATGGTTACAGAATTTCTAAAGTAATATATTTAAGCGAAGCTTAAAGTGAAATCACTAGATATCACTTGACACCATACATCATTGAGTCCCTGGACACAGCCCACTGTTGGACATTCATTCTTATAAGTACTTAGGTACTTATTTCGTGGTTACAGAATTTCTATAGTAATATATTTAAGCGAAGCTTAATGTGAAATCACCACGACACCATACATCATTGAGTCCCTGGACACAGCCCACCAGTCTAGTTCTATTACCTGTTGGACATTCATTTGTATAAGTACTTATTTCTTGTAGTACTTTCTATCTGTACTACGAATCGGTTTACATTATGAATACCAAAAAACATGATTTGGACATCAAAAAACAAAGCTTTTTCTATGGTTTCGCTCTATTAGAATAAAATTGTTAAAACTCTCCATAATGTATTTTTTCATTATAAGTTTCTGAACCCAAATAAGAAGCATCTTTTAAAAATACTATTTTATGACAGATTATTTGTGACAGTTTCCCTTAATTACTTCCTTTTCTTCATTATAAAATTTTCACAATATAAATTAAAACTCCTTTTGCGCTTAAATCGGCTGATTCTAGATTCTATGCCTATTACCTATATTCGAGGTGACATAAGACACACTAAGATTAAACACATTTTTGGCTTGTGTATTCCTCTTAATGTAAAGTAAAATATCACTCGTTGTAAAATAATTAAAATTATGGCTTAGAAAAATATTTAAATATATTAAAAATATTAAAACAAAATAGTAGAAGCGGAGAAGTTATATGGGTACATAGGTCTATTTGTGTCTAGAAGAATAAAAGTGATAGAATATACAACATTTATACTGATTAGTTTTCAAATGAAATATATTACCCAGATCAGAATATTTGTTTCCGAGATTGTGAAGTCTCGGAATCGGAGAATTTTGGTAAGCTAGTGTCCTGGTGTTATTGAAGTAAAAAGGTAAGAAATGTCGGCATGAGTTTTTGGGAACATGGATATTGATACATTGACGTAATTCGGGACAGTCAATTTTAGTCTATCATTCAAATGCACTGATTGGGTTCGTGGGTTTAGACAACTGTTTAGGTATCTGACCGGTACATAGACTCATATCCATGTTATGTAACATCTATATCAATGGGTGTAGTGTTGGTCGCTAGAGTATTTGTTTTCGGGTCCATATACCGATCAGACGAATTCTAGACAGGAAAGGCCGTACTGTGGCGTGTAGCTATTCACTCTAATCATCGTTAATACTGAACATCGCGTCTTCTTAAAGAGATTACCCTATCCACCACACATCTGAAGACAATCCCATCTACACAGAGAAGTATAATGAAGAAGGAGTATAACATATACTCATATACACGAGTATAAGAAGTATAATATATATATACAATATACATACATGGCACTCAGCCACTGTCTTGACCTATTAGTGGCTGAATGCTCTGGCAAAATGCTTTTGGTTCCCAGCCAAACTTTGTGATTCGTAGGTTTCATTCATTTGTTAGCCTTGTCCTCCAGCATTTCACAAGCAACAAGTTTAAAAAATATTGTTACCTTTTTCGTAATCCAGAATGTTTGAATTTCTTTAAAAAAATTGTTAGGTTCTTGTCATAATGAATAGGTACCTGTCCAGCCAGCAGGCCACAGCAAGCTGGCACGGCGAGGATGTTGAAGACCGCTGAACCCACGATGGTGCCCACCCCGAGATCCCCCTCCGTCACAAAGGTCCCCACACAGTTGATGAACAGCTCGGGACTGGAGCTGGCCGCAGCCATAAATGTTGCACCAGCCACGTCCTCAGACATCTTCAACACTACAGACATGTCATCAAATGATCAGAAGTTCGTGTAATTTTACTAATACATATCAAAACAATACCTCGTATTGAACCCATTTGAGTGGACAATAAAACCATTATAACAGAGCATTCAAATTTGTCACATAAATCCAATTTTTTAGATAGTTTTTTGTATCCCCTATAAAATTTGTTTTATGTGGGATGTAATGTATTGTTTTGTCATGAACGTTATTCAAATTCATTTGGACCTTCTTATTCTCATTTGAGGTTACATAGGGGCGCATTTAGGATATTCAATTACTGGAGCTCAGAACACATTATTAACTACATCTGACTCTGTATGAGAAGATTTAAAGGCAAACATTTACATTGATCTTCTACTTGGTAAGTAAATAGTAACATTCATTTTAAATGTTATCAGTCGGTTTCTAGTGTATACACGATACGTGCACAATTGAATCAAAATGGTACACCGTTCATTCAAAACTTTAATATTTTCATTGAAAATATACAGTTGCATGAAAAAAAGGTTCATTTCCACTTTGCACCAGGACAAGGAAATAATAAAATATACTGAACTTTTATTTATCTGTCAACTTTAAAATAAGAACATATTTTCCTGTTAAAACATGTATGTATAATGTGGGAAGTGATGAAGATCGTACCGTGACACATTCTTTCGATTGCTGGTACGAAATAATCATCACAGACTATGGCCAGAAGTACAAAACAGTAGCAGGAGATGAGACAATGCACGCCTACCCACCCCTGAAAAAGAAACAAAGTTTTTTAATAAAAACAAAAAAAAATTTCCCTCTCCCCGCTGTCATCGACAAGGTATGGTCTAGTCAGTCTAGTGCGTATAAGTATAAAAATTCCAAACTTTCGAATTTAGTTGCAAATTGATTCGCTAGATGGCGTTGGTAATTGTTTAAGAATTGCTTACGCCTCAAACCCCCCAGCAAGAGATTATAATAACCATAAAACTTGAGTATAAAAATATATAATTTTCTATTGTTTTAATTTTTATATACAAAGTTTTAAACAATTTACTATCAACCTACTGTAATTACAATAAAGACTTCCACACACATCTTAAAAAAACAGAAAGAAAACATCAGTCTAAAAAATTGACAAAGAAAAACACAGAATTGTTTACTGTTTAAAGGAACTAGATTTATGGCTTGGTTCCTAGTTAAATTAGAAATGTAGCTAGATCATAAAAGTGTTCTAAAAATATATATGTAATAAATATTAGAAATGTAAAAATGTACCTACGTTTATTTTAAACCACAATAGTGGATCTATTCTAAGTACAATAAAGAAATAAATAAAAATATAATGTAAATATTTTTGAGTATGTAATAAAAAATATTTTTTACACCGAGTTGAGGTTACACACGAAAGCTTTTCTAAGAATATAATATACTAGTGCAGACCCGTGTATCTATAATCATGGTATATTTTGAAAACTCACTGACGTAAAATGTTACTAATTTATTAAATGTCTGCTCAAATTATTCGTATTCCTGTTAAAACGCAACTGCAGGCTTTGAACGAATGAATTGACAGATTTCCTAACAAACTATCTTTAACTCAAATGTGTTATGAGTAGGTATGTCGGAAAACGTGTTATTGAAAAAATCTAATATTGTCGTATTTCGTCATTATGTTAATCAGGAAAAGCGCAGCTGCACGAACACGTGTTCCGATATATTCTGAATGGGTTAATGTTTCGTTAGGAAATGGCTTGCCATCACGATTTTAACAGGATTTAAATAAATCAGCTTACTCATTTATTTCCGTGTGTTAAAATATTATATAATATAGGTACTCATTAGTCATTGGTCTGAATTTTTCACACGATCAGTTTCAATTATGAAAAATACACTTAAATTAAAAGCAAATCCGACTTCTAGTGTTACAGTTACAGAGAGACACTTATCCGAAATTTTTGGTTTTAAGAAGCTCAAGAGACGATTTTGTACGTGAAATGACAGCGACCCAGTAAACTCGTAATTTATTATGTAAATTAACATTGATATCTAAGCAAAAGATCCCTGATACTTTCCACGAAAGTTAGATTATGCTGCCTATGCATTTGCTAGCCGAAGCACGAGTTGAATTGCGAATTATGAGAAAGGAACTAACCAAGCGTATACACAGCCTTAGATATCTTTATAGGGGTATCCCGTAAAACAAATATACAACAATTAAAAACAAATTATCTTACGGCTTGTCTTTGCTGCCGATCGAATCCATCTGGTGGAAATTCATATATGGCTGGTGGCGTGCAGTTTCTCCCCTTTTCTTCTATAGGATTTGCGAGGAGATGACGACTGTGGTAATCTGAAAATAAATAAAGGATTGTGATATTCAGGTAAGAAGTTGAAATAATACTTAACCAAGAAGACCAGCAACACCTCTGCTGCATCTAAAATATATATAGTTTTGATAATATGAATTTTTTTTTCCGACTTTATGTCCGGGTTAAATCTTCCCCATAGGAAAAACTAAACCCTTCGACACATTTTTCCACAAATGATCATCTAGTTAATCAACATTATGAAGGTGAATAAATACAAAACAATACAAGAACAACACGTCAACTCACCAGAGATCAAATGGGAAAATAATTCACCGACTCCAGATATTTTCATATCAGAGGGTTCGGCTCGGTAGAACTCCTAACAGGGCCTATAAATCCTACTGATCCCTCAACATAAATATTTAAAAAGTCTTTCGTAATCCAACATGTATTCAAAATGACTGATTTTTGCATTTTTACATATAATTTTTTTGATAAATCTAATACGCCTAAATTTTTGATAAGAGAGCTAGGTATAATGCTAGTAGCCGAAATAACAAATTGTAATATTCTTATAGTCTGAGAATGCCAATTTATTTTTATCTCATTTCCTAAATCTGTGTATTTTCTCATTTTTTCATTAACAGATTTCATGAATATTACAGGAATTTGGAATAGCGACATCAATGATATAAGTTATTTTATAATTTTGTCATGTAAAACTATATCGGGTCTATTATGACTAATCGTTCGGTCTGTTAGTATAGTTTCATCATAATATATTTTATAAAAATCGTTTTCTAAAGATGAATTAAAACTTGACTGTGCCTAAATGTATACTCGGACGGTGCTAATACAGAACATCCTTATAAACATCCTTATGAACTTCATTTATAACAATAATATTTTTGTGGCTACAATATACTTATTTGAGTATATTTTGAAGATAATAATAATAATAAATAATATTTGGATGATTTGTATAACACCGTTTTTGTGCAAAATTATTTCAAGTTAAATAATTTCTAACTACACATGGAAATTTCCTTGATATAGTTAGATAATATCTAACTGCATACAGATTTAAGGTTCCGAAAGATGAAAACTAATAAATCTACAAAAAGCATACTTTAACAAATCAAAGAAAAATAGAATTACAATACCTAATTGTTGTTTAATTAATAAAGCCACCAATAGCTATAGCTTAAATGTTATTGATTAATGTGACTTACCTACCGCAACTAGATGTGTAAGACATCTTTAATTATGATGAAAAAGTGGAAAAAATTTGCAATTTTCAATATATACTTGTCACGTAATTCAAAAGAAAATTGTCTTTGCCTTAAAAATGCAAAAATATGTGAATGAATTCTCCATGAATTTTTTTGTAAAAAGAACATTTATCTTATTTCACCCCTGTTGTTAGATATGATTATTTGTAATTATAAAAAATATAATATACCTATTATTTTTAACGTTTTAATATTTTGATGAAAAATGAAAAAAAAACTCATTTATACCGATTAAATGAAAAAATCTTAATGCTGCAGTAGTTTGTTTGGTTATTGATTTAAATGGATTATACCTACATATTTGAAAGAAAGTAACACAATTCAATAATACGCACGTTCATTTCACCAAAATTTAAATTATTATTATTTTTTTTAAATATAAATATTTTAACATATATTTTTATAATACATTGGCGCAATTCATACAAACGAAAGAAAATTTGTATTTAAATTATATTAAAGTTTCCATGGAATTACAATATTATCTTTCGAATTACTCACATTAGGCGCCAATTGAAATAGATCGCATTTCCTCAAACGGGTCACATTCTTAAAACCATGTTCTAATCTCTATGTTTTAATCGAGGCATACTTATCATTCGATGTTTAAGCGATTCATAGTCTAAGAATATGTTTCTAATTCTTTGTTGTCGTTATAATTTCGCAAAGATAACCTCGCAGCGAGTGTTTCGTTCTGCAAACAACACATTCTTCGATAAACTGATTATTCGCGAAGGTGTAGCAACGTCGCTCGTATGAGCCCTGCGGGAAGATACGAATCTAAGTGTATCGATATCTAATGTACTAAGATATCGTTTCGCAAAGCCATCGATCACATTAATCACACACCACAAGAAACTTTTAACTCTATCTCTACACGTAAATGTGCTAATCACGATATATCAGAAGGAACAATGACTATTTTTGACATCACAATTAAGTTTACAACGCGATAATAGAATTAATTAATTATTGCGAGGCGTATTTTGTTAAACTTATATTACCAGTTTAACTTAATTGTATATAATGACATACAAAACTAAATTAATTCCCAACGAGCCATCTTCAAATATATTCAAGATTTAAAAGTTTTTCTTCTTTTTTTGTCTGCTATGGCTATTTTTATAAATTGCGATCTATTTCTACTAACCTTAACACAGATAGGAGATGTCGAAAAGATAGATGTTGGTATTCAATCATATTATTTTGGCAGGAAAATGGTAAAAAAATATTGTTACAATGAGTCTAACAAAAAATATGCAATATACCAAGAGCATTACAATATTTATATTATTTTATACATTATGTGAAGAGTTTTAATGGTAATCCAAGGTCCGAGATAAAATAAATATTAAAAATGAAGTTTTATACATAGTGGCAAACAAAGAATATGGTCCATGACTAACCTTACCATTTTGCACGGACAATCCAGTTTTTTGGTTCTCCGTTCTGTTGGATGTGTTATAATTGAAGAGGGATTTATTAATTAATATATATATATGGAAGTATTCGATGAATACTCCCTTGTGGTTAAAGAATGCCCGCTGCATTCATTCCCCGGTGGGATTGATGAGGTTCACAGGGCGACGCCTGATGCCCTAGACTAGCTCACTGGCCTAGATTTTCCTGGGTTTAACCCCCATCATACGAAAGAAGAAGAAGAAGTTCATCGAATAAGTGACTACATACTTTGAAAGTTTATAAGAGCAATCGGTGAGTGGAATTATTCCAACACTTCAGAAAAAATAATCTCGATCATGCGAACTGTCGTATAATTATTTTATGTATGCCTGACACCAATGCACCAGAACAACGGGTTCCTAATGTCCAAGTTATGGACGGATGAAAAACGAACCGGCATGTTTCGGCACTAAAAGCTATATTATTTACTTGGTGAGTATATTTTTTAAAAGTTCCAAGAATTTCACTAGTCCAATCATTGATATTATTGAAGAACATTTGTTCTTCAGATAAATATATAAACAAAACACATTACGAACAAAGCAGCGCTGTACACCTCCTTATTAAAAGGCATTCGGAAAAGCCTGACAGCAGTTTAAAGGTAGTTCCGACCTGGAAAATCCGGAAGAGAACTGAGAAGGGACCACGGACTCAAAGGGGCCATAACTCCACAAGAGCCGTACAGCCATTAGATGTTATAATGACGTAATTTACAAATATAAATGATATCCGCTTTTTTAACATGACGAATTCTATGTTAAAATATTATTTCTTACAATTTTAGATTATTATTGTATATTTTTTAATCCTAATATTTGTAAACCATTGTAACATAAGTAATTATTTTATGCAACCGTTGTTTTATTTAAATTATTTTATGTAACGTAGAAGCTACAGGGGAGTGTAAAATAGTGAAATAAATTAAATTTAGATTATATTTGGAATTCCAGCTTTTTTAAAAGGGATACCTGTATATTTTATGACTGTTGTGAACTCCTGCAACTTATAAACATACATACACCCACAGTAACAACACGACAAAATACAATATTCTACAGCAGCACACATACAGCGTAACTACATTGCCCACTCTCCGATACAACGACTTCACACCATGGGAAATCATTACTTGGGTGATGTTGACATATTCAATACCAACTTGGCAAGCTTTGTGGATCATTTAAAACATTTATTTCAACAATACTCCTAAACACATCACGTAAACCTACAAATAGCTGTAATTTTCTGTTTTTGTTTCTTGTGTTTGTATGACTTGTTGCATAGCTTTTATCAAATGTAATTTTTTTCTTTTTTTTATGTTTCAAAGTATCTGTCAAATTAAAATTATACTACCAACCATGTAAAAGCCCTCTGGGCGTTAAATAAATAAATTAAAATAAATAAATAAATTACGTAATCGAAAGTTACGAACCCTTAACTGCGCTGCCGCAAGTAAAACTATGTAGAATTGAGACAATTTATTTTCAAGTTTAGCATCTTCACTATGTACCTCACGGACGTATATATAGCTTTGATAAGGGGGGGGTCCGCAAATTAAAAAAAAATATATAAGGTCATGTTTTCGTGAAAAAAATAGTCAGTCTTAATCAATCAGCCTTTATTTTTAAATATTATATATATAAATCATTCAGTCTCTGATATTTGAACTAAAAATAAACATAACATAATTATCGCTCCTTATTTAAATAAAATCGCTTCGTTTATAACATAAAAAAAGAAATAACATAAAATAAAAGGTGGAAAACAAAATAACTTTTTTTTATACCTAATTTGTTAAGGTACACTAAACAAAAATACTCTTTCATCTTAAGAACAAATAATTTGTTTTAAAATTGAAACACCTTTTATTTAATCACATAACCAAATAATTTATTCTAAACTTTGGTCATATTGTAAGGCACTCTTTTTAATGAACTACAATTATAAAATTAAAATCAAAAAGTATCATCCTACCTACAATAACAAAATATTTTTAATGCAAATAATACTTAATGTATGAAAAAAATAAGCGTTTTCTCTCAAGCTAAATGAAGAGCTTTCATCTTAAGAACAAAATAATTTCTTTTAAACTTTGGTCGTATTATTATGACACTCTTTTTAATGAACTACAATATAATTAAAATTAAAAATTACCTACCTACCTACAGTAACACTAACAAAATATTGTAAATTCAAGTTATACATGAAAATAAATGTAGTTTTCTCTCAAACAAAAAAAACTGACACGAGATTCATTGTTTTACAACTACTATTAATTAAAAATTATCATTCCTTATTTCAAATAAATGGTTGTGCTTTTTTAAATAAGTTATAACTTCTTCGTAAATAATATAAAAAAATAAACAGTATCTAGGTTTTACCTGTGTGAACATTATTAACGAATAACATAAAATAAAAGGTAGAAAACAAAATTACTTTTTTAGGTGCACTAATTTCTTTAGGTACCTACCTAAACAAAAAATACTCTTTCATTTTAAGAACAAAATAATTTCCTCTAAACTCTGGTCATTTTGTATGGCACTCTTTTTAATGAACTACAATATAATTAAAATTAAAAAGTACCATCCTACCTACAATGACAAAATATTTTTAATGCAATAATACTTATTTGAATATAATGAAAATAAAAAGTGTTTTCGTGGCTCGCAGTTCAGTGCACCGAACATGTCCGACCGCAGGACGAAATCTCCCGAATTCAGTTTCGGTTTCGGCCGTAGTTTCGGCTGGATGGCGGCCGAAACCGAAACTAAGCCGAAACTCGTTTTTTGGCCGAAACTAGGCCGAAACCGAAACCGAAAGTTCGGTCGGACACTACTTTAAAGTAATACATTTAGTCTTTTACGTTTAATTGCTAACTGATTAATAATTTCTTCGGAATCAAGTTGCACCGCCAGATCTCGGTGTACGCTCATTAAAGCCAGACCAGTAAGTCTTTCGTCGCCCATTTTATTTCTTAGGTAAGTTTTTAACCTCTTTAATGTAGAGAAAGATCTTTCAGGGGTTGCAGTGGACACTGGGAGTGTGGCTAAAATAATTAGAAGCTTTTTTATTAAAGGGAAAAACTGATCATCGCAGTTATCGATGGTGTCGATCACAGTTGCAGCTTTTTGTGCTACAGATTTCCAGTGATTGTGCCATATCTCATATTCACTCAGAAATATTGTGCCTATTTTCCCCACCCAGAAATGTTTGTGTAATCTTGTTAAGATTTTCTTTTATCCTGGAGTCATTACTGGTTTTTTCAGGTAGCAGCATTTGAATTCCTTCGATCGTCGATTCATGTGGTTTAAAACGAGCGTCGAGTTCTGTAATAACATGATCAATGAAAGGGTAAAACACATTTCGTCGGTAGTATATTTCGGCAGTTTCTGCTGCAATATTATTGCGCAGGGTTTGCCTTCCAGTTATTCTTGGCATTACTATATCGCTTGAACTCATCTGCTGTGCTTGCTCAAAAATAATTGCGAACTGACTTTCGTTCCGAACATTTAGTAAAGTCGTTTTTACATTTTTTGTATATTCGCAAATGTTGGTCAAATCGACATTGACTTTCTGCATTGCTTTGTTAAGGTTTGCTGTATATGAAAAAACTTTTCTCAGTATAACTAAAGAAACAATAAACTGGCTGTTATCCATAGCGATTTGAAGATGGTATGCTTGAGTAGCGACGTCGCTACTAGCAGCATCTTGAAGTGCCCCAAGTGTTTCGCATATAACGGGAACCATTTCTGCAAATCTTTCGACAGCCACGTGTTTCTCGGTCCATCGTGTCTCACAAAGAGAGATAAGCGTTGAATGAGATGAATTAATTTGATCCGCAATTTTCTTCAAAAGTCCGTCGCGAAGCGGTGATAGGCGAAAAAAGTTTATTACGCTCTTAATGTTCAATGGCACTGCCCATTCCCCCGTTCCCCGCACTGTGGCGGACTTAAGAAACTATCGTATTCTACAATCGGCGCGGTGCAATGGGGGGGGTCCGGACCCCCAAGACCCCCCCCTTATATACGTCCGTGATGTACCTACATATTATTATAAAGAATACATATTTAAATAATATATGCAGCAAAAGATTGTCATATTGTGTATGATTACTACATTCGTCACCTCCATGCTAATGTTGCGAATCTGCAAAAAGTCAACTTTCCGAGAGAACACAATAATAATAATAATTCTCGTTATTTTTTAAATTTGATAATTCATATTTTAAACCATGTTAAATGTTTCTATCTATTTTTTTGTTAATTTACCGTGGGTTGATGCGAATGACATATAATATAATTTTGATAACTTTGATAATTCCGTAACCGCTGGAGATAAAATTTTGTTGATTTACCACAGTGCGTATCATCAAATATTGATATTTTATTATCAAAAAGTATTTTTCTCGAAAATGGCAGATTCGTAACTTTAGCATGGAGGTGACGAGTGTTCTGTTTCTAGTATTTGTTTTATTTCTATGTAGTGTTTTAGAGCGCTAAACAATAACTGCGATTTGAAAAGTCTATCAGAATTCAAATGACAAAAAATACCTACTTAATTTTATTTATCGTTGTATCCTGGTTAGTTTGTGATGTGACATTTTTCTCGGTGTTGAATCAAATTAATTCTAAGTAGGTATCCGATTACTGACTTATGGCAGCGTAGTTACGGAAGTGTGTTTAATGTGGAACAAATAATTCGGTAAGGGCTAAAAGAGTACTAAATAAAGTACGCGGAGTACTAAATAAAGTTTTGGTGGTGATCCAGTAGCAGTATTTGCCTGTATTCAGCTCCCGGTGTCATTGTTTATTGCTTATCATAATCGCAGTTGCTTTTTCTAGTCACAAGGCAAATGCGTCACAATGCAAGACAACGAAATATAGACTGTAAGACACAGTAGGTACAGTAGTACTATTATTCACTCGAAGGTTTAATCAGGTTCAATATATGTTTGATGAACAATTTAGGAGAACACCGACGTCATTCGGCTCAGCACAGTAAAGTACATACGTTCTTAACTGCAGTGTGCACTTGTACGCTGTGACTAATACCAACGTCCCATGGGTCGGTTAGGAATTAAAGAAAAAACAAGTGCTGTAAGATCCTGCGCAGAAAAGGACACAATGGTCTGCGCTGCAGACTGTTATATTACGTTAGCGAACTTTACTTTTCTGCGCTTGATCTTACAGCACTCGGTTTTTGTTGATTCCTTACCGACACACGGTCTGCTTTTTGTTGATTCCTTACCGATCCACGGTCTGAATTTCCCTGCACGATTTACTCAATGTACACACAATACTATGCTTTTATAATAGTTTAGCTATTTGTTATATTTAAATATAATAATTTGTAGTATGTCATGGTCATTGTAGTTTGAGGTTTGTTTTATATCGAATACTATTCAAAACAAATATTTATTTTTACGATAGTAAATATATTAAACAAATACGCCAATAATTTATTATTATTGTTTTGAAATAAATCTTCTCTTCATGGGCAGTGTTCTAATGACAGTGATGCTTTGTGTATCTTCGTTCCAACAACATATTTGCAGCAAAGTACTTTTCCATTCTACAACAATTACCTTATTTACAACCACTTAAGTATTTGAAGTTTAATTAAATTAAAAGTTACATTGTTTTCAAACACTTTATTTTAATTTTAACATTATGGCACTTGGTTTTGGTTATATCTCCAGGACAGTATTATCATTAAATTTATATTATATATTATAATAGTACTAAACCGAAGAAGGATATAACCGAAAGTGGTGAAAAACATAGTAACTCTTAAATGAATTATATTATAAATCCACAAATTGATTGCTGTCGTTTTCTTCGATAGTTTAAAGTGTTGTTAAACAATTATTTAGTGGAAGTTTAATGTATTTAAATTTACCTGATTTAGAAGAGGGAGAGATGTCGCTAGAGGCCACTGAATCACCCAGTAAATTGGAGGTAAGAAGGTAGACCATCGGCAGACCGAATAGAAGAACCATCCTGACTGACAGAATCATCTTCTGGTGACTCTTCCGAAACTCATGTCTGGTTCTCAAACCTTGTGCCATTTTTAAAAACTTGCTTCAACGACACAAAATAAATCTAACACTTAATCAAAATCGTCGATCGATATAAAAAAATATTAATGATCGACTACTGAAATTTATGATTGCACTGATTAATTATCACAATAGATTTCACCAACCTGTCACAACTAGAGCCAAGCACTACAGACATGTGCAAGTTACTCGGACCTAGTTGTGTAAATGACTGCATTAAATTGAATATATACAAAATTACCTCTGGTCTAGTAAATACTCAAAGATAAATAAACAGTAAAGTGTACTAGAGATAATAATTATTGTATTAAACCGATATCGCTTGCCATTCAATTGGAAGCGACGCGTCATGTAATCTCTTACCACGAGATAGTAGGTATAACAGATACCTTGATTTTAAAGATTTTTATTAGATCAGTTAACCGTTTTTTTAAATTTGTTATAACTGTACACGACTACTTTTGTACAAGTACTTATCTGGTTTTGACACCGATTTATGTACGTCCCTCTTTCTAGATTTTCTTCGCTGAACATAGGTACCTGAATATCTTTTATTGTAATATTTAATCTATTCTTGTGGGGTCGGGATCTAGCTTAAAGAACCTAATATTTCATTTTGAAATCAGAAGTTGAAATCATTGTGTTTTTAAATGTAACATACCGTTACATTTGGAAAGTTGATGGACTGAAAAAAGGGTATTTCACACTCAAGTACAATAGATGTGTTTTCTCTTTAAAAATTAGAGGAAGTGATAAAGAAACATATTTACAATCGTATTTTGGAATTGCTTCGGTGGAAGAGTGCTGATGCATTGTTTTTATTATGGTTAAAGTAATGGGTTAAAAAGTTGTTGCGTTAATTGTAGTGTTAATTTGACTGTGATTATAAGATAATATATATTTTGGTTTGACTGAGGTTTCTTACTCCACAGGGGCTTGAATCAAACGCGCTAACAACTGAGCAAAATTCCGATTGGTTAGGACCGATGTTTATTTCGTATATTAACTTCTGTAATGTCATCCAATTTTAGAGAAATACGTACGTGTATGCGTGATTGAAACGTTGATACAATGCATTGTCATCGACGACAAGTCTATTTGCCGAGTTTCGGCTCGATTGGATGGCGGGAAACAAAATTCACGAAAACAAAATCGAAATTCAAATAGATAATTTTTAAAAACATCACTAATTTTTACCTTCATCAAAAATCGTGTTAATGTTGGAGTGGTTCAGGTTTCGACGAGGTTAGTTTTATCTCAATAGTATCTATGTGATTTTAATTATAATGTAAAAAAAATAACGTAATCATGAATAATCATTAAGTTATTAGTATAAAAAATCTCTTTGATTGGTTTCAAAATATATTAACAAAATCATGGGATGTGCCCATATCTTCAAACTTTTTTTTTCGTAATAATTTCGAAAGCAGTACTCGGTCAACCATCGCAAACAGGAATGCTATTACAGTTGGTGAAGGTCAAGCTTTCTAAAGTTTATGTTCACCAAATAGGTACAACAACAAAATGATGACTTTTCGGTAGGTAGGTAAATACGAATACAAAATAGGTACCTACGTGAATCCTAAACGAATCTGTCGCAATGTCGTAAAATCCGAAAAAAACCTACTTTGTTTTTTGGCTGGACAATGCCAGCATTAGGTGAAAAATGTATTATTATTTGTGAGTTTCATTTTGTTTTTCATATTTCGTATCTCCAATAATATTACACGGAAACAAGAAACGAGCATTCTGGTTGCAGTACCTAATAAATGTGTAACTGAAACACAAATAATTTTGTGCAACTTTTTTGATAATATGCACTTAAGGACTCTGCCCACTACAACGTATCATACCATGACCGTAACCGTATCGACACATGAAAAAAAAAAATTTTTTCTATGAATGAATATGAAACAACGCCCACCAGACCGTTCTGTCACCAACCAACACGGTATGTTGGACCATGCCGGACCGTCAACAAATCCACGGCTAGAATATTTATTTTGCCGGTCGCGATACACCCCGTGCATACATACATACGGGCATAGAACGATGTCGATCCGTTGCAGTGAGCATAGTAGTGTGTTTCGTGCCTGATACGTTCATAGCATGTGCTCCGGTTATGTGGGCAGACTCCTTTAGGGTCACGTTTTGACTGTATCTTATTTGCGAGAGAATTTCTAGTATTTACCGGCAAAAATAGTTATATTAGACTAACAAAAGATAGACGAAGATTTAATAGGTTTTTACATTATAATAGGCTCTCCGCCGGGTTGGGTCGTGTGTATTATTATTATTCCGTTGTCGGGCCGTTGGAATACTAATATTTGGTCGGCGGCTCGTCATGCCGGGTTCTGCAAATCGGATCGTGTGGAGGGACTTTAAACATTACAGGTGTTATCCGCTATTCTAATTGAAGACCGAGTACAATGTTAGCTGTTCTGATTACTCGACCCGTGATGACAGATACATTGTATTTTATGCACTTAATCTTACTAAACGAAAAAGTCAACACAAAAAGGCAATAAACGGAATAATTGTGTTAACGAATCTCGTACATAAACATAATATGCTGTCTTTCATTCTTTCCTTCCTTACGTTTATTTAATAAGTTACGAAAAGCCCCGAGTGCAAATATAATTTACAAATTAATTTGAGCTTACTTACCTAAAATAAGTTAATATTTACATTTTACTTTAACTATTACTTCCTTTTCTTGTTATAATATGAAACCTGTGATTTGTGAGTTGTATAGTATTAACAAGATGAAATTTATAAATCAATTACCTGACATTTTTTAAATTAGGTTTGTAGTAACATGCGAGCTTAGTTCCTGCTACCGCTTGTCATACAGTTTATTATGCATTGTATTGAAATTTTGAGTTATAAAATAATTAGTACATTTGTTTACATGAAAATTATTTTTCAAAAAAAATTAAAGTATTTAAAAAATTTCTTACTTTTATCCATTTTGGGGAAATCGACAGTTTACATTTTATCATATTGTACACGTGTAATTACAAGGTAATTGTTTATTTTTCTCCAATTTTTTTTCCAGATTTATAACTTTTTTTTAGATATTCAATTTCTTCTTTGTACTCTTTTCTGATGATTTCTAGAAATTGTAATATTCGTTATATTTTAGAAAATAACAATAGCGAAATAGAAACTCCACGGTTGACAATTAATATTATTGTTACATTTACGGTGATATTGACATGGGGGTTTCTCGAACCCCACCTCATCTCTGGCTGTATGGTTTTAACATCTATTGCCGGGTAAAAACACCGTAGACTAATCATTTGAAGGTGTTGTTCAAGTATGGAGTGAATACGAATCTTACTCAGGCAATTGCGTCTCTGTATGAGGGAAGCGTTGCACCTGTTAGAGTGAACGGTGGTTTTATGGGGGTGTTTGATATCACAAAAAACAAGGCTGCGTAATGCCACCGAGGAAATTCAATCTATACATGGATGGAATTGAAAAAGTTGGGATTGGGCGCGAATTTGAGTAATCTGAAAGTATGTTGCGTATTGTATGCTTATGATGCGGAGCTGATTGCTAACAGTATGGAAGATCTACAGTCTCTCGTGTCTAGGATGAACGAAGTATGTATGAATAATGAGTTAATGATAAATGTAAGTAAGTCTAAAGTAATGGTGTTTGAAAGACAGAGTACAAAAACAGTGTGCAATACAGTTATGAATGAGGAATACTTGGAGCAGGTGGTGTGTGTATTTAGGAAGTATGCTTACGAGTGATGCTGACGAGTGGAAGGCTGATAGAGATATAGAGAGAAGAGTAAATGCAGGTAACTTTATTAATGGAGGACTGCACGCATTTTGCGTTAGCAAAAAATGTCCAAAGAAGCGAAGTTAGCAGTCCACAATGGAGTGTTGGTACCTACCCTGATGTATAGAAGTGATGCATGGAACTGGCAGAGAAAGGATGAAAGTAGACTGAGAATGCTGTAGAAATGAGATCCTTGAGGCGTAGATGTGGTAAAACCATGTGTGATCAAGTGAGAAATTAGGAGATCCGCAAAGAGTGCAAGGCTGATGTAAGCGTAATGAGTAAGATTAAGAAAGGGACGCTTATATGGTTTGGGCATGTAGAGCGAATGAGCAAAGAAAGGAGTGTAAGGAGGGTAGCTGAAGTCAATGACGCCCAAGGAAGACACGACGTGAGTCGGGCCATGTCAAGAGACAGAATAATAGAAGAGCATGTATGAAACGATTTACGAATGTGAATGAGGCAAGAAGTGTGTGCCAAGACCGAGTTGTTTGGCGATCCGTCTTCTCTGTCTACTCCTGCGGGGAAACGGCGTGATGGTTAGTTAAAAGCATTTCCAGGAAGATGCGCTCCACCCACCCACTCCACTCCAGATGCCCAAGAAAAAACAGTGAACGAAGCCCGTGCACATCTGCAAACCCCTTCCGGCTGCTGACTTCACGGCCCGTCTCCTTGCAGCTGTCGGATCTTTAGCCCTTTGCACAAGTCCTCTTCTTTCCAACTGCAGCGCTATTTATTCAATTGCCCGATTTGTATTGATGATGATTGAATGTTGAATAATTTCCTCTTCACTAACAAGTGAACTGTGAATGATCCCATTGATATAGACTCTTCAATTTTTGCGAGTCCAATTCCTACGACTTTTTTAAAAGTATTTCCAAATATCACATTTATTGCAAACTTCGTCTTTTGCCTAGTTTATTCTGCTCTTACACGGCTGCGCCAAATGTAATGTATGCGGGAGAGGTGTTTGTATATCAAAATGAGGCATTACAAATACAAATTGGGAAGATGACAATATGGGACGCATTCCATCTCGCTTGCACACTCCTCTTTCATTCGCACATTACAGTAACCCCTACAAATTGTTTGAAATTTTATTTGCATAAGTGGCCAGGCTTTTAGGAAAAACAACAAAAACAAAAGAAATATAGAATCACGTGGGGTAACCGCACGCATTTTTCACATTAGGTTTTTTGTAATAAAACGCTACATGCATTTTATTCCATTTACGTTGTTTAGATGACTATTAAGGTACGTATCTAGAATAAACACAAATCTCTTACGGTTCCTAAATAATATAAAAGGTGTATATTTATATTATTATTTATTTATTTTAACATTTAAAAAAAATATGCAAAAATACATAATATTGAAAAAAAGTAATATTAGGGAATTATTAGTCGTGTATCTTACCAGAAAAAGGAGCGTTTGATTGTATGTGTATATTAATGGTAAAATATATCATTATCCAATTTCAAGGAGTTCATTTTCTTTTTGTATTGTTCAAGGTTCAAATCCTGGTGCAGATCCACTTTTTAATTCATTTATAATAAATATCCTTTATGGTTAATGGTTGGAAAATAGACAGATTATTTTGTTTAAGACACTCCTTTTCGAAATAATCTATTTTATAATTTTTATCGATTCGTGTGGCTAAGTTTTTTCAGACGTTAGCAAAATATTTATTAAAGGCATTAGCAAATTTTGTCGGTTCTCTTTCGTCGGATTTTATATTAATACATAATATTTAAAAAAAAAATTTTTTTTGTTTTTTTCTATTATTTATTTCATTTATTGTTTTCCTTACATATTTTACATTTTGTTAAGCCAAGTCAATTTCATTTTTGTAAAAGTTTTCTTTTGTTGTTTTAATTGGATAATTTGTTCTTTATTTTTTACAATATGTGATGATTTTTTTATCTTAAGGAAATTTAAGTTAATTTAACTGCGGTAACTACGGGCGATATAACTGTTCTTTTTTCAAATCGACACGATCAAGCCGTGTGAGATCCATGGTTTTATCGTTTTGAATTTACCTAGCTTTAATTTTTATAGTTTTAATGTTAGTTGATGTTGAGATATAATTCAATATAGTTGTTTCAGTACATGAGGATTCTAACACGGGGCGCCAGCTTTGTTATGGCTGATTTTTTCAAGTTCTGTTGTTATTTCAGTTCTCTCAAGCAACTAACAATAATAACAACTAAAATAATATCATAACTTCTACCCAAAGACATGACAAAGACAATCATAATACCGATAGTAAAATCTAAACTGACAGACATAACTTTACAGGAAAATTACAGACCAATATCCATCGCCACCGCCACCGCCAGAATACTTGAACGAGTTCTCTTAGATCAAGTCGGACCCCAATTGAAAACGAAAGACAATCAGATGGGTTTTAAAACAGAATGCTCCACGGACTCAGCCATATTCTGCGTAAAACGAACACTGGAATACTACAGGAAGAGAAAAACAACAACTTACGCATGCTTTCTGGACCTTAGTAAGGCCTTCGACAGAGTCTACCATCCATTATTGTGGACCAAACTAAAAGAAAGAGGTCTACCATGGAAAGTAGTACGAATTCTCGGCACATGGCACCGTCAACAAGAAAACCTCGTTAAATGGAAAGATGGTTTCTCAGAACCCTTTTTCTTAAAGAGTGGGGTCAGACAAGGAGGTTGTTTGTCCCCAGTACTGTTCAACATATATATGGATGAATTAACTCACAGGTTAAATAACGCTGGGGTAGGCTGCCATATTGGAGGACAATGCATCAACAACGTGAGCTACGCAGACGATATGGTGCTGATGGCACCGTCAATAAGGGGACTAAGAATTCTCTTGAAGATCTGCGAAGAATATGCACTCGAAACAAACATGTTATATAACGCGAAAAAAACAGCACTGCTGGTCGTCAAATACAGAGATGGACCAAAAAAGATTCCCCCAGCATTTTTGAATGGAGAACCTCTCATAATAGTAGAAACAACGAAATATTTAGGGCATATCATCACCAACAACTTAACGGATGACGACGACATCGATAGGCAGAGGCGAGCACTGAGCGTAAAAAGTAACATGCTCAGTAGAAGATTTGGACTCTGCAGCCCGCAGGTGAAAAGGACGCTATTCTTAGCTTTCTGCACTACCTTGTATACTTGCGAGCTGTGGGCCAATTCCAAAAAGCGTACCATGGAAAGGCTTCGTATTCAATATAATAATGCCTACCGCATAATGTTCGGACTTCCAAGGTACTGCAGTGCCTCCTCGATGTTCATGGAGGGAAGAGTTCCCGGCTTTGCAGCCCTAATGAGATCCAGGGTAGCAGGAACGAGGGGAAGGATCAATAACTCCAGAAACATCCTCATCATCGAATCCCGCCAGACCTCAGGATCGAGCATCGAAAAACATTGGAGAAAAATATTGGCCCCCATAATTATCGCTCCGATATACCAATAAGCTTACAAGAAATTTAAATGTTTTATGATATCACTCTCCATTCTATATACTAGTTCCTTTTACTTTTTCTTATGTTTTATTTGCTTTATCAAACTTACATTTTATACTTTATTTTATTTGTACTTTATTGTATCTCTGTATATAACATTGTAGTTATATTTTATGGATTGTGTGGGATTGCACTTACCTCCCCACATTCTGGAATAAACAATTATTATTATTATTATTATTATTATAAGTTGAATAGAATTTTCACAGAACCCTAAAATGATTGTTAAAATTTGATGAATTCTTCAAATTTTGCTAAACAACCCAACCCAACCCTTAGGATCGGTTGTTTCGGAGAATTTGAACAATTCTTCAAATTTCAACGTTCATTTTCGGGTTCTGTGAAAGTTCTGTTATTATATCAGTATAGGCTAGTTGCTTGACAGAACTGAAATAATAACAGAGCTTGAAAATTAATTTTTAAATTTGAAGAATTGTTAAAATTCTCCGAAACAACCGATCCTAAGTATTGCTTTTATGATGATTGTTTTTGAAAATTTTATTGAGTTTGATCGTTTTTATAAGATCCTCCCCAACCTACAATCAACATGTTGGATTATTTTTACATTTCTTAACCTAAAAAATACATTTTAATTCCCTTATTCTCTTTATTAGCTCTGTATGTGGCTGTTCTGCTTAAGGTTTTTATCAAAGATTACATCAAGGTATTTAATTTCAGATAAACATAAGATTTTAGTAAAATAAAGATCGTGGGGTTTACAGTTTACAATGCAACATTTTTTTATCGTGGATTATAATATTATCGATCTGCTTAGGTATTTTTTGAAAGGAGAATAAAACACAAGTTATTATTTTGCAATAAGTGTGAGTAGGTCAAATAAAAAAAATGAAACCATGATTTTAAAGTATTACTATCTTGAATAAAAAAAATAACTTTATCCATAAGGGTAAGCGTACGCATAACCTAGAATTAGTGTACGCAATCTGCTTTCCATCTACTTTCAATCTACTCTTGGTTGCAAAATTTCCTATCCGGATGCTTTCTTACATATGTAATATACCAACCGAATAATTCACCGACAAAATAAACAGGATATGAAATATTTACATTGAACGTGCTTCGAAATCATTTTTATTTAGAGGGGTAGGCAGACGTACTCGTGTAACCGCGCACACTTACCCCGTACACTAACCCAATCACACACAATTGAAATAAACTGAATAAAATAGATGGATGGTAATCGTGAAAATTCCAAACTACGGCTAGTTGTCGGAAGTGTCGGAAGCATTGATAAAACATTGTGATAGTACCTACCTACATTGTCAAAGACAACTATCATATTTCTCTAAAAGTAGGGGAGACCTGTCCAAAACCGTATAGCTAAGGCAGAAGCTCTGTAGTTCAGTAATTAAAAATAAAATGAGGTTGATAGTAATTATTTTTATTAATAAATTTAATAAAGAACAAAACATAATAGAAAAATTTACGAAAATCTTATTCGTAAATGTATTTAAAAAAAAAACAAAACCTCTAATTTTTCCGGTTTTGCCCCGGGGGGTGGGTAAAACCGTATACCATATACAGTTTCTCAGTTTTGTTAAAATTATACACTATTTTGTTGGATTCCGCCAACTCGAATGCTAAGCTTCGAAGATCTTTGTAAGTTATCCCAAATAGGCGACGTTCCATGGTAAGAACGTGATCAACGAGTGATTTCGGCACTCCGTAGATTTCTGATGCTTTTAGGTAACCCATAGTTCCTGGGACGACACTCTTAATGACTTTCCTAATTTTTTCCGTATTCTAGTCTTGGCTTGTAGTTTTTCTTTGGTAATTACGAGGCATGATGATAACGTCTGTAAACACATAAAAAAATGCTTCAACGAAAATACTCCGGGTCAAAATCGTATACTGGCCGGTTTTACCCCGTACGGTTGTGCCCGAGAAACTTCTATTCACACATTATTTCACAAATGTTAAACTTGTCAAGAAAATCACCCAAATGTTTTTCATAATCAAATTTAAAATATACATAATAATAGTATGTTATATGTCACTCACCTGCAAATGATATAAACTTCACCATTAATTATTTCAATATCCGTAAAATTAGATCAGATCACTGAAAAACTAAATAATCGTGTTATCTCGCCAGCGGGCAGGCTTGTTTTAACAAGTTTCTGCTGACTTGCGTTGATTTGGGGGCTTAACATGGGCGGAATGCGTGGAGGGAATATTTAAAGAAATAAAGCTTTTAAAGAGAAATACGGTTTTACCCCGGTATACGGTTTTGTACAGGTCTCCCCTACCTATAGATCGAATATCCAAATGACGTGTTTATTATCAACATTATATAACTTACAATGGCCACATATTGAAGGACACAATTATAATACTCCTAACTGGTAGCTAAGAAAGGCCGAAGTTTGGTACGAAATAAATTTCACAATAAAAAATTAACATCAAAGTTGAAATAGCACAAAAACGAAAAATCTATTTCAAATACAATATTTTATGTCAGCACAATTCAAATGAATTAAGAACATTTTAATTTTATTTAACGACATTCTGTGTTTCTAAAAGCAGACAGGGCACTTTAAATATTGACAATTCCACGATGGTTATCGTTGCGAAATCAATTAGAGATGATAAATACGTAACTTTTAATGTTTTATCGATTTACTTAGGAAATTTTCCATACCTATAGATTTCAAAATTAACGCCAATAGCATAGATTAACAAATGAATGACTAACGAATCACGATGGTAGAAGGTAAACATAATATATTCCTTTTGCAAGTGAACAGCGACTGAAGATTCAAGAGAATAAATATTCGTGATTGTCTCATTACCTATACAATAGAAATGCTCAAATTGCGCACGTGTATGCGTATCAGGGATATTTTCATTTTAAAAACAATTATAACACTATGAAATTCCTAAAAATTATAACATCCAAAAAACTTTTATATTTTATTTTTTTGAATGTGCGAGAGAAATTACACGATTTCTATAATATGTTATACAGAAGACTGAAGCGGACCTACCAATAAAAATAAAGTTATAGGTTTGAATAAAAATAAGAAAAAAATCTCAAAAAGAAGTGGAGGAGTCTGGTTATTGGTCACCACCTTAAGCATTGGTCCTACCGACAGATGTTTAAATCTTAGATTGCAAAAATAATTCATGCCCTGGTTAAAAATTGTTTTCGCGTTGTTAAAATAAGGCAACTGAAACTGTTAAAAAAAATTTTAACCCCTAGGCACTAGACAAAATAACATTATCATGTCATTAAAAAAATTTCCGCTTCATTCAACTTCAATCGCTGATTCTGAATGAATCCCAAATTTTTATGTTTTTTATTCAGTTTTTTACTCAATTTTTTTATCACATAATACTAAGAAAACTGAGTAATAGTCAGTTTGATTGTAAGAAATCTCTCATCATTATTATTAGGTGTAATACTGTTTTTGAAAGAACATGAAAAATTTCTTTAAGATAAAACATAAAAAATTTGTACGCAAACATGGCTAAAGTTTTTTTTTTTTTTTTGTTTATTCGATGTACCACTTTACACGAAACTAAAAACACATTTATTTAGACAAACGTATTATAAAGGTTATCGTCTCTTCGTTTTATTGTTTTGTGTAAAAAATAATTATTAAAAAAATCTGAAAGCCTTGACCGGATGTATAGACATTTTTTGATTTGTTTTATAGTTTTTTTTAATATCTGTGGCAATCTTTTAAATGCAAAGTGAAAATGGCGTTTTTATTTTTAAAACTGTCAATTTTATAAGTCTGATCATAATAGAAAATGAGATTTATGTAAACTGTTACGGTTAAAAGTACTAATTTCGGCTATGTCTCCGTATGTAACCCCTTTTTAATGAACTCCATAACTTTTGTTTTGAATGTTGTCATCATTTTAAAAATTGGAATTTTTTTCGGTGAATTCTTACCATCTATAAAAACCTACTTATAAAACAATATTTTCAAAATTGGAACTGGTTTATGGATAATTCAGACTATTTACGATTTTTCACATTAGAGGGGTATAAAAAATTGAATTATATTAGTAGAATATACAGACAACCTCTCCCGTGGCAACTTTGCGGGACTTTGCAACTTTGCTTATTATTAAATTATATTATTTATGATTTAAAAAAAGGACCTACGTACTAATAATATAATATATTTATACTACGTTTAAGCAGCGTGTTCACGGAAATTACCATACTTAGGTTTTGTGGCGTACCATGCCATTTACGACAATTACAGATACATACATACGTATATTGCTCAATGATCACCAATGAAGAAAGCCAGGGAATTTAAAAGTGAAAAAAATTACAAATACCTTTGAACAAAAAACTGTTATATATTTATGAGAAAAAATGACGGTTCTCCGGTTATTCGAATTTCCTCTGAGGCAGATATAAACAAAATAGCATGACTCCTTTCGAATAATCCAATGATTTTTCTTTTCATTTCTATTCGCATTTGACATTTTTATGTAGCATACACAATTTAAAACTATTCTTTGATCTTATAACTTCCAGTAAACAAATTACTTTTAATCAAGTTAAGGCATATCAGCTTACATTAATCGAACTCGCATTACTACTTTACCATACCTTTATTTTTATTATTATTAAAATTATATTTTGGTGATATCTTATTTATGTTTTACAATATGGCTTCTTTAAGATATTTTCCACTGTACCCTAAAAACTTTTAAAAACAAATTAACCTTACAATGTACCTAAATCACAACGATAATTTTTTATTGTTCGCCTATTCTTTTAATTATTTTTTTTTACCAATGTCTTTAAATATTTATTTTCTCCCTAACCTGTAACTATAAAAAAGATTGTAAATGGAACTTAACTGGATTATCTTATATTCAACTAAAATGTAAAATTTATTAACATGTACAACTGTCTGTTTCTAAATAAACTAAAAAAAAAACTACATTACATTTACGTGAAGAATAAATTATGGGATACAGCTTCACGATTTTTGTCAAATCATTTACTCTCAAAAACAACAAAGACATAAACAGAAAAAAATAATGTGCAAATTGTCCAAGATAAGCAGCAATGAGAATATTAATAGGAGAAAGAGATTTTCAAAATTAATAAAAATGTAAAATTAACTGAATTGGATAACATTTAAATTGATGAACGCGATGTTATTTATACATAAAATAATTAACAGCTTCTTCTACAAAGGGATGAAATATTATAAAAAAACTATGAAAAATACAACCAATTAATAAATCCAAAATTGATTGTATGATCCAGATTAGGCAAGATAAAAAGTAACACGTTTGTAAGTGGTAATTAGTAATTTGTAAACTTAAATTTACAAATAACAAAAATTAAATAAAGCGTCGTAAGGACACACTGCTGGTTTATTTTATAAATTAAGAGTTGTGTAATTGGACAATGCAACTGATAGTGTAGGAATATAGCATGAATGAAAAGGGTAAAGGTCGGTGGCTTCTTACCACATCATTATCTCCTGCTCAGCACTCCTGCTCCGTGGCCGACAGTTTGCGGGTTAAATCACAAGCCAGCTTGGTACGTAGCGTGATTCGAATTAGCGTATGTCCTAATAAAAAATCCGTTCCCAGTTGTCCCTAACATATAACGATAATGCCGGCGGTGGGCGGCGCGGTGCGGGCGGCGCGGGGCGAGGGGCGAGGATGATCCTCTGGCTCCATACTTCCATACACTCTCAATAACAATTGACACATAGTCATTCTTGTTTCGCCGAGCTCGGTAGTATGTCCGCTTAGAGTTGCGCGCTGCGTCATTATCGGCACAGTGAATCAGTGCACCTCAGCACACCATAACTCCAGGATGGATATCATGCCGAACCTTACGGAAGGTATGCTCTGTGACGCTTCTACCCCTTATTTGTTATCCGCCCTTCGCCCTTCGCCCAAGCGCTCAAACGCGTCTCAGTGAAATGTGGTTCGGGTCATCTCCACCTCCACCTCCACTGGTCTGTGTCTGACGTCTGCCCAAGTGTCCGTCAGTCAAATCTTCCCTTCATTGTGGTTCCATTGTGGTGGCTTTATCGATTGCACTGTAAGGCGGTTATTACGTACATTAACGGTTTGTATGTTTGTTTCATGTGTCTTATTAAGTGCGTGACCGTAGCTCCTGGAGTCTTGGACTCTGGGGCTCCAGGGATCCCGCCGAGGGGATATTTCAGCAAGCACCCAGATATGTGGCAATACTGTTTCCTCCCGTACAAGTGCGCTACCGCTAGCGGTCCTCGGTAAGTGGGGCTCATACGTGCCTCCTTTATCTTGTTCAATCAGCGCAAATGGTCTTGTACCGGCTGGTCCAGATGATTTTCATGAGCGGATGTCTAATATAGATCAAGATCATTAGCATCACGATTCCTTTGCTTTGTGATTTATTGCCTTCTGCAGCTCTGTGCCCAGCAAGTCCACGCCGGGTTTAACCATCATTATCACAAACTATAAACGGAATATAAAAGAAAAGCGATTACTTTTAAGGTAAATTATATTAGCGTAATAGAAAATCAATTTTTAATATGACTGCAAGAACGCATGAAATTATTCAGCTATCTATAATTTCTGTTTAAAACTTCTCTCCGATAATTTTCTATATATTTTAGGAAAATTCTCATTAAAAAAGCGAAAAATAAGCAAATTATTACAATGATAACGATACTTAATAATCACGAAGAAATTCTAAGGTCAATTTAGGTTTGGTGTGTTATATTATTGATCACCAATGAACGCGTTTAAGAATGAACTTATTCAATATTTCCACTCTTTGTACATCGATAATTGTTGCAAGCCTATTTACTCATCTAAACAAACTTTGCTTAACGATTTAACATCTGAATATACTACGGTCTCCGATACAAACAAAATTATAACAAAACATTGAAATATAAGCATCTTAATCATTCAAATACCTTGCGGGTATTCAAATTATGGTATTATTAAAGATATGCAAATTAAATATATTGTACAATAAAAATATATAAATTTGTTTTAGACCACTTTAATTTGAATTTTTAGACCACTTAAATCAAAGTGGTAAAAAACCAATTTATATATTTTTATTGTAAATTATGGAGAGCCACAAAGTTAATTCTTATTACAAATATATAAATATATTGTTTTTTAATAGGCTTTGGAATGCTCATGAAAGTGGTTATCTTTCAAAAATAACAATCTGTGATTTGTTAGTCAGAACGCTTAATTTATTAAATAAATACTTTTCTTCATTATTTACATTAAGAAACTTACCCCGTTTTCATTATAATAAGTACCTACACCACATTTATTCCTTACTTCTAGTATTATTCAGGTTGGCAGAATTAAACTGTGTAAGTTAAAGCCGTCTTGGTCATGCGATGTGAAGGAGTATTTTTACTTTTCATTACTTTGACATGTACAGAGGATTTGATGGCGAATACGTAATTAAATGATCATCTTTAAGGATGAGTGACTACAGTTATTGGGCAATAAATGCTTAGGAATTCATGGCATTTCGGCAGATTAATTTAGTAAAGGTGTTCAGGTATACGCTTTGGCCACAAATAAAACGGTAGGTATCAGGAAAATTCATGTCCGTTAGAGTTTACGAATCAAAATACCGATTAGTGTCTGGGTTCCTTCCCAAGGGTCGTGGGTTTGATTCTCCTCCTTTGTAAATCCTTCACCATTCACCACCATTCTTCACTTTTTTTCCCAAGCAACTTCTGCTTGTATGGAATAGTAGTTTTTAAAATAATGTCTTGTAGACAAAAGTATTGTAGGAATAGCGATTTGGGATGCTTTTCTCTTAAAGGTCATGCGCACCCGCTGAGATCGTTCAGTGTCTCCATTGGTCACAGATTTACGATATTAATTCGCAACCAATGGGATTGCTGCCGCTTAACTGCTAATAAGTGAGAGATGTGTGCCCTTAGCTTGCCTTGGGAGCGATGGCCTACGACAGCCACGCCACCTACCTACTTGGCATGGCCAAGGATCAACCACTTAGAGGGGTAGATAACAAGATACAAACATCCACTCCTACATCCTAATTTAAATCCTACACACCACAAAAAAACAATCACAAACTACGTCAAAAAGTTTTTTTTCTCCATATAATAATACTAATATTAAATATTGTATAGTGGTTTGGGTTACCTATAGCCACAATAAAGTAAACAATATATGTGTATCAATAAAACTTTTTATAACCTTGTTGAAGATCATAGTCAAAATATATTGCAAAACATTCAACATTAATCGCTTCAAACATTTAATTAAGAAAAAAACATTGATACTTATGCTATAATAGATGATTCTACGTTTTCATGTATCTTCTCAAATAAAAACCGGTTAAACTGCTGCAGTAGTTTTTCAATAGTTAATTATTACTACGGGAAAAAAAACAGAGGAGATACGAATTGAGGCCTTAGAAGACGAATTAATTTCAATGTGGGTATTTTGATATTGTTTAGCTTTAAAATAATGTTTCAAAGGCAGGAGTGGAATAATGAGTAATTTTAAGTGCTCACTAATATGATGTCTGAACCAATAGCTTTTCGAGATTTAGAGTACACACTTTAGTAAAAATCGAATGTATTGAATTAAAAAAAAAATGATCCAATTTTTATAATGAAACGATATTTCGCATATTTTAAGATTTGGTAGCTGTTCGAATCCTTAAAAAAACATACGCTTTGTACGTCTTATTTGTATGTACCAAAGACGTCATAATAACAACATAGACCACAGACTGTAACTACGAAAATACGACCAACTCTCATAGCTAAAAATGTGTATATAGCCATTTTTTGTGATCCATCACCATTGAAACGAATTCGTTATTGTGATAAACTGGACCAAATTTTCTGATTGCATCAATAATATAATAAATATTTGTGAGGTTGTTTTGAACAAAATATAGTGTAACATACAAGCCTGACTACAAGTGGTTGTTTTTAGCACTATGAGGGGCAGCACTGAATCTGACTTCCTCCCCGACTGGCGTGGTACATGTTTAATAATTTTCCAACGTGTCAAGATTCCTGTGAGATCAAGAATCTTGCAGTGAGATTAGTTTATCCGTCCAGGATTTCATCAGTTTCAAATCAAGTTGTTCCCAGTTGCAAATCTTTAGGACAGATATAAAAAAAACCCATTTGTTCGAATATTTACTTAATAATCCATTTATACGATCGATCAACATACGAATTTACTTTGGCATTTACAGATTTACTGAAGTGGGTAATAATTTAAAACAAAACTCTTCCATTTTGAGCTGTCTGATTGACGTAGAATTCTCGTACTTACCTACTTCTATTATCGATCTTTGTATATACAGATCATATAAAAATATATAAATGCTTTTAAAAATGTTCATGTAATGAAACAAAAAAAGATCCAATTTTACAACATTTCAATCTCCTTCTATTATCATTTTTTTCCTCACATTTAAAACCAGACAAACTACTTTTTGTCGTTTGTTTCAAGTTAAATTTTCAAATTGAGAAGATTTGTTTCGAAATATGTCCAGATTCATATAAGGTATAAAGCGTGTTATTTTTATTTTTTCTGCGTTCGAATAATTGATGATATTGCTGTAGATTTTTTCGTAATTTGGGCATGCATTCGTATAGGCACGCTGAGGTGTGTTTGCAGAGCCAGAGTCATTCAGAGCAAACGCGCCATCGGATAATACATTTATTTACTTTTGTCATGCGTCATGGGGCCCTTTGTTGTGTCCACAATAATAACAGAGCCAAGAATCAGACGCTGGATCACACTCAATAAGCATAATTTGTGAACCTAAATATGAAAATCAAGTGTGGATATTGAATTATATGTAATATTGATTCATGCTCGACCAATACAGTAGTGGCGGATTAAGCTGATTGGAGTCCCTTGGCGGTAAAAAATTTGAGGCACTGTGGTTTTTTTTTATATTTTGACTACGGCAACGTAAATACGCGCTTGGATTTTCGAGTTCCATCTCATTCATTTAATTTGCGATTAGGTGATGTAAGCCCAGGGTATTCCTCGGGAATGCCTTCTTCTACCGTTCACTTCCAAGTCATACATTCTCCTTACACCCATTTTACCATACAAAAGTATTTGATTCATTTGGTCGCACCATGCCTTCCTTGGGCGTCCCCAATTCCTCCTACCATTCACTTTCACGTTCTACATTCTCCTTACACCTCTTTCTTCGATCAGCACGTACGTCTTATTTTACAAATAATTATTTGACTAGTGTCTTCTCGGGTGTACATACAAACACATAAAGTTAGAAAAAAAAAATTACGACTTTATTTCGACTCTTTATCTCATTCCAGTGTCTGTTTCTAGGGCGTCCCTGACTTTTTCTACCATTCACTACTGTATATCATTTTGTTACTGTTAAAAATGTATATTTATATCGACTTTAATTCGACTATGTATCTCACTCCAATGCAGATATATTGCGTTAAGTCATCCTCGGGCTTAGCCGACTTTATCTACCACTCAAATCACCCTAAAAATTCCTGGCACTAATAAGAACAAACTTTGAAAATTTCAACGAAATTTAAAGAATAGTCTTATATTTTTTTAAGAGAACTTTTTTTTTTCTGCAAGGAAAAAAACAGAATATTCTGACATCCTTTAATAATCGTATTAAAAGAACATGTTAACGTTTTAATCTGTGAAAAATAGTTAGGATGCAGGCAGATTCTCCAGTAAATGTTTAAAACTTTTTGTATCTCTGATTTCTCATTCAATTAAAAAAATAAACAATCTTATCTTGTAACAATTTTGGTCGGCTGATTCAATATGTTGAAGACCATTTTGAGTATTTCAAAACAGAACGGATTTTTTTTATCATAGCCACCACTCGATCAATGCCTTATGCAATATTACAGATCTTTAAATTAAATACTCGGAGTAGAACACATCTTGACCTGTGCTATAATAATAATAATATTTGGATGATTTGCATGGAGGCGTTTTGTGCAAAATCACCATCCACCGGTACATTGATTAATAATACAAATTTCTATTTACGTTATGCTGCGTTAGAATGTAAATGTTTTTTTATTATTATTTATTTATATTTTATAAAGGCAGATAATATACAGGACCATACTATAATCGGGCATTTAAAAACAATATTTTTGTAAGTCTAGAGGTACTTTGCACTTTAATATATTTGTTAATTTATTATTTTATTTGTATTCTACTCAAACGAAACGATAGAAAAATCTTCAATTTATCTAAATCATATTTGGTATTCATAATGTACACCAATTCGTTATAAAGATTAATCAAAATAGTGATTTAGATCTAAGCTTCGCCTTAAGTTCTTTGGATTATGATCAGAAAATATTTTAATATTCATAGCTGAACCTCACAAATTAAAATAAATCGTACTTTTTTCACAAATCTAAACAGGTGATCAGTGTCAAGAATTCAACCTTATTGCTACCTGCAATAAGGTTGAATTTAAAATTTTGGTTGGGAATTTCAACCTCATTGCTACCTGCATAAGAATGCGTGATTTCGCTCTAATCCCAATATTAAACGCCGAGGTAGATAGCCTCCACTGAGCGAAACTAAGATTTTCATTTAAAAGCGATGCAGAACTATCCATAATTCAAAAATTTTTCGTTGTTGATGCTTAAAAAATAATTATTTACTAAATAAGAAATTTTAAAACTGTTTTCAGTTTTAGTTAGATACATTTATTGTGCTTTGGCGTTTATGTGTTGAGTACGTGAATGATGTTTTATAAAAGTATTGTAAGTATGTTTCGTTTTTTTTTTTGTTGTCAGCGTGGCCAGCGTGCTGCTTAATCCGCCACTGGTTCTCAAACCTTAGCCTGGATTTTGACGTGATCTTTTATTATAGTGGAATATTGCTGTCCATTTTCTTTTTCACTTTTTTTTGTGTGAAAACATGCGTAATTTTTAATTTTGAAGCGATACCCACATTTGTGTTAGTTGAATTGGTAATTGGCATCACCATTAATGATTTTATTTGATTTTACGCCCAGCCGGGCTTATACATAGATATAAGAACAGAATATTCCTAGTGCATCTGTATCTTTTGCAAGAATTCAAAAAACATTCACTTTTTGTTTGAAATAAGATGCTTAAAAATTAGATTACACTGCAAGCAAAGAATTTTTTTGTAGTTATTTCCCCTTCAAAATATTATATCTGAAAACACAGAATCGTTTAAAAAGTGACAATATCAGATTTAAATGTAAAGCGACATTCTTTTCAGCAAGAATAATCTCTCTAGGTAATAATATTTATACATAAGAAAGAATGATTGATTGGTGAATTATTATTTTATCTGGGCAACAACTTCAAAGGCGATAACCTTTGTGATTGACGGGCGTACGTCGGGAGGAGTGAAAACGCACGGGGAGATCACTTGACCAAGCTTTTGAAAACACAATGTTCCGATCTCCAATCCAGTGTCAAAGTATGATTGCTCTGCACTTATACTCTGTACTGCATTCTCCGAATGCGAACACAAATATAATTTGTTAATTTGTGTTGTGATCTCTTTTCTTGCCATCAGCGGCATAAAAACAATTACAAAAATACTGTGTAGTTGTTACCAGATACAAGAACGAGTAAGTAGATGAATGTTGATAGATGACTACAGCCACAGTGGAAGGTAGTTAGTTATAAGGTTATTTATTCACAGCATTTAAATTAGATTCGAGACTTGCTTTAAATTTAAAAAATATATATTATTGCCTTTTAGAATCGGCCGTTCATCTAGTCACAAGTTTATAACAATTCCGAGATTTGTGTTTGTTTGTTCGTGACTAATATGATGTCTGTCATGACAATCGAAGATTTTGTTCAGCGTTCATTATAATTTATTTATTTGTTTACCTTGACATTTATTACAGTGAAGAAAACATAAAAAGTGCCGGAGTAGTTGGGATTCTTGTGCGGTATTCACAAAAAATGGCAGTAGAAAATTATTATATTAATAGGCTTGTTATAAAAACAATAAATCGTTTTGTCTTTAACTAATTTAGTCGAAATCTTATGTTATTTTACATTTAACTTGAGATGTGATAGTAGGTACGTGCAAGGCCGGCAGCATGCGGACGCAATTGGAGTAGTCCGCTCTGGGCGCCGAATGATATTGATAATACCTAATACCTAACAGTCCTAACACATCGCCCATGAGATTATTTTTCACAAAACCTGCGCGACACAAAAATACAAATCATCCGCATAGTATTTATTACAGTGATCACCTACCTAGGCGTCTACTGGTTTTAACAAGGGGCGCCAAATTTTTAAACGCGCCAAATGAAGGATCAGAGCCGGCGCTGTTTGGCTTTACGTGTACAAAATGTAAAACTATGGTTGACTAACGACCTTAAGCTGTACCACCTCTAATCAACCTCAAATTTCTAATCGATATATCGAACGATAATATTCACAAAACTACAATGTAATTTGGCGTGGTACATTTGGCGGTGTTCCCATTACAGATTATTGTATCTGTTGCTATAGAGATTTGTTATTAATTAATGTGATTAAATAATAAATTAGCGTTAAAAAAGATTCATGATAAGGGTTATCGCAATTTGTAACCTAATTTTTGAAGCGTGCGTTTTTTGTGTTAAGATATTAGACCACTCTTGAAGACCGTGTCGAATATAAAGGAAAATTTATTATTTATGAAGGTGTTAAGTTCATACTTAATTTGTTTAAATTATTATTTGAAAACATATAATAAAATTCTTGCACTTCAATTCCCCGTAGGTAGTAGGGAATATATTTAGCATTTTTAATTAATGATACTGCTTGTATTGTGTACGTGGGTAATAATAACTAATGAATTATATTATTAATACGAATGAAATTAATGTGAACACTTAGAGAAGATTATGGTGACAAGGTAAAAACTGTGAAATTGTATCAATTCTAATTTTTTGTTACATTTTTCGGTTTTCCAGAACAAAAAATAACTCACAGATTTTATAACCTTTATTCTGAAAGGTTAATGTGAAAATTCAATTAAATTTACCAAACGTAAATATCTGTCTGAGCGCAACAAAGTCTTATTTAAACTGTACCACATTGTTTGTGTGTTCCGGGTCCGGTCAGTCCTGTCAAGATGGAAGACATGTTTTATTTTTATGTAATTATCATGTTCTTATTTTTTCATTTCTATTATCTTTCATGCAGTTTAAATAATAAGTACCAGTTATAGAAACATGCTAATAATCAGTAAATATACGTCAATAGGTCAGTAGTAGTGTTTTGTGAAAACCTCACTAGGAGAACCTGAGCTGAGGCATTCGCATGTTTTAGGTAAAGTGTTATTAACCTAAAATATGCTAGTACTGCAGCTCAGGTTCTCTTCCTTGAGATTCTCAAGGAGGATACTCCACCCATGGCGGCAGTATTGTATACAAATTAGATTAGTCACTGTTAAAGTACCAATATCATAATATTTCGAAGACACAATGTAGAAAGAATTTAGTAAAAGGAAACGAGGATAAAAAGTTTAAAAGTACTATTTTATACCGTCGCAATGTAAAATCGTAAAACATCACAGAAAATAAATCCTATCCGCCACTGCAACAAATAATTGCGCTGAAGTTGCATAATATTTTTATTTACTGAGGAAACGTATGATTTTGTTTGAGTTAACCAAACTAGTTTTTGAAAAATTGTAAAACATGACAAACTTTTTAATCTGCCAGCAGGTAGAAGTAATTTTTACAAACATCTATAAACCATGATAGTTGAAGATCCTGTTATTCTCTGATCTTGTATCAGTATCTTTATTAATCTAAGATCCTTTTATCTCTGATATTTTATTAAAAAAAAAACAATGTAAATTTTAAGTAATGTAAATAGAGTATCTTCGATCAAAACACGCATAATGCGATAGTATCGCAATATCTTGTTGAGATATCTGCAAAGTATGATGTAACTACTGATTCTTGAATATATACCAAAAGAAATAAAAATAAAATATTATATATATAGGTATTATAATGTCTTCAAAATAGATATTATAACATTACTGATAAGCTCACTTTCATAAATACGATTTATCTATAATAATTACTGTTCTTGTGTAGTGAAAATAATGCATTTTTAAATTATTCGCTTAGTTTTAATGTGTATTAGTGATTTGATTATAAAATTTTAATACTTTTATAATTAATCGATAAAGAGATAATTTTTAGAGATATCTTATATCTCATTGCCAAAAATCGGCACGAACGATAAAAAATTTAATTTACAGTTGTTGTGAAATGTAAGATTTTTGAAGGAGAAAATTTTCCAATCAGCTCTCTCTCTGTACGCGTTTTGTAGGAATTATACAGGTGTCCTGGGTAAAATGCACAAACTTCGGGGGTCCCGTGATAACTCCACACACAATTTAACACACAAAGCGATGAAAAAAACTAAGCTACTTTTTAGTTCATCACTTTTCATGACTTTATATCACTTTTTAAGGAAGTGTTGATTGTCATTTTGATTAGAATGTATAAAGGAGAGTGTCTGTGGCGGCGTGGCTTAGATTTATACAAATCTACAGTACAGAGATTGGTGAAATTTTGCACACTTGACCATCAAAGAAAGGAATGAGGAAGGTCAATGTCTAGATGAAATTTAGAAAAAAAATAACCTAACCCCCTATTTCCACCCTTTTAAAGCAGAATGTTGACACTTCTTGATGAAATTTTGCACACTTGATTAATTTGAAAATTATGAAAAAATATAAAAAAACTTGGGCAATGCTAGGGACTTTAGCCAGTCTATTTTGTAAGAAGGATAGTTTCAGATTTTACATAATTATACAATGTTTTGGGAATGATAATATAGCTTTTATCAAGTGGGTACCAAAGGCCTGGATATGATTCCTCTGTTAGAAGACAACGAACCGATCAAATCCACAGATAATGTCTCACTAAGTTGCGTATTACGTATCGAATGTGTTTGTTTTCAACCTGTAGTAATCGGTTTCTAGTATTCCGTACCATTTTCGGTCATGGCATTGTGTACTTTCCGCGCCACTGGGCAATCGCGCCCATGCATTGCAGTACACCTATAGAACTGTCTGTACATACTCCTGTGATAAACCGTATGGAATATTGCACTATTGTGTCGACGTAACAGTTGTAATGGTACAATGTTGTGGACATTCCATTTAAAACCTTAATCCTTTGACAACAAGTAAAACTAAATGGAAGTCCATACTTAATCCCTAGAAGGGTATAATCATGACTTATTAATCACGAAGAACAGCTTTAAAACATAAATGATAGCCGTGTCAGACTTGAATAAATTAAATGCAAGGGTTAAGACTTCGCATTTTCAATTTTTACACACACATAACGTACTTTCTTTTACATACATTAAGCACATTTTTGTAATAATTTAAGTTTTTAAGCTCTTAAAGAAATGTTGTTTTTGAAGATAATCTCTATTCCGATGCTGAGTTTGAATTCGTATTCCAAATTTTAAATCTATTTATTCTTACTTCTTATACCAGGCGTTGCTCGACTTTAACTTACTACTTTCTATAAACGTACTATCCATGCATAATATATATATATATATATAAATAAACCTTCCGGAAGAAATTCTATAAATTATAATGAAAACCCTATAAAAATCCGTTGCATAGTTTAGAAGAACTAAGCGCACAAACAGACAGATGCGGATAATGATTTTGTTTTTTACTATTTAGAGACCCCAATATATTATCACGATTACGAATTTAATAAAAGTTGTTCATGTTGATATGGGATGTTCCCAAATGTTCCAGACTTTTCCCGAACATTCCACAACATTAAAAAATGTTGCGGGATGTTCTGGAATGTTGTGAAATACTCTCGAATGTTCTGGACTGTTGTAGAAATTTCTAAAGGGTGAAACATTCAGCCTTATATCTTCAAAAGCATGCCCTTTAGGTAAAAACGGGAACCTTCTTTTTGGATGGGGGATAGAAGGCTACCACATCGTATAACTTCCTTGATCGTACCGGGAATAGTTTCTGAGTTTTAGCGGCACGCACATTGTACACTTACCTTTATAATATACTAGCTGACGTGTACCCGGCATCGCTCGGGGACTTATAAATGGTATAAGATAAAGTTTCGGGGTTGTGAGGTCTTTTTGATATATACAATTCCGTAGTATATGATTTTGATCTATCTCAGCCAGCGTTAGCAATGTACGCACAGATATATATTTTAATTAAGATAAACAATTCCGTAGTACAAAATTTGGATGTATTTCATAAGGTTTAGCCAGCGTTAGATTTAGTTAGTTTCGTGTTCAGCACAAAAATATTTTTTTTTACGACTTGGTTAAAAAACATCGACTTTTCTCTACTGTCTATAAATAGAATGTGAGTGTATTACATATATAAACCTTTAGGAAGAAATTTTCTAAATTATAATGAAAACCCTATCAAAAGCCGTTGCGTAGTTTAGAAGTATTAAACGCACAAACAGACAGACATGGAAAGCGACTTTGTTTTATACTATTTAGAGAAATTGATTACTTTCATTATAAAATATTACTAGAATTTTAAAAATAAGAAAGAACAAGGCAATTTATCTGCAGGTTCTACCATTTTTCTTCAATTTAGTGAACATAACACAATTTAATCATTTTGTTGGCAAATTTAGTTACATTTACTTTAATGTCTATCGGTAATGTACTGTTATTATTGCTATTAGTTATTCCAATTTCTATTATTTCTGTGGAAAAAAATTAAAGTGTTTCTTTAAATGGTACTTAACTCAAGATATTTTTGCTCAATTTTAACTAAGTCATGTTTCATTAAATATGTGCCCTTGCGCTTATAAATTACAATGGTTTTTGATTGTACCGCACTCCCTCCATTATTTATTTACATATTTATTATTTCCCTTTCTAAAACTCTTACGTAATTTTCTTCTTCTTTTAGAAAGCTTATAACGTAGCCTTAAAAAGAACCATTTTTAGACATTTTTTTTAGTAAAATTTCAAAAAGAACTTTTTGAAGAATCCGGGAGACTTCTCCCATTCGAGTTCAAACTCCTATTGACTATTTTAGGATATTTAATATAAGATGACCTGAAAGTGTCGAGATGATGAAGGACGCCCGTGCGGAAAATAATATGCTGAATTAGTGTAATTAATCATTCACGTATGAGATTGACCCAAAACGAAAAAGGTTAAATGCAATAGAGCACATGCATCACATTAAAAAAAATCTTTATAAATGATTTTTGATACAATGGCGATTTAAAAAAAAATTCAGTCCGCGAAATATAACCTTTTTTTAAAACCGGACATAATTTATGGTGAGAAAAATATTTTTTTAAAAAAGCCATCCGCTCTGGAGCATGGTGAAAATTCGTTGGAAATTCCCCAAATTGAGGGGAATTTCTAGGAATTTAAGTCCATTCAGTATTTTGAAGATAGAATCTTGAATGTGGGGAAAAGGCGGGGATTTTACAATACGGAACTGACATAACTAATACCAATTGAAGGAGCATTTCCTGACTATCCAATCATATTGAAAAACAATATTTTCCGTATTGAAAGTATTTTTTACACCCAATTGTACAGAAAACTGTAAGACGAAGCTCTTTACTTCGGCCGGCGTAAATGCAAAACTTTATTCTGCATATTTATGGTATATGTCGCTAATCTTTTTTCATTTTCCTTTAAAAAGGTGACTACTGACCCATGTGGGTATCCTATCAGAAGATTATTAGCATTGAATCGCCGTTCTAGTGTTTTTATTGGAACACCATTTACAAACATTCTTGGTTTTGACAGCTTCAATCAGCAAGTTATCTCCATGTACTTTCCGCGCTTGTTCGACACTCGTACATCTGATTAGGGATCTGAACCAATAACTTTTTAATATGTTACATAGATGTAATTAAAATCTATTAATTACAGCCTTAAATTATATGGCAAACTCACTTCAAAAAAATCGGCCATTTCCCCTTAAACGTGTAGAAAAGATGGCCACCACGAGAATTTTCGATAACAATAACTGTCTGTATTTAAAATACAGTTAATTTTACGTACCTTAAAAGTTCCGTAACCGATTGCTATTAAATAATTTCGAACACGATTAAACAACAACATTTGAATTACCATCATAATTTGCCTTAAATTCCTTCTCCGCAGCGCGGATATATTGACAGCATTCGGATTAACAGAAAAACGCACTACACTTAACTCTGCGGAAATATCTGTCTTCTATGACCATCTCTCCTGGAATTACCCTTATGGAAGTAACCGACCTTCATATATATTTTATGCCTATGCATCGGCTATAATATATGATTATTTTTTAAATTATATTAATTCAAATATAATACATTGTAATGGTATTATTGAGTTTCAAAGGCATTTCAGTTTTCATTGTTGTGACATATGTTGGCGTTCAAGGCCGTGCACAAAAATTTGCGACGCACGGCCCTGTTGTATTGGACAGACTTGCGTTTGAATTTTCCCTGTCATATCTCTAAATTAACGACAAAAGTGATGAAGTCGTGTAAACACAATATTTGGCGTGCGGCCTGGCTTAATGGATGAATCTACGGTCGGTTTTGCCCTAGCAGGCCTAGAAAATCTTTCCGTTGGGTTTATTTTAATTATTAAAGCACACTAACAATAAATACAAATTAATCAAAACCGCTTAGACAGTTTTAATGCCACTGTTTCCTTCATTGAATTAAATAAGCCTCAATATATTCGAATCTTTAATCAAAAATCAACCTCTTTTCCTTTCATTTGAGATTATCCCATTTGAGGTTTATTGCGAGATTGCAGTTAATCTGTAACCGTTCTTGCGCACAAGGATGTGATGCCGCGCATTCCGGCTGAGCGCATTAGACCCGATAAATAAAGGATTTAAAATTGCAAACATCCTCCAAAGGACGCGCTCTTGATTGCTAGAGAAGATATCATGAAAAGTTTGTTATAAGGATCTTAATTAAATGATTATACCGCCGACAATAACTCTTCTATACGTGTAATTATTAGGAATTTTCCCTAATAATTATTCATACACGTCAATTCAAACTTTTCATACCTATCACTTTATACATATAATAAAACTTTTTTTTTATAATTTCAAGCCTTTTTAATAAAATTAATTAATAAATTAAGAAAAAATGTAACAACGTAATACACTTATATCAGATGTTTTTGGTGATTTCAACGTGTTGCATTTCAATTCTGCACAGCTGTTGATGAACATTATATAAATTCTAAAAAATTTTGTAAGTAATTGGAAACACTTATTGATTTGTCCTTCAACCCGCAGATGCAGTAGTATTTTACTGTAAAAACAGATTCATTGTATTCATCCACTACACGTTAACTGCCATATGTGTTTCTGTTCGTGTTCACTTCATAATGATAACGCTACAACGGCTTCACTAACGTACCTCAATAGTAATAATAATAAATGTTAGCATAATTCTGCATGTGGTTCTTTATAATTTAAATAGAAAATTTAATTTACTGTTTCTATTCCACCAAATTATTATAGCCCAAGATGGGAGTGTAATAAAAATAATTAAATAAGCTTTACTAAAGCTTGGCTGTACAAAGCTACGAACATTAAGATATCTGTAAAAAAATCAGCAATTTTTTACGATTGTTTCCGCGGATCACCTTTGACATCAAGAATATTATTTTAAAGAAATAATTTGTCAAATAGTTTGGCAAATATCTTTATCGGTTCAATTTTACAGAAAATCATAAGAATGTGTAGTTTCTAATCATATTCCCCGTGTTCAATTGGTGAATCATTCGCGAGTATGATTCCAGTATCAATGTGAGGTTACATCGGCGCTGCCAATACCGAAGCGACCAGCGCGACGCAGCCGTTACGTATATCCTCGTTAACCACTTAAGTCGATTTAGGACGTTCGCCCACCTGGACGGTGTATTTGATGTTTTTTGCGAGTCATTAGGATGGAGATTTTAATTTGCTCTTATCATGCGCTTGAGACAAAAATCCGACAAGTCCGATTTGGGCGAAAGGAAATAATTATTTATTAAAAAAAAACATTATTTTAAGATTATATAAATGTAATAAATTAGTAATAAACCTTTTATTTGTGACGCCTTCCGAAGTAGGAGAGCTTTTCTATATCATTTCATCTTGATCTTTATCGTGGAACGAAGAAAGATCTTTTCTTTATTTCCTTGATCTATTTGTTTTGAGTAAGAAATATGGTTTTATGACATCAGACTCATAAAATTAATGTTTTTTTTCCAAGCGACGTAAGGGGTGTTTGATGGAAAATTTGCCAAAGGTAGTGATTTCATTTTTTTTTCAATATACTCTTTTTGAATGTTAATAGTTTCCCACAACGCTGTTATATTTTTTTTAATCTTAAACAAGCTGATCTTAAAACTAATAAAAACACCAAAGTTTTGCTTCAGAAATGGGATTCAGAAGCGTCATTCGTGTCATCCACATCCTACCCAATGCATAAACTCTTACAGAATTCGAGTCATATTGATGAATCCATTTCTCATCACAGGTTAAAATTTGTCCGCGGTTCAACACGCGTTTCTCGTGGTTATCCTTTTCATGTTCAAATGGTTATGGAAGATCATTCCTACTTTACTGTACTAGTCACTTCAAATCAATTATTTATTCTTCCTTGACTCGTCGCTGAATATAAACCTTCCGATCGATCAGCAAGCACGATTTTCTATGTTTTCCACAGCCACTACCACTATTATTGGCCCTGGGCGGTGATCATCCTCAATTGACTCTATTTCATCTTCATATATTCCTTAATCCATCAATCCTTCACTCGCATCCCTTTCATCGCAAGATATTTTATTACTGAGCAAACTGAGCAATAATCCGATTTAGACATTTCAACTGGAGCGGGCGCCGCGTTCCACTGTAAATAGTGTTATTTTAATAATCGGTAAATATTTAATAATCGGTTTATGATAATAATAATAGTAAAATAAATAAAGAAAGCTTAACCCTGTGACTTAGAACTCAGACTTTTTCACCAAACACAACTTATTTTCGAAAAAAAGGAGTAGTCAATAATCGCTATTTTTTGTTGTTGAAAATGTGTATCTTTGCACCACTACCATATTGTTTTCATTCTGATAAACACCGATTAAGGAAGTAAGAGAAGTAAATACGTAAATAAGTAAATACGTTCACTACTTACATCTAGAAGTAATATTGTTTAAATCTTGTGTTGTTTCTTAAAAATTTATTTAGCTAAATACTAACATATATATAATTGAACTAGAATTCCCTCACCAAACACAAGAGCATTGTCTCTTTATGGTGAGGAAAGGCTACTTTAATTTCTATTGTTTTATATCTTATTTATATCCTGTATACTTATCTATGTAAAAAAATTATTTTTTCAAATATTAAATAAAAAAAAAAATAAAAAATTATTCTTCACTGATAAGTGCCCGCGACCCGCGGGTCACTGTCATTAGGCAAGAACTCTTCTAAATCGGATTTGCATCAGTCATCGTTAACCTCGTGCTAATTGGATTTCGTGAATGGAAACATGTGCTGTAAGAAAAATTATTAGCTAAAGCAAGTTTTCCGCAAGTGTTTTCGTATTTAAATTAGTTGACTGTCTTGGTTTAATTACACAATAATTTGATAGCTTACACATCAAGATATGATTTGATATTTTAACGGCTGAAAATATTAACGTGATTAATTTGTAGGTCATTATGCCGTGTAGCGCTTCCTACTTGTTTGGCGAACGTTTCGGCAAGCGTTATAGTGTCCTTCAATTACAGTATAGTTAGTGTACATCCACCCCGATGATGAACACAGTAGCGATGTCCGAAAACGTTAGCTAAAGAAGCGCGAATCGTGATTATGATAGTAAAATCAAATAAAAAAATGTATTAAATTTGAATTCAAACACCTTTGCATAGTTCCAATGAACTCACCAGTTGATTGGCCTGTTTCTGTTGTCGAAATTACAAAATAAACACTCAATTTGTTAAAAATTACACGAAATTTTAACAGAGCGACCTCGACAGCGATGATTCTAAGGTGCCTCCATATTGAAGGTTAAAAGAAAAGAACAGGACCATACTAATTAATTGTTGCCATAATAAAAAAAAAAATATTTTCAAGACATGAAATGTAGCAAACAAGGGGGACGGAACGAATTATAAATGCAATATTTTTGATAAAACAGTAAAACGAGTAAACATGACATGACAATAATGAGTTCTTGCCTCATGGGTATTTTCACAAACTATGAATACCATTACAAATGTGTGAAATTTTAAAGTTTTTTTTTTATTCTTATCGTTGTACTAAAAATGTATAATTTTAATATTTTCTTTCATAATTACTGAATTAAAACATAATTCAATACCGCTCATTCCAAAACGGTTCCAACTGGCTACAACGTCATTATGACATAGAAAACGCCAATGTCTAGTGAAAAAACAACTGCTACCAACGTCGCCCGGCGTGACGTCGACGCCGCTGATTTCACGAATAAAAAATAATAGGCGGCAAATCGAAAATGGCACGTTTTAAATGGTAATAGAAAAGTTATCTCTGTGACATTTTTTCGGTCAACGTAACTCTTAAGAAAGTAATGTCATTTCCACAATGAATGTAAATATCTGGTTAATTATATCATATCTGGGGGGTGTAAATCCAAAGACCGCTGGTTTAGATCCGGCTCGAAGGACCAAATCATGTGAGGGTCACTACTCTCTGGAGGTAAGTTTTTGTGGCTTATTTTTGCACCAAGAAGCTAGAATCGTATGGATGCGGTGGGATGTCGATGATAGTGACCAGTAAAGCACTTAGGTGTTTAATTGTTTTTAATTCACGATGTTATTTGCTCTGATAAGCTAATGATAATGTTAACATACGTTCGATAATTTTCTAAGTCGGAAAATAAGATAGTCAAGGAGTTTATCCTATCAGTTCACAAGCGTCACAAAATGCACAGAAAATCAGTAGAAAAAAGTAACATAATTTAAGATAAAAGGTTAAACACATCGTGCAAATACGAGTAAAAGTAAAAGATGATACATGAATAATTTAAGTTTTATGAAATTATAACACTCAAGAACTACTGTTAATAAATAGTTAAGTGCCATGTTTATAAAAATTAGCGTAAAACTGAAACAAGTTTTGTTTCTTGTATTTCGTCGCCCTAGAGCGAAAAGTCACTAACTAAGATTTTTGGTAAATGTGAGTTAGATTCGTCTAAGTACTTAATTTTGTACCCTGCTTCAATGGGTAAAGTCGATAACTGCGTGAAAAATCCCTAAATTTATTCGTGTGATGGGTGTAAGTCACCAGCACAGTATTAAAATTTTTATTTTGCGAAAGTAATCAAACCTATCGCATATAATATTTATCGTATCTACGAACCATCCACTTCTTATTCAAATGTATTATTTGACCTATTTACCAGGATAACTTAACATTTTCGCGCAATATATGAGATACCAACTTAATTAAATATATAGAGTACATAATCTAGCATATTATCTTTAGTTATCAAACGCCATCACTTATTTCGCAAAAAGTTATTTCTTTTCTAAAAACAATGACACTTAAATCACTTTGTAACTATACACACAAAAATGAATATATATTTGTTTATAATTGTTTCTGGCATTCACCCATCAAGGGTGTTCAAAGCCATAATTTCAAATTATGGAGAGAGGGAAGGCTAATTTATATATCTATTTTGTTTAAATGGGCAAATTTCAAAATTATTTGGAATATTGGAGTCGAATTCAGACTTAGAAGAGATGAGATGTTCAATGCAGGAAAGGCAATTTTAGGTAAGGCTTAATAGAAGAGAGGATATTTGTTTAGAGAGGGAGAATTTTTTTTTATCTAAAGTTCCCACTTCTAGATCACAGAATGTAAAATCTGAGGAGTCAAGCACGTGAATTTTGAAAAGATGAGAAGGAACCGAACAATGTCCAATCCTCATTCGAATAAGTGAAAATTGAGCAAATTTTTGAAACTACGGTTTTGATGGGATAGTCCTTTTATTGGGGCATAGCAGGCTACTTTGGATTTACTAGCAATGTGCCAATACTCTGACCAAGCTATCTTTGAGGATGAAATAAAATATCGTATGGGGAATGTGGTTTACAAAGGTAAAAAAGGGTTTTGCTAAGGAATCCACAATTTCATTACCCACGATGCCAACGTGTTCAGGAATGCAAATCAGAGTTACGGTTTTACCAGACCTTTGAATGGAGGCTACAAGCACCTGAATAAGGTATACAAAGTGATAATTAGGATGAAGAAGAGTACTGGATTTAAGGTTTTGGGGAGAACTGATAGAGTCAGAGATAACAAGGGAATGCTATTATTTTTCATTATATATTTGAGAAATTCAATTATTTGATTGCGCTCGGCTGAAAATATTGAAAAAAACTCAAAGAATACAGCTATTGCGAAAAATCACCAAACGTATTTTTTTAATGAACTTAGTCAATTTAACGATCTGATCGTACAATTATAGCAATATATGTCTTAAACAATTGAATGAAACCACAATTGTAAAAACTTTTATTGTCATACTTAAATAGAGATTTAAAATTGCAACCACAAAACACCGATTATCTCAAAACTGACAATTTGTTAGTTAGTGACTTTTTACTCATATAAATTTGTCATTTAAGACATAATATTTAAAAAAAAAAATCAAATAAAAAATTTATTGTTCCTGAATCTGGAGAAGTAATAAAACTAGTAGATCAATAATTTCGATTAGTTCATTACTTAATTTGGTTGTTTTTGGGTAACTTACGTGAATTTAATACATAAAATATATATAAAGAAAGGTCCCAGGGAGATTGATTTCATCTGTGTTGTAACGTAGTTTTTTAAACCTCGACGGAAAAAAGAAAAAAATGCTCAATACATGATGTAGATTCACAAAATTCCCGCTTTTACTAAGAGTTTCCGGACACCATGTTTGCATAAAAAACACAAATTACACTTTACAGAACAGTGGGTATAATTATCACACATAGAATAACTCTTACATTATTGTTTGACTTACTCAAGTCCCCTTTACATGGAACAACTAAATTGTTTTTCTCATTCTATTTGCTTTTAACCTTTTTTATGTGAATACCGCATTTAGTTTCTCAACTACTCCCAACCGTCTGGAGTCAGTGAGACAATGGCATCCTCAACTGGGGTATGTTGTGGGGCTAAAGGGTAGTGGGAAGGGGAAGGAGATAGGGTAGAGGAAAGTGGGGGGAGTTCCTGACTATTCAGATCGAGTCATCAAACACGGTTGAAGCCATTTCCAGCAACGTTTCAATTCTGAATGGTGGTCTTACACCAAGCCGATACTATCTCACACTCTGAATGCTTTAATAAGTCATGGCTTTGGGTTTTCAGAGCATATAAAATTGCAGAGAAGCAGACAAATTTAAAAAAAAAATTGCGTAGGAATTCATGAAAACTAACACATGTAATACACGGACGCCTAACATAGAATTCCGCAAACACAAAAAGAATATACAAAAAAATAATTTAAGCGAGCATCAGTATCCTGTTGTTGGAAAATGAGACTTTTAAATCTATTTTAAACAAGGGATCAAAACACGTGTTTTCGAGAAAGTGGAATGCTCAACAAGCATTAAACTTCTTGTATAATGCACCCCGAGAAGAATACGATTTTCAACGACCGACCGCTCCTGTGATGATCTTCTCGCATATATCACGCATTTTTGGGGGATTGGTGAATTTTTTAGAGAAAGTTCGATTCAAACGGCAGCTAACGGTTGCATCTTATTATCTCAGATGCCAGATGAGACACAAACTGTGTAAGTCGACATTCAATGGTACAGACTCAAGGTATTTGACTTGACATGGCAAACCACTTTCTTTCAAAGAGATTTAACTTTCTTGAACGCGGATTGGTGAATTTTTTAGAGAAAGGTCGATTCAAACGGCAGCTAATGGTTGCATCTCATTCTCTCGGTGCCTGGTGAGACACAAACTGTAGAAGTCTACATTCAATGGTACAGACTCAAGGTATTTGACCTGACATGGAAAACCACCTTCATTCAAAGAGCTTGAACTTTCTTAAACGCGGATTGGTGACTTTTTTAGAGAGAGGCCGATTCAAATGGCGGCTAACGGTTGCATCTTATTCTCTCATTCAATGAATTTGGTATTCCAAATTTTTTACCATGTTTTCAGTCACATGTCAGTTTTTGTGATACGGTATTAAAAACCGTTCGGTTTTTAAGAGGTACTTTTAGTCCCCTTGAAATATTGAGTACGGATACGGATATTAATACACTGGGGTTGGATCCACTTTTACCTCATACTATCTATCTATAAAGCAATTCGATAGGCTCTGAACTATTGTGTCCGTAGAAAAATATATATATATATATATTTTTTTTTTTACTATAAATAGAGTCAATAAATTAAAATATTAGAAAAATGGTACAATATACTTAAGGTGTACCTATTTTTTTTTAAACGTATAAAGAAATAAAATATCGTTTTAGGTACATAATTCTCTCAGTTCAAACAAAAGAAATTTTAATATTGGTTCTTTCTATAGGATAGGATAGGATAGCTTTAAGATCCCGTACATAAAACACGAATAGTTATTGCACCTCACTGTCGGCAAATGATCTAAAATAGCCCCAGACCGTTCACATTCACGATGAATATTCATTTAAAGGAACTTCTTATAAAACAAAGTCATTAATCACAATTCTCAATGACCTTAATATGCCACTGATACATACCCAAATATCACTCATTTTATGAGTTGCGATTGTTGCTCATTAACATCTCCATGGTTATGTTAGTAATATATCAGAATATGTACTTACTTCTGTAAAGAGACTACCGTTCTAAATTGACAAGATCTTTGAAATTACTTTAACTATGTTTTGTGACCAGATTTTACTAGCCAGGTACTTCCAAGATTCTCTTTTATTTATCTTCTTTATCTCCAACTTTCTTTATTCTCACAATACTACCCAAATATGAGATGCCACAATTCGATTGTCTCCGGCTAGTTAGGAAGCTTGCGTACCTACTGTTGAATTAGTCTCTTTCAATCCGTATGAAATTGTTACAATTAATGTAAAAGAAACAACTATTTTACATTCGGAAATTAAAAATAAACTGTGGATTTTTAAAAGTTGACGTTGTAAATGGACCCTATACAAATATTTTATAAAGGTCTTCCCTGTTGTAATTTTTTGCTCTCTCTCCCCTAAAACTTATCGTTTTTTAAAGAAAACTTCAAGAAAAATATTTAAAAACCATATAGTTAGCTATGAAATATTCAGTGAACAGTTTCATATTGACAGAAAAGAAGGAGAGCTGACGATGGCATTTTGGTCTCAGCTATAATAGAGAATTGGTCAATTGATGCATGACACCATCCCAACGTTGGCTACAATCTTATTGCGGGTCAGAGACTAGTCATAGACGACTTAACTAAATTGGTACGACCATCCTGGCGCGTCGGAAGACTATCCACAAATGCGGCCATTTAATAAAAGGGGATCGTTTTAAGTCTAAAAAGATTTTAAATTTGAATAAAGGTTAGTAAACAAATGTTTTTAAAGTGTGCCAACTACATTATTTCCTTTGTACCCCAAGAATAGTTCTTTCCGCGATGCTTTTGCGAGCTTCCCCTTATTGTATTTGAGATCCCTAGGACGGGTTACTTCACAGAATTTGAACAGTTGTTCATCAAATTTAAATGATACAATTCAAGTTCAGTAAAAGTCCTATTCAAGTTATGTTATTGCCAAAGTTACAAAAAAACAACCTAACCATGATGAAATATTAAAGAACTTGAATATAACTTACACAGAAGTTGAATTTTAATTAATCTATAGCAAAAACATTTGTTCGTCCACCACACCAAAACAAATTAAAATACTAATTCAATGCTCCTTTACTTCTTCCCCTCATAAGATGTAATGTTTTAGTCTTATAGTAGGTATCTATATTAAATGAACGAAATGAAATAATATCAACGTGGGTTGGTCAGATTTAAAGTAGAAGAACCTTGTTACAAACTGTCATAGTTTTTATGTCATCGTTGATAAATGTACTGAGTATTTCATATCATGTTTAGTGGGTAGGTATTAGAGCTGGAGGAGATGAAGAAACATTCACTGATATCATTCATCTTCGCGTTCCAAGACGCCTTAGCTATGGGTTACGTCGCCTCGTCAACGATGGCTCCTGGGAGTGTCGAATCAAATCAGGGTTAGTTGCTAAAATGGCAAGCTAGGACATCTTTTCAGTCTCTATGGTTCATGTCCTAGATGCGACCTATCTTTTTTCTATTTTTCTGTTTTTGATAATATCTTCTATAATTAAATATTACAATTCGAGGTTTTACTCATTAGTTATTCTAAAAATAAATATTCAGAAAAATCAATAAAAATAGGATATATTTATCCAGGACACTATTTAGATTGTATTTAGCTCGAGTTGAATCTTTCGATCATACATAAAGATAACAGCCAATAAAAATGTTCTGTGAGAAAATGAAGATAATGTTGGTAGTTCTCATTCGAAGTATGTTACAGTTAAATATCGCCGAAGGAAATAGGGTATCTTTAGCTCAGTTGGCAGAGCAGCGCCCCGGAAGGCGAAGGTCCCGGGTTCATGTCCTATTATTTTACTTTGTTTTTTTTTACCATTATGTTTTTGTACCTAGCTGGGAATCAAAACCGAAAAAAACTGTTAAGATTTACCAATCGTGCCTTTTATACTGATCTTCTCAATCAAATCCTAAAAAAATATAAACTGTTTAACGTTTTTGAAAATCTCCAAATTTGATTGTATCTACCTGGAAAGGAAAAAAAAGTTTTTCTTAAATGTTTTAAACCTTTGACCGAAACCTCCCAAAACCTTATTTTATTCCAAAATATACCTAGTCATTTTATTTATCTGCAGAAAGGCATATCAATAGTTAAACTCAAATTCGGTGTCACCACTTTACATTACTGCCTAACAATTAAAATAGGATCGAGTATCACTTAACATAATGATTTAACACTTAAAGGAACTTTCGGATCATTGAATATAATTATATTATCCCTGCTTTTCTGTGCCACCATCAGCCTTTTTCGAATAATAGGATTCAAATTTGTACAAACGCAGAAATGTAACAAAAACTAGTATTGATCTTGTTAAAATGAAACCACAGGATCGTTTTAAGGCAATTTAAAAAAATATGGATTTTATGACAATCGCGGAAGAACAGTAAGAATCTCGGCTCTGACTCTGGAAGTTGCACTTTTAAAACGAGTTAACCCCTTTAATGTGAGAGACTACCACCCAGAATAGGAACGTTGACCAGATGAGGATTGAGGTTTGTGACCGGAACTAAATTGGCGGACACTTCCTAACCTTCCCTTCCCCCACTTGAATGTCATGACAAAATGTCATTTGCTTAATATTTTGAGCCAAGATTTTTGCGAACTGCGAAATATATCAAAGCTAAATAGGACAGAGTTAAGTTATGTAGATCTGATTGAATTGTTTTTGTGTGTTTATGTTTGCAGTAGAGAATTGTACGCAGGCAGCTATAGATGACTTCCCCAATGATCTGTTTACGCAAGAGCAGCGGCAGAATGGAGCGGTGGTGCTGCACGTCATCGCGTCCCTCTACTTGTTCGCAGCCCTCGCAGTCGTGTGCGACAAATATTTCGTCCCTGCTGTAGACAAAATGTGCAACGGTAAATATTAATCATTTTTTAATTGTATACAATTAAAAGGGGGCTTTTTTTAAACTTGTATTTAAAAAAATGTACTGTTCTGAGTAGACTTTTTCTGGACTTCGACTACTTTGTTGAGTACATAATTGGCGAAGGCACTTAGACTAAAACCGTCTTCTTCTATTGTATAACATGTTTTACATAAAGTGCTATTAACATTTCAATATTAGTGTAGGTTCTAGGACGTCTAGAAAGTTTATAATATTAGAGAATTCTGGGATTTCCTTTGAGATCTAGGTACAATTTCTTTGACTTTATTTATGGTATACATATATGTAGAGTGAAGCTAGGATGATGTGTAATCCAACGTAAAAGTCCAACTTTAGTTTATTAGTTAATGTGTATTTGTTTTAAGATTTATTTTGGACGACCCGTCAGTCCCGTCCGGGATAAGTAGAAAACACTGTTTAGTTTAGTTACTCACGTATTTATGTCCTGATATTTATGTGATGATTTCAGTATTAAATATGTCAAACGACGTGGCGGGTGCCACGTTCATGGCGGCCGCCACTTCGGCGCCGGAGCTCTTCGTGAACGTGATTGGAACTTTCATCACGGAGGGAGACATCGGAGTGGGGACCATCGTAGGCTCGGCTGTCTTCAACATCCTCGCCGTGGCGGCATGCTGCGGCATTGGCGCTGGAATGGTACACTTTACACCTTACACCCCTAAATAATTTAAGAATCTTTCCTTCTTCAAGACAATGTTTAAAATATTATCTGGGTTAAGTGGCTAGATAAGTGTTTTAATTAACTTGCCGCCCAAGAGTCACAACTGCTCTAAACCGTCTGTAGCCAGTAACACTATGGCATCCACAATTGGAGTATGTTGTGAGGCTGAAGGTAGTGTGGAGAAGTAGGAGGGTAGGGAAGTACCTGGCTATTCAGATCTGGTCACCAAACACGGCTAAAGCCATATCAAACAACGTTTCAATTCTGAATGGTGGTCTTAACCAAGTCTGTACTGAGAGTGTCTTCCATTCTGGAACGTGCCGGATAAATTAATAGTATTGCTATAAATCGTATTTTTATTTATTATTTTAAATGTATAAATTGTGAAATAACTATTTTAATATAATTTTGTTGCGCACGCTGGTCTTGAAACCGTGACCTCGAGAGCCTTACCCCTCGACCATCGAGGCATACTGAAAACTGTGCGTATTCCCAATTGTATTGCCAATGTAAGTAAGGCTTGGCCCGGTCTTCATCGTCCATGCCATTTTGGCAAGCTGCAATATTTGCATATTTATTTTAACAATTTCCTTCATTAAGCTCACGATGTTAACGGCAGATCGAAAACTGATCAAACGCTGACACGTGCAAATAGTCGACTGATAAAATGAGAATAATATTCGACTATCGACTGTTAGGCTGAAGCAACTAGGTTTGATGTGTTTTAAAAAGGCTTACCCTTGCATGTGAGATATTTGCCACCACTAATAACCTCACTGTATATCCTTACTTGTCAAATGTAATTGAGGTTCATGAACTGAAATGATGTTGGCTTTGTTAAGTCTTAGTGATATGAAATATGCAACTGCTAAAAACGTCATAATATCCTCACTAAACTTGTCCGTACATCATAACCACTAAACATTGCCGCCGATGAATAGACATCTTCATAATATTAACACAATCTTTGCAGGTGGTTCCTCTGGACTGGTGGCCCCTGACCAGAGACTGTGTGGCCTACGGCATCACCGTCGCTATCCTCATCTGCATAATTCACGACGAGAGGGTGGAATGGTACGAGGCACTCATCCTGGTGTGTCTATACCTGGTATACATTGCCGTCATGTACTTCGACAAGAAGATACAAAAATGGGCCAGGGGTTTGTTGTCTTTTCAACTTTTTTCTGCATGGAAATTTTAGAGAAAATTAATTTTATTTTCGGTGTTGGTTCACCTTTTACTCTCCAGAAAAAAGTCATTATATTTTTATCGAGTATTTAACTTCAGTACAGTAGTTTTGGCCAAAAAAACAATAGTAATTGATAAAAAAATGACTAATTCTAGGGTTTTTTGTAGGTATTTATTTTTGTTCACTAATCAGCTTTGAAGTCTAATGAAGTAGTGATTTTCGGTACATCATTTAAATAGCTGCTTAGCTTATTATTTTAAGAAAGTATTACTCCTCCTTTTAACACTTAAGATTGAGAGCAGTAGTTGCTTATCTAGAGTGATAGAAAGTAAATTTGATATTTTTGAAATTTGTTATAATGAACTTCTATTTTATTTTTAATTTGTTTTTTTTTTTTATGCAAAGCCCATTCCACAGAAATACTAATTAGAGCAACACTATTAATTTTAAAACCTATTTTATTTTTAAGTTTTAAATGTTTGTAACTATAATTTCAATTTATTACTCATTTCTGAAAACTTTGATTATTCTCACATATTTAAGTTGGTAAATATAATCACGTGTTTCCAATAAATTGCAAAGTATTGGTTGTGGATAAGATCACTGGTATTATTTAATATATGATTGAATTTTGTCTCTGTACTTTGGTTGCACTCTTAACTTATAAACATATTTTTCACTTGAGCACAGCGCTTCTAGAACTCACAAACGTTCTCGGCAGAGATCCAGTGGTGGGAGGAGCTATCACCGATAAAGAAATTGGTGAGTTGGCATGACTGGTATTATCACTAAAATTACTTGAAGTTTAAATTATTTTTTTATATTTCACAATACAGGTCATGTGGAAAATATCAATATTTCTTCTATGCACGTAACTAACCAAATACCTACGGCTTCCCAGGGGCTTCAACATTGGTAGGTTGGTTCTATGCCTAAGAAGAATCAAAAATCGTAGTGGATTGAATTTATCCTGCAAATAGAATCATATCTCAACCAGGATAATAGTTCGTACGCCATCAGCAGTAGTGCAATATATCTGCAAAAACTAAGAATACAAATTACCGTACTATTAAATGAACCTGAGCCACAGACCCTGAAGTAAAGATTACAGCCGTGTTCATTGCTAAATGAGAACTATGCACGATGGAAGCTGGTGAGGAAACTGTTTTTGCTGTTCTTCGTTCTTTTTTGTTGTATTCTTAGTCAACATCAATATGTATGAGACTATTTGTTTGGCAATCGACATATGAAATCTAGTCTTGTGAACAGTGAAATCGCCGTATAGGTACCTATTTTGAACATGCGATAATCTGGCTATCGTTAGATATGCTCGAAGTGAATAACAAGTAACGCACTCTAGATTTCTCAAGTCTGTAGACAAACATTGGTCTGAATATAAACTCCGATAACAAAAACTGTTCCAGGAATAAAACATCTTTACATTTTCAAATGAATAACCTATAAGCTGAGAAAGATAATATTAATTTAGTTGCATAGCAGTGAACATGAAAGATTGCAACAAAGTAGAGGTAGATACTCAAAACATAGTTTAAAAAAGCCTATGTTTCTCGTCGTCCATTATCAAGTTCTTGAGATCCAAACACCAAACCCTAGTAGTTAACTAAGTGCCATTGAGGTGATTAAATTGCTCAATGCCGCATGATAAAATTATTTAGAATTAATAATAAAAGGGAGTCGCTCTATGGAGCTCAGGTTTTAACAAAAAAAAGCCGTGCTAAACCCAAGTGCAAAGTTAAACAATGTGTCAACGTCATGGGGAATGAAAACAAAGCGAACGAATTTAGAGACTTCTTTAATATTCCACGAAAAACGCAGGAAAACCTTTCCCACATGCCACGAAACCATTTAGAATACTGTTATGTAGGCCTGTGCCTGCGGCCAACGATAACTTGGCCATGAATGTAATTTCTAAAATGGTGGTTTGCGAGACTAAGCCAACCGCCTTAGGTATAAGTCTGGGGTACGATGCCATGATCAACTGGATGCATTGATATTATCAAATTACAGACCAATCTTTTTGGCGACTATGATTTCAACTATTTGAAAAAATCTTATTCACGCTAGCAAAGGACAAATTCTTTACTCTGGGGTAATACACGGGGGTATCTACTTACATGGACATTTATAGAATTAATCAAATAGCATCTCAAAAAAAAAATCGTTTGCGAGTGTTTTCTCGACCTTAACAAGGCTTTTGATCATTTATCCAACCGTTTATTATGGGAAAAACTCGTAAAGCAGATTTTCCAACAGCAGCAGCTGCAGTCAATTGAATCTGCTGGCTATTTGACAACAACAAAAATAACATCCAACGTTCAGAAGCTTCTTCTAGACTCCCTATTCTCAAAACCGGAGTCAAGCTTGTTATACCTATATTTCATGAAATATAACACATTATTAATACCTTAAATAAAATCTTAAATAAATGAAATTGGCTTTAAACCGCAACTCTATATTGAAAATTCAAATGTGAAGTAATTTGAAAATTTGCTCAGAATGTTAGCAGAACGATTAAAAAATAAAATTTGATCAGTATTTTCGAAAGTGAGAGAGGCCACTAAGGAAGAACATGCGGTAGCCTGGAAGCACCTTGTCGAAGTAATACATATTTCCCGGAGCTGACCAACAAACGGGGATGGGAATATGACATACATTATACTGTTATTATAGTCAATCTATGAACTAGGACGGATTGTTTCGGAGAATTTGAATAATTCTTCAAATTTCAAAGTTAACTTCAACAAGTTCTGTGAAAGATTTTTTTCAAGTTCTGTTATTATTTCATTTCTGTCAAGCAACTAACCTATAATGATATTAGAACTTGAATAGGACTTTCACTGAATCAGAAAATGGACGTTGAAATTTGATGAATTGTTAAAATTTTCTGAACCAACCCGTCCTTGATAAATAATTAAAAACAATAATTGGTGACAAGATGCCTGCTTTACGATACTTATAAATTGTTTTCCATTTCAGCGCTACGTATCTAGATTATTTAGTTAGTAGTTTTCTCCTTAACACTCCTACAGTAGATAATTTACTGATTTGTGTTTTAACCGGTTAATTTTTTTAATAAATACCTAGAAGATAGAAATCCGGAGAAATTCGTCTTACTTGAGTGTAAATGTAAATGTTCTTTCATGTTTGCCATATTTTTTTGAAATGATAAAAATTTTGAAATGGTTAAAAATTTGACATTGTTTCAATATATCATTGTAATTAATGGTAGTTTAAAAAAACCCAAGAAAAGCATATTTTTGTTAAACTCAAAGTATTAACAAATATTATTTTTTGTTAGAGGCGATTGAGGTTTGTCGGCCTCTGCAAGGCGAGCACAAGTCGGGAGACCACCAACAGTTCAACGGAGGGGTAAAGTGGCCCGCGATCAACAAGAAGCTCTCCTCCAGTGCGGATGGACAGCCGCAAGAAGTCATTGAAAGCACCAATGAAATCACTGAATGGAAAGCAGAAGAAAGCAAACCTCCTAGAACTGCGGAGATCAGGGACAGCTTTAATAGCCTGGATGATCCAGATGCAATCAAAATCATTTCTTCGGATGACAAAGACTTGGATGCGCAGCACGTTATGAAATCTGTCAAGATTGTAGAAGACCTGAAAGAGTACAGCGAAGAAGAAATCGATGAAAAGAACCTCGACAAATATGTGCATAGTCTTTTGGAGTGGCCTACAGGAAGAGGATGGTTCATTCAGGTAAATATATTGTTTTATAGTTGTACTGAGAGCGAATCCTTTGTGGGTACCGAATTCGTATAACACACTTTTTAAACCACGCTTAACTGGTTACATAAAATGATAAATTTACAAAAAATTGCATTGCATAATTATAATCCATATTAAAGATGGATAGGTATTAAATTACAATGTATTACACGTGCTCTATTAATTAATGATATCATGGCGATGTAGTTATGATTATACACTTAACGCCACTCATGTCAGGATTTTTGTAAAGAAAACACAATTTACAAATAGTAAACTAGGACCGTTATAAGTGTTCATTTTTGACATTTCCTAACAATAAATTAATAAAAATCTGATGCGTTTATCCGTGACACTATCTAGGTTACCAAAAAAAAAACTTGAAATTATGTTCGTTGCTACGGGAAGAGACAGGGCAAGGGAGCCAAGAAGCCAAGGCGCTGATTATACTGAACACATAATACAGCGCCCTTGAGGTTTTTAATAGCTCCAGGCACCGTTTGGCTCAGGGTCGGCCCCGGGACATGGGGGGGATCTATAATACATTAAAAATATTAACAAGAATTGAGGGAAGTTGCAAACATCTGAAATGATCTAAAAATAAAAAAAATATATAAAAAGTAAAAACAATTATATAATTTATAAAAATTACCGAAACAACATTGAAGATATTCCAGTTAAAGTTACAAAAAAAAAAAAAATTAAAAAAACTATTTGCCATGCCATATAAAAGTAATTATGTATTAAAATAACTTGCATTTCATTCAAAATCTTTTCACGTAAATATTATGTAAAATTAGGGCCTATTACAGCGTTATACAAGCGCATTACGGATTCCCTTCTGATAACAATTTACAATGTTTACCTACCCATAAAACATAAGTACCAATGGTTGGTAAATTTCCATCTTCAAGATGAGAATAATCACACCATCAGGGCAATAATTGAAGGGATTAGTTTTATTATTAATTTATTTTAATTTTATTATTAATTACTGGAAAACTTAAAATGTAAAAAATATTGTACCAAATATAATAAAATAAATTATGCTCAGTTACTTAAGGTTATGATATCATAACCTGGAACTGATAAAAAACATTGGTTTGAAGGATTTGAAAATTTTAGTGCCTAGAATAGAAAGGTACTTTTTTCGGTGTTCACTGCTAATAAACTTTTCCCTTTACTATCGCATTCTGGATGGAACCCAGAACATTTACAAATTAGCTACTTAACGTTCTAAAAAGATTATCTTCGGACAGTTTAAGGATTACCGGTTGTTACCGCTTAGTACTGCTTAGTACCGCTTAGTACCGGTTAGTACCGGTTAGTACCAGTTAGTACTAGTAATAGTTCTGGTAATCTATAATCTGTCCAAAGACAATAATTAACTTAGCGTCTGCAAAGAACAACTGTGTTTAATAATTTTTTAAATGAGTTATTTGGCGTTACAAAATCTATCCATTTTTTCCGTCAATTTTTATAGGTCACGCCACTCTCATCCATTTATTAGTATTTTAAATAATTTACTTTGAAATTGAAATAAACAGATATTTAAATGTCATATTTATCAAAAAGACAGACGCCTGTTCAAATAGCAGGTGTTTCACAGCGAACAAGCCCAAAACCGGAAATAATTTTCACCATGTTATTGGTTTAAAATAATATTTTATTTCTTACAATCAAGCCCACTGACATTTTATTTTATTTTATTTATTTATTTATTTAACGCCCAGAGGGCTTTTACATGGTTGGTAGTATGATTTTAATTTGACAGATACTGTGAAACATAAAAAATAAGAATAAAATTACATTTGATAAAAGCTATGCAAAAGTCATACAAACACAAAAAACAAAAACAGAAAATTACAGCTATTTGTAGGTTTACATGATGTGTTTAGGAGTATTGTTGAAATAAATATTTTAAATGATCCACAAAACTTGCCAAGTTGGTATTGAATATGTTAACATCACCGTTGCAACATCAGTCGTTGTATCGGAGAGTGGGCAATGTAGTTACGCTTATGTGTGCTGCTGTAGAATATTATACATGATAATATTAAAACTACTAAACCTGTATTCATAGTTCTTTTGATTTAATACTAGCTGACGTGTACCCAGCGTTTCTGGTTGTACATAATTTTGATGTATGTCATAAAGATTAGCCAGCGTTACCCGAAAATATTTTTTTATGACTTGGTTACAAAACAACGACTTTTCTCTACTTTCTATGTATAAATATAATATGCATTTTTTTAAATATACAAACCTTCCGGAAGAAATTCTCCAAATGAAAATGAAAACCCTATCAAAATCTGTTGCGTAGTTTAGAAGAACTAAGCGCACAAACAGACAGACGCGGATAGCGACATTATTTTATACTATTTAAAGATATGTATTTTTACAATTAACAAAAAAAATATTTTTAAATGTTACACATTGTATTATAAATACAAATAATAAAAGCTTTTCTTCACCCAAAGAAAAAAGACCATTGTGTTTCGTGAGGGAATTTGAGTTAAATAATAAAATTAAATGTAAAAGTAATAAAATATTTTAAATATGTAAAAATAAGAATAAAATGAATCAGAAAAAAGAAAGGTTATTCGATAACAAAAAAATAGTAACAATAATGATTTCTTACGGTAGTTTTGTTTTATCCATTATTTCATTATTTATGTATCAACTAAACAACCATTTTTTATTTATTAATATAATAGAAGAATATTATTTTCTCTTTTACTATGTTTATTATTCTCTTCACGTCAATTAATGCCACAAAGGAAAGGAAAGGGTCACGAGGAAAATAATTTCCCTCAGGGCTCTCGTGTCATATTTGATGATGTCGTTTGGAGGGTATTTTGAAGAAAAGGATTTAGAGGAAGTTCTGGGAAGGAAAAAAAGGTATGAGGGGTGGATAAGATTCTGGAGATCAGTGTGTTCAGGATTGACGAATGTATGAATACATCCTTGAAGTGCAAGGTGATGGGTGAATAGATAGTCCGGATGGAGAGGTCAGAAGACCCCTCAACTGGCCTCTCCCGATCGTCACCAAGACCTGGACAAACCTCACCCATGAACCCGTGCACCAAGTCACCATGCGAACTACTTGGGGAGAGCTACAGAAGATGTTGTTTATCCAATGAATGGAGTACTCACACCTTCTTCTCAATTACAAGATTCATAAATAAAAAAAAAAACCGTATGCAAATAATTTATAAAATGGCGACGTACTGTAGTTCTATGTTCTACAATTCAAATCTTGATTGGAGTCAAGTAGTTTCAGAGAATTTGAACAATTCTTCAAATTTCAAAGATAATATTCAAGTTCTGTGAAAGTTATATTCAAGTTCTGTTATTATTTCAGCTTTTTCAAGAATAGGACATTCGCAGAACTTGCAAATGAACTTTGAATTTTGATGAACTCTATGAAAAAAACATTCCATTAATAAGGTTTTCTCAACCAAAATATTATTGTCATTGGACACAAATATATATTTTTTGTTGGTTATCGGTGGGTATTCTAAACTAACATTTTTATTTGAAACCAAATTTGTTCCTTCCTCCAACCCTTTTCTTTCACAATTTTTTTTTGTAGTAAATGGTAAAATTTAGTAAATGGTGGTAAGCTGGCTTATGCTTTTTCTTTTTGCAGACGAGGTGGGTAATAACCTGGCCTATTTACTTAATATTCATCTTCTCCATCCCTGACTGTGAGAAGCCCCGTTTCCGATCGTGGTACCCGGTGACGTTCTTGATGTGCATAATTTGGATTGGCTCTTTGTCCTACGTCGTGGCTTGGATGATCACCATCTTAGGTAAGTCTATTAGGGCGCTCCGTCCACTTGCCTCGCGAGCGTCGATTCGATGTCAGTGAGTGTTGGAACAGTGATACTTCCGTGCTGAGTCTGAGAACAGTGCTGATGATCAACATTTTCAGGGAAATAATATGTTAATGTATAAGTGTTTATAACTCAGACAGAATTCTAATAGTCGAATCCCAGTATAGGTAACAATGTTCTGTTGTAACAGTAATAATTAAACATAATAATTTCGGTTGTCAGAGCATACATGCGAGACGTAAAATGTTACTGCATAAAAATTATTCACAACATGTATGTCCAATGGATCTAGTTCAGTGTAGCGTGCCGTTCATATAGTTGCAATGCCACTGAGTTCTGCTGCTTAATGCTCTATTCACAAAAATATATTTGTGAATAGAGCAGGTTCAAAATAAAATCTGGAACCTGCTCAGTGTTCTTTCTTAATCTATAAAATTATAATAAATATTTCATGTGAAATTTTTGTATCTTTTTTAAATACCTACTATCTATATTGTATATGAATTTAGATATTGTGATCTTGATTGAATAAATAAATTAATAAAATTGAATCTTGAAAGTGGAAATTAACCCGCTTTCCGACATCCGATGGAGCTGAAACATGACAGACAGACTCTTTTTCAATGACAATGCATTTTATCAACCTTTGGTTATACAAACACATACATACACGCGCGCGAACACACGCATTTCTCTGAAATTGATTGACATTATAAAAACTTATAGCAGTTTTTATACGAAGTAAATTTCGGTACCATCCAAATGGGATTTGGCTTTAGTGATAGTGTTGTTTACTCGTTTTATTCAGTCCCTGGTGAGGAAAGTTCAATACTCAGTCAAACTAAAAACAAATAAATATTTAAACAAATAAATATAAATATATACATTTTTAATCTCATCTATAAAAATAGATTTATTTTATAAAAACTTTTTTTGTGGGTTGATTTTACTGATTAACTCCAGTTGAGTTATGTGTCATATTTTTGCTAAGCGTTATATTGTTTGTAAATTGTTTGTCATAATCACTAGAGGCCACCAATCACTATGTGTATAATTTTGACAAATCTTTTTGTAGTAGATACGAATAATACAAAAATGTATTTCTATAAATTCCAGGACACACTCTGAAGATTCCCGATTCCGTGATGGGAATAACTTTCTTGGCTGCAGGAACATCCGTGCCAGAAGCAGTCTCAAGTGTTATTGTTGCAAAAAAGGGTAAATTAATAATTTTCGTAAAATGAAGTAACATATTATTTAGGAAAAACTCACTAGAGATTTTCAGTTGTTATTGGTTAAATTAAATACAGAATTTTTTTAATTTTTTCGTTTTTGAAATAATATACCCTGGATTCAAAAATAACAAATTTTGTGTTTTTAGGTCACGGTTCCATGGGAATCAGCAACTCCATCGGTAGCAATACGTTCGATATTTTACTATGCCTGGGCCTACCCTGGTTAATAAAGGCGGCATTTATTCCCACCGATCCAGAACATCATTGGGTAAGAACATTGTACAAATCTCTACACAACTTCCTAAGAAATATGCACATGAAATTATTATAATCTTTTTTGCATTCACATGAATTCCTTTCTATCATGACATTATGACTTGTTAAAAATATTTAAAAATTTATAATACGCGGTTTTTTTAGAATTTTAGAAAAACTTTGTATTATTATGGCTGATTTTGCTAACTGTTATAGCGTGTTATATATTACTTTTTGCATTGTATCAATGAGAAAAAAGCGAACTGTTGCGAAAAACTGACGGCGCCTGAAGCTTACTGCGTTAAATAATAATAAATTTTAAGCGACTGTCATTATGAGCTGGTGAACAATAAGAGGAAAATATCCATGTTAAATAAAAAGTGTATTGAATGTGATGTTTGAATCGCCGTTGTTTGAATCTGTCGTATGGTCGTTAGGTGGCTATCAACTCCTCGGGGCTGGAGTACTCCGCCATATCGCTACTGTCGACCCTCTTCATGCTGTACATCGCCTTCTACTTTAACAAGTTCCGGCTCGACAAGAAGGTGGGGCAAGCCTGCCTATGCATGTACGTGGTGTTCCTCGTGCTGGCGACCTTAATAGAACTCAATGTGTTCTTCCGTGTCAACTTGCCGACATGCGGACGGTAATTTCACTTACCGCTGTGACACTACAAACAAGCCACCGAAGATTCCATGCCGTCATTTGTAAGGCATTTTGGTGTTATTACAGCCATGGGACTATTGTTGCATCAAGTCACCTTAATTTATTCACATCGCACCAAAACACCGCCGAAACGAATTCTCATGAAGCTATCGGTCAAATCGAGCATGCGTTCCTTGAAGAAGATGGTAATGCGTCATTCTCGATTAAAACCTTCAACGCTCTCTTTTATGGAACGTTTTCATTCGACTTAAAGCGTTCAGAATCTAAGAACACATGGTTGGCACCTTACCACACACATATATGTAATACACACGTATGTGCAGAATCTGATAAACGTTATAGAATAAATTTGTTAGAATATCAGCGCCGTAAGTATTAAAACATTTTAATTATGGACTAGAACATTCGGCGGATGTTTTGAATAGATTTTATTTAATTTCTAAAATTCTATTAATTAAGTAGGTAACTATTTGTAATAGAATTTCATTTTTGTCTTTAAAGTAAAAATATTTAAGTATTTAAGATCGTTTAATGTTAAAAGATGCAAGGAGGTTATTATTATGCTGCTTCTCAAATTATTCATAATTATTCTAAATACGTTAAATATCTGCTATACGAACCTCAACATTCCTAATGATAATATAGTAATCCTTTCTAGAAAATACATATTCCCATACCCTTATTTTAAGTTACTATATAGATCAGATGGGAAAAAGTTTTTACAATATCTGCAGGAGGAAATATTCCATTCGATCAAATTCGTAGAAAATGCGTTTTCTATAAATCATTGCAAATGGAATAAAAGATCTGAATGTTTAATGAAGAAAATTATGGAATATAATTTCACAATAAATCATACTTTTTATAAGAACGATATTTTTTTTTATGTAACAACTTAATGTAAATTAATCGCTAAAATAGTTTAAAAATCAATAGCATCTATGTATGTAAAGTAATCTGATGGTGAGAGTGAGCCACGCATGAATCAATGATTCTTTTTTTCAAATTGTAGAAAACATAGGTTTTAAAACAAGTATCTAGTTGTTTGCTTCCTAGGAGGTATTAGTCGAGGATGTGCTAGATAGTCGCCGTTCTGCAATCATAATTTACATCATCTAATATCGCCATAAATATATAATAATTAAAAAAAAAAAAAAATATATATATATATATATATCAAATTTTCATAAATTGTGATTATAAAAATTGGATATGGAACTTTTTATATTATCTGAGTGCATTGTCGAATGCATTGACCAGATTGGTGAATAGCTTTGTCCAGACTCTATGTGGCTACTTTCAAGAGGCAGTATACAACTAGCAATTAAATATTAGATTTATAAGTCAATAGAGCAAACTAAAATAATGTTTTTAGCCTTTCCCATTGATATTAAAATGTTTTAACGCCATTGAGGTAATTTTCTCACGAAAATGGCGCTATACGAATAATCCAACCCTTATTGGTTGAACTCATTTGACACATAGTCTCTGGACGAAGCTAATTACGAATTTTGAGGACATGTTTAATTTTAATTTATCCTTTAAAAATTATATACCGAGTGTAACTGGCGAGTTATATACCGAGATAATTATATACCGAGTGTAACTGGCGAGTTATATACCGAGATAATTATATACCGAGTGTAACCCGACAGACTACAGCCAGTAACTTCTAAGCTTATTTGGAGTTAAAGTTACAAATAATGTTTTAATATTGAACAAAATAATTGTAACATAAAATATCTTTTACATATCGCCAAGTGCTGCAATCCTAATCGAGGCTGGGGACAAAATTTAAATAGAAGTTTTCTTACGTGTCGCAAAGTGCTGCGATCCAAATCTTAAAAAATACATATATTGTAGCATGAAAAATTATCTTTCCTACATATTGGATAACTAGCTAAATAATTGTTATGCTATGTATACATCCGCGAGCCGAACTGCCAAACTGAACCTCAACTTATGGGAATGAAACGAAGCAACCGCAAATGTCGCGAAACGCGGCTTGCAGTTGATTTCGGTTCGCAAATGTATACGTACCCTCAAACTTCATACGAACATGTTGTAAACACATTTGTTTGAGATATTTCCACAAAAATTGTTGATTTGAAAAAAATTGTTTACAATGCCTTTTCTTTTAAAGCTTTTATGTAAATATTTTTTTGTGTGTTTTAAATAAAAAAAGGAATGCACGAAGCTTATTGGTAAAATAATGCATTTTGTTCTCATTAATTTTATTTTAAAATGCTAGTATGAAATTAAAAAAATAACTTTTAATTTACTGAAACTTTAAAAAATTATGTTTAGTGTGGGAAATTTTCTAGGCTCATTTTACTCATGAATAATTCGTCCATATTGGATCCTCGTATAAGGCTGTAAAAAATAAACAACCACAGGATTCATAGCTAGAAACAAACACAAAAATTAGATATTAAGTACAGATATCTGCAAATCAACCGATTGATTTTCAACTTTTCTATTAATCAATGCAACTTATCTAATGATTTGTTCATTGTTGCCTGCGATTATTTCAGAGATTTTTTTCTAGTAAGCGCCACGCTTGTTTTGGGAGACTATTTTTGTTCTGTTATCCCTTGCCTATTATGGAATCGCAGCATTTTGTGTCGCTGATTTAATATTCTACCACTCGACGTCCTTTACTGTCCAATGCTGTGGGAAAGAGACGGTACGTGCCATTAGTTACGCACCTTCCTAACTATGGGCAAGCCAGTGATGGCATGTTAAAGAAATTGATGATTATTGTTTAAAATAACAAAAAGTAATGTAAGAGCAAAATGCCACCTTTTTTAACTCCAAATAAGCTAATGATTCGCTGGTAAAGCTTGTTGATCAGGTACGTTTTTTTATACCTTTTATATGTTTAAACACGCAAAAAAGGTATTAATAATGTTGGACGACATTTAGATGAAATGTCAACCCTCAAATGCATCTTGTGATAGAACTATATATACCATTATGTCATCTACGAATTTGTTTGAATTCAAATTATCACCAGATTGCATATTCTTGTCCCCCAAAAAGTCAAGCGACATAAATGATTGACTTTTTTTTACATGTTTGTCCATAATGTTTCCAACGTTATTTATTCACAATATTTAAAAAAAAATCCTTATTTATACAACATCCTTTACCCAATTGTTATTTTAACTTTGAAATACATAGATTGGTCTCTTTTAAGTGCGTTACTAAAGCAGTAACCAAATAAAGCGCTCAACATCAACAATTTTCAAAGATGAAAAAGTAGGCATTTAGTGAAAAGATAAATTAATTACAAAATGTATGATTAAAAAAATACGATCATTAAAAATATTATGTGCTAAGAACCAAATTATTTTAATTCTTGTATTGAAATCAATCATCGTCATCATTGTAATACCACTATTATGAATATTTAACAGGTGGTGTCACTTCATCTCATCAAATAATTAACATGTATTTAATTTCCGAAAATATTATTTTTTGCACTTTTTCGTTCGATGTACAAGACTAATCAGTTTTCTTCTACTAAAATATCTGTGTTCGAACCTACTAAAGCTAAATTGATGTATTTACAACTGCTTACAATAGTTGAGAATATTTTTTTCAAATATACTTTTAAAATAATGTGACATCTTTTTAAAGAAAAGTAGCAGTTTCAAAATACTTACTTATGTTTTTAAAAAGCAACCCATCGTTCCTCCATGGATAGTTGATAATGATATGCATTTTAACTAGTTGTCTAAAACTTGCTTCTGTCATGATGGAGGACTTAGCCAGCCAAGGCTTTAACTTTTCACCTGGGTGGGAACCCGACGCGTTGGCAACTCAGCCACTGACCGGTCAATTTGGTATTATAATTTATTTGTAGGATTGTTCCTCAGAAAAAGGGTCGAAACAAACAGGTATTTCAATCATTACAAGTTATGTGTGAATCGGTTTAATTATATATTTAACTCTTGTTCTAAATAACGTAATTTATTTGTTAAGGTGGTGATTATTTTTAAGAACACATCAATTTTATAAGTCGAGAAAAAGTTTGCACTGAAAACATGACTTTTGTTATTTCTATAATGTATAAGAAAACAGTTTTCTGGTGAAGGCATGTTTTTATAATTATTATAAAAGTGTATACTGGAACTAAACATGCCTAAATAGACTAAATGATCGCCTGCAGGGTGAAGGTTGCTCTGATGACAACCATAGGTATGTGCACTCCGATAAGAGAGGACTCTAGACAAATAAGAAACTAAATATGGCTATGTAAATACGTTCTGGAAGCAGAAACGTATTATTTTTCATAGAAATATATTACTTTGTGGTTTGACACAATATAATAACATAATATAGAACAAAATATTTGTGTTAAATACCAACATTAATTTTAGATAATAAAAAATATGGTTTCATTTCACAGAAACACATTGTTTTCAATTTACAGTAATGTTGTTAACTGTCATTGTTAAAATATATATATATATATATATATATATATATATATGGTTAATCCCCTCCGAATTTAGTAGGTAATGAAATCAATTTAGTGTAATATATTTGATTAAAATCAGTTGATTTCAAATCGTTATTTCCATAATTCTATTAGGAATGGCAAAATAAAACTTGAGTTAGTTGTTTTCAAGCACGTAATACCACATTGTATGGTAGTTGTAGTTTGGTAGTACAATTAAATACATGTATAAAACAGAACATTTTTTGTTGGTTGTTTTCAAGCACATAATACCACATATTATATGGTAGGTGTAGTTTGGTAGTACAATTAAATATATGAATAAAACAGAACATATTTTCAAGATTCCAGTCACTAAACTTAATCCATACCATCTAAAAAATAAACTAATTGATGCAAAATATTATTAAAAAAAATATATAATGACAATTTTTTTACGTTAATCATTTTTAATGTACCCACTCTGGTAAGCTCTGAAAATAAAGTTCTATTGGTATTCAGTATTATGTATGCGATATGTATATTTTTTACCATGCAAACTTAATTATCTAAATAAAAAAGCTAATTTTAAGTTAAAGGCTGTTCATAATTATTATTATTGGTAAGTAATTTTTTTATCATTCCTACCTACCCTTCACAATTTTTCCTTTGTTTAAATATATTATGCTTTTTACAGATTTTCCAACCACTGCAGATACATTCAATACCGTGCAAGATATTTTTCCAAATGTACAGATAAGTTTGTAAAATGTCTGTAATATTCTTAATAGTAAAAAAAAATATTGGTTGTGAGGGTAAGTTTTTTTCCCAACAGAGTCAATTCAATTTTGTGGCGGGTTTGGGTACCACCACCCCTGGAACCATTTATTGGATAACGGTCACCCCAAGTGGTTCGCTACGTTTGGTGATTTAGCAGGGGTTCAGGATGCACTTGTTCACCAGCTGCTTGGCGTATCAGATCGGGAGAGGATGTTTTGGGAAGACCCTTTCTCCAACTGGTATGATATGTTCATACTTCCGTCACTCCTGGCACACTAATCCCTAGTTTCCTACCCACCCCTGTTACCCACCCCTACCTACCTGTTACCTTTTCAGAACTTACTCTCTTTGATTTCCTCAAAAAAGACCCTACACACCATCCCAAAAGATGACATAAGTCCTGAGGGAAATTACATTAAAAACACATTTTAAAATAATGTTATTAGTAGGTACCTTTAAAATAGTTTTAAAGAATATATTTTTATACCCATATATAAATGATTTAGCCTGTTGAACTACGAGTATAACACTCACAATTGGAGGGATATTGTATGTAGAAATTGAGTGATAGGAAGATGGTGGTTAGAAAGTTGTTTGTTAACTAAAGCCATGTCTGGCAACGTTTCTACTCTCAACGACGATCTCTCACTATACAGAGAATATATCTAATTAATAAACAATCAATTAATTTAAATTATAAACCCCTTCTATCATAGCTTAAAATAATTCATTTAATACAAGCAAATACACGTAAACAAAGATTAATTCTCATGGTCACATCTATTTTATTTTCACAAGTTTGACTATTTGCGCTTCCTAATTAGACATTTGTAAAATTATGACATATTTGTATTCTAGGGTGTTAGAAGATACATAATATAAATAGTATTCACTTATTAAGGCTTATTATCACTAGTACAACTCGTGTGCATATTATATTTTTATGTACAAAGCTCTGTATGTTAAAATTGAATTTAGGTTCGAGTTGATCTTGGTTAAATTATTTACACAATATATTTACAAAAGGAGTATTTATTAGACACACTATTGATAACAACTTAAAATAACTTACAGCTAATGTGATCGATTGGGTTGTGGGAACAAATTTAAAACATACTTCTGTACATTAACATAATATGAGTATCATCTCTATTGGTAGCAGTGTGGTTGAATGAAATGAAAAAATTTATATCGTGTATTACTAGCAGTGTGGTTGAATGCAATAGAACAACACAACAATCGTGTATTGGTAACAGTGTGGTTGAATGAAATAGAACATATTATATCGTTTATTGGTAGCAGTGTGGAATGAAATGGAACATATTATATCGTGTATTGGTAGCAGTGTGGTTGAATGAAATGGAACATATTATATCGTGTATTGGTAGCAGTGTGGTTGAATGAAATGGAACATATTATATCGTGTATTCAGTACAAAAAAGCAGTCTTTCAAATGTTTATGAAAAAAATATTTTTAGGCTTGGTCGTCTTAAAACAAACAATACAATAATGCTCGTGCCTACATGCTGCTGAAGATGGCGGTTTGTATTGAAGCAAAAATATACTGAATTTAATTTGAAATGAGACTTTATCATATATTTTTTTAATAAAGCCACTTGAGCGACAGCTACCCAAATACACTTAGGTGATTTAAATACGTTCTTATGTTTACGTGTTAATATTTAGAGGTATGGTATTCATTTAATCGAATGGCCGTATCCTGATTCCTGATTTTAATATATTTATGGAGTACATACAGTGGTTTTTTGTATCATCATCTTTTCTTTAGTTAATTAAACAACAACAGTTGTGATAGTTTAAAATGTCCAAGTAAGACGTACTATTTTTTCATAAATAATAAATAATGGATTCAACACACAAAGGTAACAGAAATTAAATTTAATATGGCGGATGGTACTACTGACGGCTGGCAGTATGTTTCAACTCAGACATCGTCCACTGACTTCCTCGGTTAAGAGATAAAAGTTAAACTCCGAAAAATGTGATCGGCTAACATAGCCAATCTAAGTATATCCTTGTTAAAAACATGTAGAAGGTCATCACTAACGTCAAGTGGGACCATTAACGGGTGACAGTTGGAAATCAAATAATATCAGAATACGTCTTGTTGGGAAACAGAAACACAGGTCGCCCGTAGATGGGTCATAGGCCTGGAAAAATTGTGGATTTCGGAAAAGAACTCCTGGAAGCCAGAGGGTAGTTGAAAATAAATAGTTCACCTAGCAATTCGGTAAGCCTACTTCGAAGAACATACCGGACTCCATAAGGATAGCGAGAGTAATGAAGATTAAGTAAATCACTAAAATAGTTCCTCCAACAGATTTCTTCAAGTAGAACTTCCCAAGGTACAGAACAGTATAGAGGCAAGCGACTGCCAGGATCAGAGACAGAATGATATAGTCCATGCCAGAAGATTCAATGGCAATGTAGCCATCCTCGCCTTGTCCGCGGAGAATCATACTCTTGATAAACCATGGGATTCCCAAAGAGAAGAGAATGGCCAGCGAGTTCGCCCCCAATGAGTTCGATACTCCCATTCCTCCTTCGCCTGAAAAGTGAACAAAATACCATCGTAAGCTTTTTTGTTTATCAATAACCTTTAGTCGAGGTGCGAAAATATTATTAACCTTGCCAGTTACTTTGACCACGTGCATTTTTTAGATATTATCTGATATAAATCTTAACTAATCAATTTGATATCAGATAAGATTGATAAAAATAGGGTTTTTTGCTGTGTCGAATCAGTCATCAAAATATGCATATTTGATTACAAAAAATTCTGTCAAAATACAAGTTATTTTATTTTTCTTTACTAAAAATAACCACATAATGGTTTAATGGTTTTTCTTTACTAAAAATAACCACATTGTGCATGTACTGACGTGCTGGATGGCTTTGGATATCATTGTACATCCATCAATAACATGATCTGATAAAAAGTTGGGAAAAAGAAAAGATTTGATTTTATCTTGGAAATATTCAACAATGCCACTTATGAATAATTACTGTTTGTAGTATTTCTTATAAATTGGGCAACGGGTAAAGGTTTGATTACGTTAGACTAGGTAGGATTAGATTGGGTAATGATAGGTTAGGTTAAGTTAGATTGAAGCAGAACGGCAAGGACAAAGGACTGAAGGCGAATGGAGTAGGCTAAATCCCACTGGCAGATTAAGCACCATTTAGATGATGAGGTTAGATTAGGTAAGGATGGGTCAGGTTTGATCTACCTTGGGTTTGATCTGTTATTGTATACAAGTTAAAATAATTTCTTACCTCTTCTGGACATGATGAAGATGGAACAGGCTTCGGGGAGACAACCTCCGAACGCGAGGAAGGTCATGCCCATGATAGAGTCGGGAATTTCAAACACACCACCTGAAAATTTAAATAACAAATACATTAATAAGTCAACACATGTTATACAGGGTGTCCGGTGGTAGAGTGCGCTAACTTCGGGGGGTGATTAAAAATATTTTTTTCGAAATTGAAATGTTTTAAGGTAGGTTATAGGTAAAAAAGTTGTTTGGGAAAATAAATATTCTTCTATGGAAAAAAATAATCATGTAGAATCACCGGGGTGATAAATTTAACGCAATTCCAATTAGTTTCAGATACAACTGAGCTTTCCATATGGTTAAGGGTTGTTATTTCTGCGACGGTACTTGCTCTTGGAAAATTCAGTGTAACCTGATTATTATAAAAAAATTGTTTTCAATGCAATAAACATGTAAAAAAATACAACTTTGAATAAAATCTTCATTCAACGATGTTTTTTAACTCAGCACTTGCGGCAATGCTTTCTCGATTACTCTTTTATCTGTAGCTTCTGATTTTTTAAATTCTGAATTTTGAGTTTGACTCGAGAATATGATGGTTTTTTGCAAAAACACATTGACGTAAAGCAGCCTTGAGGAAAGTTCAAGCTCATTATATTCCGTTACTTCAGAGCTTTACCAATAATTGGTCTACAGAATGCATCATATTGATTGTACGGTAGGCATCAAGCTATTCGAAAAAAAAAATATTTTTTTTTTGGAATAAAAAAAGACAAGTGCGAACACAGAGTGTTAGAGTGGAGATAAAATATTGAAATTATTGTATCAAGATAATCAATAAGTGCTTAAAAAGTGACGGCTTTCACCATTCATTATTATGGTAAAGTTCAAATATTGGATCAGGTTTATTACCCCTTGCGGTATTTCTGATAAAAATGATTTAAACAAACGTCCAATCTTTTATCTTTAACAAAGAATGATTGATGGCTTTAGATTTATTAAAACAATGGCTGATAATATAACATACATAATAAATGACGAAAATTAAAAAAAGGTGATTTATTCGATATTAACGCAATTTTGTTGATAATCCTGTGCGTGTTTACCCACGTCAACGAAATTACTCAAATATTTTTTTTGGAAGCCGTTGAGAAGATCATTTATGAGATAACTATCAATTTAAATCCAAATCTAAAGCCAACGGGCCAAGTCTTAGTTAAGACAATTCAATTGACGAAGTTATACCAAATCACAAATCGTCTAAATGTGACGTAATCTTTCACTTTACTGGCATTGACTGTTAATAAAAAAAATAATAAAAGGTACAGCATATGAAATTGGTAATATTTAACGCTTGTGATTGTAGTTTGAAAATCAAACCACATGCACTGTATGAATTTAGAGCGGCTTTAGCACCAAATAATGAGCAAAGAGGGTTGAAAATAAGAATTTGTTATAAACATCAGAAGCAAGAGACACCCCAATACCAAAATTCTTAACATAAATATAATGATAGATCCTCTTTCTGGGGGTTGGACTGAGCGCCTTATTATTTTTAGGGTTTTTGTTATCTTTATCATATACTCGTAGGAGTATAAAGGGCTTTCAAAGCGGTTTGGATCAAACTTCCAGGGATTTTGTATTCAGTGGTGTGGATATGATGAATAGCTCACCAATCGTGGTTATCATCCAGGACACAAAGTAGGAGTTTCCTCCAATGCAGACGATGCACATGATGAAGGAGAGGGGGTAGAGTTTTCTGTAGGACTTGGGCGATGGGATGAGGCAGGTGAGCAGCAGCTTCAGCGGCCAGGTGTAGATGAACCAGATCTTCAGGCCAACAGACTTCTCGTGTGGGAAGCGCCAGAGACTCTTGCGGACTTTTACATCTAAAAACATTCAATATTTTTATTGCGTTAGTTTACACACTAATTTCTACCACTCACAGATATAAAAATATTATCTTCCTGTTCTTAATATGTACATGACTTTCATTGATGCACAATTAAATTTACAACATCAGGGAAAGGTGGAAATGGGCAACAACGTTCAATTAATTTTTTTGTGTTCGTTGCTTCTCCAGACTATTTAAGTTCGGATTGTGTCTTCTTTTGACAGAAGTTTAATCAGTTTTCAAAGTAAAAATAATATGCTTAGTAAAATAGGTTAAACATACCACATAATGCAATTTCGCAATGCGGAAACTTAGTGATGAGTAAATTGAGCTATATAATCGAAGACGCAGAAAACATTAAATTATTTCAAAGATCTTTTTTTAATTTAAAATTAATATAAATATACATTTTTTACAATAAACATACATATTACACTATGATAAAGGAAAAATAAAAATAGTGTATTTTGTATTGAAATTAAAATATAATATTTTTCTCACCATAAAGAGAAAAGCCTCTTGTTTTTGGTGACCGAATTCAAGCTCAAATGATAAAGCCATAAAAGTAATAAAATATCAAAAATAATAATAACAAGAAAAAAATGATCAGGAAAATATAACAAATAAACAAGAAACGCAAGATTTATCGAAAACAGAAATAGATAATTATTAATTTTTTTTGTTTGTCTCTGTGTGTGTGTGTGAGTGTGTGTGTGTGTGTGTGTGTGTGTGTGTGTGTGTGTGTGTGTGTGTGTGTGTGTGTGTGTGTGAGGGTGTGTGTGTCTGTGTGTGTGTGGGTGTGTGTTTCTGTAAAAAAAACCAATCACATTGATCTCTATAGATACTTTTTACAAGTTTAAAAAAAATATATTTTAAACACCACTGTTTTATCCTTACACTATAATACCCACGCTCAGGCTTCGACATTGTGGGATTTTTTTGTTACTCTTTCATTCTATATTACTATGTATGTACCTGAATTGTATATGTATCAAAAATTTTGTTAATAAAAAAAAATTAAATAAATAAAAAAAAATTACAACACTCTTATTATACATATAGTTTTAGGTGATTTTTCAAATTAAGCTTAAATTCATGAATATTTTCTATAATTTTTAGGAAGGTTGTTCTTCTTCAAATTCTTCCTTCAAAATAATTTAAGGTTGTTAAAATATTATATTCTTAGATAGAGGTGTTAAATTATGAAATTTAAAAGTTATTTTGATATCTTTCTGATGTATTGTAATGAAAGTTATGAAACTGATTTTCTTTTAAAATCTGTATTCTTTTTGTCTATTGTAGGTACATTGCTTATTGTAAAAAGAGTTCCATGAGAAAATATTTTTTTTTGGCTGACTACGAACATCGTTGATTTTTACCAACCGAGAGCTTTTGAAAATATGGCTTTATATCCATTCTAGAGCTGTACCCATTAATTCAATATTACTTGATTTACTATATAAATGCTGTGCTAACAAACGCTTGAGATCTATGAAAATTCCAACGCATTTCAATGATTTATCTAATGAGTAATGAATAAGACTAGTTACTTTTTCTATTTCATCCTGTGCGATTTATTCCTCTGATTCTATCTTCCATAAAGCCGAATTGATTTTCTTTAATTAGGTATACTATTACATTTTTAAAATTTGGTTCATTATTTTTTTAACTAGTTTTTTTTTGTTATTTTTTTGAGATTATGATATGGGTCGGTAATTGTGTACATCTTCTGGATTACCAGATTTAAATATTGGTGTAATGATGGTTTGTTTGTAAGTTGGTGGAAATGTTCAGATTTTGAAACATATATTTACCATATATATATATGTAGAATAATGTTCTCGGTTTACCCGGTTTACGGATAAACCGAGAACATTATTCTACATCTTTTTTTTTTGTTTTAGGCATTTCACCCTGAAAAGAGGGTTTTTTGATTCTACATCTTACACCCGTGAAAACCTTAACCATATATATATATGTATGAGATTTGCTAGATTTTTCCCGAAGCTTGTAATGGAGGTGTTAACTGTATTTTGTTTTCTTTGCAATATATCATGAATAATAACAGCGACTTCATTAATCTTATATTTTTTGCTATCAATTATTTCACTTATAACCGTCCATACTCTTGTACTATCATTTTCAGCCTGATACAGCTTCTGTTTATAATAAATAACTTGCCATCGATAGTTACATAAAAAAGTGGTTTAATTTGCTTTGAAATAATTGAGTAATTTTTTTGTTGATTTTAAAAAAAGACAAACAATCCCGGGTTACGGATAGCCTGACCAAATTTGAAAATCTCCTTATCCTACCACTCTAAGCGGAAAATATTGCTTGTGTTGTGATGGAGGACTTAGCCAACCGAGGAATTGAACACACAACGCCTGGGTGGGACCCAAACGCGATTTCAACTCAGTCACCGACCGATCAAATTTAAACACTAATTCACAAACAATTGGTGAAATCTACTGTCTACTATATCCAAAAACTATCATTTATCCTTGAAGTGGCTTTAAAAATAGTAATCTCTTCTTGATTTCTATGTTTCCTCTAATTCTTCCTGTTATTATTTGTGAGCTTGGTGAATCAAACCAGTTTTATAAATAAAGTAAGTGACTTAGCTAGCGTAAAGAATGGGTATTATCTTAAAGTATGGGATTATTGACGACTTGTTTGATAAACTACTGACTGAGATTGAAAACAATTACACTGGTTTGGCTTACCTGATTATGTAAAATATATCGGCTTTAAAAAAATAAGTCTTAATCGGAGATTAGTGTGAACGCGAGCGATTTACGTCGTTTTAAAGCAAGCCAGATAATATATTATATAATCTTCTGGTTTTTTTAAATCAATAAAAGTTGTGTTCAATACATAACACCTTTTGACATCTTTTCACGTCTAAGTCCGTTGTCCTCATACCTTGTAATGCGTAATTTAAAGTTTGTGCACTTTACGCCGTATAGTTCTTATAATCGTGGGATATTACACTTAATGCATGTTGTAGGCCTCTAGAACTTTAATATGTTAACCGAAATGAAGTCTTGAAATTACCGGAATCTACCCAAAAGTGACTCTATTTAGGTTAGAGAGGCATATAAATACAATTAAAAAAGTTCTGCTGGATTATCTTATTTGGTTAAATTAATTTAATTTTTGTTCACCTTCATCTATTGTTTCATCTCCCTCCTGAATATTTCCAAAGTTACCGGATTCCCTGTCAACTCTGGTAGATAATCTGGTGCTCCGCCTCTTGGAGAGAATTAGAGACACTCTTGCGGTGTAGACGTCTTCTATGGCATCTTCCTCCAAGGCATCTTGTTTCTCGGATGTGGCTAAAAAAATTGTTTTATTTAAATCTTACATTTAGCAGTCAGTAAAAACCAGGAAAAGAAAAACATTTAAAATCATATATAAATGCAGAAGAGCAATTTTATTATTGCCCTGTAAACATAAATATTTTTAATCGCTTGAGTTAAAGTACTTTGTACCTTAATTATCCAAATCTCTTCAAAATTGTCTTAGGCATATTGACAACGAGATATGTTGATATCGAAAGTAGGGGATGTTTACCGAATAATTTATTTACTATTTTATAAACGCCATGATTAGCTTTTACATGATATATATTGTCCAACATCTACTGTATAAAACAGTGATAAGAGGAGTTTTTAATATTTAGATAACAAACAAAAAATGAACATAATACACGGTACATATAAAGTTCCATTTAAATGTACATAAAAATAAAACAAAATAAACTTAAATAATAGTACAGGTTCATAATAAAGAATGTATAAAAAAGAAGAACATAAAAAAGCATTCGCTCCTGTGCGATGCTCATGTATGTCGGCTCATTGAGGTGTGTCTTAAATACTTGTAAACTTATGTTAAATATGTCGAAGTTTGAGGTGAATTTGTTTCCTGATGTGTGAAGGCGAGAGATAGGTACGTGTGTGGTAGTTAGACCTGGAATTATTGTTGTAGAATATTTTGCCTGGTTGCTCGATTTGGTAACCGTCACACTTAATAATAATTATACAGAGTTTTTTCAATAAGTCAATAAGCTGTTTTCGGTTTCAGCCAAAAAATGCCAAAACTTCGGCATAACCGAAATCTGCATTTATGATGTGTCATCATGTTCAAATTTTCTCTGGCGAATTATTTGAAAATGATCCGGTACTCAGGGTGTATCAGCACGTATCAGACTTTTACCAACGATTTCTGAGCATATTTGGAGAAAAGAATGTAGGTGTCATTTGGCAGTCCGATGATTTTTTATAAAACAAAAATTCTACCGCACGTCGCCACTTATCACACTGCTATACCCGCTTAGTCTCGTCTATATGGTGATGCTGTAGCAAGACAGAGTGTGTATCACGTGATGCGCTAGGTTGTAACCTAGCGGCGATGTGTGATCCAAAAAAATGTTTATTTTTAATTGAAAAATGTTGTCGTTCGGAAAAATATGTCCCGAAAACGCCGATTAAAGTTTTTCAGGTACGTGGTTAGTTACAATCATTAACATGTTACATTACGTGTTAGTCCTCACCTGACTTTCCGCATAAGAGGTTGGAGAAGAACTTGATGATCTTCTTGCTGTTAAACATGAAGATGAAGTAGACAAAATAGAGGACAATCAGAATGGTGCACTCCCACCACTCGACTCTATCGTCCCAGGTCATTGAAACCAGGATGCTGACGACGATGATGTAGACAATGCAGTCACGTGTCAGCGGCCAGCGTTTGATGGCAATAGGCTGAAGAAAACCAAACAAATCACGTTAAATATATATATATATTTTTAAATAAAGACAAACATTCCCAGGTTACGAATAACCTGACAATATTTGAAAATCTCCTACTGCCACCACAGTAAGCTGAAAATGTTGCTTGTGTTGTGATGGAGGACTTAGCCAGCCGAGGAATTGAACACGCTACGCCTGAGTGGGACGCAAGCGCGATCTCAACTCGACCACCGACCGTATATATATCTGTCTTGTTTATATTTTTATTCAAATAAGCCTACAAATGGTATTCTTTTCTTTTTTGTTTATTATTTCGCAGGTTTTCCAGGTTTCTTGAAAATATTGAATTCTTACATTTCGCAGTTACCGAATATGTTATAAGAAATTAACTATTGTATGACATATTTAAACAAAAAAACAAGCGTTAAAAATGAATTCCAACATGTCCTTGAGTCTCAGTAGAGGATCTAGATAAAACTGTTGTGCTTATTGTGCTGTATTATAACTATTTAGCCGGAAAATAGATTATTTGATGACAAAGAAATTAATGAACGCGAAGATGAAAAACTCCATTGTCCTCAGCCGTAATACGTAAGATTTCAATGGGAAAATTTTAAACAATACATATTTAAAGATGTTTATTTTTAATCTAATTTCATATTCTTGCAAATATTTTTTAGCAACACTTATTTTACATAGCACTTCTCTCATAACTGGACAATTTGGATATATTTTTGTTTTAAAACATAACTGCTTTCATCAGTTTAATTTGAAGAACTCCAAGCTTTTATTTATTTAAAAACGGTTTAATAATTTAAAAATTCCCTCTGTTTCACATTTCGAAGGCATTCTCAAACTTTGACGTTTAGTACAATTACTAACCTAAATATATTTTTTTTTGAGCACTTAAAAAAAATTAAATAATATTTAAAAAAAAAACTTAGGTAATGCTCTGCAATTTTTACATAATAAACTTAATGCTGACAATGGAAAATAATTCACTATTTATTTGTAGAATAGTATTTTACTATGCCCGTGAATTCTCTGTTTACTTCTCGGGTAACTATTTTTATGTTTACTATTCTTTGTTTTCAAGATTTATTTATAATTATTGAAATTTTCATTCGGTAACCGGATAAAGCAGAACAGTGACAAAAAAATCATGGCTTAATAATAGTTTGGGTTAAGTTTTATGTTCATACTATTCCCTCTTCCGCAATGTTCATTTTTGTAATGGGACCTATGAAATAAGTACTTACTTTGGTGGCCGCGAGACCTCCTATAGCCCCCACCCCCAGCGTGTTGAACATGGCGGAGCCCACGATGGTGCCTATCCCCAGGTCAGACTTGGTCACGAAGGTGCTGATGATGTTGATGAACAGCTCCGGCGAGGAGGTCGCCACCGCCATGAATGTGGCCGCTGCTACATCCTGTGGAGGAACACGTTTCACTCACTCATGTTTCCCTAAAACACACAACTGGCTGACGTTCAAGCAACCTTGTGAATCCAGCCAACACCACCGATCGCAATGCGCAACTATATCGCCCCCTACGCAAATATTGTTATGTAAAATGAGTGACTACTAATAACGAAAATCCACTTTTACATAACACACATTGAAAAAAATTCCAGTGGCATTAATTGAGTTTTTATCAGATTTTGGCGATCTTTCGAAACAACAATAATTGTGTAATAATTATGATATTTGAAAAAAATATATGTTCATTGAAAATCACAAAATATCGAAATAAATCAAATCATGAAGAGTCAAGTCAAATCTTATTATATACATGCCTACGCAACATAATGTCAATAAGGAAATATATAGGAACATAAACCTATTTTTTCTTTATTGCACTATGCACTAACATCATAGAACTACAATCAAATACAAGAAATAATATAACATGCTTTAAATGTACGAACGCAAACTTTGCACAAAAGTACTTCATATTCATTGGGTATACATTCACAAAATGGTTAAATTTTTATTATCGCGTGATGCACATTGTTTCAATTTTATTTTCAGGAACTTTGTACGAACAATTTTCATTATCATTAATATGTGTGATATATTTAGGAATTGTCCTCAGCAATTGCAATAATATTAGTATTGTAATTATGAATAATAATTACAATATTAATTAGTTTATTAATACCTTATTTCTTTGAAAAGATGTGTAAACACTGATATCTGGCGATTTTCATCCTACAAATGAATTTTGATTATTTATTTTTTCCTATTTTTACTGGGGTAATTAATATCATATGTAAGAAAAAAATGTGCACATTGTAAGAAATGAAGTTTGAGAAATTGTCAGTATTTAGACATTTCGAACAAATGCTGCAAAGCAAAAGCTGTTCATTTCCAAGAAAATACAATAATTAAATAGTTTTTTGTTAAATTGTTTCACGACATAATTAAAAAAAAAAAACACCCAGAACTCCTTTTCCTTCTTCTTTTCTAGGGGTTAAACCCATGGGCTAGATGGTGCTGCACAGTGCTGCGGTCATATACAACGTTATGGACAAAATTAAATATTTAAATTTAATTATAGGAAATTTTGCTTATTATAATTTATATTCTTTCAGGTTGATTCATTCATCTTAAACTCAAATCTCACAGTGTGAGCATCTTTGGCTTTTTATTGTTCCGACTATGGGGCCTACTAACCAAGGTTACCTACTTTACTTTAGTAAGATAACATTTGTTATAAATTCAATCAATTCTATAGCCGTTGATGGAAAATACGAGACTAAAGAAACTATGAGTTTGAAACAAATTAATATTTTGGTTAATATATTATTATTAGGCTTTTGAATTAAACTCTCCCTTTAAACCCTCGTAAAAGAGGATTCAAGAGCATTTTGTTATACGTACTGTGACTGTTATCAGAAAATACTAGGTTAGTGACAAAAGGTTAGGCTTTCACTTTTCCAAAAATGATTTATCTCTAAACTCTACATCTAATGACTTTTGATCGGTGATTATTTCAAAGAAATATTATTTGCGCTATGCATTAGTAACCCAACGTGCGGGAATATGAATTAATAGGGGATTCAAAAAAATCGTCCTGGCCTTATACGAGACCGCAACATAATGCGTTAGAATGAATTAATAACAAGATTTCAGAAGAAACAAGAAATTTGTTTTCATTTAAACTGTTACATTTGATGATCGTCAAATCGTTTAAATGGCCATTTTAATTTTTTGCCATTTTAACGGTAATCGAACGTCGATTATCACAGTGTGTTTACGCTTTTGATCAAAATTGTGAAATGACAAGAGATTGAAACAGCACAACTTAGCCCGTCATCCCACTGGCTACCAAATCGGCAAAAAACGGAGACCCCGCGCAGAAAAAAACCCACAATGGCTGCGCTGCGAAACAAGGTAGACTTTACTTTTCTGCGCAGGGTCTCCTTTTTTTTCGATTCTTTATAGAAACTTAGTTCATCGCCTCACATAATGTTAATTCGTCACATTTAAAAAAAAAAATAGTTCCATACAGAAGGCCCTGACGAAAATAATTTCAATCATGGTCTATATCATGTTTGGGAATTCTCTGTGGAGGGATTAATATTAAGGAAAGTAAGTAGAGGAAGGTGAGGAGGATATGGAATGGAAAAAAAAGTATGAGGGGCGGGTAGAAATATATCTGGGGGTCAGTATTTCCAGGAGTCACTGCGGTGCAAGGTATATAACTTACCGGAGTGATATGAAGATCTTCGCAAATGCACTCCACCGTGGGGATGAAGTAGTCATTGCAGACCACGGCCAGGAGGGTAAAACTGTAAATTCCGCCGATGAAGTGCAATATGATGGCTCCGTTCTTCAGTTGCTCATCTGGAAAATGATTATGTCACAGTTAATCATTGAAGACGGCCTCTGTGGTCGAGGAGTACGGCTATCTACATAAATATCTACTAACAAATAAATCTTATTTTCTTATATTAATCATTATTAAAATAAACCTTACAATAATAACTGAACACATGCAGACTTATTATAACATAAAACAATGTTACATCAGTCATTATTTACCTAGTTAACACATCAGTAATCAGTTTTTTTTGTGAAATCGCACAAGAGTCCCAACTGCTCCCAACCGTTTGGAGCCAGTGAGACTATGGCTTCCCCAATTGGGGTATGTTGTGAGGCTGAAGGTAGTGGGGGAGAGAAGATGAAAGGGAAGAAGAAAGCGGAGAAGCCATTGGCTATTCTGATCTGGTCACCAAACATGTCCAAAGCCATATCAAGCATTGTTTCAATTCTGATGGATTTACACCAGGGCGATCTGTCAGGGCGAGGGTACCTTCCACTCTAGCAATCGCCCCAAATATACTATATGTATTTTTTAAATGAGTAATTTTTGAAATAACACAAATTGAAATCAATATTTTTAACTTAAAATCAATTAATTTATACTTAAAATCATTTTTTAAGAAACAGTAAAAAATATTTTTTGTGATAGCCGCATAAAATAATTAATATATATACTTAATTAAAAAACAAATTATATACTATTGAAAAAAAACTTTTAAGCTTTCATGAAAAAATAAAACATGTTAATCAATTATTTTTGCTAATTTATAAATAAAATGATATTTTTGTGCGTCGAATGTTATCATTCCTTGCTACTGAAATTCCTATCAAGATAGTGCCCAATATCAGTGAGGCACTAATTTGATTTGTTGATTCACAACTTCGTGTACATCGAAGATTGTATTATTTTGAGATAAAATTTAATCAAAATATCAATTAATCATATACAGTACCAACTGTCCTTGAAGACTAGATTTTATAAGCTTTTAAAATATTTATTGTTTAAAAGTTTTATCAGATAACAGAATATGATAATAAGAGATTAGGTTAGTTTTTTTTTTCTTTAATTTCTTCAATGTTCTTATTTATCTTTTAATTTTGCAATTGCTCACATTACTCCTGTTCTAACAAATCTCACCCCTAGTCTTGGGCTATGGCGGTCAAATATTTGAATTTCTGAGTTAATAATGCAGAAATATTATAAAACCTGATGTCACATCTTTCTATCACATGTCACATCTATAAACGAACTGTACAAAAATTCAAGACATAAAAAACACACATCTTCTATGATTTCTTTCCAAGAATTGAAATTTCAGATCCAATTATATCAGAACGCCATTTTTTACATATCTAAGAGTAGGGTTGCGAAATGTTTAATCGTTTTGTCACTGTTTTATTTTGTCATGGAACCGTCTACCATAACCATAAAAGATTTAAAATAAATTATTATTTACCGGTGAAGAGGTCAGCTGGAAAATCTTCTGATTCAGTCTTGTTTTTGCAGTCGACCACGTCCTCGTAGGGATCCATCCAGCGCCATGGCAGCCAATGCCAATCGCTATCCACCAGCTGCGACTGTTTCACCGCGTCGTCGAGCCATGACCCTGCAGAGGGCGACTCCGTACGGGGTCCGTGTATAGAACCTTTAAACAAATATATAATTTTTTTAAAACATTTTCTTTTTAATTGAAAGAAGGACAACAGATGTCCTGACGAAATTTGAAAATCTCCTAATATCCTAATGTAGCTATGACGGATGATTTATCTAGCAGAGGTGGGAGCATCTATCAACTCGGCTATTAAACCGGTCACTAAATGCCATTTCTACTTATTTACATTTTCATTACTTTTTTAGATAAATTTTCATATAAAGCAAACATTAAAAATAATTATTATTGAATAATAACTGAAATTTAGATGTATACAAGTGCCATTAAAGGTTAACAGGTTTTTCTCATTGTTATTGTAATACCAATTACGACAATATAATTTCCCATTTATTAATTACTATTCCCTCTTGAATTTGCATAAAATTATAAAGAGAGACCAGTTGTTCGACCGACTGTCAAATTGTTGACAGTCTACGAATTGTTACATTTGACATGGTAACAATTCGTAGATCAACATACTTTTGAATATTTTGACAATTGAATGATCACCGATTTTCGACCGGCCAGACTTTGGTAAAATTTGTATGGCAGTTGTGCCAGATAGTTTAATTAACAACTGATCAAAAAACGGAATATAAAATTTGACAAACCGCTGCTAAGCCGGGAGTCGGCGGTTGACGAGAACTATTCTAAATTTAAATCATCCTAATGACCCGATAGTCTATTTGTGGAAACAAGCCCTAAATGTTATTCAATACTAGTTGTTGTGGATCAGTCTGTCTGTGCAGATATAAAAACAATAGCGTGTTGCTTTTACGTCTTACAGATGGCGCTGTTTAAAAAAAACATGTTTGTCTAACCTCTCACAGGTGACACATACTATCTATAAATAGTATAAAATAAAGTCGCTATTCGTGTTTCTCTGTTTATGCGCTTAGTTCTTCTAAACTACACAAAGAATTTTGATAGGGTTTTCATTAACATTAGAAAATGTTGTCTGGAAGGTTTATATATTTATACAGCTGGCATACATATGGCAGCTATATGCAAAAAACTATCCTAACTCACCTATACTCAAATATACATAATTACTACGAAAAAAGTTCAAATACCCGATGTACTCGAAGCAACAACAAAAACTTACTACAAATATCGATAACGCATACTACGTTTGGTCAACGAAACTTTAAATACTTTGCGACAAGACTGTACAACATTCTTCCAGACAGCATAAAACAATGTGATTCACAAAAAATTTTCAAAGATAATGTAAAAACTTTGATCAAAAATAAGAATAGGGCCTTCACCGTGCATTCACACAAATTCGCAGTTATTGAAGTCACCACATTATTGAGTGAATACACCTTAATATAAGTACAGGTATGTTCAAAGGTATTAGGAACTAACACGAAAAATTCTGCCTCAACACAGGCTATCCTAGTGAGGCGGTATTTGAGAAACCTCAACTAACTGCACTTTTATTTTCTTTTTACCTTCATAATATTATGTTTGTATTTTTCTGTTAATTTTATAACCTTAAAAATAAAAATTACAAATCAATGTACACCATAATAAGTATTTATAGTTGTAATATGTAAACTTTCCTAAATAAAGATATCATTATTATTATTATTATGCATGCTCAAAATATTTACAGAAAGTAGGGAAAATTTATATTTTCTAATAAGTCATAAAATATAATGTAGGATGCTTACATTGCTAATGCTGGCTAAACCTTATTAGATAACTTAAAATAAAATACTACGTAACTTTATATCTTAAAAAGATTTACAGAAAAGATCTGTGTGCTAAAAACCTATCTCCTAAGGATAAACCCCTGCAACTCCAGATACACGTTAGCTAGTGGGTATATAACACTTGCGTATTCGAATGCAACGTTGTGTCAAAATTTCAAAGCAATCGGTGAAGAACTTTCGGAGATTTAAGATTTTGAACAAACGAACATTTTTATTTATATAGAAAAGTGAATAAACAACAAATAACACATCGGGGTAAGCGTTTTTATTTGAATGTGTGTTAATTATTAACATATAAACAAAAACATTTAAAAATTAGTGTCATTCTGTGGGTAAGTTATGGTTCATAATTATTATTTACTAGCTGAATTCCCTGGCGTTGCACAGGTTTTACACAGAGTTTTCCAAAAACAGGTGTTGACAGTAATTTTCCGCATATTTTGTTTTGAATGTCAAGAGACCAACATTTTTTAAATGAATTAAAGTCGTTATAATGTAGTTTTTAAACAACAAAGATGTGGTATACAGGGTGTCCGGTGGTAAAGTGCAGTAACTTCGGGAGGTGATTCTACGTGATCGTAGGAGTAAAAAAGATAAATAACTTTTTCTGAAATTCCAACTTTTAGATGTACTTTTAAGCTAATAACGAAAAATTTCTCCGACGTACCTAGACGGCATTATTTTTTTCGTCGTTGCCAAATCTACATCCCGCGCCCCCCCGGTAACTAATCCCCGCTACCCCCGGCACCCGAATTCAGTCGGTCAGCTGGTAAACTGTCCCCCGCACCCCGTCCTGCACCCCCCGCTATTAGTAAATTGTGCTTTAAATGTAATGTGTCACAAAATTTGACGGGCGGAGTAAACAACTTTGAAAATTTAATTTATCTAAGAATTTTTGAATTCGTTCACTAGATTTATTGTTTGTTCTCTGCGAACTTTTCATTTGGTTTGAATTTTTGACAGATGTGAAGAGAACCCCGTACAATTTAGATGTCGGTACGTGTTTTAGAGGTATAATGGTTATGGTGCTGATTTTATCAAAATCAAATTTTATAATATTCTTATTATTATTATAATTTACAAGTACAAGTATATTACATTGGATTTATTAATATAGACGTTGTACATTATAATGATTTATGATCAATAAGATGGATCAAGGAAAAAATTATTTATGAGATGTAATATTTTTGGTATGCCTCGTTATTCTGCTGTGTCATTCGTGTGGAAAACGTTCTTTTTTTTTAAATGATTTTCGGCTATGTAATCATTGTTTTTTCTCACCTATAAAATTATGTCCCGTCTTTCCGGTTTATAAAAAAAGGTCTGATTTTTCGGATTGAAATTTTCAAAAAATCCCCAGGGTTTCAAAAATACGATTAAAAAAATAATAATAATACAGAATGTCTTAGAATATTTTCCTTAACCGAAAAAAAAAATTAAAAAATATGATGCAAGTGGCCTATTAGTAAAAAGCGATGAAATTAGTTAAGTGTTCAATGAGTTATTAATATTTTTTATAATAAAAAGTGTAACGTGATTTTAGTGCAGTTCTCTTTTTGAATTTGGTAAAATATCAAAACATACGGCGAACTCTGTGTTGTTATTGTTTACAATTCACATGCGGTTTCCATGGATACGCGCCACTCACAAATATGCAACGTTGCCACGTTCACACTTGCGAATTTATCGGGTAAGTTTGCACCTACACTATGGCTTTTTAGCAGGTATGTCTTTTTGTATGAAAAATAAAAAATTGGAATTTCGGAAAAAGTTATTTATCTTTTTTACTCCTACGATCATGTAGAATCCCCCCACGAAGTTACTGCACTTTACCCCCGGACACCCTGTATACATGGTAGTGAATGCCTCAACAAAGTCAGGGACGCCATACAAAGACATGTATCAAATACTTATTTGTGGTAAAATGAGACGTTAGTGATTAACAAAGAATTAATGGGTGTAAGGAGGATGTATGAAGTGGAAGAGAATGCTAGAAGAAGTCGAAGATACCTGAGGAAGACAAGCACGATAAAGGAAACAAATACTTATGCAATGTAAAATTAACCGTTTGTGATAAACTAAGAAAACGGTGTAAGAGAATTCTTGATGTGGAGGTGAATGGTTGTTGAGTTTGGGGTTGACCGAGGAAGACATGGCACCTAATATAAAAAAATTTGAACGATAATATTATTGCCACTTTGAAACTACACCCAGTTTTCAGTTACATTAGAATTCACAAAAACCAAAAATTTACTCCACACTTTTCATAACCCTGAGGAACGCCGGGTAAACGTCAGCTAGTTCATAATATGAGGCGGATTATTCAGACGAGTTCGCTAGAAAAATCTCGGTTGGTAATTTATACGACTAAGGGAATTAGATTATTGCCTTATTAAGCCTAATCTTGCAATGGTTGTGGCAATAAAGCGGATTTACTGATATGTATTATTTAGGTTTGCAAATGCGATTTCTGGAAACGAACTAACACACCGTTCGACGAAACGTAATCTCATATCCATAAAAATATAATATAAGTATTGTTTTTACTAACGTAAATATTAACATTGAAGTGTGTAAATATGAGCATTTTGTGTAAACTAAGAAAGATTAAATTGAATTGTAAGTTAAGAAAATATATAGGAATATTAACAAGAATAGTGGTAAAAGCGAAGAACTGGTAAATCTGTATCACATGTGGAGTCGATTTTGTAGAATAAATGTTTTTGTTTTCTCAGAAGGGTAACTTCATTTTTGGAGGACTGAATGCAGTTAGCGCTAACAAAAAAATTCCAAAGAAGCGATGTAAGCAGTCCACAATGGAGTGCTGGTTCCTGCCCTGACGTATGGAAGTGAAGCATGGAACTGGCAAAAAAAGGATGAAAGTAGATTGAATGCTGTCGAAATGAGATGCCTGAGGCGTATGTGTGGTAAAACCATGTATGATCGTGTGAGGAATGTGGAGATCCGCAAAGAGTGCAAAGCTGATGTACGAGTAATGAGTAAGATCAAGAAAGGGACGCTTAGATGGTTTGGGCATGTAGGGCGAATGAGCGAAGAAAGAAGTGTAAGGAGAATATACGATGCAAATGTGAATCAGATACTTGAGTCGGGCCATATGAGAGTATGTATGAGATGGTGTATGAATGTGAATGAGGCAAGGAGTGTGTGCCAATACCGAGTTGTTTGGCGGTCCGTCCTCTCTGCCTACCCCTGCGGGGAAACGGCGTGACGGTTAGTTAGTTAGTTAGGGTTCCCTATGTGATTTACCAGTTTTCTGCTTGTATCACTAGTTTCCAGACTAGTGGTACAAGCAGTAGGTACAGGTAGATATATTGAAACTAAGGAAATATTTTCATTTAGGTTAGTGCCCACTTAATTAAATAATATGACATGAAATACACGATGTTCAATGGTAAAGGACAGTAATACGTCTAATTGATAGGGTGTAGGTTACATACAAATTAATTGAAATGTAAAGCGTCATTGCGATAATTTTCTCACGAAAACAGCGCTATGGAAATGACCCAAACAAGTAATAATATACCTTTTTAACCCGTTTGTATCATATTATAGTATCACATAAAATCATCTCCCAAAGAACTTTACCCCTGGAAACTTTGTCTATAGGTTGTCTTATAGACAAATGCGAAGTTAGACTAAATGTATTTCTTGGTAAATAGGTAGGTCTTAATGCGGTATTGTTTCGAATTTGTTTGCTCGTCATTCATATTAATACGTTTGTTATTTTTTATTAATATATGACAATGGATTAGTCTCGAGAAATATCTAAAGTATGTGAGAAATCACAATTACTGTAGATTTTTTATCGTGAGAACCTTGAAACCTTTCTTTATAATATTATTATTTGATAACCTACTGAAAGTAACTAAAATGATTTACTACTAAGATAGACAACTTGACACCGTTTATCTATATATTGATAAGATTTTGTCGAGTTAAGAGATTTTTTCCATTCCACCGAATTTTTACATAAAATCAAATTCTATGATCAACATAACAGATATCGGAGGAACATAAAATACAATTAAAACAGTTATACATTTATTTGTATTTATGTAATTCTATTTATTTTACATTTAAACTAATTCAATTATAACATAAGATCAATTATAAATATTTAATTTAAATACGTTAAATTAAAAATATATTTTCTTCAGTAGTTCTAAAATTATTTTGTGGCGTCATTTTGATTGTACCTAAATATATATTAAACACTTTGTTTACACCACATTTAATTATAATAACCTAAATTTTTCATAGCCAATGGTTTTTTTTTGTCAGGATAATTAATTAAATTAACTTGTTAATTTTTACTAACCTCACGAAGAAGCCATTGGCTTTGAAACAATTAGATGTTTCATTTATATCATTACGGGCAAGTGAGTATATTTATAGAATATGTATAATATTATTATTGTAGAAAGCAATCACTTTGTGGTTTGACCAATAACAATATAGGTAAATTTCTAATTAATTCTAAAGATAAGGACGATAAATTAAGTCATTCCGGGATTTATATATTAAATTGCAATAATTGTTCGGCTTTTTATATCGGTAAGACATCACGTAATGTTAATATTAGGATAAAGGAGCATCTTCGTTGCCTCAATAATAACGGTTTTTCTGAATTCACAAATCATTTGATCGATAAAGATCATACATTCTGTCATAGCACCGGTGCTAACATCTTACATAAAAACGGGCATGGTAACAGACTAAACAACTTAGAGGCACTAGAAATTAAAAAAGCTGTAAAAACCAAAAGTCAGATACTTAATAATCAATTAGACATATCAAGTAGTCCAATATTAAGCCTGTTTCCAATAAACCCATAAAAAATTCCCAGTTCTCCTTACCTCCTTACCACCATGCCAGTTGATGCTTTGTTTCTCCCGATTTATTGGTATAACCCATTAGTCTACATAATTATCTGGCGGTTTTTTCCATTACTTGTGCACTTATGTTAATGTATTTTATGACCGTCTTTGTGTTGCTTATATTTGTATCATGTTGTCTCCCTCTATATTTTGTTATATATATGCACACATTATGTACTTCTTGTTTAGTATTAATTTGTACCCTGATGATGCTTAAGTAAAGCGAAACCGGTCGGTTCTTAAATTAATAAATATCGTGGTTTTAAAACAAAAAAGTATTTTATTTTATTATAATATTATTAGTGTCAAGTTAGAATGATCTGTACTTACTGTAAATGATTTATATTACAGCGAAAGTATATATCATATTTATACCTTCACTATAATACATCTCACTCGGAAAACTAATTTTTACGTGTTTTTGATGTAGTTAGTATTTATATAAATTGATTTTGTTATGCTAGAATGTTATAAAATACTATAAGAAAGACAAAAAATAAAGTTGATAATTATAATTGAGAAAGTTATTGCGTCACGTTTGGCTTGGTGTTATTGAGACTATTTTTGATTACATACTTGTATATGGTCTATTCTGTGTTTGATAAGCTTGAAAATTTGAGCATAATCTATAAATTGTGGTACCTTCTTTGACCTTGTTGAACGCCCGTAGTACTTTTACAAAAGTAATACATGTCGAAATTTTACATCAAGCAGAAATACAATAGCAAGTAGGTACATAAATACTTGTCATGTTATAAACATAATACAGAAATAAATATATAAGTGTCTTTCACAACTAATTATTTGTACATTGATGCAAGACGGAGAGGTTTTGAATATATTGAAAAGGTCTTTACGTGTGTTATGAGTTCGGTGACCGCGCTTATAGTGAATGATATGAATAGTTAGTGCTATGATTGTCACAGAGAAAAAGATAGTGGAGTCGAGTAGATTTAACAGAGATACGTATATTTATACACTTAACATTTGAGAGCAGTCTGTGAAGTATTAAGTAATTTAAAAAAAAGTATAAGAATATCATTAATCGTTTTCCGGGTAGAAATATACATTTGAAATATTGTATTTTGCCTTTACTAATTTCCTATCCTTATGTGATTATTGATTGAGAAATAGAAAAAAATATATGTTACTAAAAAACATATGAATGCTAATAATATTAACCGGCTTCACTCGAGATATATTTTGTGCAAAAGTAGTCTCAATTGAAAACACATTCTTATGAAATTTCCCGCTGTTTTAAATTATTTATATAGAATATTACAACGATAGGTATACGAATATTTTACTTTTTTTCTTATTAGATTTCTATTCCTCTTTAACAGAATTTTCTTACCGAACAATTGAAGAACATTTTATGACAAACAGTAAAAAACCTCGTCATATTTTTTGTCATTTCAAAGCTCCACAGGTCCTGATGGAAATTGATTGCGTTAAGAGCTGAAAATAGTAAATTTCACTTCCAAGTTCAAAAATAGAAAAAAAATGTCTAGCTAATAAATAGTGTGCTTGCGCTGCTTCGGATGTCACATATCAACTTACAAATAGTGATAAAAATTAGTAATAGTAATAAAGTTACAAATATATATTTAGGGATTGTGATCTTTACAATATTAATGTGCACGTCACTTCCTTTTAAAATCCTAATGAATTAAAATAGTTCGTTGCTCAGATTCAAGATGACAATCTCTTTTGTGACTAAGATAAGGGAAAGACCCAAACAGTAAATACAAAAGATATAAACAATTACGTCGAACGACTATCGATAATTATTAATTTATAATCTGTTCCCAGTACCATAAATCAGTGTTATCAATCCCTAAAGCGCCTCGGCCAACAAATATAATCCATCCATGTGATTGGAATTTTGATTTTGAAATATTTAAAAAAATCTTTTTATATTTCCAGTTTACATCTTTTTCGAAATAAATTAACTTGAATTTTCTAATAACAATACGTGCTTTTCATATAGAGCTATACAATTTGGCGCTATTGCTTACTAATATCTCGTCGAAACGTGTTTCACTATTAGACAGCGATAAGCGGTGCGTGTAGAATGGATTCGGTAGTTTTAGTTATAGCGTTGGGAGAGTAAACCTATTTTTTCGCTTCAGTTCTCATCTAATTTTATGATACATCAATGGTTTATCACAACTTTAACTTTAACTTCGTGATGAAAATAGTTGCGTTAGTTTGTAATTTCTGTATGGAAAGGTTCTAGAGAGTATCGAGAGCTTTATAGTGGTTTCAAGGGACGTTCCTTACAAACTTTAACAAGTGATTCCTGAACTTATTTTTAGCACGAGATGTTCATGAAATTTTCGTCTCCGGTGACATATTTTGTTGTTTTTTTCGGTTCTTTTAAAAACATTTTTTTTTTTCGTGAACTTAAGAACGAGTCGTGGAAATGACCTATTCTCATATGACAAAAATGTTTCCTGACATGATATCAATGACCTTAGTACCTCGGAACATCTTCGTTTGAAGTACCTGCAGAACAAGGGCAGCACTAGGACGCCTTTGCTCTAAATATTGCAATCCGTTTGTTAAGATATTCCATAGGCGAATATATTAAAGAGCTTCTGCAAAAAGTCAAGGAGTTTTTCAAGCATTTTGCGAGAAGTCCATAACTCGGTCTTGGAAATGTAGTGCAACCGTTTGGGTCACACCGTAAAGTTCCAGGCACCGTCCATAAATATGCGTCACTTACCTTACCTACGCGAGATGATCACCGCACGAATTTATCCACCGGAATGATTAATTTATAATTATTATTCTAATCGAGAAATTATTTTAATGAGCAAACATAATTCATCAAATAAATTGTAGCTTAATAATTGAAAATTTCCTTGGGTTGTTAAACCAAATATGCATCGTTATTTATCAAGTAATAGGTACTAAGACTGTCAACAATAATAATTCCTACGAATAGTGTTGGTATGTAGGTAGTGATTGTTTCATTCAGTATGAGTGCTAAGATAATAACACCACGGCACACATAAAAATATTCATTTGTGTAAGTAATTGATTTACGAGTCATGACATAGTTTAACCGCATTTCCATAGATTTATTTTAAACCTGTAGTGAAATTTATTTATTTATTTGAAATGGTATTTTTTCTTTGCGGCATCATTATAATTTAATGAAAAAAATAACTTTAATCATCGTTCATTTTATTATTTTTGGTCTGTAGGTTATTTATCTCATTTGTCTAAACTTATCGCTTCGAAACATATCCGGTATTTTTATTAAATACTGGTGTATAAAAAGATATTTATATTTCATGTATAAGTTATGTTTATATTTTATTGTGAAATGCAGTGAAAGTATGCACATTTTTTCTCTCTATTAATGATTTAATGCAAACGACTTTTTTAAAAATATTTACAGTTAAAACCTGATTATTTAAGTTGCAAAGTTCATTGGAGTGAGAAAATTTATTTCTACAGATGTGATACTTTGGTAAAACTATTTCTAAAGAGAATAGCTACATATATGAGTGTTATTTTGTGGAAACATCCTTGCAAACCAATATTGTGTTAATAAATGTCAAAACAAATGTTTGGGTGTCTAAGACTAATCAAAGAGATACTTTTTAAATGCAACCACATAATAATATTATACTTCCCAAAGGTTTGGTGATCATTTCAGCTGATTATTTAATAGTGACTCTTTAGCAACTCTAGCTCGACAATGTCTACCTGGTTACACAAAACAAGAGTAGTTCACTTTAATAAATATATTAGTTTTATATATTAAAAGTGGTTTACGTATGTTAAATTAGTGCAATCGTTACAACATAGATAAAAGAGAGAAATAGCTTATATAGCTGTATTTCAATGGTACTTCTATTTCATAAAATCGTCGATGTTTTTTTTGATACTGTGGTACAGTTAGAAACACGTAGTTAATTTTAATAAATATATTAAATTAAAAAATATGTTTGTTAAATTAATGCTGCCAAAGGCTTTTCATCTCTAATTATTATTTTTTGGTAAACTAATGTTTTTAAGACAAGATTTTTTTTATGCATAGCACAAAGGGTAACAATTATTTTACAAGCAATAATTGTTCGCCTGAAACACTCATCGACATTGAAAAATCTCCTGATAAAAGATACATGACGCCAACGGGACTCGAACCCGTGTCACTTCGATTTCCGGTCGACAGCTCTGACCACTGAGCTATGGCGGCTACGGCTAGCTGGTAAGAGATAAGCCGCCATAGCTCAGTGGTCAGAGCTGTCGACCGGAAATCGAAGGGACACGGGTTCGAGTCCCGTTGGCGTCATGTATCTTTTATCAGGAGATTTTTCAATGTGGATGAGTGTTTCAGGCGAACAATTATTGCTTGTAAAATAATTGCTTTTCATCTCGTTTTTGTAAATCTTTCTTAAGTCAAACAGTAATTTTAGAACAATCTAATGATATTTGTTTATTTCGCTAAAACACTTCATTCACGATGAAATCCTGAGAAAAAACTAAGCACTAAAATTAATAAAATATTTAAAAAAATACTTACATTCAATACCACTAAGCTTGATCAGCACGACTAATGAGATGAATAAAAACTTGCATGAAATATTTGTTTTAAAAATTCTCAAGTCACGGTCTTTACGTACGAAAACCATCATGAACCCATTAACCGTTTTAAAATTCACAATTCTTTCTGGAAAATTACGATATTTTATAACGGAAGATCGGTATTTTATCAGCTCAAAATGACAGCGCGGTTAAATCTTGAATTCGAGAGACGTTTCACAGGCATAACTGGACAAGCGTTAATACAAATCAAGGTATTATTCAATGACGAAAAAGTATTTAGAATTTCTGTTTATCTATAATTATATAGTTGTTTCACTTAGCAAGTATTGAAGATCAAACGTGACCGACACACTGACGAACCGAAACTTGAACACTGTGAGTTCTTCCTAAAACGGAGGACGTTATATACACGATTCAGTTTCGTTCTAAACAACAGTCGACCGCCATTGACCGATATCATCGTTTGTCTGATTCTCTGTCTTTGGTGTCTGATTGAGTTTCTTACGGATTTTAAGTGGATTGATAAGCATGTTACCTGTGGTGGGTGCATAGTGCGCGGGAAGCCGCCAGTGATGTGCGTACTACATTCAAATAATAAAGACGCCCGCTAATACTTGTACATATATTTAGCTATGCTTCGTGGATTAGTTATTTTGTGGTTTACATAATCTAATACCTACTAAACCATTTTAGATTATTCAGAGTAGTAAACAAGTATTTTTATTTCTTAAATTTTGATCTTAAATTTTTTGTTTCATTGTTTTATTGGTCAATGATATAAACAATTCCTAACACTGTAAAATATGAATATATAAAGACGATGGAGGAAATAGAAAAACCCGACAGCAAAAATTTTTATACAAAATACCACAAAACGTAGTTTCAGATTCAGCGACATAACGCGCTCAAGTTGAAATTCCCGCTTAGGAGGATTACACAAGTCAACAAATTGTCTAATATTAGGGTCTTATAATTGCGCACTTGAAGTGAAATGACACTAAACTGCGCTATATAAATTCCATGTTATTATTATTATTATTATTATCACAACAAATATCGGTAATATACATACAAATTGTCGATTGCGTTCATAATTTTCTGATTAAAAATGAATTATTTAGTAGTTTACGTTTATTTTTTTATAAAATAATTATTAATTTAAGCTTCAATTTACCCAAAACATAGTTTTCGTATTCATAATGTAAGCCGATTGGTAGTAAATATTAAACGGAAATGGCGATTTCATAAAAAAATATCGTGAAACGCATGTTTTATTTTATTTTGTGAAGTTCAGGCATAAGAATTAAGATGTTTTCAAATCGTAATCTAATCAACTTAATTTTCCATATTAAGAAATAAAACCATATTCAAGTAGGAAATTATTTACAAAACGACTCGATTTCAACAATGGACAAGATGTCCTACTCGCAATATTTAATTAAAGCGTCTATAATGTTGTCACTGATTTCCAAGCGATCAACTTTTCAAAATACATTATTTCGCATGAGTTTCCACTGCATCTCCTTAATAAACAACAAAAAACATAAGTACGTACTGCAATAACTATTTTATGTTTTTTTAAAGACAGACGAACATTCCCGGGTTACAAATGACCAATAAAAATATTTGAAAATCTCCTACTACCACCACACGTTTTGATGGAGGACTTAGCCAGCCGTGGAATTGAACATACTACGCCTGGGTGGAACCCAAACGCAATGTCAACTCAGCCACCCACCGGTCAATAATTCCTCCAAAACAATTTTTTATAGAATAATTTTTTAGGTTAACAAAAAATCTTGGAAGTAAATAAACAAAATATTGGACATAAAAATTAATCCAGCTGTGATGCAATTATATAATTTCCTAAAAACCCAACCGACGCACGGATGTATGAAGTCGCAGAAAATTTGTTTAATGAGGTAGTTAAAAAATGATGTTCCTGATGTGATGAAAAATTACCACATTATTAAGTTTGATGAGATTCGTAACAGTTTTTAGAAACATAATTTTTTTTTATTAACAATATGCAATAAAAAGTGAAAGTCGATTTCAATAATACTGTAGGTGCACGAGATATTTTTTTATCGTTGACAGTTAAAATATCAAATAATTACAAAAGTATCCAACTAGGTAGTTGTGAAACAAGTTTGTTTAAAATCAGTAAATTAGTTAAAAGAATCTACAATTTTCCGATTCGATGTCGGAAGGTTACCACTTCGATCGATCACATAATATAAGATTGTGTGTAGATTCTGATTGATGTGGATTTACTGGACGGACTTGTTTATATATTTTTTTAAAAATAGTGGCAATGTTTCTGTAGTGGTACGCCACTATTCTAGTCGGACGATGTCGGGTACTACGTAGTACGCAGCAGTACCTAGATACCTAGGCCGTGGCCGAGGTCAAGCCCGACAGTACCTGAAACTGCCGCGCTATTCCTACAGGCATTGGGCGACAGCTAGAATCTTCAGCGTTACGGGCGGCAACATATTGTAGCGATATGAATGTTAAATATGTTCTAGAATGTTCGGGGACATTCTTAGGTGCAACTTCAATCGCATTGAAACCTACTAGCGAACACCGTAGGTACTGCCCATATGCATTCGCACCTTATATAAGCGACAGCGGGAAGGTACTCGGGCAGTCTACTACTTACATATCTTTAACTCGCTAATCAAAACAACTTAATCCTTTCGCGCCGCGATTACTTAAATAATCCTGGCTGTGTCTGGTGTGATTATTTACTTATGTCATATATAAAATATGGTTAAAATATATTCACGGCTCTTTTATCCCAGCAACAGAATAAATCTAATATAAACTATTAAATAGTTTAATTTCAACACCGAACACATCATCAAATTTTGCAACAGTGGTGACCCTCCGAAGTACGCAGATTATTTTTTTAAGTCGCACGCTACCGACATTTTTTCCGGTGCATTCTGAAAGTTGTAGAACTTTCACAGTATTTGAAATTAATATAAAGTTATAGCGCAAAAATGTCTCTCCCAAGTACAATTAATTTCTGATTAATTACAGTTAATCACTAATCAGTGGGGGTGAGCATTCCGCTTTTCTGCCCTAATTGTGACCCGGTATTGTGGTTCGCCATGGTGGAGCGCAGTTTTTCTTCATCGGGAGTGACGACACATCCCACCAAGTTTGGTATTATCCTTCGTATGCTCAAGAGCTTTGGGAGAATATTATCGTTAACCCCCAAGGTTGGGGCATACGCCCTTTTAAAAACAGAGTTGACTCGACGCCTCAGCTCTACCCAGGAGCAGAAGTCAAGGAGACTTCTGGAGCACTAGATCGTAAACCCTCTCAATTTCTCCGTCATTTCGGGCAGTGCCGCGTCTAATCAGGTAATTAAAACATTGTGTACGGGCCGCCTACTCCGAAGTATGCAAGTGGTCCTGGCCACGCAACAGGACACCCTGCTGGACAAGGTGGCCAACTTGGGTGACACCATTGACCTGCCCTCAACGAAGTTATTAAATTTTGTTATTTTACATCGATAACTATATGATTTACTAACTTTGGGAGGTGATACTACATGATGATACAAGGAAAATATATAAATAACTTTATAACAGACAAACAGTTTCTTTTAGATTTCTACACAAGCAATTATTTATTTCATTTACTTAAAAACTAAGTAAAAACCTTGGAATTTTGGAAGAAGTTAATTTTCTTGTTTAAATTCAATGATATATTAATCCCATAATTCTGATAATTATATATTCTAAGTCTTTCTACAAATAACTATGTATTTATACAACATTACAGAATGAATGAGGGATTATTTCCAAGAGACAAAAAATTTTTAATTTCAGGTTCCTTTTTCCGCATGGTTCGAATGTAAATAAAAACAGCATCTGGTTAAAATATCTTTGTAAGTGGGAAACAGATAGTGAAATAAATGAAGCATTGCATTGGTAAGAATATTAAACTGTTTTCACGTGTTCATGTCGTAAGGTACATATTGGTAATTTACAACACTTCCAATTGTGCCAGTATCTATCGATAAATCGGCATTTAATCATCATATCAAGTTGGATCGTTTGTCTAAGGTTTCGACTATTACATAAATATGTATTTTTTGAAAATTACTTAAATCGTATAAAATCAATTGATTTCTAGCTATGATTAACTAAGTCAAAGACCCCAGGTTGAATGCAATACCATAATATTTCGGAATTAATAGTGCAGTTTTTCTATTCACAGAATTTCATCGCAATTGTAGGTGGCGTTGTAAATAGGTCAAGGAAGCTGCTCAGAAAAAACTGTGTATTTTGGCTGATACACGTATGATGAATGCGTTATTTCTCAAAAAACGTCGTTAAAAATGGTTGTTATCAAATCCAACGTTTATGATTAGTAAACGAATAAAAATAAGTATCGGTAATTTATTAAGAATTTCTTAGAATTATTGGTAATCGGGTTAAAACGGGATTGCAGACTTTTAACGACAAAAATCTATGTTTCTTCATATACTTTTAGTAAAATACGAATGTATCGTGCTCATAAAAAACGAAATATTTGCATTGCATTTCGTCATTCAATTCAATTTCAATTTCAATTTAGTAAAAGTTTATCCCGAAACGGCCTGAAATTTGACAAGATTCTTAATTAAGTATTATAAAGAATATTCCTAACAACGTTCCATGGAGAAAATTGACTATTACTGATTTATTAAGAATTTTTTAATTTTTTTTATTAATTCCGGTTTAAAAAGGGATTGCAAGCCTTACGAATAAATTGATAGGTTTCCTGATAATCTTTGAGATATATTATCATGATGTTATATTATCATGATGTGTTAATGAAAATCCAAATATTTTTGCATTACAACGAAAATTCATTGTATCGTCAAGATATATTATCCAGACAAACGGATAAAAAATTCTTAAATTGACGTTTTAATAATAAGATCTTTTGTAAATGAATTAAAATCAACAAAAAAAAATAATAAACAAAATTGGGTTAAAAATCGATTTCTCTCTGGTTGGTAACATAGTGGTATTATGCTCATCACTTCCGGCCATCGACCATCGATGCTTCCGGCAGATTTAGTCAAAAAACGTTTCAAATGCAAATTTCATTAACAAAAAACAAAAATAAAAAAAAAAAACAAAAAATTTAAAAAAAATTAAAACACAAAACAAAATTCCCGTTTAGTACAAATAACTAGTCTGATTGGTTCTGAAAAATATATTACTTATAAAATCTTTTCTGTAATCAAAAAACATGCTTTCCAAAAACTACTTTTATTCTTACGTAGAGTACCTACGCAAAACATCGTCATTCAAAATACCAAACAATTCAAATAATAGGTACCATTATTCAAAATCGTTTAGTTTCAAAAACTTCTTTAACAGAAAAAATATTCTTTAAAAACTAACCAACCATCTCGCCGCTAACAGAGGTAGGCACTCCGCAGAGGCAGCTCGTAACTTTTGAGTGTGATAGTTTGAAAAAATCGACATTATTGAGTTGGTTGTCGAAAATTCAGTTAATTATGAAGATTTTCAGCAAATTTCAGTTTGGCTGCACCGATTTTCTGTAAATCTTCTTTTAAAAAAAAACAAATTTTCGAAAAAAAAAATCAATAATGGCATTGTTTTTATATATTAGCACTCTAGTACACCCAGCAGTCACGAGTCGCCATTATCTACGCAGAGAGGATAGACCGCCATATTCACATTCCATTACTCGAAGACATTTTTTATGAATGCCTTATCTTATGACATAAATAATATTGACAAAAACGTTTTAATTCCGGTGCATGTAGCAAGGGCACAATCTAATGATTGATTACCGACGTAATTTTTCTAGTTTAGTGTTTCATTGAGTGTTAGTTAAAATTGTTTCCTACCAGGTAAATAATGTAAGAAAAACTTTACTTTTATAACTTCATAGCTGCTTAAAATAGACAGCGAACCGAGTACCTACTTAAATAATCAATATATTCATTTTATATAAGAATAATCATCATTAATTTATAAACACGAAAGATAATAAACCAAAATCATGGCGTCTTTGATAAAAAAAATCACTACGACGAATTCCTAGATATGACGCCAAGTAATATTGTAATCGATTACAATAATAATAATTCATTTTTTGAACATTGCACATTTTATTATATTGAGATAACGATGTTATGTGGATGTGACATTATAATAAACGGTAGGTATAAATAGTCTGAATGCATAATAATACTTTATAAAAAAAATACAAATCATTATTGTTTTTTAGGGGCTTGTCATTCCGTATTTTATCTAGTGACCACCAGTTTAAGTAATTCATATTTGTTTTCAGCGTACTTATGTGTTTGTGGTGAAAGTTCACTATTAAATAATAATATCTATTTTCTGAATATTTGAAAAATACACCAAAAACAATATGTCAATTAAATTGATTTTTGAAAGCTTGATTCGTCATTATTGTGATTTATTTTTGGGCTATTATACCATGTTACGCATCCTCCTTCTTTAGACATGGTTTACAATGTATTTCCAAATTTCCCGCTGAAGAAGAAGAATAGCAATACGGCAAAATACCCCAAAGACAAATCACAATAATAAATAATAATAAACTTTAATACTTTCTAGATTTAAATTCAATATTAGGAAATAATTATTTCATTTACTTCGGAGAGAATAGCTTAGTTATAAATTCACAATGCAAGAGATCAAAGTTCCAGGTTATTGATTCTCAAATTCAGGCTACTCGTAATCGCCATCGAAAGTACACACATTGGTCGACATTCTTACTCTCGAGTCTACGTCGAAGGACATACTTACTTACGCCAAATGACAAAAGTCATTCCACTCGAACAACGAGTGGGTCGAGAATCAAGAACCAGAAAGTTTAGGTGATCACAACCATAATGACACTCCGGCATTTAGCCGGAGATCAGCATTGCCTCAGCTCGAACCGTTCAGAAGCCTTTTCATGAACTTTATGCTGCAATCCACACTAAGTCTTATCAGCATCGTAAAGGCATCGCCTCGCCTCGGGACAAGCTAGTGAAACCGATCTGATGCCGAACTGACTATTAGCCGTTAGCTGACTGTAAATTTTGGCTTAAAGGTAAAGTTCGTTAAAATAAAGTTTGCAGCGCATTCCTTACTGACCCATGGGACGACGGCCTTACACCAATTAAAGGGAAATCGGGTATGGTAAAATCTATGAGTTATTAATCATTTAGCTACTGGAATACAAACAAAGGCTAAGTGCAAAATATTCCTAAACTATTTTTATATGTGGAATGAAATATTGTTTTGTTTTCCCTGGCAATCCCAAAGAAGTTTGAAATTTGCTGTCTCATCTGACCTTGAAATGGGTTGAGATTTATATTAACATTTGTTATTTATTTTACACAAAATTATAAATATTTTTACTGATGCCAAAATATACTTTTAGGAATACCTGTGTTGGTTTAATGTTAAACGTATTTAAGTATATATTGAAATTTTAATCAGCATGGTAGACTATCGTTACATCGTGGATATGGCAAAGTTAATGTGAACACCGCACGAGAGCCCCAAATGATCCCAACTGTCTGGAACCGATGGCAGTGGGACTATGGCATCCCCATTTGGTGTATGTTAGGGTTAATGTAGTGGGAGGAGAAGGATATGGGGAGGATGAAGGTTGGGAAGTACTTGGCTATTCAGATTTGGTAACCAGGCAACATTTCTATTATGATTCTTGTTCTGTTCTTTCACCAGGGCAGTACTGGGAGTACCTTAAACTTTCATATAGAGTGACCAAAGGCCCGTAGCAATTTTTTTTCTCTTTTTTTACAAGACAAGATCTGGAAATTCATTAGCAGATTGTATTTTATAATATTGTAACTCATGATAAAAGACAATTCATTTTTCAGATTTTTCTTCGATCCAAAGATAATTTCTTTTCAACCGATTATAACAAGTAATTACCAAGTACGTGACATTTTTGTGATTTCAGATCAGTGGATATAGCTTACTACAATTACCTTCAACCAACATATTATTACATCACAAAACAATACTGCATTGTCGTTAAAGCATATCGACATAATAATGGGCGTGTGGTCACTTTAATCCTTGGTCATGCAATGAGATATGATTTACATAATATGCGATATATTTACTTTGTATCATTCTATCATTACTGATAGACACTGATTTACGTTTAAAATTAATAATTTATGATAAATACTTTATAATTGCAAATCAACAAAAAAAAACCAATGGCTAAACATAGATATTATTTAAATAAGTAGTCGGCACACACAAATACTAAATCATCATCGAAAACAAAATATTATTACTAGAAATTTATTAGTCACCATTATATCAAGATATCAAACAAAATATTATCTTTACGGTATAGGTCGTATGACTAAATCATCAGGCGATTGATGAAAAAGTTTAATTTTTAAATACATCTATTTGAGTATCGATTTTTGAGTGAATGAATGAATTAATAAAATAATGAATGTATGAATTCATGAATGAATGAATGAATGAAGGAATGAATGAATGAATGAATGAAGGAATGAATGAATGAAGGAATGAATGAATGAAGGAATGAATGAATGAAGGAAGGAATGAATGAATGAATGAATGAATGAATGAAGGAATGAATGAATGAAGGAATGAATGAATGAACGAAGGAATGAATGAATTAAATGGAATCCGGGATGTGGAATCAAAAAAACCATCAAAAAACAGAAAACTTTTCAGATAACTGGAAGATATTATATTTTATGAATTAAAAATTTACAGCAGTTGATTAATGAAATGAGAGCGTTGAGTCTAAATTCTACTTCTAGTTGAGAATAAATTTAAAAAGTTCACAACAGTTTAATATCCAGTCCCTGGGGAGGAAGGTTCAAACTTAAATAAAACCAACAAAAATTATGTTGGCTGATCCAAGAGATGTCGCAACTAGATCAATTTAAAATAGATGTTTTATGGTAAAAAAGTAAGCAATGTTTCGGTGCGAAAAAAGAATTGAGAAGGTAATGATTTTTGAATTTCTAACCTACAAATTCTTATCATTAATCGCCACCCAAAGTGGCATATTTTTACTACTATTTATTTATTCGTTGTGAATAATGCACATGAGAAACCGTTTTTATTGACTGGACTTAACTGGTTGGCGGAGAGTAAACATTTATTTCCTTACTAAGGTTTTCAATGGCAATAAATATTATTGATTTATTATTTCTTACTTACATCATGACATGATTTGCTTTGATGGATTTTCAGCGGATATGTTTTGTCATTCAATTCTATTCATGCTGGAAGGTGCGACAAAAGCTGCTATAATTTACGTGTACACTCGTATTATATTTCGCTATCGTACTACGTTGAATGTTAAAGGGTTTCCGTTAAATCTAATAAATAATTCAAGTTGATTTTCCGGTCACGACTTTATTAATGCTTCTAGCCGGGTTTTTATTCAGTGTGACTTCAAAACTCACAATGATCCGGACATTCTGTTAGAGCTTATATAAATGTGTAAACATCTGATTTTCATTTCACATAATTCAAGACAAGCTGCAGCTTTGCGGGTGACGCACTTGTTTTCGATATTTGTGATAGGATTGTGTTGATTATTATTTTTTGTCGTTGAAATTATGATGTAAGAAAGAGAGAAATCTCATCATTGTAGTGAAAACACCAACTGTTTCTAGATAATATCTGCATAATAATGTACATGTAAAGATGGGTAAACTAATAAACTGGGAAACCTTTGAAGAGAGACCAAAGGCTGATCCCATTGTTTTGAATTTTACAAGATCTGACAGTAGCCCCCCAAAAAATGGAGCATCTTTGAAACCTATTCCACATAACAAATCTTTTTGGGTGAGACACTTAGTCGAATTTCTACGGACAACTGGTCTTCATGGATACAAGTACATTGCAATGGAGGAGATTCCAATTATTGACAGGTATTTAACTTTGGTCTATTATGAAAATATTAAAAATCGTTATTGAGTTCCTAGAGAAACATAATGTTAGATTTTACATACGTTCATTTGAATGCAAAATATACCTACCATTATTTTTATCATACATTCTTATAGTAGGTTATCTTATCAATAAATAAATTAAAATATGGTTTAACCGTTTAAATTAATCGTGCATTGTGGAAATGTCATAGATTGATTGAATTAATATGCAACAACAATGAAATAAGTCGGAGGATTTTGATGAAAGTGCATTAAAAAAATATTCTTTAAATGATATATTAGTTTCGAAAAAAAATATTTATGATAACCTAGATGTTGTCAAGTTTTCGCGAATGTTTGTTTTGTGAAAGTTTGAAAAGCATCAACCCAGTAGTAAATAATAATATAAGACATGATACGTTGAAATTCTGTTAGAAATGCAACATTTGCTGTCAAAAGCAGTATCGGTGATATTCTATTATTACCTTGCAACTATTGCAGAATTTATATTCTATTATGTTTAGTAAATTTGCATCAAAATAAAAGCACAAAAAATTTTAAAACACACCATTTCGCAAAAACGGATATATTAATGAAATTGTAATAAAAAAGTCGGCAACTGAATCAAAAAAGCACATTTTCGCGAAAGGATGACATTGGAAATGAATGGTAGACAATCTAACAACTTAATTTGTTGGATCATCTCTTATGCCCAATAAAATGGAAGCAATCAAATAGCTATTCATGTGGTTTATAAACTATGTCCTCGGGCGTGCCACAGGGATCTCATCCTGGTCTACTATATTATAATATATTCGTAAATCTTGTACTATGCTAAACTCTGATTAACCTTATATTTGCAAACGCTTGAGTCAAACTCATAATATTATTTTAATGTGCATTTAAAAATTTATTCATTACTAAGCAAGTCACCATAAACAGATTTGTTTTATGTGCCTACTCCTATTCACATTTTTATCAAATTAACTTTGAATATTTAGGTATTATACTTTTCATTTGTAAATAAAAAGAGAAGTATATATTTTTTAGCAGTGTGTAAGGGCACTATAATTGTATGCATTGTTGTGACGGTTGAAATATTTAAAAATGTTTTTTTTTTTTTAAACAAAATGTAATGTGTCCCCAAATAAAAAAAAAATACCAACGTACACTCTCCTGCGGTAGGTTTTGTTTAAATTTTGTTTTTTTTTCGTATATAATCAGTAAAATTTTACTTATATGCTTTAGCCCTCATTAGACTAATTAAAACCGAATTAAAAAAAAATTCACATCATAGATTAACATCGCCATCGTAATTGCCCAAGCAAAAATAAATATTATGCGTGCACACCTATTTTAGTAAATTCATTGTGTTATTATTTTTAATCGATTAATAATTTATCAACAATTACTTACGTCATTCCAACGTGATCATTAGTTCAGTATTGAACGGGACAGCCCCTTTTTCGGTACTCTGTTTCGTTGTACTCAAAGAAAGCTTCGGGATGGCAAAATGTCTCATTTTCAGAAAGTGAGCTAATGATACAACAAATTAAGTGCAAAAGATTGCCTCATAAAAAGGATAGAAGCAACCAAAAACTTATTATATAATCTTGGTATATCATCAGGCAGAGGTAAATATAATGTAACATGCTTATTAAAAGATTTCGGCGATGTAGTCTACAGATGAAAAGGACGCTCTTCTTAGCTATTTGTACTACCTTGCACACATGCCAGCTCTGGGCCAACTTCAAAAAGGGAACCATGAAAATACTTCGGATTTTTTACAACAATTCATACAGCATGATGTTCGTACTTCCCAGGAACTGCAATGTTCCTTCATGTTGACGGTGTGGCAAGTTCTTGGATATGCAGCTCTAATAAGATCCAGGGTGGATTCGTACAGCATGATGTTCGTACTTCCCAGGCACTGCAATGCTCCTCTATGTTGACGGTATGGCGAGTTTCTGGATATGCAGCTATAATAAGATCCAGGGTGGCCAGAGTGGGGGAAAGGATCAACGACTCCTCATCATGGAATCCCATCTAACTTTTAGATCGAGTATCGAAGAAAGTTGGAAAAAGATATTAGCTCCAACCATCTTCAATAACTCATAGAAGTGCTTAATTATAGATTTTTTACATGTTTATTCACATTTTTATTGTGCATTTATTATTTACTCTTGTGGTACTACTCTATTTTTGTAATATATTCTTATTTGTTTCACGTTTTATAATTTAGGTAAACTTTTAAAGTAGAAAAAAACACGTTCAACTCACTGGAGACGGTGACTGCACATTTTTGTTTTAGAGAGACCTAATAAACTAAGGAACCGAATAATTGTGGAATAGTATTCTAAACTACTTCTTACTTAGGCAGTGAAGAGAAACCTTTAAATAATAGAATGACGTAAATCTTTTAAAATTCCCAAAAACAAATCCCAAACATTTCATATCCTTAGTTGTAACTTCATTAATGTGTCGAAAAAATAAATGTTAGTTAATAAAATTATTATCTTATTCTAACAATAGAACAAGATACCTAGATTAATTAATTACTAAATAGTGATGGAAAATTGGTTCAATTATAAATTCTACCTACCTACGCAGCTTGAAACTATAAATAAATTTATATTATTGTCAATTCAAAAGATAGATCATAATCATAATTAGGTACAATGATGGGTACCAATATTTGATCTGATTAACATTTTTTGCCCGTATGATTCCAAACGATAACGATTTCAATCGATATATTGTTGTTCCAAATTAGGTAATTATGTAGAAATCTAAGAGGTTTTATTGGGAGTAGTTTCATAGCTGTAAGTAATTGCATTATATTATTAATAATAATTCGTTAACGAATCCCGAAGATGAACCCTATTATTCTTTTATTTTTAAATTCAAACTATTTCAATTTATCTGCTGGTAATGAATTATTGAAATTCTTGGGAGCGGGAATCAGCCCACTTCCCAATATCCGATCGAGTAAAACTGTTGACTCGTTACCGATGACAAAGCATTTTACAACTTTTGGTGTCAATAATGTACACATTCACGGACATATACGCATTTCTCTGAAATCGGACGATATTACAGCATTTAATATATAAAAAATGTTGGTCCTACACGATCGGCATCTGGAAAAGTCGGTAGCGCGGTTGACTCCTGCCCCTGGGAAGGTAGGTTAAATCATCAAAGATAAAAAAAATTTAATGACTTTAAAAGATATTATATAATTAAAAAACTTTGTTTTTTACGGGATGATTTTTAGTATTTCGCTTTCTGTTATTGGCTTAAAATTCGATAATGTTTACCTTTCTGAATATTTTCAGCTATCGGAATTTTCAACGAAATTGGTAAATTGACACTTTCTGAAGATTATTTCAGAAATTATTTAGCTAATTAGTTTTTCAGACACATTCTGTCAGAAGAAGTTGCGAAGGCACTGAGAGTAGAGAAGCATGTCTGTAAGAGGTATTGCTTGCATTTTGGCCTGACCTTGGATTTTTGAAATGGTTAGATTCTGAAATAATGAAGTGGTAAATTGATCGCAACCTTCCCAGAAGTTATGTTATCAAGCAATATAAAATGTAATAATTACTCAAACGTTATTAGAAAAACGTGACATGTAAATAAGACCACAGACTTGTTCTCGTAAGTTCAAATATTTAAACCCCATAAATCAAAGAAACAGTGATACTTACTGGGGTAGTAGATGGAAATTGGTAAAAAGATTTGTGATAATACTTATATATATTGCATCATTTGAAATTAATTTAAATTTTCTAGGGTTTTCTGGGCGTTGGCTGTGGGAGTTTGTTTAATAACAGCTGTGGTGGTGGTTTTTATAGCCTGGCAATGGAATTCAGAGAATGCGACTCTAACGGTAAGAAAATAATACATTTGCTTATTAAAATAAAGCGAGCATTTTCCTGCCTTTGCTTTAACTTAAACACTATGTATAAGTTGTAACTATCCTTCCTAGAGGGCTGAACACTTTAACGCTTTTTCCACAGGGGGTAGTTTATCCAAAAATCAAAAGAAACGGGCTAAGAAAATAATTTAAAGCGTACATAATGCATGACGCATTATTAGATCCTAAATTGTATAACAAACCACAGTGTTGAGTTTCTTTGAATGCACAATAGGGTCAATGATATAACTACGGGCCTTCGGGAATGTAAAATTTTAAATGAGGATATTTTATCTTATCAGAGACGCAAACCACAAATGCCTACCCTTATATTTCGGGACCAAAATGGGAAATGACTACTACATGTTTTTCTTAGTTTCAATTGTATTTCACAGATGGCAAATCTGATATTCAATATACAAGTCAATAATTTAATATTTTTAATATTGTTTATTTAGCATACCTACCCAGTGCATTTTACGTTTAAATTGAATTAAATAGCAAATTACGTACGTACTCAGTATTCATTTGCTTATTACGTTCCAAATTAGTATGCATTATCGTACCAAAAAGGTAATAAGATAACACCTGATTACGAATATCTTCCTTCATAATATGCATGGTCGGAACTTTAAACTTTGCATTATTTTTTGGTAAAACGGTGTGTTGTGTTTATAGGTAATAGAAAGTACCCACCACCCCATTTGGAAGTTTCTTTACCCGACTGTAACCATATGTCCTCTCAACAAGGTATCTAAAAGTGTTGCTGAACAAATGTCAAAATCTTTGTAAGTATGAAGGATAGTATCTTTTAGCACTAATTCAAGCCTATTCTTGTCTTGTTCCATGCAGTCAGTTGTGAATAATATTGAATGTTATAGTATGCATGTTGTTGAATTTCCATAGAGGGACGACTTTTAACTATGCTTTCTTAAATTAAATAAAACTCATATTTTATTGTGAATGTGTTTATAGAGCTTTGCCGAAGGATGTAACACCTGAAGAAATATATGACACCTTGAAGGAAGTAACCGTGTTACTAGGAAACATGAAGGTTCGTGACGACCTTAAAACCAAACTCGACAATCTGCAGAATGTCCTAGACTTGAATAATATAACTATCCTGGAATTCATGAATAAGGTAGGTATTAAAAATATTACTTTTTTCTCTGATTGATGTGATATGAACAATATTGGAGGGTCCTGGCCATCTATGTGAAACCCTGCAATCAGCATTTTCACCGTCTGTGTCGCTTTATTTCTCCCAACGGAGCAGTCTCTATTTCATATGTTTACAGTCTTGTTATATGTAATCCTACTATTGTTTTTAATATTTTTCGTATTTTTTTTGGCCAACTGAAAGGATTCAGCCCTGTTGCATTTTTCCTAAATTTTTGGACTATGTAATGATTTTTAATTAATGAAATTTTTGGTTTTCAGGTGACACCCGGCTGTAGTGAAATGATAGAGAGATGTTCATGGAAAGGAACCACAACACGATGTGACACATTGTTTAAACGGATAATGACATCCAGCGGACATTGCTGTGCGTTCAACTACCACGCTACGAAGAAACCTTTATATTATTCACGGTAACGAAGCAAAAAATTAACTATGACAAGTTACCTCTGCGATATTAAAAAAAATACTCTTTGAAAAGCGTTACTTGCTCAAAATTTGATGTGTCAAATCTCAGATTTTTTTGACTAATTTAAAGCTTTATTAATTTTTTTTATTTCGATACCAAAATAATAGACCCTTATGCGAATGCGACTGTTCCATTGTACGTCTTTAAGAAATCAGCTGATTACAATTTTTACTTAATTTACGCTTGCTCACGTTTTAAGTTATAATTATTTGACTGATTCAAATTCTCTTCAAAATTTTTGCAAAAAACTTCGTAGATACATAACAAATTGTTAAATGATTTCACTCGCTTGCTTTTGCATTCCTTTGGCTTTTTATCCTGTCTCAAAATGCTGTTGATATCTCTCTCTCTGGTTTCAATCCTGGGATTGGTTTGCAGCAATTTCATCTAATCTCCTCTTCCATTCTTCCTTGTCTTGTGCGGCTCTTTTGACTTCTGCATATGATGAGCAGCGCACGTCCACCAGCAGGTCCTCCAGGTACTCTCGGCGTGGGCGTCCCCTAGAGTTGGTCCCCTTGGTCATACCCTCCATTATGACATGCAAGAGGCCTTCTTGTCGTATAACATGGCCGATCCATCTTGCACGCCTTTCGGACAAGGTCCTGAGCAGGTGCCTTCCTCCTTCGATTCTTTGGAGAACCTCCTCATTTGTAATATGGTCTCTCCAGGAAATTCCTAACAGTCTTCTATAGGACCACATCTCAAAAGCCTCTAGTCTCCGTTTATCTCTTTCGGATAGGCACCATGTTTCGCAGCCGTACATCAAGATACTCCATACATAGGTCTTGATGAGGAGTATTCTCAGTTTTAGGTCTATATTATTCGATTCTATTATTTTCGACCTTTTATTGAATGCAAGCCTAGCCTGATGTATACGGCTGTCGACCTCGCTCTTAGACCGACCGTCCCATGTTATTTTGCTCCCGAAGTAGACAAACTCCGATATACTGACGGCAATATTTAATGTAAAGTAGAACATATTTTTATTTTATTTTACACCAGCAAATACTTGAAAATATTTCAAAAATCCATATTCAACAAAGGCCTCATAATATATATTTTTTTCATTTAGAGTAATCTGCATTTTTTGTCATAATAGGTACAGCGTTAGTAACACGTTATTTGATTTAACTTGAAAAAAATTGAAACGTTTGTTGATTCTTTTCCATATTCTTGTGCGATGTACATATTGTTAGTATTGGCGTTATTTTATCGAATGTAACGACATATATAGAAAGCTGTCTCTCATCACCCCGACGACTCCAAGGCGAGTTGCTGGCTGCGGTTACCAAACTGCTCTCTCCGTTCTCTTCAAGGTGAAGCCTGAGGATTTCTACTCATCTACCTTCGGGTCCTATGGAGTGAGGGTAATTATATTTAAATTTCTGAAATGTCGCTCTTTAATTCTTAGCATCGCACGGGCCGTAATCAAATGATAGACTTATCTGAAAAAATGAGCTAAGAAGAATGATAACTTGCAACACGGCTTAACAAGTCATCAATCAATAAAACAAGCAACAGGTCATCTCCTTGTTTATATAAATATCAAATGAATGTCACAACCATTGTTCTTACTGTACGTATCTTAAGTTTTAACCTCTTTGATTTCATTAGTAAATTATCAAAAAGACTTTATTTTTAATCCGATTACGTAGTTTAAAACAAAAAAAAATTAAAAAAATGTTAATTAATTTTTTTTTTTTTAGTACGTATTTAAGTACTTGGATAGAACAAAAATATATAATAGCGTTGATAATATTACGTTAAATTTGATTTTTTATCTTCCAAAAGGCTATTTTATACTTATGAGAGAAAAGGATCTCAAGTAACTTTTTATTTCAAGTTTAAAAATGGTTATTTTTGTTCCCAATACTTGATCTTCATTGTTTTTATTATTTCAATTTAAATTTACGAATCTATTGCGCGGGTTTATTTCGATTACTGTATAATAATGACTAGCCATTCAATAAATAATATTCGAAATTTTATAATTGGAAATTCATAATATATGTCTTACGGCATATGTTCTGGTCTAGTAATGTGTAATTTCCATCACCAAGAAATTCTAAAAATATAGTACTATGGGATTCATACGTCTTATACTGATTTATAAATGTGGAAATTCTAACTATACAATTGTAAATGTTCTCCAAAATGGTCTGGAAAGAATCTCAGACTTGTGATGTCCCGAAAGAAACCATTCATCTGTTCTGAATGCAATTACTAATGTTATCCAAATTGACCGTGGTAATAAATTACATCTTTGCGATTCTTTCAAGGATAAAGAAACCATCCTGTCACTTCGAATGCAATCAACATTGTTCTCAAAATTTGTTTTGACAGTATCGCCATTCCATTGTAAGAATATTATGTATTAAATACACAATTTGGCTGTCCTGAAACGGGAATCCTTCCCAGTTGGACAGACAAAGGTTCATTTTGTTTTGTATTGTTTGTAATTTATATATATATATATAAAATAAATACATAAAATAAAGTTTTAGCGACTTGTTTTAGGCTCTCGTCTAGCAATCCGAAGATGGCGGGTTCAAATCCCGGCATGTGCAAATTAATTTTATTTGATGGATTTGTGTTATTTCACAATGTATTCATTTAAAATAATATATAGTAAACTTGCGACACGTCCCAGAGTGGAAGACACTTTTTTCCTGATACCTGGAAAAAAAATATTATAAAAAGATGCTTACTAAAGAAACTCTGACTTTAATAATAATAATAAAATAATAAATTAAATGATTGATTGAAATTTTAATAAAATGCTTTAGACTAGCACGTTGGCAATAATTGCAGGTGTTTATCCAGTACTCGTATGAGTTCCCCGACGAGAACGCCTCCACCAATCTGGTGGGCAGCAGCGCGGAGGCCTTTTTCGCCATCGCGCCTGAGACCACCTACTCCACAGCGGGCATCAACAGCTTCTCCGTCGCCAAACGGAACTGTGTCTTCGCTAGCGAGCGCAAGACCTCAACCTTCACTAAGTACACGTTTACTAACTGCCTGGCCGAGTGCCGGAGCGACATAGTTTTCAAACTGTGCGGGTGCGTGCCTTACTTCTTGCCAAATAATGGTGAGTCTTAAACCATAACCGTTATTTAAATACATCATACATGCGACAACGTTATCAGTTTCTTCTATGCCAAGCACCGCCTTTTCACCGTTGATCTGAAGATGCACCATCAATTGCCTGGCTGAGTGTACTGCGCAGATACATTCCTTCGTTCTGGCTGAATAATGGTGAGCCGAGTTTACATTATTGCAGCATTTTATGAGATTTTTAACTTGACACTCATGGGTATTATAACTCATTCACTATCTTCCATGCTTTTCCTACTCGGCTGTTATTAGATTTTTGGCGGCGTCTCCCGCTTCCACAACAAGTCCCCAGGTATATGAGACCTCTTGCCATCAAGATCAGATATTGGCACCACAAATTGATAAAAATCATACATAAATATTGTAAAACACGAATGTTTTCTTAGGGTTTTATTTCTATACTGAACATTTTTATTGCAGGATCACGGCGATTTTGTGATTTTCGGAATGTGAAATGCGTTTACGAAGCGAGAGGTTAGAAACTTTTTTTTGTTCTTTGTGCATACAGTTTAGCATCCAAAATTTTATGGAAATTCATAACAGTTTTGATTTATTTCTTCAGATTCATACATCGGATCTATTCCAAACATGAACAACACTCGGTGCGATTGCACAGCAGACTGCCAACATTTCTCTTACCCTATTGAACTATCGAGTGGGAAACTTACGGCCACAAACGCGTACAACTCTCTGAGCTTTTTGTAAGTATGCTAATGAAACACAATAACAAACCAAAATTATTGATTTACAAATAAGTTATAGGTAAATTTAATCCTTTTAAAAGGCATCTGAAAATTCAAACCATGGATGTTTTCCAATAATTATACTTTCCAAAAGGACAGTTCTCGCCATCGCTTGAAGTAATTTCTATATTCGGTATCTTATATCTCAAATATTTATAAATCTATATTAAGCCTCTTGAAATACTACAGGTTATTAACGACAAAAAACCGCACCATATAAATACAGCACTAATTGCAACGCTCTATAACCTAATCCACAAAGTATTTTGTTCTCGCTCGCACGGACGATGTGATTATATCATTATACAACCACTAATTTTATGATCCGTGAATTATGTTTAAATTTGACGACTTAATACGAAACAATGTATTCTTTTCCATTTCAGTAAAGATATCCATTTAACAAATCAGTCAGTAGCGCACGTGTATTTCAAAGACTTGGTTGGAACCCGTTTCAGGAAGGATGTGTACATGAACTGGCACAATTTATTGTGTAAGTACTAATTGACCTGCTTTGCACACCCCCTTTATAAAATACATATCTTACAATACTTTTCCAACTCGTTGTGAACAGAGATCAAATCCCTCATACCTCTCGTCATTAATTAACTGGTCATAACGCCATTTACACATATTACTCTTGCTCATGCTCATTCACATCCATACGTCATCACAAACAAACACTTCTTTTAACATTGGATATTAACAAGAACTGACCCAAGCAAATGATTCAGCTCCACCTATCTCTTTAAATGGGATTGCAGAGTTTTGATGCCATTCAGTTGCAAATTAATCAAATAAGATTGTTTTTGTGCTAAGATATCTATTCAGAATGTAAATACATTAAATAAGTCTCACAGTGGATCAAAAAAAAAAAATGTTTTCAGCTACATTTGGAGGACTTCTAGGACTATTTATTGGATTCAGCATGGTGTCTGGATTCGAATTGTTCTATTTCTTCTCTCTAAGGCTTTTCTTCGATATGAAGCAGAAGAAGAAGAAACAGACAGCTGTTGTCTCAGTAGTCTGGCAAGAAAACATGCATCATGACACGAATTTGAGGAAACCTATAAATTTTGAGAGTGGCATGAAAAAAACTGAAAAGAAATGGGTTAAGCCAGTCCAATCCCAACGACAAAAAATAAACAATAAATGAATTCAGTGAATATATACCAATTACATAAAGTGAAGTATAAAAAAATTGCAATGGTCGAATTTTATAGACATAAATATATTCAAATTTTTTTAATGCTGCGTATACTGGACAAAGTAATCTTTTTCCTTTCAAAAAGATATATGCGATTCATGGAGATTATTTTACTAAATTCTTGAAGATCGTTTTAATACGAGTACCTAATGGTACGTATACCTTTTTGAACCGAGCAACGAATCATGTGAAAGGAACAAGCAATCACAACTGCATTTGCGGTTGCTTCGTTCCTTTTCCATAAGTTGAGGTTCAGCTCGGCAGTTCGGCTCCCGTATGTGTATGTACATAACACATTAATTATTTTAGTCTGCTTTATCACACTCTAATATTCCCTTTTTCTGCCCTATCTCTTCTTATTGCTTATGTAGATATTATATTTAAAATGCGTGTAATGATTATTTTTTGTAGATTACTGAAAAAACTCACCAATGGTTAAATGAGTTGATGTTTTGTATAATTAACGCTGATTATTAAAATTACACTTTTTTTTATTAACAAGTTTGTTTTTATTATTTTATGTTATTTCACATATTACTCATTTAAATTAATATATAGTATATTTACCGCACGTTCCAGAGTGGAATATACCATATCAATATAGCCATGGTCTAAGTCCACCAATCAGAACTGAAACGTTGCTTGAAATATCTTAGGTCGTGTTTAATGACTAGATCTTAATAACCAGGTGTTTCCGCACCTCTTCCCCACATCCTTCTCCATCCCACTACCTTCAGAATCACAACATACCCTAATTGGGGACGCCATAGTCTCACTAGCTCCAAAAGGTTGGGAGCTGTTGGAACTCTTGTGCGGTATCACATTAAATAAAATGATGATGGTAATGAACAAAATTAGATTATCTTAACGAAGCAAGCAACAGTGAAGGAAGGGAGAATTATTTAAGTGCAATTGACGGTTATACAGTTGTAGATAATGCTATCGCTGGTGGCTAATCAGTTTCTGGATTGACAAGTGAATTTCTTGGATGTTAGGCAGGCATATATATGGGGTAGTTACAGCGATATGTTTCTCATAATGTTAATGTTTACAATTACCTACACGAACGATTGCTTAAAGTACTTAGACATCGCTTTAGGTGTATTTTCTAGTAGAAAGATCACCGCTGAAATGATCTTCCTAAGCTATATCTGGCGAAAACCTAGGTACTTGATTTGAATGTCAAAAAATTGAACTAAGCAGGTTTTTTATTACCAGAAATGTATTATAGCGTGTGTTTTGTATTGTTTGACATAATTTTGTTGGTTTATTGAACCGATTATTTGATTTTCCAATCCGGCAACCGCCGAACCTGCTTTCTGTGTCACAGAAGGCCTGAGAAGCTGGTATCCTCGTCAAGTTGAATCACTTCTCGATGCGAAGCGTTTGTTAATAAGAATAAGATTCCGGCGGCAATCGCCGGGTGGCGCGGCATCTGCGCATGAATAATAGATTGGGATCGGCAAGATGGCGGCGCTGCTTTTGGCGGGAGAAGGCCGGCGAGCGGTGCTCCCTACCAATCACGGCGTGGGGGAGTCCCGTGCGGTTACGTCAAATGGTAACAATACGAATATTACGCACAAGTAAGATAGCTAGACGTTTTGCTTCTTGTATTAAATTTCAGGAGGATGTTGGGAATCTTCAGTATGTGGCCAAAGAAGCTAAGGACATCAGTATAATACGATATGGCTCTACCTCTTATCGCTTATTCTTGAGCAAATTTTAATTTTATCTTCCGTTGGTAAAAATATAACAAAAGGTACGTAATTAAAGATAACCCTGGGTATAAAGGGAGGAATTTAAAAAAATGGATTTTAATCGTCGGCAATGTTAAAAATATTATTACAAGAATAAAAAAATAAATAATATTATTATTACCATTAGACATATTTAACACATCATTCAATAAAATACAAACATATCTTAGTCAAATTTATTTCTGCTAGTAAAACTAGTCCGATTGAACAAACTACTTAGCTCCATTTTTGTTGTTTGTTTTTGGGGTGTTATGCCGTGTTGCGCTAACTCCTTCTTTAGCCGACGTTTCGGACAGCGTTGCAGTGTCCATCATCAGGGCAGATCCGGTAGATCCGAAGATGTACATAGATGGACACTGCAACGCTGTCCGAAACGTCGGCTAAAGAAGGAGTTAGCGCAACACGGCATAACACCCCAAAAACAAACAACAAAAATGCTTTTGGCCGTGAGAATCTAAAAACTTACCCTACTTAGCTCCACTTCGATATATTTTATTTATTTATTGTGATCTAAAATGAACTTAAGTGGTCAATTTATTTAGAAAAGAGCAATCGGATTCTGGGCTCCTGATAAGACAACCAAATCGATTAACTTTTAAATAAAAAAATTTAGATATTTGACAATGTTTAATCAATTTCACCCGAAGTAAGATAAATTTGACCTTGCTTCGGTCACACACTCACCAGCAAACATTTCTATCGGCTTGTCTCTTCAGTAGTATTTCTATCTACTGTATTATAATGTATTTTGTTTTTATGTTATTTTGCATATTTATATGTTCTTTGTCTTCAACGAAATTGAAAAACCCATCATGTCGAAGAAAATCAAATAATTAAATGAACATGAACTTCGCGTTATTAAAACAATGTGTTAAAAATGTATTGATATTTTCAATTTTAAATTCATCATTACTACCAATTGGCAAACTTTCAAGGTAAGTTTCACTTTTTCGCACTTATAAAAACTCGGAAACAGGCTGTATTTTTTTCGTTGTTTGTAATAAATACAGTGGTACTACTCGGAGAAAACTAATTGATATGAAAAACTGTTAACTTATTAAAAATCTGGCCAAATTATTGGTTTTCCTGTTAAAAATTGGACTGTGGGCCAATAACGAATGAATTGAAAGAGTTCCTAACAAAGTATCAGTCTAAAGCAAATGTTTTGTGAGGACGGTGGAACACGTGTTTGTACAAATACTGATATTTATACTGACATACTTATATTGTAGCATTCCGTCGGAAAATGACACGTGTTCTCGATATATTATTTTACCAGGATGTTTGCATGTTATCAATTTTTTAACACGATGATTTTTCTCCGTGTGGCTACGAAATAAATCAATCGCTTTGTGTGATATTAATTTTGAGATATATTTTCATATACCTAAACCACGACGTTTAACACATAGGCCTACAAAAGGTATTATCTAGGTATGTTTGTGAAAGATTTAAAGCAAATATTTACGCATAATTTTCTGTTCAACGGAAGCACAAGGTAGATCTAATTCAAAACACAACTTGTCTGTTTTACATAAACCAAAGTAGAAGTGTAATTTTCATCATGCAGAACTAATACGGCAGTAGAAATAGAAAATAGTGTTCTTGTAAAACGAGGTGAATGTGGAACGATCCGTTGACCAAGCACCAAAGTACTGCGTAATTAAACACCACCTCGGGGCGGCGTCATAAAAATGCGCATTAATAATGGGCGATCCCTTGCGGCCGGCGGGGGTCGAGGCTAGGAGAAAATTTGAATTTCAAAATGGCAATATTCAAATCGGGCAGGAGCACGGGTACAGCCATCACCCGCCCATTTGACGGTTACTCATAAACGTAATGGTAGTTGTTCAACGTTCATCCCCCGTGCAGTGGCTGGCATAACCCTTCGATGATTAGGGCGCCGTGTCATAACATCACGACACGGGGAGGCCGATCCCGCATCGGGGAAAAAGCCGAACCAGAGGTGCACTATCTACGGAAAAGCGCAGTCGTTTTTATCAGACATTTTATCTCTGGGGATTTTATAACTGTACTTAATATTATGTGTCACCAATAGGGAAAAATCTGTTTACGTAATATAGTTTTACGTTAAACATTAAACAACTTATTGCTTTGAAAAAATCTTACACTTTCATATTAACCATATTTATTTTCATTATTCAAATACCATGTGTCACTATTATTATTATTAAAATGTTGTATTGCGATTCAAAAAAAACTTGCATGATATAACAGTTTTTATTTATTTCAAGAGCATTTCATAAAAAGCTGTTATCTGTAAACTTACATAACTGGAGTTACTATTATTGTAAGTGACACATATATTGGTTCCATTACAAAACAGAACGTTGAAGAAAAATGGAGGAAAATCACCTAACCTAATCTAACCTAACCAAAACCTATCCTTACCTAACTTAACCTTACCTATTATTTTACCTAATCTTCTGTTTTACATTGTTCAATTTTTCCAGTTTGCCAAATATCATCACACACACTTATTTCGTTTGTCAGTGTATGCGTAACACGAAATATGTCTGCGTATTAGAATTTCTGCGTGAAAAAAGTCACGATCAACGAAAATTTTGATTTTCAATATTGTTACTGGTTGTAATTTTGACAAGCAATAAAGGAGCGCCATTTAAAAATAAAATCTAATTTAAGAATTTGGAATGAATGTGGAATGTATTTGCACGTTAGTGTATTATGTAGGTACATTTAAATCATAGAATGCTTTCACAAAAGGAGTAAATCATGGTGAGTCATCCATAAAGTGAAAACACGTTTTTTAAAATATTTCAAAGAAATCCAACTTCGGACTTTATTTATTCGAAAACGATAACTCAAATAAAAAAAGTTATATCACACAATCGACTCCAAATGTGATGTGGATTTTCCACATCACGTTTAGACGAGTTCACAGATACTGTGTATAGAAAGAAAAAAAAATATAACCATATTTTCTACTTATTTCTATTTTACAAATTTGTTGCTGATATCTTTACTTAGTGCGTACTACTAATAGTAGTAATAAATAACATAGTTTGAGAGATGTGCGTATATTTGGGTTATGCACCCCTGCCCCCGCTCCCACCAGCGAAAGGGTTACGCGTTTATTATGATTGCGTACATGAATATTTCACAGCTCATTACGTGTTTGAGAGTAAGAAAGTCCTACCTAACTACGGCAGATTATAGGCAAACATCACGGTTTATGGACATTGTGGATGTGGCGTTGTTCCCTCGGAGCATAGAGGCAGATTGTAACCCAAGTCTTAGGGTCAGATGAAGTATTGGGGTGGCAGAACCGCATTAGAAAAATAATTTTCCTATCTGTTATATTAAAGCCCATCTGTGAACAGTAAACAGTTTATGATTCTAATGTGAAACATGTTAAGAGTGGTAGATGCTCTCAGTATAAACCTGATGAACACAGAAATGAAACGTTGCTTGACCACATCTGCGTGCCCAAGAATTTCTGCATCTTCTTCTCCTTATAGTGCCGCTGGTTCTAGTTTGTGGGAAGCAGTTGTTCTGTCTTGTGATTGGCGAAAAAAAGTAAGTATTGAAATTTGACCTTAATATTATATTGTGTAACCAAAGTATCTGCATGTCGACCTTGATATAAGTGGAAAACATCATAATGATATAGTAGCGCATAAACAATTCAAAAAAAGATTTATTGCACAAAAATACAGAGTACAAAGGGTATAGCTTATAGGTAACATCCTATTTCTTCCAGCTAACCATAGTGAATAATAAGCAAAGTGACAGACCATTCCAAGAGCATATCGAAAGCCTTTAGTATTACATAGAATTGTGGATGAATTTTACTGGATAAGTTTACATATTAGGTAAAAATAGTTCGCACATACTCCGTTTGTACTCTGGATAAGTTTACATATTAGGTAAAAATAGTTCGCACATACTCCGTTTAAAGTTGGCCAACATCAAATTATTGTCAAATACATTTATATTGTTTAAGTATTTGTTACCAAGACTGTGTTATTAATTACCTTATGTCCTTATGGACTTTTACAATATACTAATAACTTCAACTGATCATCAGGCAAGCGTTATTTGACAGTCTTATAATCATCAATATTATTTCCGTTCGACTCTGCATTGGGTAACACGAATTTTGGAGAACTTGTGATGATAATATTCGTCTTGGTAGTGTTGTATGAATAATATTATTTCTGAATATACCTATTAAGACAATATGTATTGGAATCTTGATTGGGTAGAAATTTTGAAGCACTAATTGTAAAACAAAAGTTATTGCATGTTATATAATGTTATTATTTTCATTTATCATAATTAGATACAAACAAAGGAACATAAAATTGGTATTTTGTTAAAATTGTTTCAAATGTCAAGACAACTCCATTCTGATGTCAAGCAACGTAATCATTCGATTCTGATTTGTGGTATTTCCATTGTGTGAAAATGAATGTGCCTATTAACTACTCCATAATTAACTGCGGATATATTAGTTTTCAAAATAATATACAAAACGTAATGCACCATTTTTTTCTATATTTTCGCATAACTCTTATAATTAAATTTAATCTTAAATACAACCTTGTTTTCTACATTATTTATATTCCGGAAACCCAAAGTTACAGTAAACCTTAATTAGTAAATTACCCGATGACAGTTAGGAATCTTTAAAGGAGAAACAAAAAAAAAACTGTTTATATTTAAACCAGTCCAAATTGCAAGAATTAAAAATTCATTTTGAAACATTTGTGCCTACTTCACACATAAACGAATAAATATTAGCAATGACATATTAGTTTTCTTAATAAATATGTATTTCATCAAAATAAATATTTTTAACATGTATCAATACAAAAATGGCAACAGATGGCGTTCGAATCTTAATTTTTGAAAAAATAGTTTACGGATTTTCGTAAAAAAAATCATATCACCGCATTCGCACTTACTATTTTGCTGATACCGGTTGGCAAGGTGGAAAAAAGTGATGTGTAGACAAAATAAATAATATTAAAATATGATTACAAAAATTATATTAAATTTTAATTTCAAAGAATCTTTCATCCGAATAAACTTCAATATACGGACTAGAATACAATGTTGTTTACCTCTCTCAATTTAGAAACGAACTCAGCGATATAAATATTCCCGCATTAAAAGATCGCAACTCAACCTGAAAAAAAAATCATTCTTAGCGAAATAAATAACTGCGAGTATTTAGGAGTAAACGCCTTTCAAATGTAAATCCGGAGAAGCGAACAGCTTGTGTCGCAGTAATCCTCCCTTGAACAACTTTAAAATAAAATAAATATGCTTCCTTGGAAGAATTAGGAGGGTTTAAGCGGAATACTTTTCTCTGGAAAACTCTCATTTTGCAACGAAGATATATCAAAAAATAAAATCAAGAAATGAGAATGGCCAAGTTGTAGGTCGAATATGGAGTTAACTCAAATGGTGTGTGTTGGGATATATCGTAAATAATATAAACAAAGTGATGCATGTATGTTATGCAGACTGTCGCTGATCCACGACCTATATATATATTATATGACTAAGGATTGAACCTTCCTACTCAGGAACTAACCTACATTTATTTCGTATAATAACAGTGGCGGTCGGTGACTTTTTGTAGAAGGGATGCTGGATATCAAATGTTTATACTCGTACTTACTACGTACTTAATATCAAATATTCACATCTAGACGCTAGCCCACGAACAAGATACAATTAGGTACCGTCTAAAATTATCTCCATAAATCCATTAGGCTCCATAACTCAATATTTCTAGTATCCAGAGTTTTTTTTCCGCAAATGGCCGAGACACAAAACTTTTTGGCATTAATGATTGAATTATACAACCACACAATTCACTATTATCATTAAAAGCATAAGAACACATTGGCGAAGTATCCATCTTATTTTGGGTATTCATTTTTATTTATATAAATTATGATTAAAAAGTAAATCGCTGCTAATAATATTAAATAAGAATTCGACTTAAGCTTCAAGCTCAAAGCAAATTGTCAAAGCAGCGCGCGCATACGATCCAATTAGTAATAGTACAGTATACGATTCTGTGCATTATACATATGAGCATCAAAGATGGTTTTTGTACGTTGGATGTTGTCATTAATATCATATAAAGTTGACGAAGATATTGGCTTGCGGGTCTCAGTGCGCATGCGCGGAAAGAACGTACGTTATAGCATTCTTGGAAACGGTTTACAGATCGCTTCCGTAATCTTCTTTTCGCAGTATTTGAGAATGTACGAGTATGTGAATTTAGACTCGCCAGCGCTCTTTGTATCGTGTCGTTCGTTGATGGTTCGTTGTGCGTACACAGAAACGGAACGATAATATGAACGATGTCTAATAATAATAATATTTGTATGATTTTTTTACAGCGCCGTTTTTGTAAAAAAAATCACATTAAGGTCGCTGTAGAAATATTAAAATATTTAAATTGCAGTATTGCTGTTTACGGCTAGAAGTCCAAATCTTTTTACTCTAAAATGCAAGGGATGCGGAGCTTTCCACAGCATTTATAGACGGACCGTGCCTGCTATGCGTGTGTACACGTGATTTCCTCCAAAAGTAGATAGAATACATTGTCATGTACAATGCATTCTTGATCGGATGTTGCAAGTGGGTTAGTTTCCGCTTCCAAGATTTGCAATCATTCATTTCCGAAAACAAAAGTGAAAATGTATTAAAAAAAATTTTTTTCTCGCTTAAGCCTACTTATTATTACTAGCGAGAAAAGGACAGTAAGTGTTCGAAAAGTTTGTGTTTTTTTAATCATTATTTTTTTTTTTCATTTTCACTGGTAGTCGAATAAGTTTGAAATGTTATATTCGTTTAGTTTTCTGATTTTCAGTAATTTTGTTTCATGGTATATGGTTTTAGTGGGGGTATCTCGGTTTTTCTGTATTATTTGTACGAGTAGGTCGTTATCGTGTTTCCCTATATTTCAATTAGAAAATTTAAATAGGACTGTGTTAAACCAAATCATAATCCCATATTTACTTGTGTCGGTAGAAGATAACCTATTCTACCAAATACACCAATTAGTGGGATATATATAAAATACATATAGTGGGATATATTTAGTTTTATATGTGATGCTTGAAGGACATATATTTCATAGATTTGTTGTCCCGTGTATTTTTTAGAATCTGAAATATGTAGGTTTTTTTCTTGAAAAAACTTCCTTGAAACACAACTGGATCTTAACATATTAAACAAATAAACTAATTAAAAATATATATTGATTATTTATATTTGCAAAAGGAGTGGCTATAATTTCGGTCCTTGAGGAACTCCATAGTCTATGTTACTGATTTTGTTATCTAAGCTTAAATATTGAATTCTGTTGTTTCGATACGATTTAATAAGTTGGAGAGCAGGACCAGTTTCACCAATTTTTTCTGTTTTTTTAGTAGTATCTCATGACTCACTAGACTATCAACTATGAATGGATCGAGGTGAATGGATCACCTCGTTGAAAATAACGATCGGTTTCCGCCCGGCACCTGACACCAGTCGGCCAGCATGTTAAATGATTTTTTCAACAAGAAAATAATACAAATTATGAAAAAATATAAAAGATAAATAAAAGTACAGGCAATTTTAAAGTTTCAAAAAAATCTTTCGAACTAGTTTAAGACTCCCGCCCATAGTCCCTTCTTACCCCGCAGAAGTCCAAAGATATTGGGTAACACCGTTTATTGATTATTATATTTATTAAAATAAATGTGTAGATTAAATTAAATTATTTTACCATTTCATCAGTAGGTGCCTATCGAAGTAAGCCGTCGGAATTAAGAATCGCTATTGTATTAGTACCAAAGAACATTTTTTTGTACTTTATTTTGAATTTCGAAAAAAAGGTAAATAATCATTATTTTGTGTCCAGTTCCCATCCAGTACACCATAAGCAACAATAAATTACATATTTATATGTATGTACCAACTCTCCTTTGAATTGACAAATTTAATCAAATTTCGTTTTTCGTCAAAACAAGTATTTTTAATCCCTTCCGCTGACGATTTACTGCCATTGAAAAAGTATTTAGTACGAATCGATTTTACTGTAGAAATAGAAATGTTTGTACAGGGTGGGGCCTAGAAACATTATTTTTTCAAGGTGAATAAAATAAAAAAAAAGGATTGCCGAATTTGAAAATTTATATAATTTAATTATTTTGAAATGTTGAAAAAACATAATTTTAAGTTTTGAAGAAAACGTCTGTGTGGTCGTGACCGTCGTTCACTTATACAACCGATTTCTGAAGCTCCTCTCTACAAGTTCCAAGAGTGTGCATCGGAATTCGAGTTGTTTTTTGTCGAATAATTAGATTTTCGAGGTTTACAAACACTTCCCTGTAAACCTGCTTCAACTGAACAATCTTATTCAGCAGTAAATTGACCGAATTCCAGTGGATATATAGGAATGTGAAAATTTATAAAACGGTTCCATGATAACTCAACACATTGACAATTCAATCGAAATATAATAAGTAGTAATTGTTGATTGAAGTAATAGTAGGTACATATTTAATTATTTGGCTGGTTGGAAATAAACCGTGGCTCACTGGTCCGGAGCGTCTGACCGGACATCAGAAGGTGCGGGTTCAATTCCCGTCGGCGGCATTTATTTTTAATCGGAGATATTATCAATTTGTATTGATATACCAGGCGACTAATTACTGCTTATAATAATTTATCATCCAAAAATAAATGTCTAACAGCCTTACCTTTTATTTTCGCCTTCGAAAAAAGGAAGCTTCTAGGAATCACCCTGTATTATGCTAATCGTAACGGAAACTTCCCGCATGGGGATGAGGGATTCTATTTTCTGGACATATTAATTTTTCAGCCACTGAGCGACCAGAACAAGTCTCGTTATTTTTTGCTAAGTATAGGAATGGTTTTGAATTAAAAAAAGTAAATTCTATTTTTATCTAACTATTCTAGTTAGTGTGAAGCGCTCGTGTGGTTAAAATTTGATAAAAGGGGATCCAATAAGAGTACAAACATTTAGTACTTTTCATTTTAAGGGTGGTGGTAGAATATAAATATCTCGATCCATTAATATTTTCATGTTTCATGTTTTGGCGTATCACTTGAAACTACTTGTAGAAAAGGTCGTTTATGTTGTTAGCGAAAACCAACACATTGATATTTAACAAGATCATTCAATCTCCTTTTTTTGTATCCTTAGACCACGGTAGTGAATGTTTGTTGAAATAGTTACCAATTTAAGCATTTTTAATGTTCGAAATGTTTGTACTCACAAACACTGCGTCTAGCTATGAATATTTGTTTTGTTGGCTAGATGACACTTTATTAAAATAAGCATTCTATTGAATTGAATAAAATGAAATGCGAGTTTATTCGTTAAAGCATTCGTTGTTTTTTAATCGTGTAAATTAAATTGTTCAAATGTAAATCATTTAAATCATGACGAAATGAAAAATGCGAATTATTTAGATCAACTTATTCATGCATTGAAAATTTTCAAGAAACAAAAGAAAGTCTTTTAAAAAATATAGGTCTTAACAATCATTACATCGGCATTAAAATTCATTATAAAAATTTGAACATAAATAATAATACTTTCCTTACAATAAATATCATAATCATTCTACCTATCATATCCGAGTGGTAAAAAATCTTGGTGAAAAACCACCCTTCAGAATAGTGACTAGATCTGAATTACCAGGTCTCCCAACCATCCTCTCTCCTTCTCCTACCAAACATCTACTCCCTTAAGCCTAACAACAATACCCAATTGTGGATACTGTTATACCACTAACTCCGGACCAATGAGAGTGCTTGGATGTTTTGTGCGATACTCAAATAAAAATAAATAAAATAATACAACGCTTTGATATTATTTTTTAGTTTAATTGAATACTTTAACAATCTTAACAATGTTTACATGTATAATTCAATGTAGAATGTAAACCCGCACCAAGATGGTGGTTCGGAGCTAGCAATACACATCCCCCGTAATAACTTTTAAGTAAAAATCTTATGTACGTACCTTCCGTTACCCTAAATTTCATCCGCCCCTTCGAGGTTAAAGCGAACTCCCGTGTAGCCAAGCCGGCTCCATCCTGTACTTAATTCTCTTGTTATAACATAACTTCGACGCGGGGATAATAACAGTGGCAGCGGGGGAAGGTGGGGTGAGCTTTGTTATTGAATTTAAAAAGGTTATAATTCTGAGAGATTTTTTTTTTAAACTACCATCTATGACAGAACATTGAAGAAAGGTTAGGAACATTAAGAAACACGCAACAAACCGTATCTAGCCTAAACTAACCCAACCTTAACTAGCCTAACCTGATCTGACCTATTCTTATATTGTATTCTGTTTTGTTATATCCGGTTACCTAAAATAAAATTGCATGTTAAAAATATTATTAGAATATTATTTTAATACTATAAAATTAAGATTTTCGCCGAATTGATCAAGTTTTTGTTTTCTCAAGAGCTTAATTAAAATTACTTTTCTAAGACAGAAAACTGAAAAAGAGTTAGGAACAGTAAGGAACAATCAACAACCCGAATCTGGCCTAACCTAACCTGACCTTTAGTGGCTTAAAATAATCTGACATATTCTTCGATTGTGTTCTGTTTTGTCACTGTTATTTTATCCCGTTACCTAAAATAAAAAGAAGTCCTTAATAACGTAAATATAACAAGGTAAAAAAAGTTTTTCAAGAATTGATCAAGTTTTCTATTTTTGGCAACTTAAAGGCTTCTTCGGGTTTTGATATTGAACTTATAAAAAAAATTGACTCCGTGTCCGTGTGCCAAATTATATACAAAAAAGTTATTGATATTAAACTTATAAAATAAAATAATACACGCAGTGTCGGTGTGTGAAATTTTAGACAAAAAGTAATAATTGTTGCCAGATTGATAGATTGATAATGATAAAGAATAATGGTTGTACCGTTTAGTAACGTTGTACTGTATAGTGACAAGTGGCGTTGGTTAGTCTCACTGGCTCCAGACGGTTGATAGCTCACAACAATCACAACACACTTGCGAACTGGCGAAATAAAATGGTACTATCATACACGCCTACCATCTTCACAGGATTGACCGGACTAGAATACACAAACAAATTTACAAATACAGGAAATGCAAAGTGGTAGAGTCAAAACAGGGCTTCGCTACGCTCAGTCAATCAGATGAAGTTAATCCTTCTAGGAGAATAATTTAAAATAGGTATATGATACAGGAAATGCAAAGTGGTAGAGTCAAAACAGGGCTTCGCTACGCTCAGTCAATCAGATGAAGTTAATCCTTCTAGGAGAATAATTTAAAATAGGTATATGATACAGGAAATGCAAAGTGGTAGAGTCAAAACAGGGCTTCGCTACGCTCAGTCAATCAGATGAAGTTAATCCTTCTAGGAGAATAATTTAAAATAGGTAGATACCTAAAGATAATTTTATGTGAGCATGTACCTACATACCCGAACAATAAAAATTATATTAAAAGAGAACGCCACTGCACTTTACTGTTGAGCGTCGAATCGCAAAATATTTTACTTACATAGGTACTTTTCAGCAGGATTCAATCAGAGAAGTAGATCTAACAGGAAGATAATAATACCCGAATGAAGATAAACAACATTTAATAAAAAAATATACCACATTTAAAAAAATATGTATTGTTTACCTACATTTTTACTTCCTTTTCGACATTTATTTTTATTGAAGGAAATAAAAATGAAAGCTAACAAATCTTTATATTTTTTTATAATAAAACCATTATTTATTTTACTATTATTAAAATATACACAAATAAATATATTGAAAATTAAAAACTAAATACATCTATACAATTTGGATAAGTTGCATCATCAGATTTTCGCTTCTGTTATTTCAGAAATGGTAGCCGTTCATTCTGTTTGTGATGGTAATAAAGTGACAACTAGCTGACCATAACTGAAACATGTGACGGAAGTCATAGACGTAATGTTATCAAGGTATTTTGAGAATACTTCATATTCTGTGGTTCCTCGAGTGAAGTGAATCAACCTTCCCCGCACAGAGTTTTGGCGGCAGGGCCGCAAGCATCACGACGCTGGTGAGATGAAGCGTCGTCCTGTTCAAGAACGTCGTTTCGTCTTATCACGCTTGCTATGCAAGAGTCGGTTTTACCCTCCTAGGCGCGCTAAAAGATATTTAACATAATAAATAATCATAACTAATATTCTATGTAGCCGTCGAATGGGAATTGCATTTCGAATAGATTTGCCCTCACTGATTTATTGAAATAAAAGTAATAAAGGTACTTCAATCCATATAAATGATAAAAAACAGTCGAAAAGAAATGAATTAGGGTGCGCCCGTTTAAAGATGTCATATTGGTATATTATTAATTCTGTTTCAATAGTGGAGCTCAAATTTGTATTTTTTTCTAAGTACCTGTGCTTCGCCTGAGTGTCAATATATCTACATACACATCTTTCGATATTTCAAAACTTGAAAAATATGGCGGAGATATTTCAAGGAGTCAAAACTTACCTTTTAAAGTTCTTATTGAGAAAAGAAAAAAAATATTCGAACTTACAGTAAAGTTAATTTGGTCAAGTATTCAGATATCTTCCATTACCCTATATATTGTCAAGCAAAATAACTATGTAGGTACCTGTTGTGTTATCAATCATAGTCATTTCGGTAGTCTGCGATTTGTGAAACATTCCCGCGTAATGTAATGTAACGTAAAGAAAATTATTCACGTTTAATAAGCTTTTATTTTGTTGTAGAGTTTACTAACTGTGTTTGTTCGACAACTAAATCTCCAATTATTTATCAACAAAAATATAATTATATTACAAAGAAAACTACACACTCCAAAACTATTGGACCAATTACGCTGAAAATTTCAAAGTTTCTTCTTATAAGTGCCAGGAGCGTTTAGATAGTAGTTTGAACTATAGAAGAAGTCGAGGACACCCGAGGAAGGCATGTCACGATCAAGTGAAAAAAATATGTATGTTTGGTAAAAACTTTACTCCAAATCATTCATACCTCCGAGCAACGCCGGGTACGTCAGCTAGAATTTAGTAAAATCCATTAAAAAGAGTTTACTTGCCCGTTTGAATATTTTGCGAATGGCTCCCTAATGCGGCTGAATAATTGATTCATTGTACCTACGTGATTTCAAGCATCACTTTTTTTGCTAATCCCATGTTGGGTAGTTGGCGGCTGGTATTATTCGTCTATCCATCGTGGCGGAAGCTCCGATTTGACCGACATAACAGGTAATGGAGTCTGCATGAATATATTCATAGCGACACCTTGCATTAACTTGGCCGGGATAAATAAGGTATGGATTATGTTTGAGCGTCACTTAGCGACGGCCCGACAGTTGACTGACGCCTTGACACCTCCTCCGCAGCCAATTTCAATCTGTTCAATTCGTTAACTGAGCGGCGCGACGCCGACGGGTGTAAGCAGCCGGAGCGGGCGGGCGGAGCGGGCGGGCGGAGCGGGCGGCCGGAACGGGCGGGCGGAGCGGTCGGCCGGAGCCTGCGGCCGGAGCGGGCGGTTGGAGCGGGCGTGCGGAGTCAGCTTTTAGATCCGTTTTAGCTTTTTATCAACATGTGATCAGCTCAGAACTATAATAACAACATTAAAAATATACTACTAAAAGTATACTAAACCTAAAACTAAGCTGCAATGCACCGAATATAGGTATTCTTTGGACCTTTCAAATGTTAAAAATCAAAGTGAGAAACTAGAAACTAGAATAATTTTACTAGGTATATTTACAGCTCATATTACAATAATAATATTTATATTCCGGGCTTCATGTAGGGGTTTTGCAATAAAATGTAATCCAAATTACATACAATAAAATATAATAAATAATATATAATAAATACACAAAAGAATTAAATAAATAACACTATACAACAAATACAATGAAAGAAAAAGTTAAGGTACATATTGATTATAAAAAAGTTGAACAAGAGTATTAAAAAAATGATAGTAATATTGACATTGTAATAGTTTCAATTCTGATTGGTCGTCTTATACCAGGGCGGTACTAGTGCGAGTATCTTCCACTCTAACTTATTGTTCTTAACTACCTTAGGTAAGCATAATATGAATGGTAAGCAGGATTTTTCCAGTTAGGCATTTTTCGTGGACAATTTTGAGTGGGTTTTCCAGTATTTTCGCAGTACCACATGATACAATAAAATAAAATTCATACTAGCCCTTAAGCTGATATGATAAGTTATATCCAAAACTCTTATAATTGTGTCCATGGTTTGAGAAAAAAGGCAGATCGCGAAAAAAATTGCCGCCAATAAAATGTCTTAATATTTCTTAATTTTGCCGAAATTGTACGCTATTATACTAAACAAATATCCGTTTACCAAAAAAAATCTGTTATCGTAGCTGCACGATACGATTGTACCACCCCAGCCAGAAGCACGCCTCTCCCAGTGAGACCAGTCACCGGGGGCATTGTTTTGTTAGAACTTTTTATTTTATTTTTATATTAACTCCACACAGGAGGCCCTGAAGAAAATAATTTCCCTCAGGGCCTATGTCATCTTTGGGGATGCTGTGTGGAGGGTCTTTTTGTGGAGAGGAAGGAGTGAACATGGGTCTTGAAGAGTCCCATGTTGTAGGAGGGAGGAAACACAGAGGCCGGCAGTTCGTTGCTGGCAGCTTGGAGGAGAAAATTAAGATTGGAAGGAGGTTGGAGTTTAATCGACCCGTATACATCGCAACCTAATAAGCCAATATAGGTAATTAGGATGGGTGTGAATAAATTAATTGATTGAGTGATAGTTTTTGTTTCTCGCTTTCCGGTTCTTCTTGCTTCGCGTTTCTGAAATTTTATTGCAATTTTCTTGCGTCATCTGGCTTATTGTTGCTTATTCTCGAATATATTGACTATTTGAGTCTCTTCTTGCCTCTTATTGCTCTTTCTTGTTTTTTCTTAGTTCTTCGTGTTTCTTTTTGGTTCATGGATCTTGCCTCGTCATGTCATTTCTTGCCTATTCATGGCTGTTCTAATACTTCTAGAATCTTATTGGTTCTTTCTCTCCTTTTTTCCTTTTATTGCTTCTTTTTTTCTCATATTAACTCTTTTTGATTGTTCTTGCCTCTTTTAGTTTCTATTAGCATCTTCTTTGCATCTTCTTGCTTCTTCTTCTCGTTATGAATTTTTTTCCTCTTCTTGTCTTTTTAAGGCTGTTATTGCTCATTCAATCATTGCACTTCGTGCTTATTACTGTCTTTTCATGGCTCTTCTCTCCGTTTCTTGCTTCTTTTTTCCTCTTCTTACTTCTCTCCTTGCCTCTTCTATCTTCGTCTCAAATATACTTTGCTTTTCTAACCTCTTCTTTTTTCTTGTACTTGTCTCGTTATGGCATTTTTTGCTTCTTCTGCCTTTTAACAGATTTTTGATTATTTAATTATTCATTAATTGCCCTTCCTGCCTCTGCATACTTTAATTTGTCTCTTCTTGCATCGTTTTGGCTCTTTTCCTACTGATCCGTTTATACTTTTCTTTAGTTATTAAAATTTCAAAATCTTATATTCGGTTTTCTGCTGTCTCGGGATAACTGGTCCATTTTTAAGTTTAGTCTTTCACTATAAATCTCTTCACACTAGAAATTTTATGTCGTGGTCTCTTGGTTCACCCTAAACACGCTACGATTTGTGTGCTTAAGACGACTACTAACTATACTATTTATTTAAAATTATTTTGAAATATATAAAAAAACAGACATAACCTATTAACGGAAAGAGGTAAAATTAAATCACGAAATAAAACCAATTGCACTGATTGTAACACGAGCATGTGTCACTATTCGGGGAAATCGATTCAACAGAACTCGAAATGGCGTTTTCGATGTATATTCAGTGTAAATCTTAGTTTAAGCATTGGTGATTTCATTACGTTAGAACTAACCTTTCATAATAAAAAAGGAGAGAAACAGGGCACTGGAAAATGAGAATTTATAGAAGAAAAGAAACTCCAGTGCTGTCTTGACACCTGTCACAAACTTCCAGTCTCGAACTTGGTGATGTTTTAAAAAGTTCCCGGGTACAAAGGCCGCTTCGGCTATTTCATCTCGTGCCTGTTGAACTGTTTAAAATTTATAAATTGGATTGAAACTAAACTAGGTGATTTAATGCGATAAAAAAGTCACAAGTAAAATTAATAGGTAGAATTTTTTTAACGCTAAAGTTGCAGCTGACTCATCGTCACAGTCTCTCTCAGTCGCACACATTTAATCGATTTTGCTCCAAAGGAATAAATGCTCAAATAAATTTTATTTTGCATTTAAAAATATTATGTTTTGATATTATTTGTTATTATGTATTGCATTTCAACTGTATTACTCAATAGCAACACTTAAAGCAGTCATATAAAAAAAATTTTTTTTTTCAGTGTCAAAATGTAGGTAGAATATCTAATCTCACCTAATTAAAGGGTAACAACTTATAACTCAGGTAAAATGGGTGAACTATCTCTGCCTATGTCTATTTGTAGACTATTTAAGGGTATAAACTTGTAAAATATAGGTAAAATGGGTCTCTGTCTATCTCTATTCGTAGATTATTAAGTTGTATAATCTTGTAATACATAGGTAAAATGGGTTAACTTCATCTGCCTATCTCTATTCGTAGACTATTAATGATTACGAATTCTCATCAATTGTAAAGAAAAAAACAATGTGGTCGGCGTAATGTATTTATCGTAACAGGTTATCAGCTAATATTTAATAGCGGAAATTTTATAGAATATAATAGTCATCGATAATAAAATATGTGATTATTTTCGGAATGGGATTAACGAGAGTAGAAATTATAACATATTCGAGAATTCAACAATAGGGACATGTACGGACTGTGCGCGACAAGTTGATTGCGACTTGAGTACACGTCTTCCTTAATCTTCTAGCAATCGAAAGTCCTGCTATCGTCTGTAATTCAACACATCGCGATAAATCGATTCTGCATAATCCATAAATAGATTTACAGCCGCACCGATTAAACGAGAAAAGCCTATTTTGCATCAACTATTCAATAACTACTCGGCGTCGATATGGCGTAACAAATGGGATTCAGTCGAAACCAATAATTGTGTTTATTGTACTTATCTGGAATGTTCTAGTTTTGTTAAATCCGTATTAATGAACCAGTGCCTATGTGGAGAATTTATGGATGGAAACAATCATGTGATTTATATAAGTATAACAACATCTGTGTAAATTATGTTGGACATCAGTTATGTATCAACCGGGAAGAAGTTAAGGATGAGATGAGGTACATTTTGCACTAGCAGGTTTTGAACTGACAGGTATGTCGACCGGTTGGAGAATGGTAATTGGTCATCGTTATTGAGATGTGCCGTTTTAAGCATCTTCCTGATTGCTTAGGTTGGTCGTGCAGAACTAAGTACCTTCTAAAATAAATTAATAATTTCACACTAGTTTTTTTTTAAAACAGCTAATATGACACACGCTTTACCATTTAATTTGTTTATAATACCTAAATAGGTAATCCGATTTGGAATGATCCCTTCATAAGTTACGTCTCGAGGAGTTATCAATTACTTTCCGGTTGGTACTGTACTGTTGATGATGATGTACTGTTTCACAGTTAGTCGGTATATTCATGCAACAGGGAATTGGTAGATGTAAACCAGCATTACTTAAGCGTTTGTACAAGGATATGAAAGTTACCTGAATGTAAAGGCAAAAAGTGACCATAAGGTAAAGGTTACAAGTGACCTACGGTATAGGTCAAATGTTTCTAAGGGTAAAGGTCATAAATGATCTGAATGTGTAGACCTTAATTGATCTAAAGATCAAAGTAACGTAACAGTAAAGGTCAAAATAATTCAAATGTATAGTAATTTATATGTAGGTATAGGACAAAAGTGTTAAGTCAAGGTTTAAAGTGATCAGAAGGAATAGATAAAAAGTGACCTGAAGTTGAAGATAAAAGTCATTAAAACATAAGGGAATGTGAAATTGACACATTAAAGAAAGAGAACGATGCCAGGTAAAAAAAAAAATGGTAAAAAAATTCAATTCAAAATCTCAAAAATATTGAATTTCTGTAAGAAACTTTCCTTACTCTTCTCTGCAGAAAGCGCCGGTACGTCTCCATCTCTTGCCTAAGACCTACCCCGTCTGATTATTCATTTTGCATTCTGATTAATGGTGTACCGTTATTTAGACAAAAGTGGGGTCATTATTCACCGAATTAATACTCATAATTAACACGGGATGATTGCACAGATAATGAACACTTTCAACCCAAAAGTATGAAGCGATTAATCTCCAGTCGGCAGTCACCCCAGAGACGCCATAATTCTCAGTCATTACTCATCCCGGTGGCAAATTGAGCTAAAACGGGGCTTATAGCAGTTGTACCGAAGGTTTAACACTACATTTGAAAGTTATCAAGCAAATAATAAAAACAGAAAAAAAAAATATTACAGGTAAGACATTAAAAAATACAGTATCCCTGAAATGGGAAAAACACAATAAAATGGTGTATAATTGTATTACGTTTGACTTAGTTATTTCAGAATAAATTTGTGAAAACATCCAACTATTTACGCTTAAACAAGTTCTGCTATTAAACATGTTTTCTAGATATTCACTAGACAATGTTCGAAAAATTCAGACTTTTAAATTATTTACAGCATTGAAAAATGACAAGAAAATCGCAATGAAAGTTAAAACTCTACCAAATTTTTAACTACAATTTTAGAATCCTTTTCATTTTATTTAATACACTCTAAGAATTTATCTCTAAGAAACAATTGGTTTTGAAACATGTCGATTATTTTAATTAAATATTTTATTTATTTATTTTATTTAAATTAAAATGACGCCAAATTATAGTGAATTTGCGATTATTGAAAAACTAATTATGTATTACTATTTCGTAGAATCTTGTATCGGAAATTACTGATATCTGATTTAGTATCAACATATTTGTTTTTAGAGAAAAACATATTAATTAATGTTTTAGAATTTTTTTGGAATGAAGCAATGCTGGAAACTGTTGTTCGAAAAACAATCGATCCGTAAAAAACAATTTTATTATTTTCTGGCTATAATACATCTATTTTAAAATGGCGTTTAAAACTTTAAAAAATGGTTAGAATGAGGATTAAACCTTCCTACTCAGGAATGTAGTCGACAACTCCACCAAGTAGAAGCGATATTTATTTCGTAGATAAGCTGCTGTAAAGTCATCCGATTTCGTAGAAGTGCGTATATATCTGCATGTTAACAGAATACTTTTTCATCGACATGTCTATCTGAAGAGTTTCGGCTCGATCGTGGTTTAATTTCCACTTCCAAAATTTGAATGAATTCATCACAGAAAACAGAATTGAACTTCAAAAATATATATTTAATAATACTAAATAAATATCTTACACATAACAATGAATTACTTGAACTTTGAATGTAATATCAGATAGGTAATTTGATAAATATATACCCACTAAGACAGATCCCAATCAAATGGTATAAATAGAATAATCTTTCCATGCATCCAATACTTACCTAACCTGCTATTTTGTAATATTATATATATACATAGATCATATTTTTTTACATCTGTGACTCTTATGGTATCATCTTAATTAATTGTTACAAAGTAACATTGTAAAATTAGGTCAAAATTGTTAAACAAGCTATTGAACAACAACCTCTGATTACTGAATAGTATAAAATAAAGTTGTATTCCGTATTTGTGGGCTTAGTTCTTCTAAACTAGGGAATGGATTTTGATAAAATTTTTACTCTCATTTAGAAAATTTCTCCCGAAAAATTTATATATATAATACGTGCATATTATATTTATAGAAAGTTGTGAAATTTATTCTAGAATTCACAACCTCAAAACTTTACCCCAAATCCCCGAGCAAAGCCGGGTACACTTCAGCGAGTTTCAAATAAAACAACAATTTAATTTTTAACATTTCTATGATTCATGTATCATAGATTTTATATCTAACTTAAATTTTATCTCTAATTTTTTTTTTAAATATTACGAATATAGATACAAAGGTTTTGACATAGCAAATGACATAATATACTTCTGTAATTTAAATTATTTTTGGGGTATTATGCCGTGTTTCTATTTATTTAGCCAACCTTTTGAAACGACGTTTAAACGTCGATCATCAAGGCAGATGTGAAGAATCGATGTGGAACACTTCAGCTGGTTATGTTTTTAGAAGCGATAACGTGCTACGCGCGTCAAGACTGTTAGGACGGTATTTGGTTTGTGTTCTGAGGCAGAAACTGAAGGAGGTTGGGAAGGAAAAGAGATTATAGATGGTTAGGTGGTATCTAGCTATTCAGACCTAGCAACCAAAATCTGTCAAGCATCGTATCGGCTCTGAATAGCCTATCACCAACGCAAAACGGCCAAATTATCGAAAATAGCCACAGTATCTACCAATAATAATAATAACATGTTATTTTTTAGTGATAAACTAATTTTTAATGTTTTTACCAACAAATGTAGGTATGATATATCTCGACGCCATCTAGTGGGAAATTCAGCACAAACAAATCCTTTCATAAAAAAATAAATTATGTTATTTACAGGTGAAAAATAATATACATAATAAGAAGTAATTGTCGATTTAAATACTTGTAATTGAATTATTTGGAGAGTTGGGAATAAGCCGACGTAGCTCAGTGGTCCAGAGCACCTGACCGGATATCAGAAGGTGCGGGTTCAATTACCGACGGCGGCATTTATTTTTACTAGGGTAATATTTTCTATTTGTATGGATATTTCAGGCGAGTAATTAATGCTTATAATAATTTATTAATAGGCGATGCAATACGTAGTAATGCAAAATCACGTGTTTTTGGTTTGAAAATTTGGTCGCCTAGAAATGCTTCAGATGCTTTAATTAAATACTGCGAGTAGAATACATCTTGGCCTTTGAAATATTCGAGTATTTTTTAGATAAGTCTTTTTATAAGCCAAGAAAAAAATAATGTATTAGGCCTATGAAAACTGCTGTAAAGTTCAAAATCTCCTACTTACGAACCCATTTTTGATTATGGTTTATTGTATAATGTGGCAAATAGAGTTACTTATAAAATGATCGAAAAACATTTAAATATTTGTGCCTGAACATCCACAAAATAAAATAAAATACACTTTTTGGCAATGTTTTTTTCTTTCATAAATCAAAACAGGTGGATGGTGTTAAGCGGGAATTTAAGCCTTCTACGTAAGGTGTGTTATTGATAGCGGCTCGATTCAAAATATTGCACGACGTAGTGCATCGCCTTAATAATAAAATGTTATTTTTTTAACTATTATTTTGATGCAATAGCTTAATTAGTGTTACTCCCCATTTACTTCATGCTAATAACACTAACATATTTGATAACATCTCTATTATGTACATCTAGAATTTACCCAACACCACACTGCTGTATAGCTAAATTAATCGGAAATAAACTGATCGTAGATTGATTTGAGATAATTTCTAAGATAATATAATACGTTACAGTGATCTCATTAAGCGGTGCCTTATGATCTTATAACACCTTGAGAAAAGTAGGCATTAGTTTTGATTAGATGGTTTAAGGCGATGCCATATGTAGTAATGCAAAATCATGTGTTTTTGGTTTGAAAATTTGGTCGCCTAGAAATGTTTCAGATGCTTTAATTAAATACTGCGAGTAGAATACATCTTGGCCTTTGAAATAATCGAGTATTTTTTATATAAGTCTTTTTATAAGCCCAGAAAAAATAATGTATAGGCCTATGAAAACTGCTTTAAAGTTCAAAATCTCCTAACTGCGAACCCATTTTCGGTTACGGTTTTATTGTATAATGTGGCAAATTAAGTTATTTATCAAGAACATCCACAAAATAAAATTAAAGGCCATTAAAATTATTGGCCATGTTTTTTTCTTGCATAAATCAAAACAGGCGGATGGTGTTCAGCGGGAATTTAAACCTTATCGCCATCTACTTAAGGGTTGTTATTGATAGCGGCTCAATTTAAAATATTACGCGACGTAGTGCATCGCCTTAAACTTAACACAAGTGACTTAATTATCGACATATTATCCACTAGAGCGATTGGTGTCATATACATATACATTTACCATATTATTTAATTCATACCATTCCTCAAAATATTAATATGGAAACATATCAAACTGCCTACTTCGGCTTAAAACCAGTGAATTAACCTAGATTTCACCTTTTATCCCATATTTTTAGGTTCTATAAATTTGGTACACTAAGCGATCGCTCAAAACGTTTTTGCAAAACTTGCCATGACATCAACTTCCAAATACGGACCTCCAATGGGTAATTTCGTAACAAACTCCCCATCTAATTCCGTCACGTCAGATTGCAAATTAATAACAGATTAAATCAATTCTTCTTTCAATCTTTCGACTGTAAAATAATGAACCTTCTTTTTCATTACTGTCTTCTTAAACCTGTATATTTAGTTTCAGTGTCAATTTCAAGGTTCACACTCCCTGTCTAGATAATACTTTCGGGATAGATATTTTCGTAACCCAATTTTTGGTACCAATAATTTTGATTTCAGTGTCATTTGAAAAAACTCTGCAATCATTCCAATCACAGGCGTCTCTCTTCAAGACCCACGTTCACTCCTTCCTCTCCTCAAAAATCCCCTCCATCCAGCATCCTGAAAGATGACATAGGCCCTACAAATATTTTTCTCATGACCTCCTGTGTGGAGTTAATGTAAAAAAAAATGCTCTCGCGAAAGTTCACCATTCAGAACCAAAGTGTTTGCTTGAAATAACTCTGTCCGTGTTTGGTGACCAGATCTAAATAGCCAGGTACCCCCCTCCTTTATCTTCCCAATCTGCTTCACCTCCCCACTGCCTTGAACCTGACAACATGAACTTGTTATTGCAGTTCCGCTACACACAGCCCGAAGGAATTTCGATGTCACAGTCAATAGTGGTCAAAAAGTGGTGGTGTGGTAAAGTGTTGAATGTCACGACATCTAATTGAGCAGAACCTCTTTTAAAAAACAATTTACTCTAAGCAGGATAACTCTAAGTCTTGAGTAAAATAATTTCTCCCAGGGCCTATGTTATCTTTGAGGATACTACGAGATGTAGAGGGTATTTTTGAATAGAGGAATGAGTGAAGATTGGTCTTAAGAAACCTATGTTACATGAATTCAGTTAATTAGTATGAGAGCACCTAAATATTAATTTATATTATTCTGGGTTTTTACGGATTGTTCACACGTGAGTGACAACAAACAATGAATGCAATGAAGCAATTCTATTTAATAGAAATAATATGCACATGATATTTTAAGCTATTACCTAAGTTATTTACACTCTTGTTCACCGATTATCCAGAGCAATTGATTGGTACTTCTTTTACTGATAAATATTGTTTTATATATGTTTTGTCTGTAAGGAGATTTTTTCAAAACGGATTACAGATTTTAAAAAATCAGTCCAATGGTTAGTTGTTTAGCAAATAAAAACCTTTTATCGATAAAATAAAAATGTAAGTATCCATACACCATTTGTAAGCCATCCAGTTTTCCGCTTACAACAATAAACCTACTATTGCCAACGCTCAACATTGATTCGTCCTTTTCTGATGTATAAAGAATACAGCGATACGCTCGCGCGGCTCGACCGCGTTGATTCGACGCAAAATATGCCCTTTGAAAAATATCCGGAGTACCTTAACTCATCACCTTCAACTAGTGGGGCTATCACTGCTCACCTTTCCACAGAACTGCCGGAAAAAATCAGAGGCTGGGCTCATAAAAATTTCAAAGGAAAAAACCAGTAATGAGGAGATGTGATAAATTTTTCATACGATAGCTTGGGTAGTCGTCTCTCTCTCTCTCTCTTTCGCTGTTCCCTCTCTCGCCACGTTTTCACTTTGGTGCGGGGGGATCACACCCGGTTGTGAGGAGGGTTGGGAGGGACGGAGGCATCAAGTCCGAGGCTCGGGTAGAATTGTATTTTTAACCTTTGCCGATCGCCAACATCTTCGGATGAGAGTATTTTCAACTAATCCGTGAGCTGGGTTCAAAATATTTTGACCGTGTTAATTTAAGTACCTAGTATTTAGTAGTAATTTAAGTAAGTTTGTTAAGTACCTATAACTAAAGTATATTTATTATATAATTTTTATAAAAATAAAAATAAAAATTTATTTAAAAAATGTTGTAGTGACCGACCGACATTAAACTTTCAGCAGAAGCCGAAACCGAATTTTGGCTAAACCGAAACTGAAATTCATTGAAACAAGTTTATATAAGGGCTTTACACCTAAAATATGAGTTTTTCATTACTAAACTTGTAAGAATTCATTAAAGTTAGTGAAAAATAAAATGCACAATAAAAAATAGAAGTGTAAACTTTCAGCATTTTGGTTCGTTGTTATTTAACAACACTTGTTGAAAGTTGTGGAAAAATAATACTCGGCGTGCGGCCCGGCTTAATGGAAGGATATACGGTCGACTTTGTCCTAGCAAGCCTAGAAAATCGATCATTCCATGGAGTTTATTTTAACTATTTCTGATGAACGTATTACCAAAATCTCAAATGTTTTTAAAGATTGCCCCAGGAAACCTGGTGCGTATTTTGAATAGCCCGCTATTTCGGTAGATGTTACTTTTGAAGCTGTTATTTTTTGACATTTGACAAGAAGAAACTACGTCATTAATAAAAATGTAACAATACACGCTTCAACAACGCATTGAAATTATTAAAATTCACTTGAGTGAATCAAATGCAAATCATCTTGAGTGAAGAGGCCTATTTCCACCTCGGTGGCTTCGTCAACAAGCAAAATTGTCTGGGGCTCTTAAAATCCAAGAGTTATTGTTGAAAAGCCTTTCTATCCTCAACGTGTGACTATTTTGTGCGGTTTATGGTTCGGCGGAGTCATTGGACCTTACTTTTTCGAAAATGAGGCTGGAGCAACAGTTACGGTGAATGGATTGCGCTATCGAGAGATGATTAATGATTTTTTTATGGCCGGAATTGGATGGTATTAATCTGGACAACGTTTACTTTCAACAAGACGGCGCTACATGCCACACAAGCAACGAAACCATTGATCTTTTACGATTGAATATAAAAATAACACCTCTTATTAGAAAACCCTGTTTAAATTACTTACATCCGTGGGGATCCCTTTAGAAACATTTCAGATTTTAGTAGTACAATCATCAGAAATAATTAAAATGTGAGTGTCGAGAACACCCCCATTATTAGAGTCGTATGTCGCCTTAATAAAGCAATACCAAAATTTCTTTTGAAATCATTAGACTTACAATTATAAATATCTTTCTACCTAATTATAAATGGTAAAATATTTTAAACGACGTTATTTTTTAAATTTAAAATAAGGAATTATACAATTTGTAAATCTCAACGATAATTCTTTTATTTATTGAAGTGAAACTTCTTTACGCGCGTCATGCAATTTCGAGGACCGGAGTAAAACCGACTCATGACCGAAACGAAAATGCGGGACCACCGATTAAAGTTCATTTGATCTAGTCAAAGTTTTGAAGTAACATATAAATGCTTCTTAGCTCATCCCGACAACTGGCGTTGGTGGTGTAATGGTCAGCATAGTTGCCTTCCAAGCAGTTGATCCGAGTTCGATTCTCGGCCATCGCACATTATTTTTTTGTTTTTAACGCCTTTTTCATTCAATATCTTATTTTTTAGTAGGTCAGAACATTTTTTAAAAGAAAATAATATTGCAAAATAATAAAAACACTTATCTCACTGTGATAAAACATTACTCCGCTAGAGCGCGCTTTGCGTTATTGTGTTGGATTAAAATTATTATCTAATCCGTATATTATGATAATTGTATTACATTTATTTAATTAATTTATTTATTTTGATAATATGTAATAATTTACAGAAAAAAAAATTAAAACTATCTCCCTCTGATAAAATATCCGTTCGCTAGAGCGCACTACGCGATCTTGTGTGGGATTCTATTTCTGTACATTGTACATTATTTTTAAAAATATATTATATTTTGGGTGTGATGTAGGTAACATTATAAAACATAACAAGCTCTCATATTTTCAGAACCTACATAATATAATCAATTTATGCGGCTTTGCTTACAGTTGGTGCTCAGCGTGGTTGGCTTTCAATCAGTTAAGCGAGGTTCGATTCTCGGCTGTGGCATTTTTGAAGTGAAACCTTGTTGAGGTGGGGGAGCCGCTCACGAACGTTCTCTCTCTTCTCTTCTTTCCTCTCTCTCAGACACCAGCGAACTGCGCCACGCCAAGCATCAGCTGAAACTAGAAGTTTCACTTCTGTCTTGCGTAGGCTTGACACACCCACTTTTTTTTTCTATTATTTTTCAGGCAGGTATGTATATTATATATTATACTATTGAAAAAATACGGATAAGAAAGATGAAATAATTTTGAACAACTTTACAAACAGATGAAATGCAAAAGGCTTGAGTTTTAACACGCTTCGCTCCGACAATTACTAATAATTAATTAATAGCTATTTAAACGACAAACTACAACAAAAAAAAATTATATTTGAAAATTGCACTCTTTAAACTTTGAACTTTAAGACAACTTCTATCAAACAGACTGTTTTAAAATTACATTTTATTTATTTTGGAAGCATACATACTCATCCGAGTAAAGCCGAACGTGGTGCGACAAATCACGAACGCAGGTTTCTGCATGTTTTTAGCCGAAATTAAAACCAAAATTTCGGCCGCAAACTAGTGTATCTACAAATGCAAATTAAAAAAATAATTACTAAGTTCTTCTTCTTCTTTTAGTATCATCTCCTATGTATGCTACACGCTAAACCTAATTGGCAGAACTGCAATTATTCTAGTCTCCCAGATATCGAAGCCATAAAGCGCGACGTCTTCCATCAATACTTACTTAAGCTTATGTATAAAATCATCACAACATTACACGAAAGTGAGCTTAAAAAATTACCTAAGAAAGCCCTTAAACACGGTATTATTCTGTTGATTAAAAGATTAATGGCACCTGAATGCCTTATTTACAATCTTAGAAAAAGAAAGTCATTAATCACTTCAACAAGAGCCATACTAATAATAAAATACTCTCCAACAGTTAAACGGTGTTTTAATGACACTTAGACTGGAAAACCTTAGATTAGATTTGGTACTAATAAAAAAATGTCTTTAACTGTGCTCCCTCTTTTATTCTCTGGGAATTTTTATAATATTTTTTAATGATTTTTTTTATTGTATAAATGAAAAAAAAGGATGATGTGATAGTTTTCTTGTAGATTCTCTAAAATTCTAAATTTCGCATTCTCTAAAATTGGTCAACGTTTGGTGTAAAAACATGTTTTTTTTCATCGTTTTTAAGATTTGAAATTATAATATACCAATTCATGAATATTAAATATGTTTATTTAAAAAATACAGAAATTTGTTTTTACGACATCTTCAACACGCATATAGCACATTTAAAATACATGGAGAAAGATGGTACTGTTAAAAAAAGTGACAGCATGTTAAGTTCCTGATAAAATATTATTCATTCAGAATATGGAAATATTCATAAATATTGGAAATATTCATAAAAATGTATGTAAATATTGGAAATATTCAGAAATTCGATATTTCAAGTAAATTTGTGTAACAGATAAACAACCGTCATTGGCTATGTAAACAATGTATATATTATCTTTTAATAAAAAAATATTACTGACTATTTTAAATATTGAACTATTTTAAGTCAGTTCTTATTTTAAGTCTCTATTAATAAGGTTTTCACATTCACGGTTGTATATCATTTTATAAAATTTTCACCCCGTTTATTAATTAGGCTGTAAGTATTGACTGACTGTTCAAATTTGATGGAGAATCATACAATTAAAAAAACTCTCCCTCAATTAGAGTTACAGATACAGAAGATAAATAATTGTCATTATTGACGCCATACTAAAAATGGGTTTGACTAAATCTTTATTTGCACGCTGCCTAACTATACTTCTATTCGTGTAATATTAATAAAATTCACGTATTTTCCATTAAACCGCGATATCAATAACTGTACACAATAACAACATGCTATCATAATTTTCGATTACCCTCGAGGGTTCATTTACTGCATGACCTTTGGAATTGATTTGTTCCGGAACATTTCCACTGCTTCGTGAAATGCCACGGGTTTTTCATCAACACGAGATCCAATAATCATCACAAAAATAATACAAATTTATTGTTGGAAGTAAAAAACACTGGGTCGTAAGTTGCACGATATTCGGAAATGGATAGAATTCACCAACATGAAAAGACCACGCTTTTTATAAATGTCCATACTTTCTCAATTGTTTCATAAAATAATATATGTACGAGTATGTGCAGTACCCGTGTGGCAGATTCTAAAGTGGTAGATACTCTAAGTAACTATCGAAACAATCCTTGAAATGTCTTTAGCCTTGTTTGGAGACCAGAACTTTTTTTTTTTTTAAATGTGACATCGCACAAGATTCCCAACTGCTTCCAACCGTGGTGCAGTGGCAAAGACACTATTGCATCCCCAATTGGAGTATGTTATTACAGCCTCACAACATCCCCATTTGGGGTTTTCGTAGTCTCCAGGCGATTGGGAGCAGTTGAGGTTCTTATGCAGTACTCGCATACAAAATAAAAGTTGAATAGCTTTTTTAATGAACTGCAATAACTACTGATTGGTGAACTCTGGTAACGTCTTAAAGTGATTTATTTTTGCCGTGTTGCGCGACCTCCTTCTTTGGCCAACGTTCTGGACAGCATTACAGTATCCATCATCAGGGTGGCGTTGCACCCAGTACGACAACTTTGAGCAGGAAAACGCCCTGGGCTCTCACTGATGGCGACCAGCGCTGGCAGTCCATCCCAAGTCAGTCTCCTCTTCATCATAGAAAAAGTCTTACGTACACAATACCTGTTCAAGGGACGCTCTTTCAAACACGAATGGAAGCAACATCGCCACCTACTGCATCCTAACATTCACACTTGAACTTAGATTGCGATGCGACTTCATCTAGATTCTTGTCATTGCCAAGATATCCAGGCCCATCATTTTTTTGGTGAAATTCGGACTACTGGTAGACGTTCGCAACAAATAGCTCTTGGACAAGATGACACAACTTACGTTGACAGGAAAGCAAAGCACTGTCAAAATAGCTTCTATTAAAACTGTCACTGGTACGTCCCCCTTCCACATACTATTTCAAAAGTTCCCTGATGTTATACGCCCTGATGGCGCCACTAAGAAAAATTTCCATTCTACTCTCCACTCTTTTAAACTAACCCCTGCCCCATAAGTCGCTGAACGACCCCGCCGCCTCGCGGCGTACAAACTGGCAAAAGTTCAAACTGGCCAAGAATGAGTTTGATACCATGGTCCGACTGGGCATCGCCCAACCCTCCGAGAGTTGTTGGGCTTTGTCTCTACAAATGGCGCCTATGAAAAACGATCAATGGCGACCATGCGGAGACTACCGCCCTCAACGCCAGGACAATTCCTGACCGGTGACATCATACTCAAGGTTTTGCACAGTCGTTATTGTATACGGGCGTACAATTAGATTCCAGTTGCTCCAGAAGACGGCAATACCAACGCCATTCGGACTCTTCGAATAGCCAGTTATGTCATTCGGACTTTGTAACGCAGCTCAGACTTTTCAACGTTTCACCGACAAAGTCACCAGAGGTCTAGACTTCTTTTATGCTTACATCGATAACATTCTCATCGCCTCGACATCGGAAGAGGAGCATATGACTCACCTCAAAATTTTGTTCCAGCGTCTGCAGAAATATGGGGTGGTCACCAACGCTAGCTAATGTCACTTTGACTTGTCAGAAGTAAAATTCCTGAGTCAGGCGAAGGCACTACTGTTCTACCATAAAAAGCTATGAGAAGCTACAGCCAGCCTAAAACTATGAAATATCTCAGCAAATTTATTGGTGCTCCTAACTTCTACAGGAGTTTTCTTCTCAAAACTGCAGAGACACAACTCAACAACTATCTCCAAAGGAATCAAAAAGGCAAGCAGCCAGTGCTTTGGACCCCAACAACCAAGGAAGCCTCTGACAACTGCAAAGAAGTTCTTTCCTAGGCAACCTTAATTGCTCATCCAAAATATTTAGCTTCGCTTTCAAATGTTAGCGACGCATCTGACACAGCAGCTAATTAACGGCAACTGAGATCTAGCTATTTACCTCGCTGTAAAACACTACAGACAAGTGGTAGAGGGCAGGACGTTCACCATCTTCACCGACCACAAACTCATCACTTTCACCTTTCGATAAAAGGCTGACAAGTGCTCACCAAAACAAATTCCGACATCTGGTTTACAACAACAAGTTCACCACAGACATTTGCCATGTAGCCATAAAGGACCACAAAGTTGCCGATGCCCTTTTCAGGGCCAAGACAATCGACACTCCCATGGACTACGCAGCACTGGCAGCCGACCAGTTGGACGATTCTGAACTTAATAAATAGCTACAGGGAGGTTCTGATCTACAACTCAGACACAGACACAGACCTTTACTGTGACATATCAAAACCACTCCTTAACGAAGAAGTTTCGACCAGCAGTTTTTAATGCGGTCCGTCAGCTAGCACATCCAGATATCAACGCAATGGTCAAACTCATAACCGATCGTTATGTCTGACCGGCCATCAATTATGACACAGTAAAATTAGCGCGCAACTGCCTCCAGTGACAACGAAGAGAGGTGTCACAACATGTGTCAGCACACCTAGGAACCTTTTCCCGGCCAGAGTCGAACATGTTCGCATCGACATCATCATCATGCCCATGTCAGAAGGATGCCGATACTGCCTGACATGCGTGGACAGGTTCACGAGATGGCCAGAAGCGTTCCCCATCAAGAACTAAGAGGCAGAAACGGTAGCGTGCGCAGTCTACCAAAGTTGGATCACCAGATTTACACAACTGACTAAGGCAGACAATACGAGTCGAATCTGTTCAGGAAGATAACTGCCTGGCAGGTACGACTCAGATCCACACTCCTGCGTACAACCCTGTAGCAAACGGCATGGTGGAGAGGCCACACCGCCAGCTCAAGGCAGCGATCAAACGCCATCAGAAAGACCGCTAAACGGAAGAGCTTCCCACCGTCTTAATGGAAATGGCAGCTTGGAGAGAAGACCTCGTTACCACTTCAGCCGAGCTTGAGTATGGCAAAGCGCTCCGCATGCCAGAGAATTTTCTGGCTGCTTGACGAACAACTGACGATGACACCGGCAACTTCTTCAAGAACTGCGGCAACACTTCAACGAGCTACGACCTGTTGAAGGCACCCGCCTTGGTGAAGGACGACAATTTGTCTTCAAGGATCTTTCCACAGCTACACATTTTTTTCTGAGGGATTAGACCAATAGTCAACTACAATAACAGTATAATGGCCCTCACCAAGTAGTCCGCCGAAACGAAAAGATGAACACAATTCTAGCGAAAGAAAAGCAAGTCACAGTGACCATTGACAACCTCTGAATCCAAGATAGATGCAACAGCACCAGCACCAACCTTCCTGCGGGATCGGACTCACTACGCGTTCTGGAAGGCATATTCGTTTTCCGGACCGCACTGATGAGTTGACAAGCTTTTCTTTTGATCGCAGACGTTGACCGTACTGCTAGAGGGAAAGTCCTGTAGTGGCATGCTTCTAGTATCGCCCACAGCATTCAAAACATGCCGGTTCCAGGTAATACTGTAGTACCTAGTACAGAACCTAGGTTGACTTAGAAACTACTGTACGAGTCAGCCGTTGCCAGAAAGTACCACACGCTTCCTGGAAATACAGCAGCCAAATACCAGAAATTTCTACGTAACGCGAATATATAAAACGAGCGTGTTACAACAGTCAGTCAGTCAGTCTTCTTATAAATTTCAAATATAATTTTTTTAAATTTTGTTTTTTTTGTCCCTTGTGAGGTTAAAAATTTATCACGGCTGGTTTATCCCCGTAAATAGAATAAACCAATTATAGTGATTTGTTTTGGGGGTATTTTACCATGTTGCGTCACATTCTTCTTTTGCCAACATTTCGGAGAGCATTGCAGTGTCCATCATCAGGGCAGATGTGTAATCTGAGAAAATTGTAAATAAGAGATTATGATCTGCGCTGATGATGGACACTGCAATTCTGTCCGAAAGGTTGGCTTAAGAAGGAGGTAGCACAACACGACATAATACCCCAAAACAAATCAATTTAATACTTTTGGCAGTGAAAATCTCAAATCATACCAGAATGAACCAATTATAAAAATAAGATAACTTTTTATCTTCATCAACGATGAACACATTCTAAACCTTCACAACAGATAAGATGTAAGTAACATCTATATGATTGATAGATTTGACCGACAAAATATTATTTTAATAGATAGTATTTACCATCTAAGGAGATTTGTATGGATATATGGTATATTCCGTTTTTGGAGATTTGGCCAACAATTACCTACTCTAGTTAGTATTTTCATTGAAAACTGTGATCAGTTTTTTAAATTGATTTAGCAATTTTTCATGGATTATATAAGACGAAGAAAATTTGAGACAATCAAAAGTTATAAGCTGTAAAATTTGTTTTTAAAAATGAAGCAGTTAAATCAAATGAGAACATTTCGAAAAAAACGTTAATATGGCGAATAGCTTTTTTTCATTAAAAACACACCACCCTATCTATGTACACAATGATAACGTAATAAAAGTTTTTCCGCTCTTTACCAAGCCAATCTCGCCGTGAAAAAAATCCGCCACATGACAATAAATCTTGACATAATGGCCGGAGAATATTTGCTAAAAAGGCAAGACTAATTTCTTTACCATCCAAAGGGGGGGTGGGAGGGTCTTTGGGGAGCCGATTGCGCGGCCCTCCTTAACCAAATTCAAACATTTCGCCTTTTATTTTTAATTTGAGGAAACCGAGCGAGCGAGATTAAGTAATAAAAAAATCTTCAGCGGTGCTTAAAGCTTTGTCGTTAAGAGGGATGAAATATTAGACGACTGAATCGTTTTTATACTTGCTGAGTTGTTTTACCTAATTGAAAGTGAAAAAGGGGAAGTATTTTTATTTCAGTGAAACTATTCAAACTAAAGAGACCCCTAAATTTATATCAACTGTTATTTGTTAAATTGATACATTATTTCTTTTTTAGCTAATAATTAGGATACATTTAATAATATGTGTAGTTGCCGTTGCTATGTTATTTAAAATCGACAAATATCACGATGGAAACAATGATCCAAGGAAGATTTTATGGTGTAAACGCTTACGTTACAATTCTAGAGTTTTGCAGCTTCAGATAATTTAAGTAATAATACGAGTAAAAGACAAATGATTGTAGTTTTATTTTAAACTTTTATCATGTGTCATGTGTTTTATTTTACAATATGAAGTAATCACAAATCTGAATAAATAAAATCAGTTGAAGAAAATATACACTGTGAGGCCTTTTTCATACAAAACTTTGGATTTTTGGCTAAAATACATAACCAAACTACATCATTTTTTCAATCAAAACGTATAGCAAAAATCTAGTACTGATATGTGATAATTTATTTATATTTTACGTTATAAAATATAGAGTATTATAGAATATAATTTTTCATGACTTCCGAGGCAACTTAGGCAATTATTTTTTTTAAAAAACTTTGTACTGTGAAAATTTGATGAAATAAAAAAAATATATAAATTGAAAAATATATACTTACATGGTAGTAAAATCAAACTACAAACGACCCATTCAAGTTGATATAAAAAATGGTCTGAAATAAACTAAAATTTCTTCCCAAAAAATAATGTTTTTAAATTATTTTTCCTTATATTAAAACAGTAGGCAGGGTAAGGTTTTTTTTAACAATTATAATTAACTTACAAAAATATGGCATAATTATTCTCTAAAATGCACCAAAATTAAATAATTTAATGTCAAATCGGTACTAGATATTTGCTATACCTACCTTTTGATTAAAAATAATTTTTCAGTTTGGTCAAGTATTTTGTTTTCAAATCCAAATATAGGGTTTGTATGAATAGGATCGACCAGCTGTTCCTCTTAATCAAAAAAGATCGACATGTTTAAAAACCAATGGTTTCTTAAAAGTGTAATAATTATACGTCTATCCTGACGTAAATTGATTTTGAAACATGTCGAAAAATGAAAAACTTCTTTGATTATTTAAATTAAAATCGTTGAAAAAATAATGACTAATTATTCTGAATAATTTTAAAAGATACATTTCAGTAGTTCTCCATTCTATTTAAGGAATGAACAGTTTATTCCCACATATGGCGAAATATTTTCGACCGATTACAGCAAGGAACGAATGCTTAACCACATTACCAACCATTTGTCTCTGATAACACCACCGGCGTTATTACTGCAGGGTCTCCAACAAAAAGGATAAAACTGCAAACTCTGGCGATAAATAAAGGCGAAAATTAACGCCGGGAACATTTTTAGAGTTAAAAGCAATTTCTGCGCCCGCCCCCGCGCGTTAGCGGCGATGGTGACCGCGTAGACTCGTTAGTGAGTTTTATGGCGTTTTTTAATGGTCCTCGAAAGCTCATTAAGATGGCGCCCGTTGCTTTATATGTACCGCTGGGGAAATATAGTGCGCGGGTCTCTCGCTCCCCTTTCCCCTCCCGGCACTCTTTCTCATCCTCTTCCATCCCCCCCAACCCACTGTCCACCTCTCTTGCCGCCCCTTTAACTTTAAGTATATAAATACATTAACTGTTGTACTAGGTACTACAGGCTCTTTTTAATTTCCGTTTGTAAAGTTTTTTCTAAACAAAAAAAAATATTCAAGTAGGTAGGTAGCAAATATATTGGTTCAATTTTTAAAAACGGTTGGTGACTACCAAACTAGTTACATGTCCGTGTTATGGTAGTCGAAATTTGGTGTTAAGTTATCATAAATAGGTACATAAGAGTAAAAGTACGCAGTCATCTAAGTATGGCAGATATAATACCATTTTAAACTTACACATAAAAAAAAATTATTGCAATAATAAAAATTCAAATGAAAAGTAAGGCAATTGAATTTTTTTCTGTATTTTCATTCACACCTCCTAAACTACTTTCAGCAGGTACATAGAAAACATTTTATGTAATATGGTGGCATTTTTTTTAAATGGTATATATTATGTACAATAATGATTATGATAAATTTTATATTTATTTTTGTTTTGTATTTATTTTGCTTATATAATGCACTTGCATAATGTTGATTGAATAGATTATCATTTGTGGAAAAGTGTGTGGAAGGGCTTAGTTTTTCCTATGGGGAAGATTTAACCCGGACATAAAATCGGAAGCAGATTAAATAGTTGGATCAATGGGTTAAATTAAAAGAATAGCATAAATATAAATGCTGTTTCTGAAAAAATAAGAAAATACACAGATTTAGCAAATAAGATTAAAAGAATTTGGCATTCAAAGACTATAAAAATATAACCATTTGTTATTTCGGCTACTGGCATTATACCTAGCTCTCTCATTCAAAATTTAGGCGTATTAGATCTGTCAAAGAATTTATACATAAAAATGCAAAAATCAGTCATTTTAAATACATGTAGGATTACGAAAGATTTTTTAAATATTTATATTGAGGTATCAGTAGGATTTATAGGTCCAATTAGAAGTTCTACCGAGCCGAACCCTCTGATATGAAAATATCTGGAGTCGGTGAATTATTTTCCCATTTGATATCTGGTGATTTGACGTGCTGTTCTTGTATTATTTTGTATTTATTATGCTTATATCATGCACTTGTGGATTGACTAGATAATCATTTGTGGAAAATTGTGTGGAAGGGTTTAGTTTTTCCTGTGGGGAAGATTTAACCCGGACGTAAAGTCAGTGTAAGTTTTATATAAAAACTAGGCACAAATGAACAATCACATCAATATTTTCATAGGGTGACCGGATAAATCATCACAATGATAATTCATCACATCTTTAAAAAGTTATATAAAGTCATGGAAAGTGATGAAACATAACTTTTTTAACTGGGTTAAGTAGGTTAGGTTAGGTTAGGTTAAAAAAAATCTTTTCATCGTTTCTAATGACTTTATATCATTTTTTAAAAGTGTGTTGAATTGTCACTGTGTTGAGTTATCATGGAACCGTTTCATAGATATATGTAGGTACGTGAGGTATTATAAAATTATAAGTCGTACTTTGAATTCCAATTAGCAATATAAGGGCTTCACCAGGGCATCATTTTAAATCTTCTTATCTAATAGCCATTTTATAAGATAATATTTGACTTGCAGTATAAACTACTTATGCTACTGAAGAATATATAATAGAAATAGAGTTGACGGTGACGACCAATGCCTTTTAACACAATTATTCCTTTTTTTCATATGAAGCAGATACTTTGTGATGTGACATTATAATTTAAAATAAAACAATAATTTAGTAAACACCTTTTTTTTATTCTATTGCCGACCGGATTTCACTATAACCGCAGCTTCATCGGGGCTGTATAATACAGTTTTAAACTTACAAAATCTAAGTTCGATACTGTCTTATACAGCCCTGATGAAGCTACGGCTGTAGCGAAACCCGGTCGACATTATGTATCAAAATAAACAGTGGTGTTTACAAAGTTTTTCAAAGTAAACGTTCAATGGTCAGTTGCTTTATGGTGGCCTCCATATTTGTGAAATATTCAGGATGCAGAAGCAGTCGGGGAAGAAAATATGATAGGGAAAGTTGTCAAGTACCTACCTGGCTATTTAGATCTAGGCACTAAACATAAATAAAACATTTAGAGCAACATTTTGATTATTAATTGACGTCTTCAACCGAGGTCATACTGAGTGGTTTTTTCCACTCCAAAACGAGGAGCAAATATGCTATATTCAAAAACATATCTTTTTGTAAAAAATGCTTTGATATTTCCTTATGTACCATCACCGTGAACCCACACCTGTGGATCCGATTATAGATTCAAATCAAGTAAATTACCAATATTGACACCTACGTAATAAATATTACAAAATCTTAATAAATTATCATTAAACATAATACTAAAAAATCAAAACGGAACATGAAACAGAACAAGACCCAGAAAAATAAAAAAGATAACGGTTACAACTAGGAATAGAACTCAGGATCTTTTGTCTTACCGGGACAGGCTCTTTAAACCACTCGATCATTGGGATCTATTTCGGGACGATCTCAAATTTTAAAATCAGAATTAACAATATCATCTTTCAAATAATTTTTCCCACATTTTTGGCAATTACCTTTTTAAAATTGAAACAAAGTTTATAACAAATTGGTTTGTAACTCAGATAATGTATCGTATAAACGTATCCGTAATTTCATTATTGTTACCCGATTAAATAATATTCCAAATAATACTATTTTCATGTGCGCTCTGGCGCACTAAAAATCGTATCGGAATAACCATCATGAAGTCTGTTCAGAGAACTATTAGTCCTAACCTGCTCTTAAAACTAAAAATTAAAGTTATTTGTTTCGAAATACATTAAAACTCATATTTAAGCTAATGTCACTTCTTCTGCGTATTTCTTTCAAAACGCCAAGCGGAATAACTCGTTAAGACGCGGACTCAGTTATCCTCTGATGCTACCCAGTATAGCTACCAACACTGCACAGAAGGTGCTGTTCGCTGGAGCTTTTCATATCAGGGATCTACTACACGGCGCACTGTTAAAGCTGCACAATTTACCTAAAATTATATAAATTGAAAAAACATCTTCACACATGCGGTTTGTTGTGTGCAACGTAATATTGATTACGCTGTAGTGAGCATTTACCTCTCCACAGGTGCATTTCTATGATGTGGTTTGATATATTGGCGCCATTGACTGTGGTTCACTATTTGCCGCCAAGGGCGCTGTTCTCGCCTCTGTCGGCCAAACGGAGAACTACTCGATACCCATAGTTCTCCGAAATACTGCTCGAGATGCTTTTGATGTAATGAAAAACATTATTAGAAAACGGATTGTATTATGCTGACTATGCACTTGCATATTAGTGCCCTTTATATCGTTAGTGCATATTTTAGTAGCATCTACATTAAAAGGTTCCGGAAAACATAAAACCATCAAAGTTTCCGAAAATCCAGGTGTTTGTTAAATTTTCCAGTAGTCTGATTAGAGATTTTGTACAGTGTAATCACTAGGTCATCAAAAAAAAGAATATATCTCTCGGTAGAGAATAAACTGACACGCAAACAAAATATTGAACATCGGAACAAACGGAGAACAGCGGGGCATCAAACCCCGGGTGCCCCGGCGAGTGCCCCGGCAAGGCAAGGGTCCTGGGTTCAAGTCCTACATGTGACCGCATTTTTTTACAATTTTCCCTTAAGGAATCGCTAGTATTGTCTTCAATAATTAAATATAACGATTTGAGGTTTTACTCATTAAGTTATTCCCAAAATAAAAAAAATAAAAATTGTTGTTGGATTGGAAATAAAGTACTTATAAATTAAATAAAGATAATTTCAACGAATTCACTGAATTAATTTATGCAATTGAATTTTTTACTGTTTCTAAAATAAGAATAAGTGTTGAATTGTATCAAAGAGTTTAAAAAAGGATCTCTGGATTAATCAGAGTGAAATTTTATGAAAATAACGACAAAAAATCTTAATGATTAAGAAAATTAATTCCATCAATACATGGTACAATGAACTTATTGCAAGAGGGTAGTGTTTGCCATATGCAACTATCCATAGTACAAGAACAACAAGTATTTTTGGTTACCGTGTAGTAAAGACTTGTGTAAAAATAATAATGTCTACACTTTATTGTATATTCTGACACGTAAAGTAGCTCAGCTACCTACGATTAGCTTCAGTTTAGCTCAGGAGATTAATGTGAGATACTCCTCAGCCAAAGCTCTTCTTCCCAGCGCTCGCGCTGAGAATATTACTACCTTACCCTCTCTACCCCGAACTGACTCTCATTTTCTTCTTTATCTCTGTCAATTTCAGGGTTGGCATTTTCACGCAAAAGTTCTTTCTGTATTTCCTCTAGTTATTATGACGTCATAATATAGTTGAGAATGAAACATAAATTACTAATTAACTACCCGGCTTAGCAAGAAATTCAACAATAATGTATTATTTTTTTTATGAACATTATAAAATTTAGAAGAATCAATAAAGCGTCTTGTCTTATTTTTTACAGTTAAATGGAAATGTGAAGCTTATATGCTGATATAATATGATAAAAGTTGTTTTGAGTTTCATGACTTCAGATCTCACTTGTTTCATGGATCATTTCAAGAATTTCGTTGCCTTAAACAATTTGATTTCTGTTTTTAGCTTAAATATAAAATAATTAAATGAATCCAATTTTTTAGTCGATCAGTATAAAGTACCACATTATACTGACCGGCTTAAAACAATCCTGAGGACGATCGATGAAATGTATTTCCACATTAACAGAAAAAAATTCTTGACAGTCCGAGTGATGGGGGGGGGGAAGTGAGCTCGTGTCCGTTCGGCCATTGGCAGGTAGTGTCGGTCCATCAACTGCGGCGACAAGTTTTGTCGATCAAGCCCCTTCCCGAAGCCCCCCAAACGAAGTTATTTTGCTCTCGTACGGACCACGTGACACTTCCAAAAAGAGGGGTAGATACTAGCAAACAGACGCTCCTTAAAAAGTTTATAGAGATGAGCAACGGAAGAGATAAACGACAGTAATTGCTACAAAAAGATTAAAAATATTGTTTTAATTTGTCGACAGTCCATTTTATTACTTTCCAACGCAACTCCAAAGTACCAACGGGAGACGCAAGTGAAAACGACCCAGCTATAAAAGAATACCCTAAAAATAATCTGCTATATGAAAAAGAAAGTAGGCACAACAAGTTAAAAAATTTAAAGTGCTGTTTTATGTTGTTTCAGTTACAAATTTCTGTGATATTTCCCGGAAAATTCTCCGCTAAAGTTTCAGAAGCATTTCCGTAGGCCGGCAGAATGGAAAGTTGGCAGGAATAACGCGGGCTATACCTACGCAAGGGAGGTTATAGAAGCAGGTTATTCTGCCCCGGGAAACCTTTGAATTGACAGCGGGGACTCTGGGAGGCTGTAGGGCGGATGGGGCGGGAGGGAACAGGAGTGCTGGCCGGACGGCTGACAGAAATTCTGCGCGAATTACGGCCCGAAAATAAAACAACATCAACAGAGAATTGCCGGGCGCGGCGGTGACAGTCGGAGAGCGCCACGCTTTTGACAGGCGAATGAAAAAAATAAATCGTTCTGATGAAATCAAGATTAGGAGAAAATATCCCAGGGTATTTTATCATTCCAGCTACAGACCTACGTTTGTACCTATGACTTGATTAGGTGCACATTTGTCACTTTTACCAGATTAAACAAAGACAACGAAGAAGCTATTCGTTTAGGTTGGATAATATGTACGTGTTTATTTATTTATACACGACTTCTTCTAAGTTCCGAGAACATAAGCGATGTGTTCTGAATATTTTTGTGAATACCTAAAGTCGGGTTTACAGTGACAATATTACCAGATATTGTACTAAACGTTTGTTCAAACATGAAACATGGGGCAGGGCTACACTATTTCAGTTTTCCGTGGCTGATGAAAACAAAAAACGATGTGGCCATTTGGTCTCTGGAGACACGACTTAGGACTATAAATAAATATTCATTGAGCAGGTACTTATTATGTTAATTTGTTAGAGGTCCAAAATAAAAGTACGTAAAATTATGATGATTATTATTTTGAAGAAAGCATTCTTGTCATTCTTCAACGGACTACCCAAGTTCAAAAAGCGTAAAAAAAATTGTTTATCTGATGCAGAAACTCTTTAAAGGTGTCATGAAATTTGAACTTTTTTATTTATTTTTTTTATTGTTCTTTAAAGTTTCTTCCCGTTAAACCACAATTAAGCAGTTTGTCAACAGTCCATGTACAATATGTACATGTTCAATTACAATGTAAATATATATACATAATATTATTACCAATGATAATAATGATTTGTATAAAGTATTTCTACTTATGATCCATGTTTTCATAATTTTTTTTTTTTAAAGAAAGACAAACATTCCCGTGTTACGAATAACCTGAAAATATTTGAAAATCTCCTACTACCACCACAGTAAGCTGAAAATGTTGTTTGTGTTGTGATGGAGGACTAAGTCAGCCGAGGAATTGAACACACAACGCCTGGGTGGGACCCAAACGCGATGTCAACTCGGCCACCGACCGGTCGAATCATATATCTGAATCTATTTGGGAATTTACTTTTTGGGAATTTTATGGTACTAGTTGAACATTTTGTGCACGTTATATTCCAGAGTTCTCTGTCCGTATTTATTTCTCATTGGTGTACACTGTACAGTGTACTGTACACTGTACAGTGTGCACCACTGAGCTACATCAAAACCATTTAAAAAATCATCCATAATTCGATTCTACAATAAAGGTTATGTAAATTTCTACAATCCGCATTACCAAAAATGTTAACAACAATTTTTATATGTTTATCTCCATGGCGCAGAATAATCCTCTGCCTTAATGTATCTTGCGAAGTAGGCACAGTAAGCACTGAGTCGGGGCTCTAAAGCGGCACTCACAATTTCAGGAGGGATTTGCGTATTAGGATAACATCCGATTAAAACAAAAACACGTAATGCTTGTGTTTTGGGAGTTATTTGCAATTTTTCCCCCGACTAAATCTAACTTTGGGGCTTTTGTATTACGACTACACGTGACATAGAAGCTTAAAATGTGGCGTACCTTACGTTGAATTTTCTGGTGCGGATTTGAATATGGATCTCTGGTGGGACCGAATCAAGATTGTAAAAATTATTAGAAGTTTATAATTTATTTAGGAAGGGTTGTTTCGGAGAATTTGAACAATTCTTCAAATTTCAAAGTTACTATTCAAGTTTTGCGAAAGATTTTTAAAAGTTCTGTTTTTATTTCAGTTCTGTCAAGCAACAACATAAAAAACTATGCGAAGCGGGTATCAAAAATGTCGTAAAATAAAAGAGCGTTTTTTGAAACAAAGGTATTTTTTTACTCCTTTGATAAGGTGTACGAGTATAATAGCTTGACACGAAAGACTTGATAGACGACCAGTGGAGGAACTAACCAAATATTATAATAATAATATAAAGATAAATGGTCAAACTAACGGTCCAACGTTTTAAGGAATTATTTAATTAAGAATAATATGATGATAAATGACTCCTGAACAAAATAAGATCATAAAAGGTTTTAATAATACATTATAATGAAATGCAAAAATGTTTTTTATGAACACAAAACAATGTTATTTTACTTAAATTTATCAGGATATCTATGAATTCATTCATTAATGGCGTACAATCCCGTTTTTAACAGGAATACGAATGATTTGAAGAGATGCTTAATACATTAGCAATTGTTTTTATGAAGTTTTTAGGAAGTCATAGCTTTATTTGTGATATAATGACATTTTAAAACTTTCGGAAAAATTCGGAATATTGACCAAAAACTAATTGTTTATTTCAAACCGTGGAAATTTTCTGATTGCAACAAGCATACTTGGACTTTTAATTTTTTTTTAAATTAAAGGTAGAACTCAGATTGAAAGAGTCCAAAAATTGTGACATTATTATAACTGATGAAATTTATTCTTGCTGGAAATTTTAGGAGAACACAAAAAAATGTTTTCGTTACGAGTTACCTCTGAAAAGACCTCTGAATCACCAATTTAACCTGTCGAAAAAAGTAACATTCTAAGCACTATAACTAGCAGAATGTCCATAAAATAATAATCAATTTCTATAATATTTTACCGGACGCATTCTACTCCGGGACTGCTGAAGTGTAATCCACAGACGGAGTTGCTCCTAGCGGATTTGTATTTTCCGTTTAAATAGTGCCCGTGTATGTGGCGATCCACACACGTTAAAACTCACACACATACGCGAATTCCTCTTACACCACTAACACATACGACATAAACATTAATACATTCAAAAACAGCTGAATAAATACACATTAAGAGTGTACCCGCTAGACCAGCGATTCTTGGGCATATTTGAAGTAAAAACTGTAGATTGCATATTGGTCTCAAGTAACTTTGTTTTCTAAATCTTTTTTTAATTAAAATACAAAATTTAAAAAAATTCAAACATGTCACCCATCACCTAGCGAGTAGCCGACCACCCCCTTCCGAACTTTGCTGTTCATTGTTGTGCGATTCTGTGTGTACCACGTGGTACAAGTGAACCTTGAGATCAATCAAAGTTACCAGTGGAGTCACGTGATTTTTTGTTTTGTTTTGAAGTGATAAAAAATACACACGTACATGTTACATCTATAATAATCATACACTGTACAATCAAGGTACTCTTCTCACTCATGTCTTAGTCTTTAACAAAATACTATCATTGTGTTTAATTTAAATGAACTCAGGAATCGCCGCTCAGTTAAATTCTGTCTGATTTGTCTTATTACACCCTGTGTTTACAAAGTATTATGAGACGTAACTGACGTACCTACTTTAACCAATGTTTTTTTCACTTTCAAACATAAAAAATCAACCTGTATAAACCATTTTTTTTAACTACAGTATTACGATTTTTTTAATTAATAGATGAATTTATATATATATACATATATGTTTTTGTTTGTCTATGGATTGAATCTTCCTCCCCAAGAACTGACTAAAATGAGTGAACCGCGCTCATTAAGCCAAATCCTAATTAAATGTTACCGAGATTTATCACGTGTATTAGGGGCTGTAAATTTTTATAATGTCATCCAATTATACATAGTAATTCTTTTATCAACACAGTAAGTGTTGATAAAAGGCACTGTCATGGACAACGAGTCTATTTGCCGAGTTTCAGCTCGATCTTATATTGAGAACAGGGTCAATTTCCACTTGCAAGATTCCATTTCATTAATTTATTTTTTCTTTCATTAATTCATTCATTAATTCACTCATTCATTTATTCATTCATTCAAGAAAACAAAATCGAAATTTAAATAGATTTATTTAAAAATGAAGCATTGGATTGTTTGTTACATACGTTCCTTAACGCCCTGTTTATGTATACGTCCTTTAACACCTTGTTTGTTTACACATATAATAATATTAAAGTTTATAAGATACGTCCTTCAACACCTTGTTTATGTACACATATAATAATATTAAAGTTTATAAGATACGTCCTTTAACACCTTGTTTATGTACACATATAATAATATTAAAGTTTATACGATACGTCCCTTAACACCCTGCTTATGTATACATATAATAATATTAAAGTTTGTTACATACGTCCCTTAACACCCTGTTTATGCATACATATAATAATATTAAAGTTTGTTAGATACGTCTCTTAACATCTTGTTTGTGTATACATATAATAATATTAAGTTTTGTTAGATACGTCCCTTAACACCTTGTTTATCTATACATATAATAATATTATATGAATATCACACAAATATAGGTAGGCAAATAATATTATGTATCTACATCCGCACCGACGCATTTAGCGAGCTATGCGCTCCATCTCGTTCGTGAAGCTTTGTGCTAAAGTGGGCTTAAAAATGTTGCTACAACCATACAGAATAACTAATGATTCGCCATTTATGGCTTGAAAATATTGATGAATTTCGATATTCACTGCGTTTTACGAAAATGAATTGCAAGCTATTGAATTAGTAATGTTGAAAAATATCCGATTTTTACACAGGGATTGGACCAATATTCGATGACCTTTTTTTGCCGTTGAAATAACAAACCATATCAAGTAGATTATATTTAAATGAATTGCCATGCAATTTATTTACCTACCTACACACGAACATATTTCCATTGTTTTTTCTGCCAGTACCATGCTGGTATTAATATGCCATTGTTGGAATCAATATAATTAAAGTTGGCATCAACATAATTCAAGTGAGCATCAAAATATTTAAAGTTGACGTCAAAATAATGAATGTTGGAATCAAAATAATTAAAGTTGGCATCGACATATTTTAATGTTTGTATCGAAATAATTATAGTTGGTATCAAAATAATTAAAGTTGTCGTTATAATAAATAAATTTGGGATTAAAATAATGTATATTACTATACGGCAGATAACTGTTTTGTTTTTATTTATTTCTATCATGAGTACCGTACAAGGTTTCGAGCACCCTTGAGGTGATTTCTCACGAAAACGGCGCTATATAAATTAGCCAAATATTAAATATTAAGAGTGACCACTGCTCCTAACCAGATTTATTTATGAAATCATTAGTTAAACAATCAGTTATAAGTGAAAATATAACTTTCTTTTTTCTGAATTATAAAAAAAGTTTGTTCACTATATTGTTTAATTACATAGTGAAGATATACAGATTTTTAACATTATATGAGTAGGTAAATATAGAAAGTAGTGTTGTTGTATTATATGTAGGTATGATTAGGTATTAAACTTATATTACTAAATGATAATGTTTGTAATATTATGTTCATACTCTTATATAATATTAGCGACTCAATTTAGCAAACGAAAATTTTGGTTTTCAACTAAGTTTACCAATGAAAACAGAAAAAACAGAAAAAGTTTTGGTCGCATCTAGGAAGCAAAGCCCCGGCAAGGCTGAGGTTTTGGGTTCATTACATATTTTCGTTAATATTGTCTTCAATGATTTAATATTACTATATAATCATTAACTGTTTATCTCACTAGGGAATTCGTGTATCGAGTCGAGCAGTTTTACAATTAAATAATACCTAAATAAATAAAAAAACACATGTAAACTTATTTATTTATGTATTTAGAATTTACGGCACAAGTGCCATTTACATACAAAGTTTTTATTTTATTTTTTTACATATACATAGTGCAGTATTAAATTTTGATGAAAAAAATTTAAGAATTAAATTTAGTAAAAACATAACAAATAAAATAACAGTAAAGAAAGAAGCAATGACAATAGCCTGTTATGTAGTGATCTCATTAAAATAAGTGGCGTTAAAATGTTTTATTAGTGCAGCTTTATACTTTACAAGGGGAATATTAAAAGTATCTGCGATTTTAGCATAAAAGTTCCCAAGTGTGTGCAATCTATTTATAACTGAGTTATATCCTGATATTGTGGTATAATTGTCACAATAATACATACTAGAGGACCTTGATCTAATGGTAGGTACATAAAATTGAATCAACATTAATATGTCAGGGCTATCCAACTGATAATTTATAATTTTGTATAAAAATATAAGATCAAAAATTTTTCTTCTATCACTTAACTTAAGCAATTTCTATGAATATAATAAGAAATCATAATCTATTGTTTCTAAAGGAATTCCAAGCCTAAAATTAATACACCTCAAAAATTTGCGTTGTACTCTTTCAATGGTATTAATGTGATTATTAAAGACAGGTGACCAAATTGTACAGTTGTATTCTAGAATACTTCTAACGAGAGATGTGAATAACTAATAAATGAACTTAATACAATATTAAAAACGTAAAGCTACAAAATTATTACAAAAATGAACAATATTCAATCTAAAATTACAGCTGGGCAGTACGTTTAAAGTTGGCAACAATAACATTGCACTGACTAAATAAGTATTACAAAGTACCTGTGTTGGCTTATCAGCCTCAATCATGGGGTGACCATGTATTATCTTAACATGTTATATCAGAAACACGCTTTTGCTAAAAATAGTATTATCATGCGTAATATTTGACTTTGTCTTATTGTTCTAGCCTTGTTTACTTATCCACCATCAATTATAATTAGATCCCAATGATTACATACTTATCTAATCAAATCAATTCACTTACTGGAAAGACGCAGATTCCAGTTGTTAAGGTTATCACGTGCACTACGTTAATAAATTATTTAATATAATACGCTACTGTATATTATATAATTTTAAAATAATTATACAAATTCTTTAATTATTATGGCTGCATTCTTTAAATCGACTAAGATTTCTTTTCAATGTTACGATCATCAGAATTCGTCAAACTTCTAAGATAAAATTCAAGTTCTGGGAATGTTACATATAATTTTATCATGGGCCAGTTGTTGAATAGAACAGAACTTGAATAGGACTTTCACAGAACTTGAATATTATCTTTGAAGTTTGTTGACTTGATCAAATTATGTGAAACAACCCGCCCCAAGTAACATTGACTTTAAACTCTTTCCAAGCATCACAAATGGTCGTAACATTGAAAAAAAATCTAACACATTTTTAAGAATGCAGCCTTGCTAGGAAATATTTATAATTAAATCATATTTTATGAGGTAATTATCGAGGTATTTATATATTTTATAGAGACAATGGCATTAATTCAGGTCCTTTAATTTATTTTATAAATCAATACTATGTACTGGCTCGACCATTGTTACAATATACCACAAATAGTTAACACTATTGTATCACTTAACTATATTAAGGCACCGTAGTTAGCGTTCAAAGATGGCTTGAAAGGGAGATAGTAAATACGAACGTTAAAGGGAGCGCGCTAATATAAAAAAGGATGACGATTAAGCGAAAATGATGAAAATATTTAACAAAACGCGACTATAACGATGTTTTTTTTTTAATTTGTAATTATTTCGTTTTGTTTCGTTTAATAGGATGATTTATGGAAAACACTGCTAACTGTTATAATATGACATTAATCCAGACAATAGTAGAAATTTTAGACAGATCACAGACACAGTAGTGAGGTGACAGTAATATATTTTTTTCCGATTTTATGTCCGGGTTAAATCTTCCTCATACGAAAAACTAAACCCTTCCACACACCTTTCCACAAATGATCATCTAGTCAATCAACATTATGCAAGTGCATTATATAAGCAAAATAAATACAAAACAATTTTTTTTTTATGTGTTAAGGTTTATCATAGCCCGCCTTACTAGACTTAGCCTGTGTTGAGGCAGCTATCTACCAAGTTTATTTATAGTACTATAACGTACCTACAATTATATAAAAATACGAACACTCAATAGTTAGGTAGCATCAATATCAATACATCATTTACCAAGTTCGTTTATAGTCCTAATAATATACCTACAATTATATGAAAATACATACAATAATTAGGTTGCATCAATAACTGCGAATTTGGATGAGTGCACCGGTAAAGGCCCTATTATTACTTTTGATTCAAATTTTTACGCTATCCTTGAAATTTTTTTATGAATGACATATTTTTATTTTATCAGGAAGAATGTTGTAAAGTCTTGTAGCAAGATATCTAAAGTTTCGTTGACCAAAAGTAGTGTGCGTTACGGGAATTTGAAGTAAGTCTTTGTTATTGCTTTGAGTACAGCGAGTATTAGATCTTTTTTCGTAGTTTGTATGTATATTTGTGTATAGGTGAGTGAGTATTGTTTTTGCGTATATCTGCCGAACATCAAACACATTCATAATATTAAAGATTAAGTTCGAGTCAGTAATCAGAGGAAGCCTAAGAATTATTTTTATAATAGTTTTCTGTGCCTTTATGATTGGGTCTAGTGCAGATGAAGTTCCACCTCCCCACGCTATGATACCATACTCAATAATATATTGACAGAGTGCAAAATAAACCATTTTCAAGTGTTTCGTGAGTTTCGTATCGTTCTGAAGAAGTGCATGGTTTTTCTTATCTTGTTTGCAATTATTTGAGTGTGAAGATTCCATTTGAGGTATGGATCAATGGTGAGGCCGAGGTACTTTATCTGAGCAGTGCGCTCAATGTAGGGACACTGACAACATTCTTCAGAATTCAAACATTTTTTTATTTTTTATTTTATTTTTTTATTGTACGACAGACAGGTAAGTCCAATTATGGTACATGTGTGTATTCTAATAACAATACAAGAACAACACGTCGACTCACCAGAGATCAAATGGGAAAATAATTCACCGACTATAAATCCTACTGATCCCTCAACATAAATATTTAAAAAATCTTTCGTTAAAACATTATTTAATAAAATATGTGTATATTTTAATTATAACATAATAATTATTTAATTATCAAAAATATAAATTTGTTTACTTATTTTTAACTTTCCTCAATAAAAAACAATTTCGATGTTTCACATCTGCCAGGCACACCGTGACGGCTACTTTTTTTTAATAATATACATTTGTGATAAAGTGAAGTGTCTAAAGTACTGTTCAATCAAACTTTTTGCTGATGGCACACTTTTATAGGTGATAGCAAAATAATATTGAAGATTCAATATTAAAAATACAAAATGTAGCAATGTAATATTGTGTAGCTAATAAAACACCAATAAAAGTAAACAAAAAAATATTATCTCTGAAATGTCGCGTATTAAGGAGTGATTGATTCCATCCCACATGGAGTGGGGTGATTTCGTTACCAATGGTTGAAATTGGTTATTTTATATTTAGAAAATTAACGTATTGACTTTATGGACCTTTTTTTAAAATTGTTACATTTTATTGTTGGCCTTTCTAAAAGGTACTTATTTTTCACTTCCTGTAATGTTTTATTAAGGAGATACAATTTATGATTACGCTTCTCTGTAAATCCCAGCTGTTTTCTGTATGATCGATTATTAATTTGACCTGTGAACCAGTTTATTTGAAGCAATACTCGGAACACGCAAAAACAAATGTGAACTTTGTCACTTTTTTGGCGTCTGTTTTATTGAAGATTCATGATCTCTTAGGCATCATTAATTAACAAAAGAAAAAAATCGTGTGAGTTGACAGTTTGGTATAATTGGCAAATATGTGATCCTTCTTGTGATACTTATTTTAGAGCACTGTTTACTAAACTTTTGGATATTTTTTTAATGATTAAGTTGGGTTACTTTCCTTTGAAGACTAGTATCTTTCATTAACACAGGTTTGTACTTATAATTATTAATCGTCACTATTTGTCGAGAGAGCTCGCATCGAATTGAGTCAGAATATAGTGATTCTTGCATTTAAATGTTCCAACTTGTACCCCGGTGCTCTGACTCTGATTTGGACCGGACCACGTGAATATTACAAAAACGCCAGCGGGTGCATAAAGCATGAAATTAAAAAGTTCATAAAATGCACGCAATAATATCAATAACGAACCAACAAAGTACACAACGTTTTAATTAAATTGAAACCAACGTTTTGTACAGCCATTTATTAAAACGTTGTTTTCTTTATAAAATTTTACCAATTATGATTTCAATATTTTTTGTCGACAAATCAAAAAAACATTATGATTATTTTCTTCTGTTCTTTGTTTTATTGGATAATTCATTTAATTTAAAAAAACATTATAAAGTTTTAAGAAAAATTCCGATCATCATCATCACAGCGCTGTGTAACGGGGTGTGATTTGGCATCTTCCACAAGACTTGTGTTACACTTAGGCCCTGTTATTTCGTGGAAATTCAGTTGTAACATTGTCATCAAATTACCATTCGGTGGAAATTCATATTTTTTTAACCGGTCGGTGGCCGAGTTGACATCGCGCTTGGGTCTCACTCGGGCGTAGTGTGTTCAATTCCTCGGCTGGCTAAGTCCTCCATCACAACACAAGCAACATTTTCAGCTTACTGTGGTGGTAGTAGGAGATTTTCAAATATTGTCAGGTTATTCGTAACCTAGGAATGTTTGTCTTTCTTTTTAAAAAAAAAAAAAAATTACATTTGAAAGGTCCCCATTAAACACTGATTCTAGGTACGTTTTAGCTTTGTATACAATTGTAATACAATTAATGATGATAATTGTCCTCTTCTGCTTATCACAATTTGTTAAAAAGCTGAAACGGACATTATTTAACGGAACCTTTCAACTATCATTTGATGACTGTCAAACGTCAATTTCTGCAAAATAACTGGGCCTTAGAGTTTTTTTATCTAGTCCTCATTCTATTAAGACCCGCTCCAATCCTCTACCACTCCTCCTCGGGCTGCGTCTGGGCTGTTTTCATTGTTACACTATGTCGTAATTTCCGAAGTTTTTTTACTTTCATAGATTTTTAGACGGATGTGTAGCCGCTATACAATACACCAATTTAAATTACACACATGTAGAGACTTGTTATGATATATTATCGACGTATTATTAGATGTGGGTTAATTTTAGAGAATTTATAAGGAGCCAATCAAGATCAATATTTATTTCCTTTACGTCACAATAATAGTTGACTCAAAAGTCATAACTAAATTTAAATAATAATGTAATTAATTAGAAATATGTATAACATTACAAATATTATCAGTTGTTCGATATGCGTCACACATACGTCATTGGGAGATAAATAAGTATCCAAGAAGGTACTTTTACGCAATAACCTATTATTTACACTTTGATCTCTCTTAATTTAAGAATAATTACATTATCTTAACACGGTACAAATCACTTTTGTTAGTGACAGTTCCTAAATCAATTAATTAATTTTATCGGCATACATGCACATACCTGTACACATACAAATGCACGAACAGAGATTCAAATGTTGTATAGCCATTGATAAAAAAAATGTGAAAAAACAATACAAAACGTTAACCTCATTAAATTTAATTTTACTTAATTTAACTCTATTTTATCTTATTCATGTAATGCTAAGAATCACATTTTTTATTTTTTTATTTCTCAATTTCCTTATTTCTCTTAATAGTGGTGTAAATATATCGAATTAAATATTATTTATCAACGACATCGCTGACAAATTTAATGATATAGTAGTCCTGCTATTTGCTGACGATTGTCAAATTTTACAGACTAACTTAGAACAATGAATGTGTATGTGTAAGCATATATATGTACCCGCCTCAGAACAGAAATCTTCTAGTGAGGCGGGTTACTTTTATGTTTGTAATTTTGATTATGTTATTGCAATAACGCCCGGGTTTCCGGCAATTAAAAAAAAAATTGCATCAACGGTGTGAAGAAAATGCTTTATTTTTTTACATTCAGAAATGTCGAGTAATTCGATTTTCAAAAGTTATTATAATATCTTACATGAATATACATTAAATAATATTAAATTAAAACCAGTGTCACAAATTCGTGACTTTATATCCGATGAAAACTTGACATTCATTACACACAGTAACTATATAACGAATACGGCTTAAAGATGCTTGGCTTCCTTTGGAGAACTTTAACTGATTTTAAGTCCTTAGATTGTATCAGAACCATAGACTAAATTAAACTATACATGGGATATCCATTGAAAAATGATCCCAACACAATTTTGGTTTGGTTCACGTGCACATTTATGAAAAGGCCCACGCATTGTGTGGTAATGCGAAATGGGCACTGTGCATTGCGTTTTGCCTTTTTTTGGTCTAGAGTTTACTTAATTTGCTTACCAACTATGGCTGGGCAAGTTCATTTTTTCAATCACAAAAATAACCCAGTTTAAAATATTTTAGACTGTACCTATATCGGACGTTATTTTAGAAAATGTAATCAGATATCTGAATACAAAAAATATAAGTACCTTACAGATAGCTTGAAGGCAGCGCATTAACAAATATCAGAAATTAATAGAATTTCACTATCGACAAGTAAATTTTCTGACGTCATCTTTCAAACTAGTCACAATCAAGACGTCATGCAGTGTGTGATACACTTTTAACGAATACATATAAACAATACGACATGGCACGAGCCTGGCACATGATAATTATTGATGTGTTGGTTAAAATCGCGCGTTTTTGCTTGATATGCGCAAAAAACTTTAGAAGTATGGGTTATTTTTTTGTGTTTGTCTCTAATTCAGGGTTGTCCACAATTATTTGCGTATTAAATTATATGAAAAAATCGCGTCGTTGAGTAATTTATTTTGTGTGTACTATGTTAATTACATTTTTCTTTTTATTGAAAATTAATAAATTACTCAAAGACGCGATTTTTATATACTTTACTTTACCTTGTTTATTATATATTGAGCAATTTTTTAAATGTTACCTTAATCAGCGCAACAACTATTAGCGACAAGCGATGTCGTATTATAACAAAAATGTGTTGTTTTTTGTCATATTTATTTATATAATTATAACTATTGCTGTAGAGGTGATGAAGGTGGTGGAAGATATGATACATGAAAAGGAACGTTCATGTAGGCTTAAAATGTTAGGTATAGAAATAAATATTTTCTATATACATTCCGATAATTATTCTTAAAATGTCTTATTTTCGCTTAGGTTTCCCCACAAACCGAGAAAAAATTGAGAAATGGATGTAAGCAATCCGGATTCAATTATGTGAAAATAACTGGGTAGTATTTATTATAATTTGTATTGTATATTTACAAATGCGGAAAAAAAGAGTATTTGCTAATTTATTTTATAAAAACGGATTGCAGGCCTTTAACGAATGAATGAACAGGTTTCTGGTTGAACTTTTAGTAAATTTCGAAAACATTAATTATCATGATGTCGAAACAGAGTTTTTCTAATTTATTTAAAAAGCGATTGCAGGCCCTTAACGAATGAATAAACAGGTTTCCTGTTAAATTTTTAGTAAATTTCGACTACATTAATTATCACGATATCGGAACACGTTGACCGTACCATCATCAGGAAACCATGTGTGCTCAAATCATTTTCATCCCAAACGTTTAGACTGCAATTTCCATCAGGTCCTTTATAATCTTTGAGCATGCTGTGTGGAGGAGAGGATGTAATATACCCACAAATTAGATATCGTTGCTTAATCTGAGAAAGGTTATTTTGATTAGTGGTTGTTATTGTCTAGCTTTGATTAAGCACCATCTATATATTTCACAAAAATGGCACTACAAAAATAAACCGCACCTTATTCTAATTGAATATAATAATTATGTCAGTTTGAATCAATTTCATTTATTAACAAATAACACTTTCTGATACGAGAATAATGACAGACCTGGTGGTGATAAATAGAGTCATAAACAAATTAATTGACAGTCCTGCCTTCGTTGACACTATTAAATTCCATGTGTCGAATAGGAACCCAAGACAAAATGTAACATTCTTCTGCAATACATACACAACCAAATATCAGGCACACTCACTAACCTGTAGGATGTGTGATCTGGGCAACAAGTTTGGGGGTACTATTGATATATTTATTGACTCAATTTATAGAATTAAGCCTAATCTATACCAGCCATTGATTAAATTACATCAATGATACCAGCACTTTGTTGAATCCTACAAAATAAATCAATAAAAAAAATATTAATAATTTGATTACTTCCAAAGCGCCGTTTACATAAATCTTTTAAAAAATTGTAATAGTTACTAACTTTACCACTAATAGTGTCCGAGATTCAGCTGTTAAAATTTACGAAAATTTAGTTATTTTGTAAAAGCTGTGATAAACCTACCAGTGGTTCAGAAAATACAATAAACCCGAACCTTGGCCTCAAAGAAGTATTAAAGGGCCCACGAATGGCCTACCCTCCGAATCATCAATTTTGAAAAATTGTGCCAAGTGTATTAAATGTATTATTATTATTTTTTTGGTAAACTAATGTTTAAGACAAGATTTTTTATGCATAGTACAAAGGGAAACAATTATTTTACAAGCAATAATTATTCGCCTGAAACACTCATCCACATTGAAAAATCTCCTGATAAAAGTAAGATCCTGATAAAATCGAAGGGACACGGGTTCGAGTCCCGTTGGCGTCATATATTTTTTATCAGGAGATTTTTCAATGTGGATGAGTGTTTCAGGCGAATAATTATTACTTGTTAAATAATAGGTTTTAAATGTGACCAGTAATGTAAAACAAGATAAATATGCATATTGGAAACATTAAATTATTTCAGTATTAATAGTTTATATTTGTAACTATCAGTAACCGCGTTCATATTTAAAAGAGAATAATTTGTAAATTTCCATTTACTTTATATCTGACGATCCAAAAAAGCGTTTCGATTCGGTTGAATATGTTTATTTAATATTTTTGTGATGCTCAATTTGAAATATAAATACTGATCAAAATCATTGTAGATAATCTTAACAACTCGCACACAAAACAAGTTAAACAGAAAATTAAAAAAAGATTCTGTTTCTTGTAAGAATTATCTATCATTATCTTCAATGATTAAATATTGTCATCATTTACTTTTTTTATACGCTCATGTGGTTTTTACTATGGGTTCATTGAAATGTTTACAAGTTTGTATAAAGGGTTACAAACAATGTTTGGAAAAAAAAAGTTCATATAGTTGTTTACAATCGCATTAAATAAAATAAAAAAAATAATTACAAACTGAATATATCAGAAGAAATATCTTGACATAAAATAATGTTTTTAACATCGAACTTGTTACATTAAAATGTCGATAACATTGATATTCATTTGCTAAAATTTGCAGGCCATGAATTGGCGAATTTACTTGTGAATGGTGACATGAAAGAGGCCCATATGCCTAGTGTGTTGAGTAGGTACTCAACATACTAGACATACTAGGTACTTAAATTGACCAGACTCAGAAGTTCCTAACAGTCGAGCTATGAATTACCAATTTTGAAAAAGATCGCCGAAAATTATCCAAAAGATGCATCTTTTTACGGATTTCCATTCAATTATTTTAAAGTGTTAAAAATTTTATATTTACTTTAAAAAAATTACGTAAATTTATGTTCTTATAATTAGGTAATTTTTGCAAAACTTATCGTAAAGATGTAATAGATTTCAGTTATGGTTAAGATTTAAAAAAAAGATATGTTGAGCTTATTAGAGATTCTCTATCTCTATTATCATGACTAATAACTGCAATGTGCAAACAGCTAACTGTGGAATTTTTCATCCTCGGTTTTCTACAACCCGCATTGCTACATCCCTCTTGCAGCTGCATGATATTAACTGCAAGGGGTGTTCTAGCAATGTTGAAATCAGTTTTTAGCTGCAGTCCTCGCGAACACTGGATGCATTGATCATTGAGGTTCTGGCTTTGAATGTTTGTTTCCATATAGAGCAATAATTAAACTCTAGCCTGCTTCAGCTCCCTGATCAGGTTTTGCATTGTACTCGAATAAAATTGCTGCCTTCGTCTAGAGTTCTGTTTTTTTATTACCGTTGAGAGTAGATTGAATCACATCCACTGAAGGCACGGAGTAAAATACGAGTTGAGGTTGTGATTCGTATTTAGACGAGGTGTTTACATTCATTATTTTACGTCTCCCACATTTTAGGCAGAAAATTTCACATCTGTTAATTGTATATTACAATCAATGTCTTAACCAGCTATCAGCATATTATAGTACTATGCAGAGGCCAGAAAAATGGATAAGATGATAATCAAGCTGTCGGCATCTTTTTCTGCCTACGAAATTTTTAATAACTTTATCTCTTTAGACTATTAAGTTTGAAACGACTCTTTTAGTTTCAAATTTTAGACATTTTTGTTAATATTAAAAATAATCAATAATCCTTGAAACAAAATTAGTCAATCGAAAGAAGGTCGAATATATCCCTGCTTTTTGTATATATATATTTTTAACAAATATTTGGAGG